>CM059785.1:39197593-39797593 GCA_030435695.1 Brachymystax lenok tsinlingensis
CATTCCTAGAACATTAGGTAAGATTCCCATTAAGTTCAAGTTAGGGTTTTATCTATCATTAGGATGATAACATCCATAAAACATTCAAATATTTTGGGGGGATATCAATTATTTATTTTATGTTAAAAATTAAATATCCTTGGAATGTTCTCCTAACATTCACAAACATGTTGTGCAGATCATCTGTAACAACCTCCACAGAACATTCCCTAAAAGTTCTCATTAGGTTTCCAAGCAATGTTATAACACAATGTACCAGTAATATTTTCCCAGTCAACAAAAATTCTCTGTCTTTGAAAGTTCACAGAACATTTGTTAGGTTTGCGGCAAATGTTCTTATAACACAAAAACTGTCATGTTGATGATCCGACATATAAAACAGTGTTTCATTTAGAGAGCAAAACACATTCACCTGATGTTGCAAGAACGTTCCTAAAACACATTTTGTCTGTTCTAAACTAAAAAAAAAAAAAAGAAACGTCCTCTCACTGTCAAGTGCGTCTATTTTCAGCAAACTTAACATGTGTAAATATTTGTATGAACATAACAAGATTCAACAACTGAGACATAAACTGAACAAGTTCCACAGACATGTGACTAACAGAAATTGAATAATGTGTCCCTGAACAAAGGGGGGGTCAAAATGAAAGGTAACAGTCAGTATCTGGTATGGCCACTAGCTGCATTAAGTACTGCAGTGCATCTCCTCCTCATGGACTGCAACATATTTGCCAGTTCTTGCTGTGAGATGTTACCCCACTCTTCCACCAAGGGACCTGCAAGTTCCCTGACATTTCTGGGGGGAATGGCCCTAGCCCTCACCCTCCGATCCAACAGGTCCCAGACATGGATTGAGACATTGGATTGAGATCCGGGCTCTACGCTGGCCATGGCATGACATTTTTGTCTTGCAGGAAATAACGCACAGAACGAGCAGTACGGACTGGTGGCATTGTCATGCTGGAGGGTCATGTCAGCATTAGCCTGCAGGAAGGGTACCACATGAGGGAGGAGGATGTCTTACCTGTAACGCACAGGGTTGAGATTGCCTGCAATGACAACAAGCTCAGTCCGATGATGCTGTGACACACTGCCCCAGACCATGACGGACCCTCCACCTCCAAATCGATCCCGCTCCAGAGTACAGGCCTCGGTATAATGCTCATTCCTTCGACGATAAACGCAAATCCAACCATCACCTCTGGTGAGTCAAAACCGCGACTATTCAGTGAGGAGCACTTTTTGCCAGTCCTGTCTGGTCCAGCAACGGTGGGTTTGTGCCCATAGGCAACGCTGTTGCCGGTGATGTCTGGTGAGGACCAGCCTTACAACAGCCCTACCAGCCCTCAGTCCAGCCTCTCTCAGCCTATTGCAGACAGTCTGAGCAACTCGGGCAGTTGTTGTTGCCATCCTGTACCTGTCCCGCAGGTGTGATGTTCGGATGTACCGATCCTGTGCAGGTGTTGTTACACTTGGTCTGCCACTGTGAGGACGATCAGCTGTCCGTCCTGTCTCCCTGTAGCGCTGTCTTAGGCGTCTCACAGTACGGACATTGCAATTTAATGCCCTGGCCACATCTGCAGTCCTTGTGCCTCCTTGCAGCACGCCTAAGGCACGTTCACGCAGATGAGCAGGGACCCTGGGCATCTTTCTTTTGGTGTTTTCCAGAGTCAGTAGAAAGGCCTCTTTAGTGTCCTAAGTTTTCATAACTGTGACCTTAATTGCCTACAGTCTGTAAGCTGTTAGTGTCCTAACGACCGTTCCACAGGTGCATGTTCATTAATTGTTTATGGTTCATTGAACAAGCATGGGAAACAGTGTTAAAACCCTTTACAATGATAATCTGTTATTTGGATTTTTATTAATTATCTTTGAAAGACAGGGTCCTGAAAAAGGTCTGTTTCTTATTTTGCTGAGTTTAGAATGTTTCATTAGGTTGTGGGAATATGTTCTCAAAACACAAAAACTGTCATGTTTATCATCAAATGTATTTATAAAGCCCTTCTTACATCAGCTGATGTCACAGAGTGCTGTACAGAAACCCAGCCTAAAACCCCAAACAGCAAGCAATTCAGGTGTAAAAGCACGGTGGCTAGGAAAAACTCCCTAGAAATGCCAAAACCTAGGAAGAAACCTAGAGAGGAACCAGGCTGTGAGGGGTGGCCAGTCCTCTTCTGGCTGTGCCGGGTGCAGATTATAACAGAACATGGACAAGATTTTAAAATGTTCATAAAACAGTTGAAACTGGAGAAGCAGCACGGCCAGGTGGACTGGGGACATCAAGGAGTCATCAGGCCAGGTAGGCCTTGAGGAATGGTCCTAATGCTCAGGTTCTCCGAGAGAGAGAGAGAGAAAAAAAAAGAAAGAGAGAGAGAGATAATTAGAGAGAGCATACTTAAATTCACACAGGACACAGGATAAGAGAGGAGAAATACTCAAGACATAACAGACGGACCCTAGCCCCCCGACACATAAACTACTGCAGCATAAATACTGGGGGCTGAGACAGGAGAGGTCGGGAGACACTGTGGCCCCGTCCGACGATACCCCCGGACAGGGCCAAACAGGCAGGATATAACCCCACCCACTCTGCCAAAGCACAGCCCCCACACCACTAAAGGAATACCAACTTACCATCCTGAGACAAGGCCGAGTATAGCCCACAAGATCTCCGCCACAGCACAACCCAAGGGGCAACCCGGACAGAAAGATCACGTCAGTGACTCAACCCACTCAAGCGACCCCCAGGGACGGTATGGAAGAGCACCAGTAAGCCAGTGACTCAGCCCCTGTAATAGGGCTCGAGGCAGAGAATCCCAGTGGAGGGGAACCGGCCAGGCAAAGACAGCAAGGGTGGTTCGTTGCTCCAGTGCCTTTCCGTTCACCTTCACACTCCTGGGCCAGACTACACTCAATCATAGGACCTACTGAAGAGATGAGTCTTCAATAAAGACTTAAAGGTTGAGACCGAGTCTGCGTCTCTCACATGGATAGGCAGACTATTCCATAAAAATGGAGCTCTATAGGAGAAAGCCCTGCCTCCAGCTGTTTGCTTAGAAATTCTAGGGACAGTAAGGAGGACTGCGTCTTGTGACCGTAGCGTATGTGTAGGTATGTACGGCAGGACCAAATCGGAAAGATAGGTAGGAGCAAGCCCATGTAGCAGTAAAACCTTGAAATCAGCCCTTGCCTTAACAGGAAGCCAGTGTAGAGAGGCTAGCACTGGAGTAATATGATAACATTTTGGATTAACTTTTCTGCATCATTTTTGGACAGAAAGTTTCAGATTTTTATAAAACAGTCTTGATATGTTCGTCAAAACAGAGATCAGGGTCCAGAGTAACGCCGAGGTCCTTCACAGTTTTATTTGAGACGACTGTACAACCATCAAGATTAATTGTCAGATTCAACAGATGATCTCTTTGTTTCTTGGGACCTAGAACTAGCATCTCTGTTTTGTCAGAGTTTAAAAGTAGAACATTTTCCACCATCCACTTCCTTGTCTGAAACATAGGGCAATTTTGGGGCTTCACCATGTTTCATCGAAATGTACAGCTGTGTGTCATCCGCATAGCAGTGAAAGTTAACATTATGTTTCCGAATGACATCACCAAGTGGTAATATATAGTGAAAACAATAGTGGTCCCAAAACAGAGCCTTGAGGAACACAGAAGTTTACAGTTGATTTTTCAGAGGACAAACCATCCACAGAGACAAACTGATATCTTTCCGACAGATAAGATCTAAACCAGGCCAGAACTTGTACGTGTAGACCAATTTGGGTTTCCAATCTCTCCAAAATAATGTGGTGATCGATGGTATCAAAAGCAGCATTAAGGTCTAGGAGCACGAGGACAGTTGCAGAGCCTCGGTCTGACGCCATTAAAAGGTCATTTACCACCTTCACAAGTGCAGTCTCAGTGCTATGATGGGGTCTAAAACCAGACTGAAGCCTTTCGTATACATTGTTTGTCTTCGGGAAGGCAGTGAGTTGCTGCGCAACAGCTTTTTCAATTTTTTTTGAGAGGAATGGAAGATTCGATATAGGCCGATAGTTTTTATATTTTCTGGGTCAAGGTTTGGGTTTTTCAAGAGAGGCTTTATTACTGCCACTTTTAGTGAGTTTGGTACACATCCGGTGGATAGAGAGCTGTTTATTATGTTCAACATAGGAGGGCCAAGCACAGGAAGCAGCTCTTTCAGTAGTTTAGTTGGAATAGTGTCCAGTATGCAGCTTGAAGGTTTAGAGGCCATGATTATTTTCATCAATGTGTCAAGAGATATGGTACTAAAAAACTTGAGTGTCTCTCTTGATTTTATGTCCTGGCAAAGTTGTGTGGATTCAGGACAACTGAGCTTTGGAGGAATACGCAGATTTAAAGAGGAGTCCGTAATTTGCTTTCTAATGATCATGATCTTTTCCTCATGATGTGCGGATGAAAAAAGCTAAGACAACAGAGAATCTGGCTAAGCACGTGTGAAGAGGCATGTCTTTAGTGTGGTATGTATTTGTCACATGCGCCTAATACAACAAGTGTAGACCTTACAGTGAAATGCTCAAGCCCTTAACCAACAACGCAGTTTTAAGAAAAATACCCCCCAAAAATAAGAAATAAAAGGAACAAATAATTCAACAGCAGCAGTAAAATAACAATAGCGAGGCTATATACAGGGGAAACCGGTACAGAGTCAATGTGCGGGGTCACCGTTTATTCGAGGTAATTGAGGTACATGTAGGTAGAGCTATTAAAGTGACTATGCATATATAATAACAGAGAGTAGCAGCAGCGTAAAAGAGAGAGAGAGGGGGCAATGTAAATAGTCTGGGTAGCCGTTTGATTAGATGTTCAGGAGTCTTATGGCTTAGGGGTAGAAGCTGTTTAGAAGACTCTTGGATCTAGACTTGGCGTGTAGGGGTGTAGGAGGTCAGTAAGGTATGTGGGAGCCAGTCAATTGAGTGCTTTGTAGGTGAGCATGAGCAATTTGAAGATGATCCTGTATTGCACTGGGAGCCATTGGAGTTTGAGGAGGGTCGAGGTGATGTGGTCCAAATGTCTGGTGTGTGTGAGGACGTGTGCAGCTGAATTTGACATTTGTTGAAGTCTGTCCAGTGTTTTGGTGGGGAGTTCGTAGAGAATGGTGCTACAGCACTCCAGGCGTGATAAAACAAATAATTTAATTAGGCAAGTCAGCTAAGAACAAATTCTTATTTACAATGACGGCCTACTGGGGAAAAGTGGGTTAACTGCCATATTCTTACCATGTCAGCTCGGGGATTCGATACAGCAACCTTTCGGGTACTGGCCCAATGCTCTAACCACTAGGCTACCTGCTGCCCCAATGAGGGTTGAATGAGGGTTTCAGCAGTGGGGTCAGTGAGAGAGGGTGTGAGTCGTGAGCTGTTTTTCAGGTGGAAAAAGGCTGACATGGTGATGTTCCAGATGTGGGGTTTAAATGACAGAGTGGGATCAAATGTAACACCAAGGTTCCTGACTGTGGAGTTGGAGTGGATGGTGCAGCCGTCGATTGTCATGTTGAGGTGACCCATTTTCTTGATGAGGGAGTTTGGGCCCATGAGCATGATCTCTGTTTTGCTGTCATTTAATTTTCAAAAGTTATTTCCCATCCAAGTTTTCACTTCATGGAGACAGTCAACAACAGAGGGGGGTGGCAGAGTGGAATTGGGTTTTTTGTGGATGTAGAAGTGTGTCATCTGCATAACAGTGAAATCTGTGTCCAAATTGATGGACGATCTGACCAAGTGGTAGCATGTAAATACTAAATAGTAATGGACCTAACACTGAGCCTTGTGGGACACCTTGTGATACAGGGTCTGAAGCAGACCTGCAGTTGCCAACGGAGACAAACTGTAAGGATTCTCCGTGATGCCAGTAAGGCAGAGTCAGGCGCAGGACAACAAAATTGAGTATTCATATAATTTACAAAAAATGTACCATAAGAGTGGTGATAAACAATCACACGAAAACACGAAACAAAAAACAACAAACAATCACGCACGAAAACATGTGGGGAACAGAGGGTTAAATAAGGAACATGTAATCATGGGAATGGAAACCAGGTGTGTAAAAAAAAAGACAAAACCAACAGAAAATGAAAGATGGATTGGTGGCGGCTAGAAGACCGGTGACGTCGACCGACTTCGGTGGAAGTCGTGACAGTACCCCCACCCCTTGACGCGCGGCTCCAGCAGCTCGCCGACAACGTCCTCGGGGACGACCCGGAGGACGAGGTGCAGGGCAATCCGGATGGAGACGGTGAAACTCCCGTCGCAGCGAAGGATCCAGGATGTCCTCCACCGGCACCCAGCATCTCTCCTCCAGACCGTACCCCTCCCACTCCACGAGGTACTGAAGGCCCCTCCTCCGACGCCTCGACTCCATAAGGGCTCGAACCGCATACGCCGGTGCCCCCTCGATGTCCAGAGGGGGCGGAGGAACCTCCCCGCACCTCAGACTCCTGGAGTGGACCAGCCACCACCGGCCTGAGGAGAGACACATGGAACGAGGGGTTAATACGGTAATCTGGGGAAAGTTGTAACCTATAGCAAACCTTGTTCAGTCTCCTCAGGACTTTGAATGGCCCCACAAACCGCGGACCCAGCTTCCGGCAGGGCAGGCGGAGGGGCAGGTTTAGGGTCGAGAGCCAGACCCTGTCCCCCGGTGCGAACACCGGGGCCTCACTGCGGTGGCGGTCAGGGCTCGCCTTCTGCCGCCTCACGGCCCGTTGCAGGTGTACATGGGCGGCCTCCCAGGTCTCCTCCGAGCACTTAAACCATTCTTCCACCGCAGGAGCCTCGATCTGGCTCTTATGCCACGGTGCCAGAACCGGCGGGTACCCCGGGACGCAATGGAAGGGGGAGAATTTAGTGGAGGAGTGGCAGAGTGAATTTTGGGCCATCTCTGCCCAGGGGATGAAAGCCGCCCACTCCCCCGGCCGGTCCTGGCAATATGACCGCAGAAACCTACCCACATCCTGGTTGACTCCTGCCACCTGCCTGTTACTCCCGGGGTGAAAACCTGAGGTAAGGCTGACCGAGACCCCCAGCTGTGTGTTTTGGCTTTCGTGCCATGCCATTGTGGATTGCGCAGATGATTCCGGGTCTCGTCCCGCGCGTGTGTATTTATTCAATGTACTCCTTGTTCTTTTTGATTTGAGTTTAAACCCTGTGTTTTTGTATACGTGTTGGTTTCGTCTTTGTCCCCGTGCCTATACATGGCACGGCGTAATATGGGCATAATAAAAAGCCATATTACCCTGTCTCCTGACCCTTAATACCAACGTGACAGCCAGGATGACCAGAGGAGGGTGACGCATGGGCACAATAGATCAGACGGTCACGGACAGCAGACAGAATGTACAGATGCCCAGCTGGACACTGAGGTGGAGTGGGCTCTGTACGTAACGCCCGCTCGATGTCCGCGTCCAGCTCCCACACCACCGGTGCCACCAGGCAAGAGGCCGGAAGTATGGGAGTGGGATCTATGGACCGCTCCTCTGTGTCAAACATCCGGGACAGTGCGTCTGCCTTAGTGTTTTGGGAACCTGGTCGGTAGGATAGGGTGAAAACAAAACGGGTGAAAAACATGGCCCACCTTGCCTGGCAGGGGTTCAGTCTCCTCGCCGCCCGGATGTACTCCAGATTGCGGTGGTCGGTCCAGATGAGAAAAGGGTGTTTAGACCCCTCAAGCTAATGTCTCCACGCCTTCAGAGCCTTGACGACAGCCAACAGCTCCCGGCCCCCCACATCATAGTTACGCTCCGCAGAGCTGAGCTTCTTCGAAAAGAAGGCACAGGGGTGGAGTTTAGGTGGTGTACCCGCGAGCGCTGAGACAGCACAGCTCCTATCCCAGCCTCGGACGCGTTCACCTCCACTATAAATGCCAAAGAGGGATTCGGATGACCCAGCACGGGAGCCGAGGTAAACAGAGCCTTCAAGTGACCAAAAGCCCTGTCTGCCTTAGCTGACCACTGTAGTCGCACCGGTCCCCCCTTCAACAGTGAGGTATTGGGAGCCGCTACCTGACCAAAGCCCCGGATAAACCTCCGGTAGTAGTTGGCAAACCCTAAGAACCGCTGCACTTCCTTTACCGTGGTGGGAGTCGGCCAATTACGCACGGCTGAAATGCGGTCACTCTCCATCTCCACCCCTGACGTGGAAATGCGGTACCCTAGGAAGGAGACAGACTGTTGGGAAAAAAATTCTCAGCCTTGACGTACAGGTCATGCTCCAACAGTCGACCAAGCACCTTGCGCATCAGGGCCATGCTCGGCGCGTGTAGTGGAGTAAATCAGAATGTTGTCGATATACACCACCACACCCTGCCCGAGCAAGTCCCGGGGAAAATCTAGTCTACAAATGCCTGGAAAACTGATGGAGCATTCATCAACCCGTATGGCATAACGAGGTACTCATAGTGCACTGAGGTGGTACTAAATGCCGTCTTCCACTCGTCTCCCTCCCGGCTACGCACCAGATTGTAAGCGCTCCTGAGATCCAATTTCGTGAAGAAGCGTGCCCCGTGCATTGACTCGATCGCACTGTCTATGAGAGGCAGCGGGTAGCTGTACCTCACAGTGATCTGATTGATCCCTCGATAGTCAATACACGGGCGCAGACCTCCATCCTTCTTCTTCACAAAAAAGAAACTTGAGGAGACAGGTGAAGTGGAGGGCCGAATATATCCCTGTCCCAGGGATTCAGAGACATATGTTTCTATAGCCGCCGTCTCCTCCTGTGACAGAAGATACACGTGACTCCTGGGAAGTGTTACGGCTACCAGGAGATTTATCGCACAATCCCCCCGTCGATGGGGTGGTAATTGAGTCGCCTTCATCTTACAGAAGGCGAGAGCCAAATCGGCATATTCTGAGGTGTAATCAGCATATTAGATTCTAGATCTAATTTTGGATTGGAGATGTTTAATGTGAGTCTGGAAGGAGAGTTTACAGTCTAGCCAGACACCTAGGTATTTGTAGTTGTCCACGTATTCTAGGTCAGAGCCGTCCAGGGTAGTGATGCTAGTCGGGCGGGCGGATGCAGGCAGCGAACGGTTGAAAAGCATGCATTTGGTTTTACTAGTGTTTAAGAGCAGTTGGAGGCCACGGAAGGAGTGCTGAATGGCATTGAAGCTGGTTTGGAGGTTAGTTAACACAGTGTCCAAAGAAGGGCCAGAAGTATACAGAATGGTGTTGTCTGCATAGAGATGGATCAGAGAATCACCAGCAGCAAGAGCGACATCATTGATGTATACAGAGAAGAGAGTCGGCCCAAGAATTGAACCCTGTGGCACCCCCATAGAGACTGCCAGAGGCCCGGACAACAGGCCCTCTGATTTAACACACTGAACTCTGTCGGCAAAGTAGTTGGTGAACCAGGCGAGGCAATCATTAGAGAAACCAAGGCTGTTGAGTCTGCCGATAAGGATGTGGTGATTGACAGAGTCGAAAGCCTTGGCCAGGTCAATGGATACGGCTGCACAGTAATGTCTCTTATCGATGGCGGTTCTGATATCGTTTAGTACCTTGAGCGTGGCTGAGGTGCACCCGTGACCAGCTCGGAAACCGGATTGCACAGCGGAGAAGGTACGGTAGGATTCGAAGTGGTCAATGATCTGTTTATTAACTAGGCTTTCAAAGACTTTAGAGAGGCAGGGCAGGATTGATATAGGTCTATAGCAATTTGGGTCTAGGGTGTCAGCCCCTTTGAAGAGAGGGATGACCGCAGCAGCTTTCCAATCTTTTGGGATCTCGGACGACACCAAAGAGAGGTTGAGCAGACTGGTAATAGGAGTTGCAACAATGGCAGCAGATAGTTTTAAAAAGAGAGGGTCCAGATTATCTAGTCCAGCTGATTTGTACGGGTCCAGATTTTGCAGCTCTTTCAGAACATCTGCTATCTGGATTTTGGTGAAGGAGAAGCTGGGAAGGCTTGGACAAGTAGATGCAGGGGGGGGGCGGAGCTATTGGCCGGGGTTGGGGTAGCCAGGAGGAAAGCATGGCCAGCCGTAGAGAAATGCTTGTTGAAATGATCGATTATCATGGATTTGTCGGTGGTGACCGTGTTACCTAGCCTCAGTGCAGTGGGCAGCTGGGAGGAGGTGCTATTGTTCTCCATGGACTTGACAGTGTCCCAAAACTTTTTGGAGTTAGAGCTACAGGATGCAAATTTCTGTTTGAAAAAGCTAGCATTTACTTTCCTGACTGATTGCGTGTATTGGTTTCTGACTTCCCTGAACAGTTGCATATCGCGGGGGACTATTCGATGCAATAGCAGTCCGCCACAGGATGTTCTTGTGCTGGTCAAGGGCAGTCAGGTCTGGAGTGAACCAAGGGCTGTATCTGTTCTTAGTCCTACATCTTTTGAAAGGGGCATGCTTATTTAAGATGGTGAGGAAGTTGCTTTTAAAGAACGACCAGGCATCCTCGACTGACGGAATGAGGTCAATATCCTGCCAGGATACCCGGGCCAGGTCGATTAGAAAGGCCTGCTCGCAGAAGTGTTTTAGGGAGCGTTTGACAGTGATAAGGGGGTGGTTGTTTGACCGCGGGCCCATATCGGATGCAGGCAATGAGGCAGTGGTCGCTGAGATCCTGATTGAAAACAGCAGAGGTATATTTGGAGGGCAAGTTGGTCAGGATAATGTCTATGAGGGTGCCCATGTTTACAGATTTAGGATTGTACCTGGTGGGTTCCTTGATGATTTGTGTGAGATTGAGGGCATCTAGCTTAGATTGTAGGACTGCCGGAGTGTTAAGCATATCCCAGTTTAGGTCACCTAACAGAACGAACTCTGAAGATAGATGGGGGGCAATCAATTCACATATGGAGTCCAGGGCACAGCTGGGAGCTGAGGGGGGTCTATAGCAGGAGGCAACAGTAAGAGACTTATTTTTGGAGAGATTAATTTTTAGAATTAGAAGTTCGAACTGTTTGGGCATAGATCTGGAAAGTATGACAGAACTATGCAGGCTATCTCTGCAATAGATTGCAACTCCTCCCCCTTTGGCAGTTCTATCTTGGCGGAAAATGTTGTAGTTGGGTATGGAAATCTCAGAATTTTTGGTGGCCTTCCTAAGCCAGGATTCAGACACGGCCAGGACATCAGGGTTGGCGGAGTGTGCTAAAGCAGTGAGTAAAACAAACTTAGGGAGGAGGCTTCTGATGTTAACATGCATGAAACCAAGGCTTTTACGGTTACAGAAGTCAACAAAAGAGAGTGCCTGGGGCCTCGGAATAGGTGTGGTGCTGGGGGCTACAGGGCCTGGATTTACCTCCACATCACCCGAGGAACAGAGGAGGAGCAGGATGAGGGTACGGCTAAAGGCTATCAGAACAGGACGCCTAGTGCGTTGGGAACAGAGAATAAAAGGAGCAGATTTCTGGGCGTGGTAGAATAGATTCAGGGTATAGGGTGCAGACAGGGGTATGGTGGGGTGAGAGTACAGTGGAGGTAAGCCCAGGCACCGAGTGATGGTAAGAGTGGTTGCATCTCTGGAGGTGCTGATAATACTGGGTGAGGTCACCACATGTGTGGGAGGTGGGACAAAGAACGATCAATCAAATTCCCAGCTGAGCCTGAATCTGCGAGCGCCTTATGCTGAGAATGCGGGGAAAACTCAGGAAATTCTATGAACACAAACATGTGAGCAACAGGGGGCTCTGGGTGAGTCTGGTGCTTACTCACCTGGGATGACACGACAGTGCCCTGCCTGCTGCCTCTACTCCCCAAGGAACCCCGCCAGCACCGACCAGCAGTGTGCCCTCTGAGGCCACAGAAGGGGCAGGGAATGACCCCTCCTCCGGTCCCCCTAAGCGCAGATGGGAGATGGAAATGACAGGCCCCGATCCGGACATCCTCGGGTGGCCCGCAGGTTATCCAGCCGAATGGACAGGTCCACCAGCTGGTTGAATGTAAGAGTGGTGTCCCTGCATGCCAGCTCCCGCCGGACGTCCTCTTGCAGACTGCAACGGTATTGGTCGATCAGGGCCCTGTCACTCCATCCCGTGCCAGCGGCCAGGGTTCGGAAGTCCTGTGTGCTTCTTGTCCCCTGTCTGAGGTGAAACAGGCGTTCACCCGCCGCTCTACCCTCAGGTGGATGGTCGAACACTGCCCGGAAGCGACGGGTGAACTCCTCGTAGTGGTCCGACGCCGCTCCGTCCTCTCCGAGGGGGGCGAGGGCGGACACACTCTCGCGTCCCGAGGGGGCCGGGTGAACGGTCGCCAGGTAGAGCTCCAGCTGGAGTAGGAATCCCACTGGGACCAAGTGAAGGAGGGGTGGACAGCTGTATGGGTTGGGGAGTGGGAGGTTGTGATGATGGTCTCCCATCGCTCCATATTTTGCAGCACGCGGTCCATGGCTGTGCCAAGACTCTGCAACATAGTCGGCGTGCTGCTGAAGGCGCTCCTCGACTGCTAGAAGAGGGCTGGGTGCTCCTGCTGACTCCATTAGAGGTGCGTGATTCTGTAAGGATTCTCCGTGATGCCAGTAAGGCAGAGTCAGGTGCAGGACAACAAAATTTAGTATTCATAATATTTACTCAAAATATACCATAAGAGTGGTGATAAACAATCACACGAAAACACGGAACAAAATACAACAAACAATCACGCACAAAAACATGTGGGGAACAGAGGGTTAAATAAGGAACATGTAATCATGGGAATGGAAACCAGGTGTGTAAAAAATGAAGACAAAACCAACAGAAAATGAAAGATGGATCGGTGGCGGCTAGAAGACCGGTGACGTCGACCGCTGAACGCCGCCCGAACAAGGAGAGGGACCGACTTCTGCGGAAGTCATGACACAAACTGTTGTATATCAGATAGTTAGGAGTGGAACCAGGCAAGAGGTGTTCAGGAAACTCCAAGAAGCCTCTCCCTGCAGTCAGTTAAAATCTGATGACAGACAGTGTCAAATGCTGCAGACAGGCCCAGGAGAATGAGGATAGAGATGTTCCCAGCATCAGCAGCACAATGAATGTGAAATATTAAAATGCAGTTTTAGTGCTATGCATAGCCCGGAAGCCCGGCTTGAGGGTTCAAAAAGTTGTGTTGTTGGAGTTGTGATGCCTCCACCGTTCAAGCACTTTGGCGAGGAAGGGGAGGTTTGAGATAGGCCTGTAGTTGGTGAGGAGCTCGGTGTCCAGGCTCTGTTTCTTCAGTATGGGAGTTATAGTCACTGTTTTCAAAAGAATAGGAACAATGCCAGATGAGGGATGTATTTACAATCTTGACCACCAGAGGGCAGAGAACTAAGAGTGTTAGTTAAAGACACTGTTCCCACAACTATATGAAACATTCTGGGAACCTGTAAAGAAGAGATTAAATGTGTTCTAGGAACATTCTTGCAACACCAGGCAAATGTGTTATACAAACATTCTATAATCATCAGCATGACTGGACAGTTTTTGTGTTATGAGGACATTTGCCTCGACCTAACAAATGTTCTGGGAACTTTCACAGAACTAAATTTATTTTGCTGGGGAGGAATATTACTGTTAGAAGTAGGGGATGCAGAAAATATTATCAGAAATACAGGCAAAAGATTGTTAAACTATTTTAATATTTCACACTCATTGTACTGCTTAAGTGACTCAATAAAAACAATGTTCACAAAAAAAGAAATACAAGAAATACAGACATAACCGTTGGAGTTCGATACTGATGAACTTACCAACTTTTACAGTACCAGTCAAAAGTTTGGGCACACCTACTCACTCAAGACTTTTTCTTTCATTTTACTATTCTACATTGTAGAATAATAGTGAAGACATCAAAACTATGAAATAACACATATGGAATCATGTAGTAACCAAAAAAGTGTTAAACAAATCAAAATATATTAAAATATATTTTATATTTGAGATTCTTTAAAGTAGCCACCCTTTACCTTGATGACAGCTTTGCACACTCTTGGCATTCTCTCAACCAGCTTCACCTGGAATGCTTTTCCAACAGTCTTGAAGGAGTTCCCACATATCTGATGGAGCACCCCATTACTCGACTTCTTGGTCAAATAGCCCGAACACAGCCAGGAGGTGTGTTGGGTCATTGTCCTGAAAAACAAATGATAGTCCCACTAAGCTCAAACCAGATGGGATTGCGTATCGCTGCAGAATGCTGAGGTAGCCATGCTGGTTAAGTGTGCCTTGAATTCTAAATAAATAATGACAGTGTCACCAGCGAAGCACCCCCACACAATCACACCTCCTCCTCCATGCTTCATGGTGGGAAACACACATGCGGAAAACATCCGCTCAGCTACTCAGCATTTCACAAAGACACAGCGGTTGGAACCAAAGATCTCAAATTTTGACTAATCATACCAAATGATTGGTGTCCTTTAATAGTGGTTTCTTTGCAGCAATCGAACATGAAGGCCTGATTCACGCAGTCACCTCTGAACAGTTGATTTTGATATGTTTGGGCTGTAATCTGAGGTGCAGTTAACTCTAATGAACGTATCCTCTGCAGAGGAGGTAACTCTGGGTATTCCTTTCCTGTGGCGGTCCTCATGAGAGCCAGTTTCATCATAGCACTTGATGGTTTTTGCGACAGCACTTGAAGAAACTTTCAAAGTTCTTGACATTTTCCGGATTGACTGACCTTCATTTCTTAAAGTAATGATGGACTGTCGTTTCTCTTTGCTTATTTGAGCTGTTCTTGCCATAATATGGACTTGGTCTTTTACCAAATAGGGCTATCTTCTGTATGCCAACCCTACCTTGTCACAACACAACTGATTGGCTCAAATGCATTAAGAAGGAAAGAAATTCCACAAATTAACTTTTAACAAGGCACATCTGTTAATTGAAATGCATTCCAGGTGACTACCTCATGAAGCTGGTTGAATGAATGCCAAGTGTGTGCAAAGCTGTCATCAAGGCAAAAGGTGGCCACTTAGAATAATCTCAAATATAAAATATATTTTGTTTGTTTAAGTTAAAACCTCTTAAGGATCTGCCCCTTTTTTCAATATTCACCTAAAATGACATACCCAAATCTAACTGCCTGTAGCTCAGGACCTGAAGCAAGGATATGCATATTCTTGGTACCATTTGAAAGAAAACACTTTGACGTTTGTGGAAATGTGAAAGGAATGTAGGAGAATATAACACAATAGATCTGATAAGATAATGGTAAAAAAATAATACAAAGAAAAAAAAAACGTATTTATTTTGTACCATCATCTTCGAAATGCAAGAGAAAGGCCATAATGTATTATATCAGCCCAGGTGCAATTTAGATTTTGGCCACTAGATGACAGCCGTGTATGTGCAAAGTTTTAGACTGATCCAATGAACCATTGCATTTCTGTTCAACATTTTGTGTCAAGACTGCCCAAATGTGCCTCATTTGTTTATTAATAACTTTGCACAATTTTGAACATGAACTCTTCAAACAATAGCATGGTATTCTTTCACTGTAACTGCTACTGTAAATTTGACAGTTCAGTTAGATTAACCTGTTACAGCTAGGGTCCCCATTTTCCGAATTTTCGCCTGTCTGATGTGCCCAAAGTTAAATGCCCGCCACTCAGGGCCAGAAACTAGGATATTCACATAATTAGTACTACTGGATAGGAAACACTCTGAAGTGTCTAAAACCATTAAGATATAGTCTGTGGGTATACCAGAACAGATATAGCAGGCAAAACCCCGAGAAATCTCTGTCCGGAATTCCTTTTTCTGTTGCCCTCCTCTCACTTTGAAGGCCTGGTAATATAAATCAATGGGGAATAGGACACAGGTTGCAGTACCTATGGCTTCCACTGGATGTCAACAGTCTCTGGAAAGTGTCTGGAGGAAATAGCCCTGAGCAGATCCTTATAGAAGAAGAAAGACTACAGGAAGGGAAAAATGTAAACAACCGTGCGTTCACGAGAACGTGAACGCGTAAGCTTTCTTTTCCTTTTATAACGTTTCAGTTACCATCCGTGTAAAATATGATCGCTATTATTCATAAAAGAATACATAAGGATGCATTATTAATGATATTTGATTTGTTTGTGAAAAGTTGAGAGGTATAACTTGAACGCGATCCCTTCACTGTAAAACGGGCGAGTAGACTGACAATGCTTGGTGGAGTAGCTGAACATAACGTGCCAACAAAACTGAGATTTATGGATATAATGAATTACTTTTTCTAACAAAAGAACCATGGATTCTCTTGTTTGGACACTTGGGAAGCCATCGGCAAAAGTTATTTGAAAGGTAAGCGATTTATATTAGCTGTGATATGGACATTTTGAGAACCGAGCTGGATATGAATTTATGCTAATGAGGGAAATATGTGAGGTACTAGCCTCAAACAATCAAATGTGGTGATTTCGCTGTAAAGCCTTTTTAAAATCAGACAACGCAGTGATATTGCCAAGAAGCAGAGCTTTTGATGGCTATGCAACACTTGTATATCGAAGGATGTTAAATATTATGAATTTTTATTTTGAATTTGCCGCGTTGTTTGCTCTGAAAACGATCCCGCTAGCGGGATCCGTGCGCAGAGAGGTTAACAAGAATGTAAGCTTTCTGCCAATATCAGACATGCCTATGTCCTGGGAAATGTTCTTGTTACTTACAACCTCATGCTAATTGCATTAGCCTACGTTAGCTCAACCATCCCGTGGAAGGGACACCGATCCCGAAGAAGTTTTAACACTTTTTTGGTTACTACATGATTCCATATGTATTATTTCATAGTTTTGATGTCTTCACTATTATTCTACAATGTAGAAAATTGTAAAAATAAAGAAAAACCCTTGAATGAGTAGGTGTGTCCAAACTTTTGACTGGTACTGTATTAATACTTATTGCTGAAAGCAGTCGCTTCATGCAGCAACTGAATTTACATTCCATTGCTTTTGTCAGAAGGAAGACAAAACTTCACCCAACTGCATTAGAACAACAATTGGCCACCCTACCATCCAAATAAAAGAGTAAATCCAATTCATACATCAAGTATCCTCGTGCTGGAGCGGGCAGTAGAGGAATGGATAAGCCCTCCCAAGTACTATGTCTTGAGAATAGCACTGTTGTTGTCCTTTTGAGGAGTTAGAATTGCATAATACCCATACGGCTGGTGAGAAACAATCTGTAGATTAAGCCCGACATAAATATGTATTATAACTCCCTACACTTAACCCTTACATTTCCCATCATTGTATTCTAAAAACGATTTGCTAATAATGTGAGTTTTATTAAAACAAATGAAAAGAACTACAACAACCATGGTCTCAGTGAATTGGTCTCATGCTCTCTAGTCAACTTTCAAAGTGGATGAATTAAGAACTGATCGTTAGAGATGTATCTCTTTGAAACTGCCCTCGTACATAATTGTTGTACTCGGGGCAAACACATTACATTTTTACTTTAACAGTGTGCATGAGAAAATAATTGCTTTATTTATAGTTACTGTGAAATTAAGCATGCTTAAAAGCCAGGAAGAGTATGGTTTAATCAGCTCTGTTGATTCATGCTCTCAATTCGCCCTGGATCTGATAGCAAGGCACATTAAATACATTCCCTTATTACTCTATAAATGCAAGTGGCTAACCAGACAAACCATAAGTAATAAATTAATAGTCATAAAAACACCAAGTGCACAGACAGATACAGAAATTAAAAGCCAGCATCAAATACAACAGTTAATCCCATTCAGCATAATAAAATCATGCAAGACAATAACGTTTCCAGGAACCAATCACATGCACCTACTGTGGAATATTTAAAGATGCTTACTGTTGATTTGTATCTCATTTGACGTAGACTAAATTAATATAATAAATATCTAGCATTTAGAGTCCATCTGAAAGGGATAAAATATAGATGTAAATGGCAGTGAGTGAAAAATGCAATCATTTTCCAATTAAGCCTTGCATTGAATAGAACAGTTAAATTGCATGACTTAATGTGAACCATAGAACTTTGCTGAAAGTGTGGTCAAAACTCACAACATCCAGCAAACACTATTTGTACAAAATGCCTCCCTTTAGATTGTCAGTATCTAAAATGTATAAAATGGCACAGGAGTACGGCACACAACAAAACCCGTTTGAAAAAGACCACAAAGAGTGCAATTCAAGTCGTATGTTTCAAACATGTGTTTCTCATCACTTTGCATTGTAGCTAACATTCAGTTGTACGCTCTTGGGCAATGTTAAAAACAACAGTAACATCACACATTAAGAATTTTGTTGTTGTTGTTGAAATGTGTAAAAACGAATAATAAATAAATACATTGAAATAAACAACAGTGCCCCAATAATTACTAATTTCATATCTCAATAAATATCTCAATAAATATGGAAGCAAGTTTGTACGATTCAAGGCGAGGCATTGGCTACATGTGTGTTGATGCAGTGATAGAACATGTGCGTGTATCAGCAGAGCAACTCCCATGGAAGACATAAGATAATGAGCTTCGTACCTTTGGGTTGTCCAGGTCTGTATACAGTACCATATGAGCTTTAGCCAACCCTTGTGACTTCCGTTGTCATGTCATACATGGCATCTATGACATCAAATGACATGACCATGGCAACATACAAGTCAGAAGGGTTGTTTAAAGCACATAGATCTGTGGCGACCAGGCTGGAGCAGGGCCGTATGCATCAAGCATCTCTGTGTAGGAGTGCTAATCTAAGATCAGGTCCCGCCGTCCATATAACCTTATTTATTGTGATCTAAAAAGCAAAACTGATCCTAAATCGGCACTCATACTTTGAGGTGCAATACATACGGCCCCAGGGTTGTGTGCCAAGGATCGTCTGGAGGAAGTACCAGGGCCAGGGGGGCCCAATTCTCACACTCCTCCCCCGCTACGGTCCACCGACACAGGCTTCCTATGGTCGACGGGGTCCCTCTGCTCCAGGGGCTCTGTCTGGTCCAGGCTCTGTTCAGCCGTCTTCATCAGTATGGCCAGACGGTTGGCCGACACCTGGCCCTTCTTCACAGCACTCATCAGCTGAAGACAGGACACAGCAGCAGGACCATTTAAAAACGTTCAGATCCTTATACAGTTGAAGTCAGAAGTTTACATACACTTAGGTTGTTTTTCAACCACTCCACAAATGTCTTGTTAACAAACTATAGTTTTGGCAAGTCGGTTTGGATCTACTTTGTGCATGACACAAGTAATTTTTCCAACAATTGTTTACAGACAGATTATTAAACAGAAGTTTACATACACTAAATTGACTGTGCCTTTTAACAGCTAGGAAAAATCCAGAAAATTATGTAATGGCTTTAGAAGCTTCTGATAGGCTAATTGACAAAATTTGAGTCAATTGGAGGTGTATGGGAAAATTAAAAGATATCAGCCAAGACCTCAGTAAAAAAATGTTGACCTCCACTAGTCTGGTTCATCCTTGGGATAAATGTCCAAATGCCTGAAGGTACCACGTTCATCTGTACAAACAATAGTACGCAACTATAAACACCATGGGACCACGCAGCTGTCATACCGCTCAGGAATAAGACACATTCTGTCTCCTAGAGATGAACGTACTTTGGTGTGAAAAGTGCAAATCAATCCCAGAACAAAAGCAAAGGACCTTGTGAAGATGCTGGAGGAAACAAGTACAAAAGTATCTATATCCACAGTAAAATGAGTCCTATATCGACATAACCTGAAAGGCCGCTCAGCAAGGAAGAAGCCACTGCTCCAAAACCGCCATAAAAAAAGCCAGACTACGGTTTGCAACTGCACATGGGGACAAAGATCGTACTTTTGGAGAAATGTCCTCTGGTCTGATGAAACAAAAATAGAACTGTTTGGCCATAATGACCATCATTATGTTTGGAGGAAAAAGATGGAGGCTTGCAAGCCGAAGAACACCATCCCAACCGTGAAGCACGGGGGTGGCAGCATCATGTTGTGGGGGTGCTTTGCTGCAAGAGGGACTGGTGTACTTCACAAAATAGATGGCATCATGAGGAGGGACAATTATGTGGATATATTGAAGCAACATCTCAAGACATCAGTCAGGAAGTTAAAACTTGGTCGCAAATGGGTCTTCCAAATGGACAATGACCCCAAGCACACTTCCAAAGTTGTGGCAAAATTGCTTAAGGACAACAAAGTCAAGATATTGGAGTGGCCATCACAAAGCCCTATAGAAAAGCTGTTGGCTGAAAAAGCGTGTGTGAGCAAGGAGGCCTACAAACCTGACTCAGTTACACCAGCTCTGTCAGGAAGAATGGGCCAAAATTCACCCAACTTATTGTGGGAAGCTTGTGGAAGGCTACCTGAAACGTTTGACCCAAGTTAAACCATTTAAAGACAATGCTAACAAATACTAATTGAGTGAATATACATTTCTGACCCACTTAAAATAAAGTGGTGATCCTAACTGACCTAAGACAGGTAATTGTTACTAGGATTAAATGTCAGGAATTGTGAAAAACTGAGTTTAAATGTATTTGGCTAAGGTGTATGGAAACTTCCGACTTCAACTGTATATCCCCCTGTCACAATCGCCATATTACTCAGAGGAGATCTTCCCCACCCTTGAGGAAGAGACGTGCCATTTCCAGGCCCAGGGAAATGTGCTCATCTGTGGGGACACAAATGCGCGCACAGGAACACTACCTGATCTAACGACCACACGAGGGGACAGCTTTATTACAGGCCATACTGTTTCCAACTGCCTTAATCTCCCCCATAGAAACAACAGTGACAGCACCGTCAACAAAAACTGGATCTGTTGCAGCTCTGTAAAGGCCTGGGTCTGTACTTTGTCAATGGTGTGTTACGGGGGGACTCTTTGGGGAGATTCACCTATTGCTCACCTCTTGGCCACAGCACAGTAGACTATATGATTACAGACATTGACCATTTCTCTCTCAGCTCATTCACTGTCAAGCCACTAACACCTCTGTCAGATCACAGCCAAATTACGTTGTTCCTCAAAAGAACAGACATGGAAACAACCACACATTCACAGCCCAGTAAGCTATACAACATCAGAAATTCATACAGATGGGCCCAAAACAGCACAGAAGAATACCAGAAAGCAACCTGTAAAACCAAAATATCCAAACACTTTTAGATAACTTTCTGGATACCACATTCACTCACAGTAAAGAAGGCATCAATCTAACAATAAAAAAACATCAACTAGATATTCAGGCAAACATCAAAAGAAGCACAACTGAAATTGATTAAAAAAAAAGAAAAAAAAAGACCACAGATGACAACTGGTTTGATGCAGATTGTACAATTATAAGGAAAAAAATTAGAACACTATCCAACCAAAAGCACAGAGACCCAAATAATGGTGAATTACGCCTTCATTATTGTGAGACTTTAAAACTCTATAAACGTAAATTCAGAACCAAAAAAGCACAGTGCAACAGCAAGCAGCTGACACTAATTGAGGAGTCCATAAACACAAATAAGCACAATGTCTGGAGTAAAAGCCAAATTGGATTTATACCAAAACATCGCACGACTGATCATATTTACACCCTACACACCCTGATAAACATGTCCACCAAAATAATACCAAAATATACGCTTGCTTTATCGACTCCCAAAAAGCATTTGATTATATTTGGCACACAGGACTGTTCTACAAAGTTATGTAGGGGTAAAACATGACATAATTAAATCAATGTATACTGGCAATACGTGCAGCATTAAAATTGGCAAGAAAATAACTGAATTCTTTAACCAGGGGTGGGGCCTTCGCCAGGGTTGCAATCTTAGCCCTGCACTCTTCAATATTTACATCAACAAATTAGCCACTATTCTAGAAAAATCCTCAGCCCCTGGTGTTAGTCTCCACAATTCAGAGGCTAAATGCCTACTCTTCGCAGATGACCTATGCCTGCTGTCACCCACAGAACATGGCCTACAGCAGAGCCTGGACCTGCTAGAGCAGTACTGCCAGACCTGGGCCCTGGCAGTAAACCCCAAAAATACTAAAATAATGATTTTCCAGAGAAGATCCAGATCTCAGGGTATTAGACCAAAGTTACAAAATATATAGAGTAGTGCACACACTACAATTACTTAAAAATACTTAAGAATAAGCTCAACTGGACACCTTAATGATGCAGTGAATGAACTGAGAGAGAAAGAAAGCACAAATTCAAATTGAAGTACCTTTAGAAATTTGGCTAAAACTAATTGAATGTGTCATTGAACAAATTGCACTTTATGCCAGCGAGGTGTGGGGTCCACTTGCAAAACAAGATTTCACCAAATGGGAAAAACACCCCATTGAAACCCTGCATGCAGAGTTCTGTAAGATTCTCCTACAATGCATGCAGGGCAGAATTAGGCCAATATCCACTAATAATAATAACTCAAAAAAGAGCAATTAAGTTTTGGAAACATCTAAAATACAGTGACTCCCTCTCATATCATTACCAAGCCCTGCAATGCCAAGAGCTGAGCAAAGAAAAGAGTCCCCTCATCCAGCTGGTCCTGGGGCTGAGTTCACAAATCTGTTCTACTAACACACTGAAGCCTCAGGACCAGAACATCCAATCAATTGGAATAAAACAAATTACAACACAATCAAAACAAAACTACATTGCTTATTGGGAAACACACGCACAAAGCAAAATGCAGTGCTATATGGCCCTAAATTGGCAGTACACCATGGCTAACTATTTGACCATGGTTACTGATCAAAACCTTAGAAAAACCTTGACAAAGTACAGGCTCAGTGAGCACAGCCTTGCCATTGAGAAGGGTAGACACAGGAAAACCTGGCTCCCTGTAGAGGAAAGGCTGTGCAACCACTGCACCACAGCAGAACCTGAGACAGAGCTGCATTTCCTGACAAAATGTCAAAAATAGAAAACAATTAGAGAGTGTCATTTCCCCAAATTTGAAACTCTTATTCAAGGTTTGAAAGACCTCTCTGATGAGAATAGGCTACCCGTCCTGTTGGGGGAGGACGCAGAGAGCTGTGGGTTGGCAGCGCACTACTGTACATTGCTGCCTGCCATAAGATGAGGGACAGTGTCTGACAGACCAATCAACCTGCACATGTCCTCTACTGTATTCTTATTGTTATTGTTTAATGTATGGTTATTTTGAACCTTGGTTATTGTTGTCACTGTTGTCCCATTGACAATTTTGATTCTCATTATCTTAATAATTGTAAATATCCAAAAGTAAGCTTTGGCAATATGTACATTGTTACGTCATGCCAATAAAGCAAATTGAATTGAATTGAGAAAGAGAGAGTGGAAGAAAGAGAGAGTAAGACAGAGAGAAAGACAGAGAGAGAGAGAAAGACAGAGAGAGAAAGACAGAAAGGGGGATGCTGGCTCAATCATTATCATGCTAGAACATGTTCAGCTCACCGGCTATCCTGGTTGTAAGTCAGCTCATGCCTTATGTGAGGAAGACCATGCCTACCCATAATACCACCAGAACCAGAACCTCCAGCTTCAGCCACTGGACTCCACTCCAAGACCATCATAAAACCAGGAAATAAATGGTTCTTCCACTCAAAAAGTACACTAATGAAGATTAAACCAGGTTTTTGGAGCCACTACATTTGGTCCATGGGCTGTATGTATGAAATGTCTCAGAGTAGGAGTGCTGATCCTGATTATTCATTGTGAAACTGATCCTAGATCAGCACTCTGAGATGCCCAAGTCTAAGAGTACTAAGTGGATAGGTAGGCTGTCTCCTTCTGAAGAGTTATACTTTTTTTCTTTGATTCCATGCACACAGCACATTTCTAACTAAATTAACATACAAAAGACATTGATGAAGTTCATCCTTAATATAACAGCTAAACATAAAGATTTCCATTCCTTTCTCCTAATTAGTTGGATTTCAGCAGAGTGCACATGCTCTTTAGACGCCACAAAATGTTCACACGTCTGACACATGAAACAAAGGGTTCAGACAGGTCATTCCACCTCAACCTCAAATGAAATCCTCCTTAAACACCGAGCGAAGTCAATGTAATGTATAGAGAACATGCAAATGCTTCCCTCTCTGATTTGAGACAAACCCATTTTCTAAGAGCATTACAGACAATGGCCTGTATTTATTACGCGTCCAAGAGTAGGAGTGCTGATCTAGGATCAGTTTTGACTTTAAATCCTAATGAATAAGATGACATGGACAGCGGGAAGTTGGTCCTAGACTAGCACTTCTATTCTGAGACGCTTTGTGAATACGGACCACTGTTTCTAAGAGCAGGGTGATCAGAAGTGACCCTAGTGGCAGAGGAAGACTGACCATGTTTAGGAATGGCAGAGGAGCCGGATCCCCCATAACCAGGCCTTCACAGCACGTCTCCTATCTCTTGAGGGATAATTACCATTCCCTTTGCCTTGATCTTGTTTGTTTAACTTGACACAGTGAAGAAAGGGCTGACATTGACCAGAATCCCCTGCATTAATGCGTCTCATGTTCTGCATTCATCATTGTCACCGAGCAGGAGAAGCCTGGCAGTGTCAAGAGGAGAGGAGAGAGGGAGGGAGGGAGCACATCCATGTGTGTGCTTCACACTCTCTCTAACAGACACACATGTATGCACTTGCACATGTAAGCATGCACACACATCTATTCAAACCATTAACTATTATACACTCTAGAAAACCAACAAAAATATTGTTTTTTAGAGAGTGGAAGAAAATGTAATACACACAAACAACAACAAAAATTGAGGTGGGATTTGAAATATTTTTGACACAAAACAACACAAACATTATTATAACCAGACAAAATTAATATACTGTACCTGCAAGAATTCATTAAATTCCACTTGTCCGTTTTTATTGAGGTCAACTTCATTCAGAATTTCATGGAGGGTGTCTGCATCTATATAGACATTGATACTCTGAAACAAAGGAAACATAGTTTAGAACAGTCACCAGTAAACTGGTGCAGGTACTGAGTCCGCATCTCAAACACTATAACTATGAACCACATGGGTTGCCGTCCCAAATGGCACCCTATACCCTGTATACTGCACTACTTTTGACCAGGGCCCCATAGAGCTCTGGTCAAAAGTAGTGCACTATATAGGGAATAGGCTGCCATTTGGGACGAATCCGTGGTCTCATCAAGTCACTTCAGCTACAGTAATATCCAGAGCGACGCCTATCCAGTATATTCATATCATCTCCGAGATGAGGCTTCTTATGAATATGTCACCCCGGTATTTGCTCCCTAGCAATGAAACACATTTAATTTCGATTGTGTTGACAGAAACTCCCACACATCCCCCACCGCCAACCCACAGCTCAATTAGTAGAGAGAGAGAGAGTGGTCTCTTGCAGAGGCCTGTCGCCAGATGAATCTTTGTGTACAGCTAATCCATACACTTTCAATGGAATGGATGTGAATAGGTTGGGATTAATGACAGGCGCCTACCTTATATACTCCCTATAGTTATACCCCAGTGGGCTTCAAACCAAACACTACTTGAATGTTTTCCACTACACGTCATTCTAACAGAAGGAGCTGCTGCTACTGCTACCGCCACCGCCACCGCCACCACCACCACAATGGCAATCAACATCTGAATATTCACTTGTGGAAACATTATATTATATATGTATACCATTATAACGTTTTGATTGGATCTCTAGTTAAGTTGTTTTGGATCCAAAGAGTGTGATAAGGTTAAGAGCATATGAACATAACCTTATCACTACATGTTAAAAGGCCTGAATCATACTTCAAACATCATTTGACAATGCTATGTCAACTCATACTTATAATTAACCCTACTGCTCCTCATGCATAAGATCAGTTGGAGGGAGCGCTGCTGTCGTGTGACTGAGCGACGGAGTGTCATGGTTACTGAACTAAAAGAGGACCGTCAGAGCAACGCTGTGTTGCGGAGCACCGTGGTTATATTAAAGCAGAGAAATCTGATACCCCTTCTACAGGCCTGACAAACGCAAACTAATTGCACACACACACTCCAGAGGAGAGGACAAAGGGAAACGCAACATGAGACAGCATCGTTCCTTACCTCTAATACCCGCTGAACATCCACGGTGGTGATGAAGCCCTTATTTTCTTTGTCAAACTTGTGGAACCTTTTCATATACCTGTTGACAGAAGAAAGGAAGTGGTGGGTGGCTGTTGGGTCGGTGCTAGGCTATCCCTCTGAGACAGACAGGGGAGGAAGGGAGAGGGTAGTAGAAGGGAACAGTAGTGTGAGGTCTGTCTGTCTTTTCAAATATATGTAAAAGCTTTATTTATTTAGACAGATTGGATTATGTATTTAGACAGATTGGAAGTTAGAAAGGGGATACAAACTGGATAGTTGGAAGGGTCGACTCCGGGCTTGAACCCCGGTCTCCGGTGGGAAGTCACATTTGTGTTGAGAGCAGAGTGTGTGAACACTCTGCGATGGTTCTGCACCTGCCTGTCTGTCTTACCTGCCCACCTCAGCAGGAGTGAGGGTGATCTCGGAGGTGTCGGTCAGCTGCTCTGAGCGAGCCTTGTAGCCCATCTCATAGTACAGGAACTGTTTGGCTGCAGCTAGCTCCTCCTACAGGAATACACATAACAGGAAGGTGAAGGCTGGCTGGTGTGTTTATGGACATATTTAATCAATCCCTATCCCAGTCTGCTGTCCCCACATGCTTCAAGATGGCCACCATTGTTCCTGTACCCAAGAAAGCCAAGGTAACTGAACTAAATGACTATAACCCCGTAGCACTCACTTCTGTCATCATGAAGTGCTTTGAGAGACTTTTCAAGGATCATATCACCCCCACCCTACCTGTCACCTTAGACCCACTTTAATTTGCTTACCGCCTCAATAGGTCCACAGACGATGCAATCGCCATCAGAGGAATACCTATGTAAGAATGCTGTTGACTACAGCTCAGCATTCAAAACCATAGTACCCTCCAAACTCATCATTAAGCTTGAGTCCCTGGGTCTTGACCCCGCCCTGTGCAACTGGGTCCTGGACTTCGTGATGGGCCGCCCCCAGGTGGTGAAGGTAGGAAACAACATCTCCACTCCGCTGATCCTCAACACTGGGGCCCCACAAGGGTTAGTTCTCAGTCCCTTCCTGTACTCCCTGTTCACCCATGACTGCGTGGCCATGCACGCCTCCAACTCAATCATCAAGTTTGCAGACGACACTACAGTGGTAGGCTTGATTACCAACAACAACGAGACAGCCTACAGGGAGGAGGTGGGGGCACTCGGAGTGTGGTGTCAGGAAAATAACCTCTCACTCAATGTCAGCAAAACAAATTAGATGATCGAGAACTTCAGGAAACAGCAAAGGGAGCACCCCCCTATCCACATCGACTGGACAGAAGTGGAGAAGGTGGAAGGTTTTAAGTTCCTCAGTGTACATATCACAGACAAACTGAAATGGTCCACGCACACAGACAGTGTGGTAAAGAAGGCACAACAGCGCCTCTTCAATCTCAGGAGGCTGAAAAAATGTGTCTTGTCACTGAAAACCCTCACTAACTTTTACAGGTGCACAATCGAAAGCATCCTGTCGGGCTGTATCACTGCCTGGTATGGCAACTGCACCGCCCACAACCGCAGGGCTCTCCAGAGGGTGGTGCGGTCTGCACAACGCATCACCGGGGGAAACTACCTGCCCTCCAGGACACCTACAACACCCGATGTATGTCACAGGAAGGCAAAAAATAACAAGGACAATAACCACCCGAGACACTGCCTGTTCACCCCGCTTCCATCCAGAAGGCGAGGTCAGTACAGGTGCATCAAAGCTGGGACAGAGAGATTGTAAAACAGCTTCTATCTCAAGGCCATCAGATTGTTAAACAGCCATCACTAGCACAGAGAGGCGGCTGCCTACCTACAGACTTGATATCATTGGCCACTTTTTTAAATGGAACACTAGTCACTTTAATAATGCCACTTTCAGAATGTTTACATATCTCGCATTACTTATCTCATATGTATATACTGTATACTACACTATTTATTCTATACTATCTATTGCATCTTATCCGCTCAGTCACTGCTCATCCATATATTTTATACTTATATATTCTTATCACACTCCTTTACTAGATTGTGTGTATTAGGTTTTGTTATGGAATTGTTAGATATTACTTGTTAGATACTGCTGCACTGTCGGATCTAGAAGCATAAGCATTTCGCTACACTCGTAATAATATCTACTAACCATGTGTACGTGACCAATACGATTTGATTTGAAGGCCCATTAGAATACCAGACATTCATCACAGCAGCACTAGCACTACTTAAATTAGCACACATTGATCACATAACAGACACTCAGACACCCACATACAAACAGGTGGCCTGCAATCTACCACAAATACTGTAGGTAGTAGCTTTCTAAATACCATCTCAACCTAAATACAGTAAAAACAGGGGTCAGTAATCCATAGTGGTGAATTAATACTTTCACATTCAATACCGGTTTGCTTTGAATTTGACTTGTCATGGATTGGTAAAGGTGCTCTAAGGAATGCAGGCAAGAATCATTCCACAACTGGGCTAAAGTTCAATGGTCCTACTGTAGAAGGAGAATTAGAGGAAGGGTGAGGCCCCATCTGAATTCATGAGAATCAAACTGTATCAAAGCTCTAGTTAGGTATTTATCTATTAATAGTCCAATACAAACAAAACCTAGACTGGAATAGAAATATGAAAACAATACCTATTTAAGGGATACCCAAGCAGTAAAAATGGCTTTTGTTAGCTGCATATGATTACAGTGTGAATATAGCAACAGCATAAAGCAAATCTCAGTAATTAACCTATGGTAATGACCAAAGCCAATTTATGGCTCTTAATAAAGATCAAACATATCCAAGCTAATGTGAGGTCGATCAAAATGCATGTGCGGGAATATCCGAGTGGGAAAATCAGTGACTGGATGGGAGAGAGATACTGGGAATTTTCTTACATATCGATTGTATACTGTACGAATGGGTTAAGGAAAGATGTGGCGGTTTGAATGCAGTGGTTTTGTCTGTGAAATAGGGTTGCAAAATTCCAGTAACTTTCCCAAAATGTCTAGGTTTTCCAGAAACCCTGGTTGGGAGATTTCTGGAATCAGAAGGAAATCTGAAAATCCTACACCCTGGATTTCTGGAAAACCTGGGAATTTTCTGGAAAGTTTCTGGAATTTTGCAACCCTACTGTGAGAGAGTGGTGCAGCTCACCCTCTTTCTCTGCTCACTCCACGTCAGCTGCTTTCCCATGATGTCTACGATGCGTGGAAGGGCCTCCTCGGCCGCCTGCACGTTCAGGAAGCCCAGCCGCGTGCGCCTGGCGATCACATCAATGGCCGTGCACGCATACTCTTTAATGGCATACTGGACCTGGAAACAATACAATGCTTAGTCTACACATGTTCTTAATGCACCTCTGGTCATTCACCTATTCACTCTTCTGTTAGCTCTGTTGATTAGGAGTTAAAGAGATCCTCCGGTACTTTTGTATACTTTTCAGTAAGTAGTTCTGAAAGTAGCACTCACGAGCCAAAAGTGGTCCCCGAAAAGTGCGTACTGTGTCACATACTGTGTGTGCAGATATGTGCACCACGTCACTGATCTCTCTCTCTCTCTCTCTCTGCTGTGTCCACTGAGCCGTTGGGCCCGCCCAGCAAACTCATTGGATAACGCTGGGCAGGCCTCTTGCTAGCTGTCATTCAATTGCGAGGGGCTGAAGCTCATTTGCTAGAACTCAAATTGCTAGGGGGCTGACCCACGTGAGGGGAAATGTAGGGAAAATAGCACGGCTTCAAGAAAACATTTGCTTTCAAACTAGGGATTTTGTGGCTAATTGAGGTAAAACAGTAATTCTGCTCATAGATTATGCATGTATGAACTACATATTGACACACCTAGCCTAAAGTGGGATGTTAAAAAAAAGACTTAATCGCCAAAGTACCGGAGCATGTCTTTAACTACAGTAACTTTCTAGGTTTTCCAGAACTCCCGGTTGGGAATTTTGGGAAAGTTACTGGAATTTTGCAGCCCTAGATATAATGTACATACAAACCTCACTCTCAATGTAGGGGAATTCAGATACGAGGCGTTTGCCGACAATGGGCCATCGCTTGCCGGTGACACGGGCCATTTTGGCGACCTCATAGGCCCTCCCTCCGTAGGAAGAGGCCAGATGTTGGGCCACCTGGACACCACACACATTTGCAATCCAGTTCAAATCCAAACAGAATGGGTCAATGGTCCCTGGGAAATCCATTGCATTTAAACAGCACCTTTTGATATGAGATCAATACGATGTATTAACAGTCGAGTCACTCATTGTGGAGATGGCTGCAGAGGAGACAGCATGCTTTGACTGTGATACATTATATGCCAGAACTAAACAAAGAAGAAGTTATTTCAATTCAACCGGTTTGGTTACTTTTTTTCACTAAAGGTCACGCGCTGTCAAAAATATCAGCACATTGACCTTTTTAAACATTCCGGCAACATCAGGATCATAGATTAGGCTTTCTTCCCTATTCCGCGCTAACGAAGGGTTAAATCTCATTCACACTAAGTCACAGGGGGCTGCAACTCTCTCGGCTTGTCATTTGCAGGTCATTGTACAGTTAATTTGAAGTCTAACATGGCGTGGACTGTCCTGGAGATGTGTCTGAGTGGTGCAGTGACAGAGAGAATGCAAGCTACACTGTTAGCACGTTTAATCCACTGTGCTAAAAGCACTGGTGTTCAATTCACTCATTGGCCAAGATTAACACATGAGGCTTGTCATTGGGATGTCAGGGTACTGATGGCACAATTTTCATTTGACAGCAGCTTCTGGAATTGTGTGGACTCATGTACTAAAGGAGCCATTCAATTCAGCTTTACAAATGGGCCTGACTATTCATTAGTATCCTCCTACAAATTGATGTCATACAATTATGGCAGACCATTACTTTAAAGTTGGCACCTCAATAAATCATTACAACTACCTAAAATGATTGGTAACTTTTTTTTAGATTCCCAGGTTTTCCAGAAACCCTAGGTGGAGGATTCCGGAACGTCTGCTTATTCCTTCGTGATTTTGGGAATCTTCCAGACAGGATTTCAGGAAAACCTGGGAATTTTGGGGAAAGTTAACAGAATTTTGCAACTAGTAGTTGTGCCCACCTCCACCTCCAGGCCATAGTCCTGTACCAGGCGGATGTACATGGTAGGAGTCCAGTCTTTAGCTCCCTCTAGCATCAGGCCCACTGTCTTACTGGGGCCAGCAGGAAGGTTATGGGCCTTGACTGCAGCATCCAGGGTCTCCTCCGCCATGGAGCGATATGTTGTCCATTTCCCACCTAGACAAGGATTTAAAATGTGGTGTTATTATCACACTATCTGTTATAGACTTGTGTTCATATGGTGTTATTACCACACTATCTGTTATAGACTTGCGTTCATATGGTGTTATTAACACACTATCTGTTATAGACTTGTGTTCAAATGGTGTTATTGCCACACTCCTTGTAATAGACTTGTGCTAATATGGTGTTATTACCACACTACTTGTAATAGACTTGTGTTAATATGGTGTTATTACCACACTATCTGTAATAGACTTGTGTTCATATGGTGTTATTACCACACTATCTGTTATAGACTTGAGTTAATATGGTGTTATTACCACACTATCTGTAATAGACTTGTGTTCATATGGTGTTATTACCACACTACCTGTAATAGACTTGTGTTAATATGGTGTTATTACCACTCTACCTGCAACAGACTTGTTAGTGCTGCAATTCAAGTATAGGCCTATATTATGTCACACAGAGTAAGTTATATGCACAGCATGATTAGCATTGATAAAATGCAGTGAAACATTTGACTGTACAGACTAACCAGCGATGGTGACCAGTCCGCTGTCACTGATGTGGACAATATGATTCCTGCAGATTGACTGAGTGTCCTTGGAGTTGGGGTTTGTGACCAGCGGACGAATACCACTCCAGGCTGCCAAGACATCTCCTCTCCTCACTGCACAGGACAAAGAGTCCAGACAGAGTGAGACCACCCACACACACACACACACACACACACACACACACACACACACACACACACACACACACACACACACACACACACACACACACACACACACACACACACACACACACACACACACACACACACACACACACACACACACACGTTAGGCTACACAAAGCAGGAGAGACACACAGCTATGAGAGTGATGGACAGCTAGTGGAATCCTTGCAGGCCTTAATAACACCTCCCTCCTCTACTGCTAGAAAATAAATGAGTTCCAACTCATACACCACAACAGCCGCTCTCTCTTCATATCGCCGTGACATATAAAGAATTAAATATTAATATGCTGTTGTGTATCGATTGAAAAAATAGCTGCCACTATAATGGGCTGGTTGATATTTCTGAATAAAACAATGACATACTCGTTATCAAAGGGCATTTTTTAAACATTTATGACAGCTGAGAAGCTATGGGGCTGAAGGCCTCACATGGGCAGTAAAAGGGGAGCAGATAGAGACAAAGCTCATTTGTACGGCGGTGCAAAGTGAGAGCTATGCATGATAAACAACATCTCTGGTTGCATCCCAAATGGAATCCTGTTCCCTATTTAGTGCACTACTTTCGACCAGGTTCCATAGGGCTCTGGTCAAAACTAGTGCACAATATAGGGGAATAGGGAAAAAGCTTGGTCTCCAACTCTGGCTGTATTCAACATAGGAGACCTGCTGGCTGCATTCAAGAGTTCACCGTCTCAGTCTGGTTGACTTCAACTTTGTGCGTATACTTTCTAGTCCAGTATGGTGTCCATATTAGGACAGCCTCAGAAGTCTTGCTGAGATTGATTTATACCTAAAAATAATTCAACTCACACTGAAAACATATACATTTACCCTTCCTCAAAAAATATGTCTGTGAGCAAAGGACATATTCTTCCACGCAGAAATGTGGGTTGTCTGGGATGTGAAGGATACAATATGAAAAAGAGTGCCATTTTTGGTTTATAAGAGACAATATGAGTTGAACTGACGGGTCCTTTGTTGGGATGACTCATTATCAGGGAATGGAGGCCGGGTGGAAACATTCCACCATGCAGAGAGAGGGTGCGTTCCAAATGGAACCCTATTCCCTACATAATGCACTACTTTGACCAAAGCCTAATGGGTCCAAGTCCAAAGTAGTGCACTATATAGGGAATAGGGTGCCATTTGAGACATAATGGAGTCCAGTCCGTACTGCAGTAGAAGAACAAAGCAGGCCCAGTGCTTCAGCTGCAGCAACAGCAGGCCAGGGGTGTGATACTGGTATGGTCCCATTACAGTCAGACCTGGGTTCAAAACTATTTTAAATCTTTTAAACACTATTAGCAATTCATTTAGCCTGCTTGGAGTGCCCGATGTGCGGTATTTGCAGTTTTGTGACTATTTTATCGGTTCCATTGTTCTAGGCAAGCTCAATCAAGCCTAGCTAAAGTATTTGAAATGATTTCAAATAGTATTTGAACCCAGGTCTGGTTCCAGTAGGGATCTGGAACTGTCTGCTGGGTGTCACTCAGAGGTTGGTGTGACTGTGAGAAGCCATGGAGACCACTTCCTTACGGGAAGGACTGGAGGAAGGACTGAGGAGACACTGCCTGTCCACTCCAGGCCTCTATGTCTCCTCTGAGGTGTCACCGCCGCATAATGTGACAAATCCCCCCTGGAAAGATCCTCCTCTTCTCCTTTCCTCTGCCATTCAGAATTACTGGAGACTCCACGTCTGGAGCCCCAGCACATCCACAGGCAAGGACGGAGAGATGAGACGGAGGAGAAGAGTCCGCTCCCTCATGGCCTCCCGCTCCATCACTTCACACTTGTGCTTTTTTTTCTCAGTCTGTAGGGTCTTCTGCTCAGACTGTGACCACAGGACTTGGGGAGACAGGGTCTCGCCCAGACATACGCCACATGTCAGCCTGGCGGGCCGTCCAGAGCTCAGAGCACGCTGGCTGCAGCCTGGAGCCTGGAGCCTCCCGGATGCTGGTCTGAGACCTGAGCCGCAGAGCTCAGGTAGTCCTCCTCCATATGCTCCATACAGACAGAGCTACTGTACTGTACAGGTGCAACCTCTCTACTGTCTCGAGGTCTTGGTAGAAGGAAAGCTGGCCAGCTAATGAGAAGGAAATGTGCTAAAACGTTTTGGGGAAATCTTATGCTGGATATAGATAGATTAAAAATAATGATGGAGAATGCAGTGCTTTGGCATTACTGTGCCATTAGATTGGCTGGCCAGGAGAGGATGTGGATGTAGACTAGAATCAAGCTAATCAATCAAAGAATCTCGACAACCCCTTGTGCACTGAAAACAATTAGACCACTTCTCCAAAATCAATAGCACTGCATTCTGTTTAGATACCCAACGGTCCTTCATTTAATAAAGTCTCCCTGGGTTTTGATAAACCAGTCAATCGGCAAGGCCATCCGAGGCCCCAAATGGGAAAAACATATACAAAATACATAATAAGGGCTCCAGGAAGGTCTCATAAAAATCGCAAATCGAAAACAATATAATTTAATGTGGTATTGGTTATTTTTCACTTATTCATAACAAACCTCCCATGTGGAGGTATAGTGAGTAGAAAACAGATAATCTATTTTGTCCTAAGTGTTTAGGGAAACAACAGGCAGCAATGCATTATAGTTGAAGGAAACAAAATAACTATGGAAGAAATTAAATAGGGCTTCACAAAGTTCCTATAAGAAATCCTCAGAGTGGTGTTGGTTGATGTCTCCTGTTTCTCGACTGCAGGTCCCATACATAATTAAAGCAGGAATTTGTATCTGTCTGCACTCTGTGGCCTCCTGATGAATTAATATCTGGTGGAAGTCCTACACTGTGCTACACTGCCATCACATTAGCCCATTTATATCAGTCAGCTGCTTGCTCTATCAGCTATTTGTAAATCTAGAGAGGGAGAAAAATACTGTGAGATTGTCAGACGTGTATTTATTATCATAAATGTCTGTTATGAATTAGGTATGATTGTAACGTCATTATAGTGCCGTAAGTGTAAAAGTATAGCACACTAGTGATTCATGGCTTGTGAAGGGAATACAGTATGTGTTGACATTACTACCTTAATACCTTAAGCATCATGGCCTTCCTTTCCATAACCTTATGGAAGATTGACTTGAAAAACGATGCTGTATATACAACCATTTCACTGACATATCATTTTTAGAAAACAATCCAGACTTCTGAAATTAGTGGATATTCCAGTTATTATAAAGATATAACTGGCTAATTGAGTTATTATATAGATAATGCAATATGCGTTATCAAAAGTTTGTAAAGAAATGTCAATTCATGATTATACTAGAGATCTGCTACTCCTGCACTGTGAATCCCTCCGAGAAACCAAAAGCAGGTCATAGCAGGTCATAGTCACCTTCGACGTCTGGGCTGAGGTAGTTGCGGACCTCCGTGAGGATGAAATTGATGTCCTCCTCCATGGGGATGGGGTGCGGTGTGATCTCCGTGGGCGTGTCCGTGGTCCCGGCGATGGTCATCTTCTCCCAGGGCAGGAAGAAGATGACGCGTCCGTCGCTGGTGGCTGGGTCCAGGAGCCCCATGTTGTCTGGACTGAAGGTAGGGTGCAGGGGTGTGGTGGAGGGGGTGTGGTGGAGGTAGAGTGGGGGAAGCAAACAAGAAGACTGCATTAACCTTTGGTCTGCTGGGGGTCGTGAGCGGGCCGACTGGGGGACACCCCATAATCAGGCTCCTGTCAACGGTCTTTCCAGGAGATTAATTCTGCTGGTTTCAATTCCAGCTACGCCACTGCTCAAAGTATAGTTCCAGCGACAGCATAGCACTCATATTGTCCTGTTTAAAACACATGCACATGGTACTGACTCAATTTAATAAAGGAAACAGGGGAGGGGTAGAGGTGGTGGGAAAGGGGGGGTGGGGGGGTGGGGGGGCACTTTTTGGTCCCCTGCAAACACAAATAAAATGCATCCACAAGAAAACCAGCACTGTGTACACTCTTAGATTCCAAAAGGGTTCTTCAGCTGCCACCATAGGAGAAACCTTCTTGGTTCCAGGTAGAGCTATTTTGGGTTCCATGTAGAATCCTGTGTGTAAAAGGCTTCTACCTGGAACCAAAAAGGGTTCTTCAAAGGGTTCTCCTATGGGGACAGCCGAAGAACCCGTTTAGGTTCTAGATAGCACCTTTTTTGTCTAAAAGTGTAGGCATCACAGGAAAGTCTGGTTGAGTCCGGTTGAGTAGGCCAAAAGCTCTCTTCAAAAATCCATATTCATCTGGAGATAACCGGCATACAATTCCATCTGTTAGCTTGATTGAACTCATCTAAATGGCCTTTTCGACCTAACAGGGAGTGTGAAGAAACACAAAGAGACATGATGCCCCTGAACAGAGCCCCTCAGCACTAAGCACTTGTTCTGAACCATCCATGCAAGAGCTTCTTGTATCTTAAGAGTGCCTATGTTTTGTCCTGGCTGTCCTTGTCTCCATGGCTCAGCCGAAGGTGCTAATGAATTGATCAGGCAGACGCTAATGATGCAGTGATGCAGGGGGGGACGTGACGGACACGGAAGGGGGCGTCGTTTGTTACCTGTAATAGCCCGGGATGACGATGTGCACCCCAGCACTGGGCTGACAGATGTTGGGGTTCTTCTTATCATCCATTTTCCGCAGTGCATCGGTAAAAGGTCCCGTGGCATTGATAACACATTTGGCTCTGACATCAAATTCCTGCCCTATGAAAGAAAACAGCATCAATCACCAGGGGCCATTCATCTGTACCCAGTGACAACCGGGATTATTAATTTATCAGCCAACACCCCTTTCGTAATAGAGTGGCTCGCGTGTGTCCATGGGAGACTTCAGAGGACTGTAATTAATAGGAACCAGACATACCTAATTTCCCTCTCGCCTCTTTGTGTCAAAGTGCAGCCCAAGAGGCAGTGGGCGAGGGAGTGCTTTTAATGCGCACAGGGAAATGGATGCATCCCAAATGGCATGCCATTCCCTATTTACTGCACTACTTTTGACCAGTGCCTATAGGGCGCTGATCAGAAGTAGTGCACTATATAGGGATTAGGGTACCATTTGGGATGCAGTCAATGTTTGTTAATGTGCTGCTTGATGTTGACGAGCCTTTACAATGGGGCCCATATAAAACGTAGCATGTTGATACTAAATTATCTGTTTTGACAACGACTTAAAGAACGGACTACCCTAATAATTTGACTTGTGACACCATGTCATAATGAAAGCAGAGAAAAGCAAAACTGCAAAAGACATTTTGGACGAATTCTGTAGCATATAATTGTAACACTTGACATTCATACTGTAGAGAGAAATAGGAATACAATTAACTGAATTAACTCTGAATAGTGACTCAAAGTATTCTTACAAGCACTTTCCTTGTGAGGACTCTCTCTCACCAAAGAAAGTGAGCCGTTTCTTCTTCAGAAAGAAAGAAAGCACACTTATATCTTTCAAAACATCAGGGGGCAGTCATGTGTTGAGATGTTTTATTCCCCCAAAGCCACTCCTATGCATGACATTTAAAAGGTAAGTTAGGCCATTTGGAGTACGCTAATTCCGTATTATATTGCTAGCAGATCTGAAGGAGCTCTCTACACCATAAAATGCTTATAAAATATTAAAGCCCCACATTAGATCTGCGATGACTATGTGCAAAATACCACTGATTAACAGGGCTACCTAACAGGCAGGCTCTGAGAGCTTACGCCCTGTGGTGAGTGCTAGGGGGCAGGGAGGAAGGGCGGAAGCAGCTTTGTAGCTGTAGTTTCACCTGTGATCACGTCCCTGCAGCGCGCTCCACAGACCCTCTCTTTGCCCATCTGAGGATCTACCCTCTTCAGTAGGTGCACCACTTCAGTGTAATTGGCTATGGCAGCCCCATACCTGGCAGCAGTGAGGGCGATGGCGAGGTTCATTCGAAGCGTCGTTGTGTTGTCCTGCAGCGGGGGGACAGGACCAGGGGAGAGGATGTGAGTCACCCCCAGCCTGTGACTGGTGGTATGGAAGTGTGTCGGAACCGATATGTCACATCTGTCCCTGTCACTTTGCATCAGTGGGATGGCTGCTCTGGCCACACAAGGAGCACACTTAAAGCCACAGTGGCCCTTTGGCCTGTGTGTGTGCGGGGTACGAAAGTCCCCCCACCCTGCACTGGGCTGGGGGGCTCCACAAGAACAGCAGCGGGCTGGGCTCAGCAGGGCTAGTCAAAGTGTTAAACCTACCAAGTACGCAGGGTTTGGTTATTGACTTACCTGTTCTCTAATAACCCATGCTTATTTCTGTATACACACCACATGCATGAGTGTGCCATCCCTGCCTGCAAACATGAGGATACTCATATAGTTACGTGGAACATGATCACTATAATGTGTATAATTTATACACATTGTTCAGATTCAATACGCGGTCCAGTTAGGAAACACAGAGGACTAGGTCAAGTGAGGATAAAATCTACTTACAACAATACTGCTCCTTTTCAAAATGGGTGCAAAACACGGGGAAATGATCATGGTAGTGAGCACTGAAAATAATTCTTTGCAATGTCCCTGGTACATCAGCATCAGGAGTGGGATTCTGACAGTGACGGATCTACGTGTAAAGCAGAAGATCCCTCCTCAGAATCCTTTTAATGAAGAGAGGAATCTGGTATCAAGATTTATGGATTAATCCCTCTCTGGCTTGAGAATATACCCAGATCTATATTCAAGAGTCAGGAGGTCATAAGTTTTGTAATTTAAATGAAAGGGTCTAAAAGGTGACAAATGAACAAAGCCCGGTTTCATTAGGAAGGGATTCTTATGTACATCTTTGAAGATTTATCGCTGGAAAATCCTTTGGTTCAAAGTAGAAAAAAGAACAGAGATGATTAATCACTTTTAATGTTGGTGTCTTGGGCGACTTTCTTTCTATTTGTTATTGCCAGGCGAGGTTCAAGTCCTCATTGTTGGCCTTGAGGGGAAGAGAATGTTGTTACTTTGCAGGAATGTTCTTTTGTGGCTTGATTTATTTGCGGTTTGAACGACCAGAGGCTAGGTAACTGGTTGGCTCTGCTGGTTAATGCTACCGCATGCTCCAAGCCATTCCACCACTAAGAAAAATAAATTCATTAATTGGAAACAAAAAGTAAAACATGAGAAAACAACACATTTAAAGGCCACATTTTAGAATGAATTACATACAAGAGTATGCACCCTGCCATGATGTATTAGGAGGACCATAGAATCCACTTCCTCATCTCTGTAGGCTGAATATGACCATTAGAGTGTATGGTTGGCTAACGTGTGCTGTGCTGTGGGTGTACAGTCAGTGTGTCTGATCCTGGATGATTGTTGAGCCCCCTGCTGACCTCTAACCTCATGATTCACAGCTCTCCGCTATGAGCCTGGCTCCGCTGCCAGTCACACATTTGCATCGCCCAGATTACAGCTACATCCATCACAATGTTAAAATAATCCGATTACAGCTACATCCATCACAATGTTAAAATAATCCGATTACAGCTACACTTACCACAATATTCAATGTGATTTAATTCCAGGATTAGTCAGAAAATGTAACAAAGGATTATTACTATGCCATATTTATAATAATGGGATTATAATCTGATAACGCTAATGATAATACATAATACAAATAATCTGAACATTAAAGCATAGGCCATCAACAATGAGCATAGGGAGAGAGCTGAGTGTCATGTCTCCCTAGAGGAGAGACAGTTGAGTGGGAGCCCCAGCCCCCTCCCCTACAGCCCTGTACCTCCTCCTCCACTATAATCCGTGCCTCCTGGAGGTACAAAACTCAGTGGAGTGAGAGGAACTCCACGGCTGGACAAAATGCTGCAAAATGACAGGGACAATAATGACATCATGTCTCCCAGTCATGAGAGAGAGATGCTTGGCTGGGCTGACTTGTCCAATTAAATTGTTGCAGGTACAGCAGGGGATGCAGTTATTATCCCAGACGCTTCTGCGAATGACTCCTCTGGCTAAAGGAGAGTAGGGCAACGAAGGGAGGAGAGATAAATACACACAAAGAGTCTGTATTTCCTAAAAAATGCATATGAAAATGATGAAGTGTAATAATTGTCATATATCACCTTATTACAGCTATACTGTAATACTGCATAGGACATAGCAGCCTAGTGGTTAGAGTGTTGGGCCAGTAACCAAAAGGTTGCTGGATCGAATCTCCGAGCTGACAAGGCACAATAAATCTGTCGTTCTGCCCCTGAACAAGGCAGTTAAGCCACTGTTACCCGGTAGGCCGTCATTGTAAATAAGAATTTGTTCTTAACTGGCTCGCCTAGTTAAAAATATATATATTTATTTATTTATTTATATATACAAATATATATATACTATTCACTGCCATCAACTTTGAAATGGATCCACTTCAGATCATTTTGGACTAAATTGTATGATCTAAGGCATGTCTACATGTTGAAACTAGGTGGCAATGATGGCTTGAGGAATCCTGAGGAGATGAAACTGAAGCAGCCAAAGCCCAATCCCACATAAGGAAGGTCCGATTTTAAAATGTCATTGCCATAATTGTTACCGACTGAATAACAGAATGGAAAAAAATGGCAGCTTGAGGAAAAAAACTGTCAACTGTCAAACTAGCCTAACACATACAATACAACGTAATATTTCCATCCAGGTCTTCACACCTTTTAATTTTCAGTCATTTACCAAAAGAATATGATATTTAAAGAAGTGCTTTTTTAAAACAAATATATAAAATCATATTTTGACATTGAAAATAAAAAAACTGAAAGTGATATTATAAAACAGAGCTAAATTATATAGCTCCAGCATAACACCCTCTCTCCCACTTACTTCTGCTAAATGAGTAAGGTTGACAGATCACTGCTCAGATCGCAGCCACATTCCCTTAGAAATATGTTGCCTTTTTGCAGTACACGGGAATCCACATGTCCTCAAATGTTAAATGAAGTCTGACAGATAGCCTGGAGATACCAAGTTGGGAGTTTGAGGCTACATAGGAGACCTTGAGTAAACAGGACATGCTATGTACACCCCGGCTAACAATCAACATATGCTTTGTTTTTCTGATGCCAACACGCGGCACGGATAGCCTGAAGAAAAGATGGGTCCTGGGACTGGATGGAACCAACAAGGGAATGCCTACTGGCTATTTTCTGCTTAAAACCATGTTGTTTCTAATTTGTTTACGCTCACATAGCCAGCAATTACATTGCTGTGTACGAAAAGGAGTTATTTCTATGAAGGAACATAAAAGACAAAAGATTCAGGAGATAAAATAATAATTTACATTCTATACGGGATTATAAACTGGGTGCTTTGAGCCCTGAATGCTAATTGGCTGAAAGCTGTGGTATATACTACGGGTATGACAAAAATTTACTTTTTACTGTTATATTTACGTTGGTAACCAGTTTCTAATAGCAATAAGGCACCTTGGGGGTTTGTGGTATATGGCCAATGTACCATGGTTAATGGTTGTATCCAGGCACTCCTCGTTGCGTCGTGCGTAAGAACAGCCCTTAGCCGTGGTATATTGGCCATATACAAAACCTCCTCGTGCTTTATTGCTTAATTATATCATATATGTTAGTGACACAGATTTCACTTACAAAACAGGATTCTTAGTGAAAAAAAAATACTTTAAAGGTGCAGGGTCTTTTTTTGCAGTTAGGACTGAGTGATTCTATATTTGGTGAAACGGTTTGCGGCTTACCATCATAGTAGACAATGGCTCCGACCAGTTTGTCTCTCTTCAACATAGGAAAGAGCTCCAGAGCCTTGGTCTTGCTGAGGATGTAGCTGCTCTTCAAGCACTGGGCTCCAGCCACCAGGTCGTATATCTTGATCCCTGCCCAGTAGTAGGGAAGCTGCCACCACCTCACACACAGTGGAAAAGTTACAATTAAAAGGGAGTTCCACCACTTTTTCGCCTCATATTCTCTCCAGCACCATACCAGTGTCTACATATGTGAAGACGCTGCATCTCTACGTTCTGTAATCAAAAAGATCATTAGAAAAGGTCATAAGAAAGTGCCACTTGATGATGTCATCAAGTTCAGACGATTTACTCTGAATCAATTAGGTGTCATTCTGTAAGTGTATTTTTGGTTCACGCTAAATATACAATGAATAATACATTCTGACGTTTATGGACTATAATAGAATTGGGAAGGTAGGTATAAGATGTGAACTTCCGAGTGTGATGGATATAGGGTCTGTGCTGGCATGATGACTTTAAGCAGTGCATGGCAGAGCACTGGAAGCCAATCCGGTTTTCCCACACCCTTCAGTAATGAGACACACCTGTTCACTGCTTTAAATATCAGAGAAGGATCTTAAATGTCATGTGCAATTAACGCTCATGATACCAGGCAGCACCAATCAAATCAAGCCCCTAAGTTCACACAAGGCTCAGAGAGCTGGGGTGAGATGGTGAGATTGTGAGCAGGTACGGTGGACCATCAGCCATTTTACCCATACCCACAATGGGCCTCTCAGCCCTGGGTGATTGTCTTAAAGTTTATTGCCATTCAGGTGAACTTATCTCCATCTTCAAAACTTTATGTCTTTACCAAGGGAAAGGTTTACTGCTTCATGTGGTATTTTCGGTGGTATATGTAGTGAGAAACGATGTGAGAGGCGGAGATTGGAGGTTATTCTTACTTATATATGGGGAGCATGATGGGTAAAAGTGCAGTCAGATGAGGGGCGATATTCAGGAGGTTGGAACGCTCATGCAGTGCTTCCTTCACCATCATATACTGGAGGAGAAAAGAAGATCAGAATGGATTATATCCAAATCAAATCAAGCTTCATTTATACAGCACATTTCAGACATGGAATGCAACGCAATGTGCTTCACAGAATAAAAATATATATTTAAAACATTTAAGAAATAAAACTATTATAATAATACAATTTAAAAATTCAACATTCAAAAATTAAAAAATTTAAAACATAACTGCAATAAAAGAAAATAGTACAAGCTCAATTGGATCCACTTAGCACTTTCTGAAGACTGGGTATATTTTTTTCTCTCAATGCCTAATACGGTAGTGCTGAGGTCACGCGAGAAAAAATACTGAACTGCACTGACTCCTATCAGAGTAGCTAATATAACCATTAAGTGTGAATAAATAGCCATTTAACCCCTTTATCCTAATGCCGTGCTATGAAATACAGTAACATCAGGTTCATTGTATTTCTTTAGAACAACAGATATACAGTATACATGGGTCATGTCTTCTTAAGTGAGGGATTTAAATGGTATAATGGTGATTAATCATTTACAGGAAGAAACATGTAAATGTTATTGTTATCATGGATGACCAAAGTGGCCAGCCCAAAGCAAATATGGAATGAATTGCCTTAATTTGCTTTCCATTTCCTCGCTGGCTTTTAGAGTAGGTGAGTAGCCTGTACTTTGCTGCACTGCTGCTGACTTTGCAGTTAGGTTTCCTGCAATCACACTAATTGGCCCCTTCTCCAGCTCACCTCCAAGACCCCAGCATGTTCAAACAGATAGGAAAATAAGACTTAAAAAAAAACACAGCCCTAAAATAATGAGATTCTTCAAGTGCTCTGAAATGTAACAGAAAACTGTGACATTTGAGTTCGAACCTGGGTGACTCTTCTTACAATAAACAGACAAAAGAAGGCCCAAATGCTTTATTCCTCCCATTACTCTGATGTAAATGTCCTGTATTAGCCTAATTCCCGTCTTGATAATGACAGGGGCACTAGCTACTCCTTCCTCTCTTTCCCAGTTGTAGGAATTCTTTGAAATAACTTAGAAAATCATAGGCACTCACTCAAGGCGAGCATGTCAAGACCTTTTTTGAATGAAAAATGATTCCAGATGGTAAATAAAGCAATATGACCAGACGGACCAGGAATTCACCGGATAAGTGTCAGCTGCAGAGAAAAAATGAAGCATTTACCTGTTCGTAATCTAATTTCACAATGGCTTTCTGTAGATATCGGACTCCTCCGTGAATGAGCTTGGTGCTCCGGCTGCTGGTCCCAGATGAGAAATCGTCTCGCTCCACCAGGGCAGTTTTAAGATCTGGCGGCGGGAAGGGAACCAAGGCAACAGTTCAACAGCAAGCTGAGATTTGGCTACTTATTGTCCCAAATGTTTAGAATAGATCACACATTATTTTCATATGCATGTACTTCTGCTGTAATAATGGATGATGGGAGAAATATTGTGCAGGCATACATATTCCATTGGGTAAAAACTGCAAGCATTTTCATTACACCGACCGTATGAACCACAAAAACCTGTCAAAATGTTTGATAATAATTCAAGGACCTAACAAGTAAAACATTTAATAAAAAAAAGACTGTACAAATCACTTTACTTGATCATGTTTTTGTAATTATATTGTTATCTAAAAGGAGAGTATACTGGAGGATAAATTGTCTGACTTCCATAAAATGCATTAACATTGAAACTGCTCCTCACTCCCACCATTAGAGGCTTGTTTGCTGTCCCTGACAGATAGACACCGTAAATCCCAATTTTGAAAGGAAGAAAGGGAAAATAAATGTGGATTAGGAAAGGGGGATACAGCATGGGTTTTGGATACCCCCGCCATTTCACCATTAGACAGTCAAATCGATAAAGGAGAAAAACAGCTTAAAGAAACCTCTAACCAAGTTTCAAGTTTTAATGGCACATGCACAAGTACAGTGAAATGCCTTTCTTGTAAACTCAAAACCCAGCAATGCACACAAGAAATAAGAATAGGAAGTATGAAATACACATTAAAGTAAGTAACACAAAGGAGACGATCGTGGACTACAGGAAAAGGAGGGCCGAACACGCCCCCATTCACATCGACGGGACTGTAGTGGAGCGGGTCGAGAGTTTCAAGGTCCTTGGTGTCCACATCAACAACAAACTATCATGGTCCAAACACACCAAGAAAGTTGTGAAGAGGGCACGACAACGCCTTTTCCCCCTCAGGAGACTGAAAAGATTTGACATGGGCCCAAAGATCCTCAAGAAGTTATACAGCTGCACCATCGAGAGCATCTTGACCGGTTGCATCAGAGCCTGGTATGGCAACTGCTCGGCATCCGAACTTAAGGCGCTACAGAGGGTAGTGGGTACAGCCCAGTACATCACTGAAGCCAAGCTTCCTGCCATCCAGGACTTATATACTAGGCGGTGTCAGAGGAAGGCCACAAAAATTGTCAAAGACTCCAGTCATCCAAGTCATAGACTGTTCTCTCTGCTACCGCACTGTAAGTTGTACCGGAGCATCAAGTCTAGGTCCAAAAGGCTCCTTAAAAGCTTCTACCCTCAAGCCATAAAACTGCTGAACAATTAATCAAATGGCCACCCTGACTTTTTTACTTTAGTTTATTTAGTAAATATTTTCTTAACTCTATTTTCTTAAACTGCATAGTTGGTTAAGGGCTTGTAAGTAAGCATTCACGGTAAGGTCTACACCTGTTGTATTCGGCGTGTGTGACATTTGATTTGAAGTAAGCATATTATATATAGGAAATATTTTCAAAGTCAGTTCTGATACCATATTTACACGTGCAGGGATACTGGAGCAGCATAGATAATTGATTAGGATGTAATGGTCACCGCAAGAGGAACCCTCATCAGGGGAATAAAAGAGACATATTACAATTTTTGGTGATTGGGCTCTTAGTCTCTTCCGGGGAAAATAATCTAGCTATTCTGGAGTTCCAGCCTGCTAGGCTGGCTTCTGAAGCTCCTTACAAGCTGAACCCCAGGGAGATGGCTTGGAGGCAGCTTCTGCACAATGACTAGGAGGTTATGCAACATCAGGACAGAGAATATCCTCCCGATGCTGTGAGTGGGGACTGGAACAAAAGTGTACAGCAGCTCAAACTGCAGCTGTTGCAGCTGTTGTGAAAGCTGAATAAAGGGGATTCATCCAAATTTGAGAGAGAAAAATGTGTGAGACTAATCAAAATAGTTTTGCCTTAATAGTTTGTGATATCCACAATGAAGTGGTCATAGTTTATGTACAGCAATCAGCCAATTTCATTATGTTTCTTAGCAGTTATTTTACAGAGATTAGTCATACCATGAGCCCAGATTATTGTCTGTTGATGAAATTCTAAAACATGACGATGGAAATTATCCACATGCAAAAGACATGCAGGGGAAAGGACCTTTAACGCATTAGGAACAACTGCAAAAGGCAACTTACTCCGTGTCACGGCGTCTAAGGCACAACCTGAGCCCGTGGCTCCTCCCCCTACAACGAGAACATCAAACTCCTGGTTGTTGCGTAAGGCCGTTAGCTGGGCTTGCCTGGACGGGAGCTCGTCTTGGAAGGCCATGTTCACCTGTTCAACCGCCTCCACGTGTGAGAGTCGGGCCTAGACCATCCACGCAAACAAACCAGTCATCCATTTCATTGTCATATGACTCCAGGGGACAGTGCACATTAATAAATGCGTTTCATTATTATGCACGTCTTCACATTCTTTATGATGGATTTAGGAAAAAGAAACCATGCATTTTCTGTGGAAAAAAAACTCAGACCCTACCAAGGAATGAAAAACAATAAATCACATGCTAATTTATTACAACCTCCCTACTACCCCACCCCATTTCAAAATAATGTCCATCTAGATTAATGGCAAAATCTGCATGCTACATGCATATACGTTAAGCTAAGATGGTAAAGTACAACAAATATATTGACATAGAGACTAATATTAGAAAGCTAATAAAAAAAGTATTTTTAGTACAGTAATAGTACAGTAACTAAAGATTATAACCAGATTATCTACAACAAAACGAACAGACAAAAAACTGCAGAAGAGGTCAGTCAAAGTATCTACCGGTAAGGAGATGTGAGGTACTCGCCTTCTTAGCAGCATGCATGCATAATGAGTGACATTGTATATCACTGCTTAGAAGTTGCTTACCAATTCATACTTTGGGACGATGATATGGAATAAAAGAGCATTACACCAAACAAAAATTAAGTAAAGTAGTCTATTAGGAGGGAAGGGATTAATCTTCCCAAACCATCTGCTGATAACTGAGCCTAATCGTTTCTATACATAAATGTTTTAATACATCAAGAAATTGAAATTGAGATCTACAAGGACAAACATTACCAAGGTCACCAAAAAGTAACCAAGGCCTAGTTGATTTCTGCACATATAGTATTTGACCTGGCTGACATGCAGTCTTCAAGTTTCACTGTAGCATTTCAACAACGTGGACGCTAGAGGCTCACCTGTTTTTTTCTGTATTCGGTCAGCTGTGTAAGGCCATAAAAGGCTACCAAGCCTCCACTTGCTAAGACAGCAGTTCCTTTGATTGCCTTTCGGATCGCCATGCCTCCTGTAAGACAAAATACAACTGGAACTGAGAAAAACACACATCACTAGTCATGATACTAATCTGCATTTGAAAGCAGTTGGTATTAACATACCCCTTCATTTTTTGCTTGTTCAGTTTGCTCAAAGTTCAGGAAGTTGCTCTCAAGAGCGTTAGCATTGTGTTGGCTAATGTAACCTGAATAACAGTGGTGGTTTGGTGTGTGACTTTTTCCTGATACCATCAATCTCAACCAGAGCCTAGCCCAGGGATAATCAACTAGATTCAGCAACAGGCCAATTTCTTCTTGAGTGAATGGCCAGTGGGACAGAACATAATTGCAAATATTTGGAAACTGCAAATTGACCACAAAAGCCCAAACAGATATACAGTTGAAGTCGGAAGTGTACATACACTTATGTTGGAGTCATTAAAACACATTTTTCAACCACTCCACAAATTTCTTGTTAACAAACAATAGTTTTGGCAAGTCGGTTTGGACATCTACTTTGTTCATGACACAAGTAATTTTTCCAACAATTGTTTACAGACAGATTATTTCACTTACAATTCACAGTATCACAATTCCAGTGGGTCAGAAGCTTACATACACCAAGTTGACTGTGCCTTTAACCAGCTTGGAAAATTCCAGAAAATGATGTCATGGCTTTAGAAGCTTCTGATAGGCTAATTGACATAATTTGAGTCAATTGGAGGTGTACCAGTGGATGTATTTCAAGGCCTACCTTCAAACTCAGTGCCTCTTTGCTTGACATCATGGGAAAATCAAAAGAAATCAGCCAAGACCTCCAGTGTAGAAAAGTGTAGACCTCGACAAGTCTGATTCATCCTTGGGAGCAATTTCCAAACGCCTGAAGGTACCACGTTCATCTGTACAAACAATAGTACGCAAGTATAAACACCATGGGACCACGCAGCCGTCATACCACTCAGGAAGGAGACGCGTTCTGTCTCCTAGAGATGAACGTACTTTGGTGCGAAAAGTGCAAATCTATCCCAGAACAACAGCAAAGGACCTTGTGAAGATGCTGGAGGAAACAGGTACAAAAGTATCTATATCCACAGTAAACGAGTCCTATATAGACATAACCTGGTAGGTCGCTCAGCAAGGAAGAAGCCACAACCACCATAAAAAAGCCAGACTACGGTTTACAACAGCACATGGGGACAAAGATCGTACTTTTTTGGAGAAATGTGGTCGGATGAAACAAAAATAGAACTGTTTGGCCATAATGACCATTGTTATGTTTGGAGGAAAAAGGGGGAGGCTTGCAAGCCGAAGAACACCATCCCAACCGTGAAGCACTAGGCTGGCAGCATCATGTTGTGGGGGTGCTTTGCTGCAGGAGGTACTGGTGCACTTCACAAAATAGATGGCATCATGAGGCAGGTAAATTATGTGGATATATTGAAGAAAGTCAGGAAGTTAAAGCTTGGTCCCAAATGGTCTTCCAACTGGACAATGACCCCAAGCATACTTCCAAAGATGTGGCAAAATGGCTTAAGGACAACAAAGTCAAGGTATTGGAGTGGCCATCACAAAGCCCTGACATCCATCCTATAGAAAATTTGTGGGCAGAACTGAAAGAATGTGTGCGAGCAAGGAGACAAATAACCCAGACTCAGTTGCACCAGCTCTGTCAGGAGGAATGGGCCAAAATTCTGCCAACTTATTGTTGGAAGCTTGTGGAAGTCTACCCGAAACGTTTGACCCAAGTTAAACAATTTAAAAGCAATGCTACCAAATACTAATTGAGTGTATGTAAACTTCTGACCCACTGGGAATGTGATTAAAGAAATAAAAGCTGAAATAAATCCTTCTCTCTACTATTATTCTGACATTTCACATTCTTAAAATAAAGTGGTGATCCTAACTGACCTAAGACAGGGAATTTTTACTAGGATTAAATGTCAGGAATTGTGAAAAACTGAGTTTAATTGTATTTGGCTAAGGTGTATGTAAACTTCCGACTTCAACTGTATTTGAGTAAAACATAATACTTTCAAACCTTGCTTACATTTCTGTATGATCACATACACTGAGTGTACAAAACATTAGGAAAACCATCTCTTTCCATGACATAGACTGACCAGGTGAATACAAGTGAAAGCTATGATCCCTTACTGATGTCACCTGTTAAATCCACTTCAATCAGTGTAGATGAAGGGGAGGAGACAGGTTAAAGAAGGATTTTTAAGTCTTGAGACAATTGGATTATGTCTGTGTGCCATTCAGAGGGTGAATGGACAAGACAAAATATTTAAGTGCCTTCGTACAGGGTATGGTAGTAGGTGCCAGGCGCACCACTTTGTGTCAAGAACTGCGACGCTGCTGGGTTTTTCATGCTCAACAGTTTCCCGTGTGTTTCAAGAATGGTCCACCACCCAAAGGACATCCAGCCAACTTGACACAACTGTGGGAAACATTGGAGTCAACATAGGCCAGCATCCCTGTGGAACGCTTTCAACACCTTGTAGAGTCCATTGTTTTGTATACTCGGTGTATATCTAAATTATGCGTGGGAATTCTTTGGAACAGAATTTTTAAATCAGTTGGAGCTGATTTGCTAGTGTTTTTAAGGTCTTTTATGTCCAACAATAAAAAAGATATTATTGTTTTTTGCTCAGGTAACTTGGGTGGCCAAGTACAGTTGGGGAACCCTGGCCTAGCCTATTCAACTGTTGCCAGGACAGCCTCCTCATCAGCACCACAAGTTGGAGCACAGGTACAAGGCGAGAAAATCCTGCTATCCAACTGCTTAAGGAGAAAGCCATGCAGCTTATAGAAAACTTGAGCCAATTCCCTCATCCATTCCAGGAGACTTTAGAAGGACTGAAATGGAATCACCGCAAATTCTGAAGCAAAAATGGAATAACAGTAAACAGTGGCAAGTGGCTCGGAGTCAGAGACAATGTTGCCTCATGGTTTCCTCTATTTCTGGTTCTAATATGGATAAATACTGGCCTAAAACATACTAGACCTAAATTCATACAAAGTGTAACAATGAGATTTAAGCTTGGCCTAACTTTGCCTGTTTGGATCCCTTTGTCTTCCACGATGATTAGGCAAGCTAGATTAATCATCAAAATAAGCTTGGTTTCCCTGATTTTCACTCGAGCACAATCCAACAGGCAATTGATTGTGGCATCAAGGCCACCTGCAGCTTCAGAATACATTTTGAGAAAGAACACCCCAACTAGGAAATATTGGCCCACGACATAAATATGCAGGCACTCAATACCAGCAGTGTCATTACTAATGTTGCTGCCAATTACAGAGCATGTCATGACACTGTGATTCATGAATATTCATCACTGACTGATATAGAGGCAGTGCTATGCAAAGGCCTCTATCCCCATTTTATTGTCGCATTGTGAATGGTGAACAGGTACCTCCATCATACCATGGCGGCGCCTTCCAGCTGCAAGACAAGCTGTTCCATAAGGCATTGCTAGTTAACAGTATGTTATATAAAGGTGTATTAAAGTGATTAAGTGCTCCCTGGCTCTAAAGAGTAGGCATTAAAGCATATTAAGTAGACATTTAAGCTTGTAAAACGGGAATGTAGAAATGGAACGAAGACATAGGACAAGGGAATGCCTTTAGGGTGAGACTGCTGGGAAAGTTGAGATTCCATCCAGTCAATGTCATGAGGTTGGTCAGTTCTATCAACAAATATATCAAATAGCCTACTGTGGCAAATTCTTATCCCCTGAGGTACTAAACTAGCCTAAATCCATGTATCAGTATGCAACCAAATCCTTTCTCCTAGTTAACAATGAGTAACCTGAAACATTGCTTTGTAGTAACAAAGGCAGATACTGGGTAATACTGCCAATGATTGTTATTACATCAATAGGTTACCTGGGTCAATCCACAAAAGCAGTGCCTTTTGCATTCCTGTAGAAATTGTGCACCAATATTGAATTTAAAAGCCTGTTATATTAAATGAAGTGCCCTTTAATATAAAATAAAGATCTGCTAAAGTGCCAAAATTCAGCATTTTGACATGTCCCTCCGTGCACCCTCTGTGACTTCTAGGAAGATTTTAACCCACTTAATGCCAACATTTCTCCATGTTTTCACCATCATTGTAAATAAAGCCCTAGTTATTTTGTTGTTTTGACAAAGTCATTTTTGAAGATAATTATTTGTTTCATGTGATTAGTGATTCATTTTCATCTGTCGCTTATTTTAAGGTCAACCCTGTTACGTGAACAGAACTCTCGTTTAAATATGGAGAAAATATTCCTTTTAAAATATTTTTTTCGAAAGAAAGACTGAACAAAGCAGGTGAGCTGGTTCTACTCTTTTTGGCAATTTTCTGGTGCTTTGTGGTGGAAAAATGAGTGGGTCAAGCTTAACACGTCAACCCTGTTACCCATAGATAGGGCTACAGGCTAGAAATGTTTTAACATTAAACATTTTGGGTGGTGAAGTTTGCATTAAATTGCCCCTCCCTGTTGCACACAACAAGCTTCCATTTCCCCTGTTATGGTCAAACACTTAAAGAGAGACTGAACGCACCGATTCCGCATGTTTCTCAGTTGCTCATTAAGAAAAAAACAAATTTCAGTCTTGGTGGTGTAGTTCAATGTAGCAGTTACTGATGTTTGTCTCCCATGAGACACCATAGGGGAAAAGGCAGTATTACTTCCTCAAAATAGTCAGAATGAATCTAAGATACCTCAAGAAATGTGTAATTAATGTTTACATTTTCAAATAGGTTTTAGTTGCGCAATTTTACATCTAGCTAAGGTGTTTGGTTAAAAAAATGGCAACTTGTTTTACTGTATGTAAAAAAAGTCAGATCCACTGCGCTGATGGGCTGGTGTGTCCCATTGTCTGTGTGTTCTGTGGTAGGATTGGATAGAGGCAATCACCGCAGCTGTTTATCCTGTGTTAGTGGGCACTGGGAAAGTGAGCATTGTCGAAATCAAAATCCATCCCTCAAGTAAGTCATGATGAACTCACCCACAAAACATTGGACAAGACTGACTTTATGAACAAAATTATCCTATTTACAATTTGTGGTCAATTTTGACAGTAAAATAAACACTTTCTATCAGATAAGAAAGTACTGTAGCCAAAAACAACCTGACCTGTGTATCATTCTGGGTGGACTGGACATCCAGGCATTTCCATACTAGCTAGAAAATGTAGGCCTGCTATTGAGAAACAATCATTATCATAATTATCAATTTAGCTAGCTTTGGTCCACGAATAGTGTCTGGTTAATTAGGCTTCTAGCTAGCTAGCCATAATAAACACATTGTTTATTTAGGTAGCTATTATTTAACACTGACATGGTTGTTATGACAGGGCAGGGCAGTTGCTGTATCTAGGCTACTTGAGTAGTATTTCTACTCTAGCGAATGCAGTTTCCCTAGCTAACGTTAGATCGAGCTAAGTGCCATGACATCTTGACCGACATAAGTCGTTACCTCGCAGCCTAAATGTTACTTAGCTGAGCTGGCTACGGTAGCCAGAGTTAGCAAGAGAAAACCACAGGCTCATAATGCATGCAAAATTAGATGGCTCAGAATCTCTGGGTGCATTCTGACATGTATGCCGGGGACTTACAGTTCTTCCGATGTCTCTGGCAGCTATCAACCTGCACAGACCCCAGGATCAATGACTGCAGAGCGTGAAAACAACAACTTGACAGTCAGGTTGGCGTCTGGTTGCTAGCAACAACCTCTTGGCAGTCGAACCAGGAAGTAGATGAATATGATGAACATCACAGTAAACCAATCAAAATAGAGATAAGAGAGTCTTGTCCAATCATGATCAAGCCTATTTTATCTTGGAGCTAAACTGCGCAACCCTTGCCTGTCTATTTGTGGCATGGGCCGGTTTAGCAGATGATGACCTTGTCAGGGCTAACATGCCCTGTCCATAACAATGATGCATATAAACCCTAGATAGATAATGCTATGTTCTGGCCATGGAGCGGCTTTGAAGCCTCCGGTCGGCCATATTGGCACTCCTCAGAAAAGCAGTCCTCCATAGGAATGAATGGAATTCTACATTATTTAATGTGAATGTTTCAAGCGCAAAATTACATGTATTTAAGTGTGTTTGTTGTTGTAGTGGGTTAAGTAACATTAGTACTTATTAGTACTTATAATTATATTTTACGCAAAAATATGTTTTCATTATTTATTTTCATTTTTCATTTAAAAGTATTCATTAAAGTGTCTGTAATAGAATAAACGTGGCAAAAACAAATGTACACATTAGTAAATACAAAGGTGGGGGAATGCCAAGATGGTGGCACAGTGGCTTCAAAACAGCTTCCCCTGTATGTTATCTAGTGTATATATAAATCATTGGTCCATAAGCAGTCATGATGGTTCTTGGACAGCACTTATTTCAGCACCTTGGACAGATCACTTTTATTTACTGTCTATGACAACACACATCTTTTTCAGCACCATGGACAGCAAAATGTTTTTACAGTCCGTCCATGGACAGAACACATGCACGCACTCGCACATGCCCACACATGTACGCACACACACACACACACACACACACACAAACACACACAAACACACTGCACAATTATCATCTAAAGAGTCCTAATATCCTGCCGGGTCAATAAAATACAGAGTGCATTACACACACGTACGGAAACACACACACACACACATTTGACCGTGATTGGCAATGTCAGTTTGAATTCCATCTACCACATATAAAAATATTTTTGGGGAAATATCTTTGCTCTGATTTGATTATACATGATTAGCTCCCCACGTTCAAATGATTGTCAATTTATTGTGCATATAAATGAGGTACTTCGTTATTCTACAGTAAAATGGGCAATTAAACTGCTAATTGTATTTCCATTCTAAATTTTAATTGGTAAATGGATAACAGTAGATTAAGGAATAGCAGTAGGCTAATAATGTACAGTAATAATTCAGACTTTCAGGATAAAGTTGTTGGACTTTATTACTCATCCTTGTTAGGCAAATAAAACGTGTTTGTTGTTATATGCTAATTAACTAAGTTGCCTTCAGTAAAAGAGTCAAATTAGTCCTTGATGTAAAAAATGACAATGCATAATAATATGGGAGTATCTGTATGTATACGCAAAACCTGAAATGCTCCCATTTTGTATGGTCACTAGTGGACCTATAGGATGCCAAGGCTATGACAATTTGAGAAACTTTGCAATTGACTCACCATACAAGAACACCTGTAATTCACTGTAACTGATGCGCCTTAGGCCTACAACAAAGATTGGAGGCATTTTTTTATTCTGTTTTGAACATATGCTACTTTTTCAGAGGGTAGATTGAATAAGAGGTAGACAACATCCAGTTTTGCCAAGCACTTCATGCAAATACAACACTGTTCAAAAAACATTGATTTGACTAACCTAGTCTCATTCAGGATCTAGGCCTAAGCTAACAACTTCTCAAATTCCACTGAGCAAGTATAGTGAAGTCTGCATTTAAAAAACATTTGATTTTCCATGTCAGTATGGGGGATTGTATATGCTCCTTAAGTGTAATGCTGCATGTAGCCTTAGTTCATTCAAATCAGAGATAAATAGGGATGATGAACAATAGTGTCCTCTAGAGGTGAGTGCAACCATGAAGTGTTGTTAGGGTTCTCTCCCCAACGTCCACTAGTTATGACTATGTTATGACTATTTGGAACAGAGCTCACTGATCATGGACTATGTGTGTTCATAATTCCATGGAAATGTGGACTTAAATGAACAAATAGGCAAGTATTAGACAATTGAATTGTTGGCTTAGGCCAAATCATTTATCTTCCAATGCTGCATACATTTGTCCCAGAATATTCACACCCAATCATTAGCCTCTGTGGCAGATCCATGCTGTTAAAATTAACAGTCTTGGAAAAAAGTGAGTAGGCCTATAATGGATACACGTGCAGGTGTAAACTAAAGACCAGTAATATTGTTACAATACAATAGCAATACGGGCAGGACTATTTCTGGAGGTCTGTTGACTGCGTCAAAGCCTGAGTTGTCTGCGTCACTCTCCATTCTGTGCTCTCACTATCGCGTTTCCCTTCCTCGATCAAATTGGCTCAGCCAGAAGAACGGACTCTCCACTCTTAATAATGAGCCCTGCCCACCCTATAGTCTGCTCAAGAGCAGCAGAGAACATGACTGACGGCATGTGAAACAACTAGGCCACACGCCCACGCGATTATGAGGTCTAAATTTGGAGTCCAATTGAAATCTACTAGTTGATTTTAAAGATAGACAGGGATAATATTGACCCACCGTCCATTATTTGACCAAACAAAGTAGTGAACCGCTCTGGAGGCCACTACAGGCTGATTATGACATGCATGGATAAACAAATCACAGCCAATGAAACATTATTGAATGTTGAGCAAATATTCCACTTGTCAAAAACTGCTTATATTATAGACTACTGTGCTTTAGACTGACACATACTCACACATTGCAACAGAGCTTCACCCGTCAAATTCGTGTAAACCTATGTGGCCTGCTGTGTGTCTTTCCTAGGCTATTTGAACACCTTGCTGCCGCTGCTGCTTCGAAACACGTAAGACGAGACACCTGGTTGAGGCTAAGGATGAGAATGATGTGCATCATGAACAGGTGATACGCTCAGTCTAAACACAATTACACAGTTAAGCTTTACTTGAACATAAATATCCAAATGTTTGTTAAATAACGCGGTGTCCACGTCGAAATAAGGTTTTCCAATACTTTTTATGGTTATAATACATCAAGAGTGTAGTCTCAGGTGCACGTATACACAGGCTATGCAACGGACTCAGCATGTCGGCTGGACCATGTTCCAAAAGGGATTGGAGAATGTCACTGGCGACGCAGATGACGTTGAGATTTGAAACACGTGGGCTGTGGTGCGGAGAGCTCACATAAACAAAGGCACATTGGCAGACTGGGTAGTCGAAGGTTGTATCGCGCGCAGTGCTCTGAGGAAGTCATACAGTTTGCTTGGTTGGTATTGTTGGCTGTACTCTCGCTCACGCTTTGGAGCTTTTTACAGAATTGAAGAACACTATCTACATGCTTTATGCATGGATTGACAACCACGATTCTGATGTGAAAGAAGGTAGGTTGATTTATTTTAATAAGTGGTATGTTTTTTAATCGGCGTTATGTGTTGTGACATCTTCTTTTTTTAAATTGATTGGGAGCCATCAAACCAGTTTTAATGTAACAGTTTATTTCTCACGCATTGTGTCATGTTGAGAATTGTTCATTTGCACATTGGGAGTGGTACTTACGGATTGAGAATTGTTACATTTTACAATGAATGTGCAACATTACTTTGGAAAGGAGACGTTGGGAAAGTCATTGACGTCAAAGCCGTGGAGGGTGGATGTTCAGCGACATATAAACTTCTAATTTCTTCATTCAAAATGTCATGCGTGTGTATAGATTATAACAGGCAACTACGAAGCAGTGTGTGATTTTAAAGCTCATCCATATGGTTTTATAATTTACCTTTTGTCATTTAGGATGTACTGTAGGGCAGGCTATGAGGCAAACATAAGTAAAAGCATAGTGAAAATGTCTGAAAATTGTGCTTATTAATTGCCTAACTTGTTTCTCGTGGATTGTTGGAGCATTGACTTATCTGATGGCATTGCGTTTTCTAGATGAATATAAGTTAAATATATCTATTTCATTAGGGGACGATTCCAGAAAAGAGACACTTTCTTGAATCCTGACCCCATACTCCTCCAGACAACATTATCCCTTTCAAGTGTCACCGAAAAACAGTCCCAAGACTGAAGGTAGGAAAGCTTATTCTTCAGTCTATAATAAAAAAAAGAATATGGATAAATCTCATGTAGTTCACTATTCCGAAAGTCCGTTTAAAACATGCAACTAAATACGTTTTCTGAACATCAGATCCGGATCAGAATTGTTTCTAATAATTGTTATTTTGTAGATGATATGGAATGTCTATACTTTGTAGCTTTTAAATAGGTTTGAACATGAGCATTTTGCCATTTTCATTTTCAGCCATGCCCTGCGTTCAGGCTCAGTATGGGTCATCACCGCAAGGAGCCAGTCCCGCTTCTCAGAGCTACAGCTACCACACCGCTGGAGAATACAGCTGCGACTTCTTAACACCTGAGTTTGTTAAGTTTAGTATGGACCTGACCAACACTGAGATCACAGCTACTACTTCTCTCCCTAGTTTCAGCACGTTCATGGACAACTATAGCACCAGTTACGACGTTAAACCGCCCTGTCTATATCAAATGCCGCATTCTGGAGAGCAGTCCTCCATCAAAGTCGAGGACGTCCAGATGCACAGCTATCATCAGCAGAGCCATTTGCCAGCCCAGTCGGAAGAGATGATGGCCCACCCTGGCTCTATGTACTTCAAACCCTCCTCACCTCATGCCCCAACCACACCAAACTTCCAGGTTCAGCCCAATCACATGTGGGAGGACCCTGGGTCCCTCCACAGTTTCCACCAGAACTATGTTGCAGCGACCTCTCATATGATAGAGCAGCGCAAAAATCCGGTGTCACGGCTGTCCCTATTCTCATTCAAACAGTCCCCTCCTGGTACCCCTGTGTCGAGTTGCCAGATGCGATTCGATGGCCCACTGCATGTCTCCATGAACCACGACAACCCAGGGGCACACCGAGGCTTAGACAGCCAGAGCTTCGCGGTACCCAGTGCTCTAAGGAAACAGGCCGGCTTAGCCTTTCCTCACTCCCTTCAGCTCGGCCATGGACACCAGTTGATGGACAGCCAAGTTCATTCGCCCCCGTCCCGAGGATCACCATCAAACGAGGGTCTGTGCGCAGTGTGTGGGGACAACGCCGCTTGCCAGCATTATGGTGTGAGAACCTGCGAGGGTTGCAAAGGATTTTTTAAGGTGGGCGTTCGTTGATTGTGAATTATGTAGCTTAGTTCAATTATTACATTTATTAATTGTATCATTAGTCCTGTTAATTTTAGTATTGTTATTTTAATATCCCCCTTATTATTAGTGGTGGGATTAGGCCTAGTAAACAATTATGACAACTGTAATAACTTCTGGATATCACTTTCATCAAGTCATTAAAAACTGTCAGTGTTGTGAGTTTTTTTTTGTGAAATGACAGTCTTGTCTAGACAAGGAAGTGCAACATTCCCCATGGTAAAATTGAATAGTCACTTTATTTCCAACCCCCGATTAAATAGCCTAATCTTACATCTTTAAATAGAGGTCGTCTCAGAGGGCCGTAAAAATATGAATGCCCACGGATTTGTATTTACTGAATGTCTACCTCTCCGGTTCCTCGCATATATAACAGCCCAAAACTGGAAGGATGGATGTTCTGTTACAGTATCAATTATCCTCCATAGCGCTGCTGAATGTGTACCAACTGTGTATTCATTGTACAAGTGCTGATGTCCATGCTAAAAGCCTGTTGTATTTTATTTTTCTTGCAGCGCACTGTTCAGAAAAATGCTAAATATGTGTGTTTAGCGAACAAAAATTGTCCTGTCGATAAACGCCGAAGAAACCGTTGCCAATACTGCCGTTTCCAGAAGTGCATGGTTGTCGGAATGGTCAAAGAGGGTAAGAACATATTGTGGTCACTTTGATTGTTTGTGTCCGTGCATGGCCATAAAACACCTGCGGTCCTGCGCGTAAAGTTTGCGCATAAAGCAAGTTGAACCTTTTACGCACAACAATCAAAGTTAAATACAAGTCTATATTTTCTCTTGTCTTCCTCTCAACACAGTTGTCCGGACTGCTAATCTAAAAGGTCGAAGAGGCCGTCTTCCCTCCAAACCTAAAAGTCCCCAAGACCCCTCACCACCCTCGCCACCTGTCAGTCTCATAAGTGCCCTTGTTAGGGCTCATGTCGATTCCAACCCGTCTATGTCTGGCTTGGACTACTCAAGAGTGAGTATACCATTTAATTCCCTTTAAAAAAATATGTATGAACATAAACACTGTGCTGCTGATTTATAATATAATTAGAGTGAAAATACAACGTTTGTACAAAGCAGTGCATGTCTGGATGTATTTGATCGTGTTTGGATGTGCATTTGCCACACAATTTATAGACTTCAAATGTTTTGTGCAAGACAGGTTTGCATTCTAAAGTTTGTCAGTCTTTTAAGGTGGCATATTTTACTTAAGTAAATTACTTTGAAACGGAGAACTCAATAAAAAGAAGACATTAATGTAATAGTAAAAAAGCACTCCCCTCCTAGAAATAGGCTTTGCAATTTCACGGGTAATATATTTTAAAGGACCTCATTAAGCTCTGTTGAAATTAAATTCCAGTTTCAGGCTAACCCTGACTACCAAATGAGTGGAGACGACACCCAGCACATCCAGCAGTTCTATGATCTCCTGACGGGTTCCATGGAGATTATCCGAGGTTGGGCGGAGAAGATCCCTGGGTTTTCTGATCTTCCGAAGCAGGATCAAGATCTCCTTTTCGAATCAGCCTTCCTGGAACTTTTTGTTCTGCGGCTGGCATACAGGTAAGCCTCTTCTTAATTATGAAATAACCTCGACTATAATAAAGATCAGCCCCCTTCAAGCTCCGCTGCTTTGGCTTTTATTAGCTATCCAATAATTAGGAGTCTCTTAAATCCCTATTTATTGCTCAAGGTAATTAATGACACTTTGTTATTAATTGCAGGTCCAACCCAGTGGAAGGCAAACTCATTTTTTGCAATGGGGTGGTCTTACACAGGCTGCAGTGTGTCCGAGGATTTGGGGAATGGATAGACTCGATTGTGGAGTTTTCCTCTAACCTGCAGAGCATGAACATCGACATATCAGCGTTCTCCTGCATCGCCGCTCTTGCCATGGTAACAGGTGCGCAAATAGGATATACTTCAATTTAATCACTCTCTCAAATGTTACACTGTTTAAATGCATTTCTAATATTCACGTTTTGGTAATTATGTTTTATTATTCTCACACTACAGAGAGGCATGGGCTTAAGGAACCTAAGAGGGTTGAAGAACTTCAAAACAAGATAGTGAACTGCCTTAAAGACCAAGTGACATTCAATGGCGGAGGTTTGAATCGCCCGAACTACTTGTCAAAACTTTTGGGAAAGCTCCCTGAACTTCGCACCCTATGTACACAAGGTCTGCAACGTATCTTCTACTTAAAACTCGAAGACTTGGTTCCTCCGCCAGCAATAATTGACAAACTTTTCCTCGACACTCTACCTTTTTAGATTGACTTTAAAACGGACTTTTGACGAGACCTCAAAGAACTTCCACAGACTCTGTTTGAGTCAGCCTAACAGATTTGAAAGATTTTATCTCTGAATATTTGCAAGCTCCATAGTACAATCAAGGATCCACGAAATAGATATAAGGAAGAGTGAGAAAAAATTGGGTTCAGAAAACCAACTGGTCGATTTTTTTAATGTAATTGCCAGAAATGTTTTGAGTAGCCAATGATCGACCCCACAGCGGGGAAAGTCTCCAAGGCTTCTCTTGACTTAATGTGGATAATTCTCGACCAAGTGAAACACTTTCTTGCAATTCTTATTCCTTATTGTTGACTAACCATCTGCTCCATTGATAACGCATACTGAGATGTAATATATTCCATTTATATATACACATATATGATAGATTATGTGATGCGTCCAAAGCGTCAATTTATAACACTTGTAAAAAGTTTGTTAATGACCAAATTTCATTTTACTTTTATGACTTGTGCCTATATGTGTTTCTGTCAGGATCCCAGAGGTACGAAAGTATTTCGAAAAGACAACGCATGTTGTAGGTTTTTATAGGCACTGGCTGTGGAGGAGACATGTCTATATTATACGTTATATACTGGACACTATGTAGTCTGCTAGATTTTTATAAAGATTCGTAGTACTGGCACACCTTTTATGTATGACGCATATGTGAAAAAGTATCTCCATCTGTATAGATAAAGAGGGATCCATGGTGTTTGTAAAACTGTCAGACATTCCTTGTTTGTATGTGTTGTAAGTATTGTTGCTGTTGAATATAAACGTTTCTATATTTATTGTTTTATTGCCAAAGGCTACATTAAGCATGGAGCATTTTAAAATGATTTCAAACCTTCATAATTCATGCTGAGCACGTTGTCTATGTTTTATGTCTTATAGACGTTTAGATTGTTATAATTTTACACGTTTGAAAATGAAAAATTCGTCCTATATAAAATATAATTAAGTGTGCGGTACATCCTTTGCCTTCATGGTGTATTTGAGTAGGCTATTGCAATGCATTCGGTGCCGAATTCCAAACGTTTAGAGAGAAAGAGATATTTAATGTTTACAAATAAAACTTTTAAATCATTTTTCTTCCGAAACAATTTCTCTTAACTGATTTTTCTTTACAAATACAGGTGCATCCAAATGAAATTATTTAATTCAAAATTAATTGAGTGAAATATTGCTATCCTGTAGGCATAAATATAGATTTTACGTTTTGACGAACTTCTTTCTCGGTAGCCCTATGCTATATGGAATATACTTTCAGTTTGTTCAAGCTCAGTAGAAATGAGTTGTTACTAATTAGGCTGTGATTCCAGTGAATGTTTGATTACAGTGAAATAACTTACAATTTACATGAATGCAAAAACAAAAATCGTTGATAAAAAAAATAGATAAATTTACATGCTTGCATGAAAGGTAGGCTATGTGGTTTACACTCTTAGAAAAAAAGGTTCTGGAAAGAACCAAAAAGGTTTCTATGCTTGCTTCATATATGGCACCCCTTAATGTTATATAAATAACCGAATTGGTTTCCTAAAGAACCCAATATGGATCCAAGGAGTATATATGGAACCGATTTTGGTTCAGTGTAGAATAACCCCCGGAGTTTTAATCAAATAACCCTGCAAAGGGTTTATATAGAACCGTTAGGGGTGCCACATATGAAGAAAGCAATATAACCCTTTTTAGTTCTATACTGAACCTTTATTTCTAAGAGTGTACGCTAGTGTTTCATTGGATTTGTTTTGCAAGAAAATGGGGAACTCACACTAGCAGTTTCCTAAAAGAAGGCTGAACAGTCTTGGACTCAAAATAATTGGACAAAACGTTTACATTGTTTATTAATTTCTCACATGGCGGCTGGCCTGCTATTCCAAAAGACCAACAAGTGGGGACATTGAAATGTCAAGTAAAAGTGGCATGCTGATATAGCATCCATATAAGGTCATCATTTGAACGTCCATACTTTCAAATATGAAATGAATAGAATAAGTGACAGCCGAGAACATAATAGGAGATTTTCCTGTCTTTATTTATGCAATCCCTTCTTACAATTTGGAACTCGAAAAGATGATCCAGAAGGATGGGTAGACTAGGCTGCTATGAAGTAAAGCAGTTCCAAAACAGTTGGATGGACGTCACATTTTGCATAATTTCTGACAGTTTGGGATTTTTAACAAAGTTTCTGTAGAAAAAAACAACAACTACAAAACAGTAGTCATAAATCGGATTTATCGTGTACAAAATAATGGACAATGTAATTTAAAAAATAAAGCGCTTTTTTGGAACGAAGTTAACAGACAAGCAGCGTCAATACTTTGGATTTATAGCGTATAGATTTAGGAAAATAACTAAATAAAGAATCCTTATTTCAATTGCACCAGTCTCAATCATTTTCATATAAATTATGACTATATAATTACTGAAAATATACATTTAATTTTAAGCTTTAGTAGACCATGATTGGCCTACTCGATGTCAGAGGCGCGTAACCTTTGTATTGAAATAGGTCTGTCATTTGTGAACTCAGACTATTAAAAGTTTTGTGAAGTTGTTCTAGTTATCAGTTGTTCCAGAGGTGTGCAAACAAACTTCAGACCAGTACGCGGGTACAAACTTGGACTCAAAATAATATGTCAAACAAGAAATTTCTCAAATTGAAAAGAGATAGCATCACGTTAATTCATTAGGGTATTGGGTCGTTGCAAGAAAATAGTTCCTTTGGCGTCACTTTGATATTTTAAGTAGTAATTGTGCATTTTAAAAGCCTGTTATATTAAATGAAGTGCCATTTACTATAGACCACATGGAGGATTCAATCAATCAGATTTTTTTATATGAAAAAAGACTCGCTAAAGTGCCAAAACTCAGCGTTTTTAAATGTCTCTCCATGCACCCTCTGTGAATTCTAGGAGTATTTTAACCCTCTTAACATTTCTCCAAGTTTTCACCATCATTGTTGTTGCTTTGACAGAGTCATTAAAAAATATATATATATATAATGTGATTAGTGATTAATTTATGTCTGTCCCTCATTTTAAGATCAACCCTTTTATGTGAAATGAACTCTCAATTTAATATGGTGAAACTATTCATTTTTAAATGTTATTTTGAAAATAAACATTGAACATCTAATAGTCAAATCATAGTGTAAAAGCAGGTGAGCTGGTTCTACCATTTTTTGGCAATTGTCTAGTGTTTTGTGGTGGAAAACTGAGCAAATGGAGCATAACATGTCAACCCTGTTACCCATTGATAGACAGGCTATATATTTTTTATTAGTTATATTTTGTTGTTGTGAAGCTTGTATTCAATTAACCCTTCGCTAAGCCCCGCCCCAGAATTTTGGGCAACCAATCGCATCTCTCCAATGGATAGCAACAGTTTGTCGAGTCTCACACACGCTCACGTTAGAAACAAATGAAAGCCTGTGAGGGCAGAGGGCAAAACGGAGTTTTCTAAAAAAAAAACATTGTTTAAATGTCAAAATAATTTAACATTGCACTAGAGGTACTTGCTACTGTGATTTCTGAAAGGCAGAGCCTGTTGATGGAGTATTTTTCTCTCAAGTCTCATTGACCACCAAACGTTGCTAACGCTAGCTAGCGAGCCACTTAATATACATTGTTTTCTCGAAATGTATGTTAGCTATCTATGTTAGCCACGTTATTAATACAACTCTCATCTACTGTCGACATCAGGATACAATTTGAGAGCACTAGTTAGCTCCAAGTGTCCAGTAGCTTTGACTGCATGCTGACTTCATTGGCTAGCTACACTACAAACATGATTTTACCAGGTGGTTCCCGTGAAGCAATTGTAATGACAGTCCAACACAACATACCCAATAGTTTCCTGATTAGCAAGGAGTAGTCAGTGTTTAATTTCATTGTGCATTAAAAATACAGTTAGGTCATTGTAAGGGGGTTTGAATGGGGAAAAAGGCTTCCCAGGAAAATAACAAGGGGGCGGGGCATATTAAAGGGTCAATTCCCCATTCAACCACTGGCGAAATCCCCTCACAATGACCTCAAACTGTGTTTCTAATACACAATTAAATTAAACACAGACTACTGCTTGCTAGTCAGGAAACTCTTGGTTGTGTTGTGGTGGACTGTTATTACAATTGCTTCACGGGAACATAGTAAAATTATGTTTGTAGTGTAGCTAGCCACGGAATGGCTCTAAATTCACTGTCAGCATGCAGTCAAATCTATAACCACTTTTGGAACTAACTAGCACTCTCAAATTGTATCCTGATGTCGACAGCAGATGGGACATATATTCATACCATTGCTAACTTAGCTAGCTAACATACAGTACCAGTCAAAAGTTTGGACATACCTACTCATTCAAAGGTGTTTCTTTATTTTCTACTATTTTCTACATTGTAGAATAATAGTAATGACATCAAAACTATGAAATAACATATGGAATCATGTAGTAACCAAAAAAGTGTTAAACAAATCAAGTATATTTTATATTCTTCAAAGTAACCACCCTTTGCCTTGATGACAGCTTTGCACACGCTTGGCATTCTCTCAACCAGCTTCACCTGGAATGCTTTTCCAACAGTCTTGAAGGAGTTCCCACATATGCTGAGGACTTGTTGGTTGAGCACTTGTTCCTTCACTCTGCGGTCCAACTCATCCCAAACCATCTCAATTGGGTTGAGGTCGGATGATTGTGGAGGCCAGGTCATCTGATGCAGCACTCCATCACTCTCCTTCTTGGTCAAATAGTCCATACACAGGCTGGAGGTGTGTTTGGTCAGTGATAGTCCCACTAGTGATAGTCCCACTAAGCGCAAACCAGATTGGATGGCCTATCACTGCAGAATGCTGTGGTAGCCATGCTAGTTAAGTGTGCCTTGAATTCTAAATAAATCACTGACAGTGTCGCCAGCAAAGCACCCCCACACCATCACACCTCCTCCTCCATGCTTCACGGTGGGAATTGCAGATGCAGAGATTATCCATTCCCCTACTCTGCGTCTCACAAAGACAAGGTGGTTAGAACCAAAGATCTCAAATTTGGTCTCATCAGACTTCCATTTCCACCGGTCTATGTCCATTGCTCGCGTTTCTTGGCCCAAGCAAGTGTCTTCTTCTTATTGGTGTCCTTTAGTAGTGGTTTCTTTACATGCAGCCTGATTCACACAGTCTCCTCTGAATTTTGATTTGTTTAACACTTTTTTGGTTACTACATGAATCAATATGTGCTATTTCATAGTTTTGATGTCTTCACTATTATTCTACAATGTAGAAAATAGTAAAAAATAAAGACAAACCCTGGAATGAGTAGGTGTTTTGACTGGTACTGTACATATATTAAGTGGCTAGCTAGCTAGCATTAGCAACGTTGGGTGGCGAATGAGACTGAGAGCTAGCTAAGCAGCTGAGCAGCTAGCAAACAATGTAACAAAGTACTCCATGAAGGAAACATAGTAGCACGTACTCCTGGCGCACTGTTCAGTTATTTAGCCATTTAAACATGTCTTTTTTGAAGAAAACTCAGTTTTGCCATAGCCCTCACTAGCTTTCATGCATTTTAAACATGAGCTTGTCCAAGGTGTCAGACTTGATGAAGCTGCTATCCATTGGAGCGCTGTGATTGGTTGCCAAAAATTCTGTGGAGGGGCTTAAAGAAGGGTAAATTGTTGCTCCCGGTTGCACACAACAAACTTCCATTCTCCCTGTCATAAGAGGATTTATTATGACTGATTTAAGATGAAATCATCAACCCTGTTATGGTCAATCCTGTTACTTTAGGCCTATGTGGCACTATAGTCGTTTTTTAAATTTGACCTCTTGAGATGGGAAAACATATATTTTTTTTGAGTTGAACATGTGCTCTTTATGACAGAATTAGAAAATTAGGTGAAATCAAACATATATATTTTTTTACACCAAGTTACACTTCTCAAAAGGCACCGAATTGCTGGAACGACCGACGCTATTACTCTGAACAAAAACAAGTTGTTTTTGCAAGGCAGCTTTGCCGCTACATAGCACAAAACACAATGCCCACTACTAAACGAATATTGTGCTCTTAGGCAAATTTTGGTTTCAGTACCAGGAGTTGTATTATAAAGCACCTTAACAGCCAACTAATATTTGCTATTCGTAGCTACATACTACTTTACTGTATGGAGTGAGGGAAGGCTCGTATCCCTCCGCTGATAGGGGAGGTCGATCTGATATAGCCTAGACCTAGCTATTCAAATCAATTATGAGGATGAAGTTTATCACTATAGTTTTGCCTGTTGTCTTGATTTGTTGCAAAAGTCAGCCCTTATTACATTGGACTATGACAAACTAATGTATAAACTAACATCTCCAAATCTCAGAAAGGACATTTAAAAAAAAGGTTACATATATTGTAATCATTTAATAACACTTTTAATCGATGTAATGAGGGTATTTAAATTGTTCAAGCCAAGTCTTGTGATATCAGATGGCTATTTGACAAATGTGTGTCTCATCAAGTAAATACTGTATGTTTTAGGCCTATGTAACAATATTCCCCCAGGGAATGCAACTGGTAATTTGTGACCGGTAGTCTATGTCGAAGACTTCCCAGGTTTTTCTTTAGTCTGCCTCACAGCCACAAACACATCACAGCATCTCAAAATGAACTAAATTTGTAGTTCTTATATTTGCATCTCTTTATTGTTCTCATTTGCACACACTGGATTATATATACCTACATAAACATAGCCAATACATTGTCACATAAAAGTAGATAGACATAGTCTCAGAAAAAATACATTTTTTCTGAGACTATGTTCACCATTGTAAAGCTACATTACAGATGCAATTAAGAAACTACAGGCAAATACCCAAACAGGCAATAGCTTTGGTTGCATATTACTTTTTAACTGTCATTGCTGGTCACATCACTCTCCCCTAAAAGAGAAGTGATGTGAGCCTTCGAGGCTATGTCTGGGACTTATCCACAATGATACAAGATTTATCACATGATCAACATTGGCAGCAGTATAGCTCCTCTTGAAAGTTCTTAGCAGAAGGCTATATATTGTCGAAATAATTACATCTTTACTGCATAGTGCTAATTCCAAGACACATTGGGATTACATTCAGAACCGGTCTGGTGACATTTAGCAGATCTGTTGAAAAGGGTGCTTTGCAATGTCACAAGTTCATTTCTGTTGATTCCAGCTACGGTTTGGTTGGGAGATGTCTGTCTCTGCACAATGAAACAGACACTGTATGTGTGTAGCAAAAACACTTTTGACAGTGGTTGTGCATACACATACATGTAAGGGGATTTTAGTCCCATTTAGATCTTACAGCTTAATTACCAGCATACTTAACATCAATACAAGGGTTTGACTGTACATTCCTCCTGAAAAAACGCCAACCTTGTCCCTTGATAAAGATGAGCAAAAAAGACTGTATAAACGAAATTGTACAAATACTGAGCTATTTTGCATGCAAACATTTTTTGTGAACGTTACATTCTTTTATAATAATACAATTGCTCAGATGAAGAGATTTTGTTTAACAAATAATAAAATAAACAAAAATTATTGGTACCCCTGTTTTCAATACTCCAGCACCCTACACTTGCGAGGATAACGACACTGAGCCTTTTTCGAAAATGTTTTATGAGAATGGAGAACACATTAGGAGGGATCTTAGACTATTCCTCAATACAGAATCTTTTCAGATCCTTGATATCATTTCTCTGCGCTTATGGACTGCCGTCTTCAATTCATACTACAGGTTTTCAATGGGGTTCTAGTCCATTGATTTTATGGTCAATTAACCATTTCTATGTAGATTTTGATGTGTGCTTGAGGTTATTGCCTTGCAGGAAGATCCAATTGTGGCCAAGTGTCAGCCTCCTGGCAGAGGTAACCAGGTTTTTGGCGCAAATGTCCTGGTACTTGATAAGTTCATGATGCCGTTGATCTTAACAAGGGCCACGGGACCAGTGGAAGCAAAATAGCCCCATGACATCAAAGATGCACCACCATATTTGACCTTAGGCATGAGGTACTTTTCTAGATATATGTCTTTCAACGCCAAACCCACCACTGGTGTGCGTGGCTAAAGATCATGTCATCTGACCATAGCACTGCCTGGAGTTTGATAAACTGCATTGGCAATTGGATTAGAACCGGTGCTATGGTCAGATGACACAAGTTCTTTGGCCACGCACACCAGTGGTGGGTTTGGTGTTGAAAAACGGAAGCATATGCAGAAAGTACCTCATACTTACAGTTGAAGTCGGAAGTTTACATACACCTTTGCCAAATACATCTAAACTCAGTTTTTCACAATTCCTGACAATTAATCGTAGTAAAAATTCCCTGTCTTAGGTCATTTAGGATCACCACTTTATTTGAAGAATGTGAAATGTCAGAATAATAGTAGAGAGAATGATTTATTTCAGCTTATATTTCTTTAATCACATTCCCAGTGGGTCAGAAGTTTACATACACTCAATTAGTATTTGGTAGCATTGCCTTTAAATTGTTTAACTTGGGTCAAACGTTTCAGGTAGTCTTCCACAAGGTTCCCACAATAAGTTGGGTGCATTTTGGTCCATTCCTCCTGACAGAGCTGGTGTAACTGAGTCAGGTTTGTAGGCCTCCTTGCTCGCATACGCTTTTTCAGTTCTGCCCACAAATGTTCAATAGAACTTAGGTTAGGGCTTTGTGATGGCCATTCCAATACCTTGACTTTGCTGTCCTTAAGCCATTTTGCCACAACTGTGTAAGTCTGCTTGGGGTCATTGTATATTTGGAAGACCCATTTGCGACCAAGCTTTAACTTCCTGACTGATGTCTTGAAATGTTGCTTCAATATATCCACATAATTTTCCCTCCTCATGATGCCATTTATTTTGTGAAGTGCACCAGTCCCTCTTGCAGCAAAGCAGCCCCACAACATGATGCTGCCACCCCCGTGCTTCACGGTTGGGATGGTGTTCTTCGGCTTGCAAGCCTCCATCTTTTTCCTCCAAACATAACGATGGTCATTATGGCCAAACAGTTCTATTTTTGTTTCATCAGACCAGACATTTCTCCAAAAAGTACCATCTTTGTCCCCATGTGCAGTTGCAAACCGTAGTCTGGCTTTTTTATGGCACGTTTGGATCAGTGGCTTCTTCCTTGCTTCTTCCTTGATTTGCAATTTTCGCACCAAAGTACGTTCATCTCTAGGAGACAGAACGTGTCTCCTTACTGAGCGGTATGATCCCATGGTGGTCCCATGGTGTTTATACTTGCGTACTATTGTTTGTACAGATGAACGTGGTATCTTCAGGCATTTGGAAATTGCTCCCAAGGATGAACCAGACTTGTGGAGGTCTACATTTTTTTCTGAGGTCTTGGCTGATTTCTTTTGATTTTCCCATGATGTCAAGCAAAGAGGCACTGAGTTTGAATGTAGGCCTTGAAATACTTCCACAGGTACACCTCCAATTGACTCAAATTATGTCAATTAGCCTATCAGAAGCTTCTAAAGCCATTACATAATTTTCTGGAATTTTCCAAGCTGTATAAAGGCACAGTCAACTTAGTGTATGTAAACTTCTGACCCCTTGGAATTGTGATACAGTGAATTATAAGTGAAATAATCTGTCTGTTAACATGACTTGTGTCATGCACAAAGTAGATGTCCTAACCGACTTGCCAAAACCATAGTTTGTTAACAAGAAATTTGTGGAGTGGTTGAAAAACAAGGTTTAATGACTTCAACCTAAGTGTATGTAAACTTATGACTTCAACTGTACATATTACCTCAGTATTTGTATTATTTATTTGATACAGTCTTTTTTGCTCATCTTTATTAAGGGTGCCAATAATGATGGACCCGACTGTATATATTTTATTATAGCACTCATTATAATCTTATAGCATTATAGTACCTTAACAGGGTTATGCAAGTGTATGGTCTGTAATGAGACGGAAGAGGAAGCAGCAGAGAGAGAGTGCCATAAATAGCATGCTTATGGACGGTTTCCATAAGAGATGGAACAGAGCCCAGATGTCCTCTACTAAGTGCTTGCACCGGTAGTGAGAAAGCCTCCAAATGATAAGGGTAAAGTCTCCTCCTCTGAGAGTGCTGCTAGTTCACAGGGCTACTATTAACTCCTGCAGACCTATGCAAGTTAAATGCTAAAATTCTTCTTCAGTGTATTTCCTTACACAATTTATTTAGTGTCCTTCAATGTGCTGCAACACTGGTGAAATGTTATCATGTAATAGTCAAAAACCTCAGGCTGACCATGAATTATATTGAAACCTACACAAGTTTTTAAAGAAATTAGACTAACCTGTGACATAAAAATACTAGAACAGACGTTATCTTAACTTGTATAACACCATACACTAAAATCTATTTCCCCCAGGAAGTATTAGGCCTATGCTGGAAATAGATGTATTTTGTTGTTATGATGTTCTGCTTGGCTTATGGACCTCTGGTATTTGGATTTGATTTAATCACACAAATCCTTCCTGAAAAGCAGCAAAATATCCATATAAACTGAACGTGGATTTGGATGTCAGTTTTAAGTACCACAATGACTGTATTTGATTGCTCATTTATGTGACAAGAAAAATACAAATTTGAATTTATCTAAATAGGAGCTGCACATGACCAAATATGTATTCCAAACAACCCTTGGCATGACTCATGTGAACCTTTGACCTTTGGTTACCCTGAGAAAAGATGTGGGTGAAGGGCCTGCTCTTGACTGTAAGTGAGCTGAGTTAGGAGAACAAGGCCAGGCAGTCTCTTCACTCCATAGCACTTCATAACAATTCCTATCACTTCATAATACTTCATTGCACTTCATGTTCTTCCTGTTTTCCCATGTCATCCTTCCCCATAATCTCTTTAGCCTACCGACTCTACACTACTTTCAGCTCCGTGAAGGAAGCTGCTCTTTCTTACCTGCATGTGATGACCAGACATAACCATACTGAAGGATACCCTGAAAAATAATAACAAAAAAATGTCTCTCCTTGCGAGGATCCAGCTAATGGACACTCAGCTCCGTGTCTTCTACAGCTACTCAATGGAATGAACTTGTGAGTGCTGTCAGAACAGCAGAGTTTATCAAGCCTATCTTCAGCCCATAGACTCACCATGTTGGTAGACTATGCTTGGTTGCCCTCACCCGTGGCCCCTGACCCTTCCCTTTACAAATAGTTATCCCTTCAACGCATGTCCTATCCTGGGCGCTTGCTTGGACATTTATTTTGGTAGTATTTGGAATGGTATGTGTTTAAATGAGTATTGAGGCACTGTGGATAAGCATGTCCGTTGCTAAAATGCATTGCCGTATACTGAGAAACAGCTCATATGTTACTCAATGATATTGAGGGAAGTTTGTGTCAAACATCTAGAACAAAAATGGGAAAACCCCTGCTTTTCAGAAAAGAGAGTGAAGACCTTGCACAGAAGAGAAAGGAGCCTCTGAAGGCATTGGCTTGCCCTGACACACAGCGGCTTTATCATTCATAGGACTAAACAGACAATCAATTCAGCAGCCATGTATGACGAATGAAGGGAAGTGACAAGCTGTGAATGATGAGGAGCCAAAAATCACTGTCCTCTGTCCTCCTCAAATCTAATGGCCATCAGCAAGAGGGACAGGACCAGTAAAATGAGGTTAATCGTTTGCAAAGATTATTTTTAAGAAGATTGACTGGACTTGATGCCCAGTCAGATCAATCATAAATATTTACTTCCTATTAACAGCTGTGGGTAGTCTGTTATGTCACGTTGACTTCTGATGGATATTGTCAAATCATTATTTTAAATTTGGTCAACACATGGAAATCCATTAATGTAATACTTGAACTAGGGATCCATTGTGCTGGCAACAAGGAATTATTCATGCAATGAGATTGATAGAATTATCTGGCTGGAGGTGGTGCCCAAATGTTTTTAAGATGGCTATTTATATGAATAACATGGATAGTTCTTGTGAAAAACATTTCATAATGACTCAATATAAGAGCAATCACAAACATAATCAAGAAAAAACCCTGTTAAAATAGCCTTCTTTTTTTGTTTTCAGAAGCAACACGCAACAGTATTGAACATTTGAACCTTGTCCTTTGACCTTATTGACGAAATAAAAAAATGACATTTCCTTTATGTAAAGAGTTAATGTTTCCTAGGGCAGACATGTTTCCGATTCAATTAGGTTTAATGAACCCACTGCTCACTGGTTACTGAAGTAGAAAAAACAGCTTATGAACACTGGATGGTAAAAGAGGAGATATTAAGGAGGGAAGGGATCGGATGGAGAGTGTGTATTTCTAAGTGGACGAAAAAATGCTTCAATCCGGCTGGTAGGAGTCAGTAGCTGAAGAGGCAGTGGATTGTATAACCATCAAATTATGCATTAGATCTCTAGGGCAAAGCTTGAGGAAGGACAGACCACAACTGCAAAAGTGCCGATTTATAAAGGGCCCATTTCCCCCAAAAAGTAAACTTTGTTATCATAAATACGCTAAGTATATATCAATATACGTAAATTGTTGTTTTCTAAAAATGAAACCACCCACTTATACCTCAGCATGTTTTGATGATTAGATTGAATGCAAGGTTGCAAACTATCGCTCTGTCTGATGTCATCATGTGAAATGTCAACATGCTCAGATGCATTGGCTTGCTACCAACAAGAATTTACCCTGAACCTGTGATGTGATTTTTCCCCTCCTGCTTCACCATGTGTAGTGAATGTCTTAAACACATCCATGCACATGTAATATGCTCATGTTTGACAAGTAAATTGTAAATGTTTTTCATTTCATAGACTTCTCAGTCCAAGGCAGAGGGACAAACACCACTAACATGGATAATCTCTGCTTTGAGATCCCTCTTGAAGTGTTGACGATTTTAGCAATAATACAATTGGAGTGTGGCTGACCCAGCTACTTAGGGACATTAGTGTTTCTCTTGTTCTAACTCATATTGCTGTCGTCAATTTCATCTTGTGAATACAGGGTGAAACAAAGCTCGAAAAGAGTTACAGATTCGGTATTCAAGCTTAAACTCAGAGGGCATATGACACCGGTCAGTTGTCAGAATACAGCTGAAGTTCTGTGCTTTTTTTAGGACAAAAGCAGAACTATGCCCCGCAGATATCGCAGCAACTTTGTCAAGTGGCACATCCAAATGCTCGATGCAAGGCCTTTGGCCAAATCTAAAGAAAACAGAGGAAATATTTGTGCCTCTTTTGACATGACCGTTTTTGAAAGTTCAAGCAGAAAACCAATTATAATGAGCATTGCAAAGCCTGAAGCCCATCCATGCTGCTCATAGATAATAAAACAAGAGGAGAGAGAAAATAAGACTTGCAGTAAGCCAGTGCTTATAGCTGGTGGAGCTATCCAACCAACACTGGATAACATATAAATAGTGTCTGTTTGCTGTTGAGTTTCCAAGCAGCTGCATTCTAGTGCAGATCAAATCAAGTCAGGATTAGAAAGTAAAAGAGCATAGTTTAAGGTAATCTATCCCACAGGAGCTCTGGTCCAATTCATCAAACAAAGCTTACAACTACACAATATCTTATACCCCAAGTGTGTTCACCACTGCATGGCTAGAGGCACACATGCTTGAAATGATTTAGAAAATCTATCCTTAGATATTGCATGCATGGAGGTTTCTCCCCGCCCACTAGTTAGATTGTTTTGCTAATGTATATTGCAATGCCTGACTGTGTGCGTGCACTTGAGTGTATCTGTGAGTATGTATGTTAGAGGAGAACGTTTGTTATGCAAACACGGGTGTGTTATATGATGCATGCTGTGTTGGAGGCAGGCTTCCGCATTATATATATATAACTATGTTCATGTCTCAACTGAAGAGGATACCATTGAGTGTTCAGCTTCTGTTTTGGCTGCTTTTCTGCCTGATCCTTTGCGGAGGGCCCCATTGAGCCCTCTCAGGGTTGAGGTGGGGCAGGGGGTGCGCGTGTCACGGCAGACAGAGGAGATCCAGCTCAGGCTTTACCAGAGCTTTGTCATATCACTAGGAGATTAAGGACAGACACATGTCAAACCCTGCAGAGCCTGCTGCAATAAAGCACCTGCCAACAGCCAACCCTCTGAATCCACTCAACCTCAGCCAGGCAACACACACAGCAAAGCCTTACGCTACAGCTGACTCTAGGAACCCAAAACTTACAGTGGTTGTTCCGATATAGATAAGGTAACCAGATTAGGACACCACTGAGACTAGCGTAATCTTCACCTAGGTAGCTGGGAAATAATTCTATGTCAACTATTGTAAGATTTCATTGATCATATCAGTATGGCTGAAAGGATCCCAAGACAAAAACAGATCACTTCAAATACTATGTGAGGTTGTACCTATCTATTTACGTATTCGTTGAACATACAAAACTCATTACCGGAAATATCAAAGACATAGAAAAGGAAAGTGAGGTTTGAGGAAAACTGGATGTTGTACATGAAAGCTGGTGAAAAGTGCTGACAAGAATGGTAATCCTATAAACACACGTTCCCAAGCATTGTTCTTCATGAGCGAGTTCCTTTTAAACAAGAATAGGAAGAGAAGGACGAGGTCTCAGAGAGATCTAGATCAAGGTCAATCAACCTAGTCAACCTAGAGGCTCTTCAGAAATATGGACTAGAGGCTGGAGATATTTTCCTAACAAGAAGCCACAAGACGCAGCACAGAGAGAACCCTAGAATCACTGACCTTCAAACAAGCTCTCCTTCCATTATATAGTATTGAAGACATGAACAATCCATCAAAAATGCACATGAACTTTCCTCTTCAAATACTTCCTGCTTGAATAACAGTCAATGGCTCAACTGTGAATATTGCAATTTCTCTATGCAGCTAGCATATTGAATCCACAGAAAGTTGAAGAGCAAGTGAATAATGTGCAAATGCATTTTAAAAATAACAAATTTAGGAAATATCTTAAAGGTCCAATGCATCCGTTTTTGTCTCTCGATATCATATGATTTCTGGGCAACAATTTAGTACCTTACGTATTGTTTTACACAATTTCACAGAATTATTACAATCTCATAGTGTGGAAATATTTCAATCTCATAGTGCAGTTTTTGATTGCACTGGGCCTTTAAGGACCTTACAGTGATTGTTTTGAATTAAAATGGTCAAAAATAAACCTCATTTGCTTCCTAACAAAAAACAATTTCTCAAGCAAGAATTTTGCTAGGACTGTCTGAAAGTGGACTGAGTGGGGAGGGGAAAACTGAAAACTCTCTTTCTTATTGGTCTATTAACTAATTTACCGCCTGGTGATGTCACCCGGCAGGCCAAAACTCCACCCCACCAAAACAGGAGGTCATTTCAAACAGCTCATACACTAAAAGGGCATTATCATAATTTTCACAATGTCACAGTATTAATCCAATCTTGTAGTGTGGAAATATATATAAAACACAGGAAAATCACATTCGTGACTGTACTGGGCCTTTAAATGCAGAGTTTGGGTAAATCTTCGATATTGTTCACTTTGGAGACTGATTTAAAGTAAAACCCGTTAATATTACAGAATTACATACACTATTACAAACACAATAGTTGTGTTTGTAAAGATTAACTGGATTCTTTAACTAAAAATATTTTCAAAACAGGTCATGTGTTGATATTAATCACATTTGAATAATCATGGTTCAAACTGCACTTTATTGTATAGTCTCGTATAGAAGCCAGGAAATACCTCTTCCCATGGTCCCCTTCCAGGAATGAAAAGATCAGTGTAATTTCCAGGCCCTTTTTGATGGGCTGAACCTGGCTCCGTCTCACACAACATGGCTACCACAGGTCAGTGGCTGGTGCAGCGCACCATGAAACAAACAAATAGAAAAAGACACCTTGTGGAGCTCTACTTTCACCAGCGTGGGACTGCAAGCCTGCCAGGTCCCTGTGACGAAGACCTGTGCCTCAGAAACAACCGGAGAGAGGGAGAAAGAGAGAGGGAGTGTATGTGGGAGAAGGAGGGGTGAGAGAGAGGGGAGAGGGGAAAAGAGAGGTGGAGAGAGGCAGAGAAGGAGGAGGGGTAAGAAAGAGGGTAATCAAACGAGAGAGGGATTGGGAGAGTAGGAGAGTAGGAGAGACAGGCCGATCATCCAGTGATAAGATGTGGAAAATAAACCTGATTATCACAGAGGCTGGAAGCGTCAGACAGACAGTTGGGAGTCATCTCAAAACTCAGGAGGGAGAAGGAGAAGACAAGAAGTCACAATTATATCCCGCCCGCTCCTCTTCCCCTCCTCCTCATGAAGTGAGGTAATATATTCGGTTAGATTCTGTATGCCGCTGAGGGGAAATTCTAATTAAGGGTGGAGGGTAATTTTGACAAGTGAAGCAGAAATCAATATTTAGCACCATAATCAGCAATTCCTGATGGCTTGACAGTGTCACTGTGGAGCTCTGGAACTCTCCAATACTCACCGGGAGAGTGGAGGCAGGCCTCAGCTAACCGACCCGCGGACTCCTCTCCTAGCCATCATGCATGACAGGAAGTGATGCCTCTTTTGCTCCATTTTGTCTTGTTTTTTTTTGTCTTGTTTCTTTTAAACGAGGAAAGGCATCTCTGTCAGAACGGGCTAGTGGGAGCTGATGCACAGGAGGACAAAGAAAGTGAAAAAATAGAGAACGAGAGAACACATTGTAGAATGGCTAGGCTAGGCTAGGTCTTATAATAACAGCTTCACCACCTCTACACTGGATGTTCTAACCCAAAAGGGTCATCTGAAGTGGAGAGAAAAATGCATATTTAATCATCCGTTTCACACACACACACACACACACACACACGCACGCACGCACACGCACGCACGCACGCACACACACACGCATGCACGCATGCACGCATGCGCACACACACACACGCACACGCACACAGTAAGAGCAACATTTCCAACATGTCCACTCCAGAGCTGACACCCCTTCTGACCACACATGCAGAGCGTGTACCAGGAACATGGTGTTGTTGTGTGTTGTTGAGGGCACCTCAGAGGACGAGGGGGGCGACCAGGGTGTCCCCTGTCTCCCCGTGTCAGCCCATCTCCCTGTTCCTGCATGCCGCTGACACACACTTGGGTACTTACCACCCCAAGTTGCTCCAATTAAGGGCCGTCCCACTGTGCTGTCCGTTGCGCAGAGTGCTCGGGCAGCGGGTGACAAGAAATGGTCTGGGATCTGTCTCTCCAGTGACATAACGAAGGAATTTTAAGGGGGGATATTGAGGCAAACACACACCACTGCATGCTGGGCCCAGATAGGTAGATAACAAAGAGTCCCTGTAAATGAGTGGCAGGGACCAAGGCATTGAGGATTCTCTAATTACTAGCCACAATCTATCTAAGTCAGTGGCCTTCTAATTTGATTTATCAGAATGCATGAAACCCCTTGGAATAATGCCCTTATTAGAAGGACAGAATTGACGGGAGGACAAGAGGTCCACGGAGGGGAGATGGGAATCTGGAATTTAAGCATCAATTACCGTCAAAGGGAGAATTAATAGTTATTAATCCACACAAACATGCCTGTCTTCCTTCCTCCTTCACCACTGCTTTTCCATTCGGAGGCACACACACACGCAAACACACACGCATGCACACACACACACACACACACACACACACACACACACACACACACACACACACACACACACACACACACACACACACACACACACACACACACACACACACACACACACACACACACACACACACACAGTAAAAGGAGAAAAGGAGGATGCAGCAATAAACAAAGCAAAGAACCAGAGAGAAAAGCCATAACTATATTTTACTCGGGATAGTCCTATTATTTAGTAGAACCGCAGCTCAAAGGTCTTTAACTCTTTAACTGAATTCCTGTCTGCCAAATTCAATTGCTGGTAGTCTTCTAGGACCCACAATGTAATATGTGCATTTTGATTTAATTTTGCCCCAAAATACATACATATACATATAGTTTATTTGGTTATAGAGAGAAAAAAATCTATACTTATATCTGTACCTCGTCATTTCTAAATGCATCATGAGATAGCAAAATAGCCCTCTAACTTAATTTGGCCAAACCACATAGCTTGTTAATTCTGCGCTATTAAAGACTTGCAACATTTACAATGCCTCTTTTGCCCATTGATAACTGTTGTTTGTCCCCCTGTAAGGAAAAAGAACATTTTATACATCTAGAAATTGAATTTAGAAAGGTCCAGCTCTTAACAAATTACGATAAATCAAAGTTGCATCATTGCTTGGAGAAGGGATTCAAAGTAAATATGGTACATATTTCAAGAACTAATTCAAATGTAGCGCAGCATTACAAATATAAATGTATGTTTTAATTCCTATTGTTACGTCAACGTCTGTGAGACCACACCACAAGAATGTCCATAATATTGACTAACTCATCCATATTATTTGAAAGATTAGTAATCATTGCTCCATTTACATGATTATGTATTACGCTCTATAATAAGTTGTCGTTTTTTAAAAGTGGGACTCGAGGTGGTCTGTTCAGTATTAAAAAACTGCTGTGTTTCAATGATAGTGCCATTCTGCTGCTGCTACGCTGTCAGTCACCCAGAAGCAGTATTTGGACAGGGGAGTTGAGAGGTCTGCGCTGCTGCCAAATTCTTGCCTCTGAAACATCCCTTTCTCAGCGAGACAGCTATGTGTTTAGTGCCAGTCAACTCTTTATTGTGCCCCCCTCCTCCTCTCAAATTGTCTGCTCTGAGGACAATTTTGGGAAGAGAAATGATTGTGAGAAATATAGTGAGACCGAATGGTACATTGTGATGCGTCTATCCCCCTTTTCGATAAAGGGGAAAGCCAATACGTGCACAAAAGCATCTGGACAGCAAATTCATCAGCATTACTTGAATGGAGGAACAAGCTCATACAGCATTAGATGGCTGACAGGGAAGATGAATCTAGCCATGGCGACACATCTCGAATCCTCACAGCCCCTCATGGCCCGTGAAACAGAGCGAAGTATGAACAAGTAGATACCCATCATACAGTGTCTGTCTGGGCCACCATATTGTGGTCCTGTCCTGTCGAGTGTCTCAGATGATCGTATTTGCTGCCAGAGTGGGGCTGACACCATTGACAAACCTCTCTGCCGCGTGATGCCGTCACTCACACTTCCACAGTGTCTGTCATCACTCAAACAGTCATGCACTGACACCTTTTCACGTGAATGAAGATCCTCGAGTGACTGACAAAAATAGAGCTTTGGCCTTTAAAAAATCTGCCAGAATAGCACCTCTTTGTATAAGGAGAGACTTATAATTTGCAATAATGGCACGTCAATAGCTCTGGGAGAGGAAATTACAGCAGAAAGTGGATCTGAAATATCCTTTTAACTGGCAGAAACAGATCCATTGTAGACAGAAGTCTTGTTTACTTGGTAAAATGGCATCAATTAGGAGCGCATAGCAAAATTTGCATATTCTCTTAATGGACTGGCCTTTCTTCTGCTGCTCGCTCCACAGTGATTGTATGGAAGGGACATGTTAAGGGAGACTGAGAGAAAAGGTCATGTGTCTGCACCATTCAGGTGATCATATTTTTCACAAAACAGTTGTGCATTCTCCATGGCTATTGTCATGTCATATCGGAGCTGATACCAACATTTTTTTGGTTCGAAATTCACTCACTTTGACAATGCATTCTCTGACAGATTTATTTTCCAAGACAGGACATAAAAATGACATTGTAGTTGAGACAGACATTTACAGCTAGTTCATTTAATATTCTGAATATGCTCAAATTATTTATTTGTAACAGTAAAACTTACGAGAAAATAGTTTCTAGTATATCATATCACAACAACAGTAATATTTGTAGACATATTTGGTTATCTAAAATGCATGCAATATTCTGAAACAAATATTATGAAAAATAATAGTTAGCAGGGATGTAGTTCTTTAAAAAAACGCATAAATACAGTGCAATTAAGTTGAGACTTAAATATGCTCTTTCTTTCTACTGAATATAAATATAGCCACAAATTAGAGAAATTAACAGGCAATTTAGTGAAGTAGTCAATATCCTGAGTGTAGGACTGAGCTAATCAATTTGAATGGTTCGCCAATTCATTTTCATTATTAACAGCGACCACCACAGTGGAAGCTAATTAATTCCAACAATGATATTTCATCATCAATATTGAAATAATTGTCCCAGGAAGGGGTCTGTTCCCTCCCTAGTAAAGTGAGGCAGGATATGGTAGATTCCCTTCCCCCTTACCTCCTCCCTCCTCCCCTCCAGAAGCCCCTCTCCCACCACCCCAAATTGACTGGTCTTGCACAGTTGCAGCTGAACAAGAAAGGAATTGCTAGTGTCAAGACGTAGTTTACAAATATGACATCTCCTCTGGCATGGCCGGAAATATTGATTTATGTGCAGTAAAAGGTCTTATAAAAATGATCACATACACATGAGGGATTAATGCGCAGAAGATCAATATAAATTTCATTCTTGACGCTAGACTGTCACCTATGGTGAAATGCTAAAATAAAGAAATCAATATTATCTATGAAATGTCAAATTTATTATAATTATGTGGATGAAAGCTGGCCTAGTGGCTCCCAGGAGGTTGAGAGGGATAGGTTACCACACTCAAGCATCCCTCATGTCCCCTGTTCTCTCGCTGCCAATTTGAGAGCAATATTGGTGTAAAGGGTTTTCAGCCCGTTATGTATGGCCATGTTGTAACAAATTCCTCCAGGAATATTTAACTGTTAAGACTGACAATGGGCTGCAGAGACCATGGCAGTTCGTAGCCTGAAGGTTGTGTAGTTAACAGCTGTTAGCTTTGGCACTCATGCCTCTTGCCCCCTGGATTGAAACCTGTCTATGTGGCAGCTGCCAGTGACAAGGAGAAGTGGAGATGTCACAGACCACTAAAGTATAATATCCCCCAGCATGCATCCTGGATCAAAGGACAAGACATGTTCACATAGATAGAGCACTTATTGATTTGGATGCTGTTATGGTACAGTGCATTTATCATATTGCTTCATTTTATTGCCATCTAAATGGTTGGAAATACGATTGTGTAATACATTCTGAAACAATTATTGTGAAAAATATAAAGTTAACAGAGATGTGGACAAATCATACATAAGAATGCATTTCAGTTAAAAAGTTAGGGCAATTTGAATTGGGCCAAATATTGAAGTATACTATGTGAGACTTTGCCAATAATTTATATCTAAACATTACATCAATGAACTCTGTGGCTTCTGTTTCCTTTCTATAGCTTGTTGTCTTGTATTTGCTATTGCGTTTCATAAGTGATACTTGTGTTCACCCAATTGTTACCCATTACTAATTAATATCCTTTGCATGTGTTGGATCAATTTATGTAATCAATGTTGGGTACCGCCTCTCGCCACCAAAAGGTCACAGATATGGGATGGGAAATCATCTGAGGGGAACTACAGACGTGGACAGAGATTATTTGGCTACAACAAATTTAGCATGTATCACTGATTTTAGCCAAATGTATTTTTTTTGTCTTCTCATTTTAGCCAGTTTTCTTTTCGCAGCAAAGGCCCTTTGTACACACAAGTGTGTGGCAGCTGCACAATCCCTTCAACAACATTGTGCCTATTAAACGAGGCAACAGTACAGCTACAAATATCCAACAAAGCCACGACAATATCAGCCCTATTTAACATTCATCTCTCTAGGCTTAAGAAGTTCTCTGAAAACGGGAGGAAACCACAACAAAATGTAATCAAGGAAAACATGTTTTTACTCCTGAACAGAAGGAGCCAAACCATTTTCACAGTCACCTACATGAAAGCTGTGTAATAAACGAACAGGACCCAAACCATAGAGAACTTTCCAGGCTTGCTAAGGTGACCACGGTATACTGGCTTATCGCAAATTTAGAGGCACACACGACAAAAATGTGCCTGTCAATCGAAGCAATTTACCACCACAGATATTAACAGAGAAAGGCACTGAGGAAAATAACAAATTGTGTAGTTACATTTAAAGTGGCTAAATCGAATTCATAAGATCACAATTTGAGAGATAGAACCCAGTTTATTTCTCCCTCCTTTCACGGGCTTATGTGCTCTGTCAGATGAAAGAAGAGGAGGGAGCGGTGCTGATGAAGGATGGAGGGAGGCTTTGAGCTGGAGGAGGAGGAGGAGCGCTGCCTCTTGAAGAAGGGGGGTCTGGGCGGTGATAACCGGTGAGGCTGCGGGAGCCCCTCTCCGCTGACTGAGGAAGGTGTTCCAACTTATCAGAGTCCACACGCAGGGAATGATTAGCCTCCTCTGGGCCGATTACCGCAAGCTCGCCGGGTCAAAAGCATGCCAGGATGAAAGGGGAGCGATGCAGCCTCCTATCCTCCCGCCAATCGTCCATTACCACTCAGACAGAGGGGCCTGTCCCCCCCACCCCCACTCCCCCCTCCTATCGCTCTACATGGCATGTCAGTCTGAAACATACGAAGAGCAGTACCATAATCACAGGCAGCACTCTTTCTCAGACTGATGCTAGGACAGGACAGTGACTGACTGGAGGTAATTTATGGATCTGAGCCTCCCCACCTCCTTGAGATCTTATTTATTAATTTGAGTTTGTTGAAGAACAATCCTTATCGTTCTGCAGGTTGATGCAAAGTGTTCCGTCTGTTGACACTATTGATGTAGGGATGCCAATCTTCAGTCGCACAAATAATAATGTGAAACAGCACTCCAGAGCCAAGTGACAGACAGCAACAAACAGGCAATCAGCACACATCCATTAAAACCACAGACGTGTTCGCTGCTAATCAACACAAAACTTGAACAGGGATGAAATGGTAAATTCATCTGTACCATCAAAAGCAAGGGCAGAATTTCATTAAAATGTTTAAACAACTACCACTTTACAGTATCATGCTGCATGTCTCCACTATAAATCTGTACCAGTCTCAATAAAATATCAACATTTGGTTCTTGAGGAAATCTTAATCCAAGTCTTAAACTGTGGAAATGTTCTTCTCATTCCCAAGTGGGTGGTTCCATTCCAAGTGTCTCTACTTAATGTTACACTCTGTATGCATTCCCAAGATGCACTGGTATTATTAGTTCACAATGGGCCAGTGCAGCTGACCAGACTCACCCCTAGCCTATGTTACCACAACCCTCAAGATTAAGGTCAGTGCTCTGGCCAGCTACTTCTCAGTCTGCTCTCTTTAATACAGGATACAGATAGGCAACTGCAAGGCAATTGTTTGTGGCTGGATCTCTGATGAATGGAGTGTAAAAATGCTCCCCCTATGCTTCCATGCACAGGTCAGTCTAGAGGTCTTTACAATACAACAAAAATAATTCCTTGTTCAAGAACTTCAATTGTGCTATTCCAGTGACCAATCTATTTGGACATATGGAGAGCTTAGTCTCCTGGGAGGCACCGGGGCCTGTCTGGGTGGATTTAGGGCAGATCAGTGAAGGAAAGCTTCACTCTGTCTCTCAGGACCTGCCTGGGAGGCTGCAGGTCAGCCTGGAGGCACTAGTGGGCACTGCCTTATACAGGCTGGAGTCAGCCATAGAGATGACCAAAAACACCACACAGGACTGAGTCAATGAGGAAAGCAATGTGGTTGATATGCGAGATCATATTACACGGAAGGAAAAAAATGTACACAATTAACGGATTACACTGAAATGCTTGCTCTTTATTTCATTGTGAGGTGACAAAACCAGATGAAATTCAGCAAGAGCCTCTGCTAGCTACAACATACATTTTCCAGATTGCCAAACAGAAGCATGTAAGGCTGGTTTAACACAGTGGCATATAAGGCTGATTTAAAACAGATCATGTAAGGCTGGTCAAAAGCAGAAGCATATAAGGCTGATTTAAAACAGATCATGTAAGGCTGGTCTAAAGCAGAATCATGTAAGGCTGATTTAAAACAGAAGCATGTAAGGTTGATTTAAAACAGGAGCACATAAGGCTGATTTAAAACAGATCATGTAAGGCTGGTCTAAAGCAGAAGAATATAAGGCTGATTTAAAACAGATCATGTTAGGCAGGTCTAAAGCAGAAGCATATAAGGCTGATTTAAAACAGATCATGTAAGGCTGGTCTAAAGCAGAAGCATGTAAGGCTGATTAAAAACAGAAGCATGTAAGGTTGATTTAAAACAGGAGCACATAAGGCTGATTTAAAACAGAAGGCCTGTTTTAACATGGAGGGAGATTTCAATACGTTGAGAGATCACGGGACATGTTATTTGCAATGATCCAAAGCATCTTGTCTTGTCCTTTTCACACAGATTCAATGAATTATGTATCCCTCTTGATTTATGGTGGTCCATGTTCAACTCTTCTCCTCTTCATCCAGGTGGAATCCTTCATGGATTTTCCACCGTGAGCCAAGTGGGAATACCAAAATTGCTCAATTTAAGGAAGTAATTAAAACCGTCCGCAATCAATATTTATCGTCAGAAGGTCCTGAAAGGGGGTTTAGGGCCTTCCTCTCCCCATGTCTGGCCCTCTGTCTGGCCCTCTGTCCATTCACTATCCTGTCAGACAGCTGCTTGGATCTGGACCCTCAACTGTGGCTGTGGCTGAACACTGGGCCAAGCTGTGCACACTGAAACACTGGAATGACAGAATTCCAAGATGATGGTCATCAAATAATGAGGCCTCAACATTGAGGTCCGAACATAAAATAAATAAAGTAACTGTGGTGTTAGATGAGCATTGTCTGATCCTCTGTCACTGATCTTCTGTTTGTTGGTCTAGTTGAGAAAGGATTCTTTATCCTTTTACTATTTACAATTCACAAGAATGTCAGACGTGTTCTAGTGAATCCATCCTGTAGTTTTCATGTGAATCTGTTAGTTTAGATAAACCGGTTGTAATTTCTTAATTAACAGTTAAGCTTTTGAACATGTTCCTACTTTGACACAGTGCTCTGGTATAATTAGTTTGACATTATAGACGTATCACCTGTGTAGAATTGGCAGGTTCACCAGACTGCAAAACAGGTTGGCTGTCATTGAGTAAATGTTATAATTGTGTAATTTAAATAGTGTAAATGTAATAAGTCTTAGATCAGTATCGAGTAAATGTAGCAAGTACGTTTTTGTGCTAATGTTTAATTAACATAATGTCAAACAAGAGAGCATGTTATTTAAGTTATTTGGCTTACTGTTTCCAAGTAAACACGTTCACCTTGTGAGGTGAAATACTAGATAAAGCCTATTAGCACTACGATAATATGAACACTGAACAGTGAAATTGAAACCATACATGATTAACTTGACTGAGATACTGGGTCAAAAGAAGACAAGTTCAATTAACAGATTACTGATCTTTGGGTCTGGAGAGATAGTGCTTTAATTCAATATACGGTATTGTATTTACTTTCTTGAAGGTGAAATGGTCATGTAAAACATAACTGCGGCGGCATGACAGTTAGGTTAGATAGTCTTGGGAGGCTTATTGCTGCGGGCAGAAAATCATGTCTGTGTCATTCTATATCATCAATTTAAATTATCCTCAGAAGTGTTCATTCTGCTCGGGGCACTGAAAAGACGGCAGTATCTGGGACAAATTCCTCTAATCTATTTGGGACCTGAAGTGTGAGCTACCCTTGTCCCCTGTCTGTCACAACAACAACCCCACACACACACACACGAATGCACGCACAAACATGAACAAACACACACACACACACACAGGCACATGTAGTGTAACATGTGTGTAATATTTCACAAGTACAATCTGGGAGAAATGGTCTGTCATGCTCACAAACACAAAAAAGATGCGTGATGCCAAAGCCACAGTCGTATTGACATGACTGTGAACCCAGCAACTCTTTGCAAGCGTGCACATTATGCCTGCTTATTTTTTTTAAATCCTCTCTTTCTCCATGGTAATTTGTATATTTCTGACTTTCCCCAGAAGCCTGGTAAACGATTTTGACCGTTCCCAAGCATTTGTCCAGAGCACCCCAATTCTGAGAAGTATACCTCAGCCTAAACATTACATTAAGTATAACATTTCTCAATTTGGCTGTAATTAACCGAAACACTAAAACAAAAGGAAGTTCCCAAGTTCTTCTTTGTCCTTCTTCCTGATTGTTATTTCCACTGTTGTTATTGCACCCCACTAGGAGTTGGAGGCTAAAAGGTTAATATAGCAAAGGTCAGGAGCCTCCTTGCCAATCTCCTGCTGTAATTGACCACCACAGACAGTTAGTGTTAATTATGACACCCCCTGTCCTTCCTCTCCTCAGTGACATGGCAGGGGTCCCCCTGTTTGCCTCCTCTCTCACTGAGACCTCTCTCATAGAAACATACCAAACAGAGCCCTGCCATTGTCTATTGGATCTCATAATTGGCCGGCTCCATTGGTGCCAGTTGGATTCATTGGACGGTGGGATTGTGGGCTGTCTTGACATGGACTGGCTGACTGGATGGAGGAATAGATGGACGGATGAGGGGATGAGGGGATGAGGGGACAGTGATGTGGTTCAGAGCTCAGATCACTGGCGATGACCCCCCTGCCACAAGGTGCCACCCCTCACCTGCCATTCACTGACCTCCCATCTGAACTGTGATCCCTTGGAGACATGGAAACCGCAAAACACTGTTTTCCCATTACCAACTGTATCAATGTAATGTTGTAATGTAATGTTTTTGCACCATGGAATTTAGGGACCACAATGGAATTAAGTCTCTGACTTTTTTGTGATATCCCTTGCCACGTTTTTAAAGTGTATTACTGTGAGTATATGTGTGTCTTTCTTTTTTTATCAACCATTACTTGCACCCAAACAGGAGGTGATATAACATACATCTGGTAGGTCTGATTAAAACAGATGGAATCAGCACAATTTGCTGGTATCGCAGTATGGTAGGTGAAATTATTTGTCCTGATTTCTACAAATGTTTGGTTTGTTTAGAAGAGTTCAAACTCACAGCCTCTCAGCGACTTAGATGACAGATAATGGCAGATCGTTTTCAGACGCACTTTAGTTAACAGCACAAAGCCTCAGTATTACATAGAAAGGACTATGTGACTTCCATCCCAGCAGGTATGAGCTATGTTCAAGTCTTGGTTAGAGGAGGATACCAGCATGTAATCTCCTGCTTAATAAGGCATTATACTGCTGCTACTTTATATTGCTGCAACAGGGAGTTATCCGACATAGCCAGCCATGCCCAAAGCTTAGTGTGAGGCCCAAATGGCACCCAATTCCCTACTCACTATATAGGAAATAGGATCCCATTTGGGACAAGACTTTGACTACTGAGGACAGGCCCAGCCACAAAATCATGTTTGTTTGTTTATTTATCCTTTTTTCTCATATCTTCCTCCCTCCTCCATACTCCAATAACAGACCCTGACCTCTGTTTAATACCATGTTACCATGTTTCTTTGCTGCTGTCTGAGATCCTTGATGTCAGAGGCTGACAAGGACATCCACCATTGGCATTACATCCCAGTTATTAAAAAAGCAAGGAGGACACAAGGTTCACATAGTTTGGACAGAGCAGAATGGAGCTTGGACATAGGCTTATATCCAAGTATGTTAGTTTATATCTGAAACAGGCCAGTTTCATGTCATATAAAATTCTAATAATGTCAGTTACTGTAGACCGACTGATAAAAAAAAACTGCGTTTGGACCTATTTCACAAACCCAGATTAGGCCAACTATTGGATTTACATTGATGTTAAAACAAGATTTATGACAATCTTGTTTTGTTTATATGAATTGAAATATTCCTTGACTATGGTTAATCTTTTTGAGTTTGAGTCACAGTGACTGTGCAGCTCAGAGATCTGGGCCTGGGTTGGTGAAATCCAATCATTTCTAATGAGTTAAATTGGACTGAAAAGAAAGCGCAAACTAACAGTATGGTTTGGTTATCTACATTGCGACTGAATGATGGTGATGCACTTATAAAATGTTTTAACTATGGTTCAATACGTCTCCCAGTGTCTCTCTGTGATCGGAAATCATGAAATTAGCATGCAAAATGGTTGAATCAAATTGAGGTAAATCGCTTGCATTTTTCTGTGATCATTAAGTTATTAGCAACACTAGAGGGGACAGAAAAACATTTGAAAAGATTTCCGCACTAATTGCAATCAATTCGCCCCTTTGAGAGAGGCTTCCGGGGGCTTATAGGTCTTCTGCTTGACTAAGGATTTCATGGATCTGTCTCTTTTGTGTTTTCGTTTTACGGTAACAACAGCTACAACAATGCCATCCTGACATACACAGAAAATCTTTTTAACAATATGACGTTTTTATTGTGTCCAACAATATCTTACCAACACATTGTAGATGGGCACATCTATGAGGGCGCTATTAGGTTTACTTTTGCATATGGGTCACCTCTGCATACCTATAAAGTGTTGGCCAAAATGGCCCATAAAGAGATACAATTAACATAAGTGAATAATATGTGATTGGAAACGTGTGAAAAATGAAGCATACAGAAATGTGACAGACCATGATGAGTTTGGCCTGAAAAATACCTATTGCCTTAGGGTGAGAAAGAAAACCACTTCCCCCATAAAAAAAGAGAAGATAAAAGAAATAAGTTTGAGGAAATCACTGCACAGCTTTTATGTTTCTCTGAGTGTCAGGGATTTGCGGTCGTAAAGATAGTGAAAGCTCAAGAGCTGCTGCTCACTGGAATTAATCAGTTTAGGTTTTGGGCCCGAACTGGAAATGTCAGACATTGCCTCCCAATTCTTATAGGTGATTTCTTAAAGGAGAACAACACGCTAATCCTACTTTCAAACATATAGAAGGTCAAAATTGGTCAGTGAGCCAAGAAATACCATATCAGAGCATCCTTCCTCTTCAATCACTAGGAGTATACATTGTGGAATTAATGTATTGATTGCACACTATGACTTCAAGCAATCACTTTTACACCCTTGACAATATTATTTTATCCTACTTTTTCGGTACTATTATGTGCTGTGTTTGAGTTATTCTCCCAGTATGGGAAGTGACAGTTTGAATTTATTCAATAAAGCAGGGCAGTTAGGGAAGCCAGTGAGGCAAAAAGGAGAAGGCACCGCGTGAGGGTGAGAGACAGCTTTAGTGCCTGCTAGCCTGCCTGCCACCCCAAATAGAGAGGGATCTCTGCCCAAATATTGCACTGATCAATACATTCATACAAACACAAGTCCATCATTTGTTACGTCTTGGATTGTGTCCTCCCTGTGCTACACATTGCAAATGATACTAGTGAAAAACACAATGAAGACGACTAATGAAAATTTACGTCGATATGCATTTCCTCAGTGGAACAGATCCATAGTTTGTATATTGAAGTGATTCTCACAACTAAGACATGATACTAGAAACTAAGACCGTCTTTTCCCCCCATTTAGCGCAGATTGGACACTGGAAATGTATCAACACTCAATACTTATGTCATTTAAACATCTTGGTCTACGTTCTCACTCGAAGACCATTGGGTAAACAAATTGCCATTGTCCATAACTGTCCCGAATATAATGAGTGCTTATGCGACTGCCTAACATCAGAACCGAGAAGAATCAACAAAGGGGTGGCCCTTAAAAAGTTTCTCCCTGTTCCTCCCTGTCAGTCTGGTGAAAAATGTACACAGTAAAAATCCATACTTTGATTATAATTCAGACAACATGCAAACACAATCTTAATTTCAAAACGAACTGTGTGTACAACTGTGCAGTTTATGTGCAGTGAAGTTCTTGCAGCAGCCAATTAGTGCAATACCTTTTTCACAGATTTCACAAAAGCAGGCACAGTACATGCCATCTGCCTCCTCCTGTTCAGGGAATGCCCAGCTCCTCTGCTCCAGATGTTTAGCTACAGGCTAGTGTTAATGCAATGATCCATACAGCTGGTTTAGAGATACTGAGCCCACTATGCAAATGATTGTCATTTACAGATGGTGAATTTCAATTAACCTGAATAAATCACCTATCAAATATTGATGTGTATTGCTGATTCATGCTACTCCATCACTGCTTGTTTTGATGTGTAACAACCATGTAAGGAATCAGATTTCAAGGATGGTTTGATACTTACATCTTTGATACTGTTAAATGTGCACGAACAGAGGGGCTATTTTTGAAAATGGTGTTTGATTATTTGGTTAAACATTTAACAGAGGTAATGGTAAACATGTAGAAAACAAACGCACACGCACGCACGCACGCACACACACACACACACACACACACACACACACACACACACACACACACACACACACACACACACACACACACACACACACACACACACACACACACACACACACACACACACACACACAAGCTATTTATCTTTGGATATCGAGAAAATGTTTGTGTGTGTGTGTGTGTGTGTGTGTGCGTGTGTGTGGTTAGAGATACATATTCCAGTTTGTACAGTTGGTCGGGAGGAAAAGCAATATTACATGTGAGCTCTGATTGATGCAGTTTCCCATTTATAATCTCATTTGTAATGGCTTTCCCATTCTCTCCTGTATATATGTCAGTTTCCTCCCTCTCTATTTCATTATGCTAGATTTATACCCTCAAGTAAATCCCTGAACAGGAAAGGCTTAACCCTAGATACTGGGTAATTTCCCAAATACAATGGTATTTACGGTTATATTCATCAAGATAGAGTTGCAATGTACAGAGACTACCAGAGAAACCACGTTTTCCCACTGCTGCATATGGACTGTAATACAAAAATATGAATTAGTGTGTCAATGTTATGGATGACAGTGAAATATAGGTAAGGAGTGTATCAAGGGAACCGATAAATTCAGAAAACAATAAGGACAGTGTCAAATGATGGATGAGAGGGAAGAAAATAGACATACGTCGCCTATGTACTTTTTCATTGAAGTGACAAGCCTGAACCAAAGTAATCTGACACATCTTGATCACATCACAGTCCGGATCTTTCTGTCATACCAGGGATTAAAATAAAAAAAACAAGGGTAACAAGGGTCAGATGTGACATTTCAGGGAAGTGACACATGACAGGACAAACAATTAAGTGTCACTGTGCCGACCTTTGGGCAACGTTTTTACACTATGACCCTATATGCATTAGTCACCGAGCCAGCAGGGCTGATGAGAAAAACAGTCTGCTTGCCTTGGCTCGCCTGTTCTTGTTCATTCCCCATTGGCCCAGTGTTGTTCATTGTTTGGCCATTATGATTTAAAAGATGTACAGCACTATGGAGATAGGAGCACTCGTCGTTTGTCTTTGTCTGTTCCGGCTTCAACAGTATTCAGTGTGAGTCACAGATTCCCCACCTCACATTTGTTTTCTTTATCACGGCACACACACACACACACACACACACACACACACACACACACACACACACACACACACACACACACACACACACACACACACACACACACACACACACACACTCTGTAATTTCACGTTTGCAATGCGAAGAAGAGCTCTGGATAAGACGAGAGCAGAAATGAAGATGCTTCTCTCCGTCCCCCTTATCGAATAAGGTGCCATTGTGCTGGCCGTCCAATAATACAGGGGCAAATTAAACTTTTTACCATTTTATTATTTGAATGACCTACACAATGAAATTACAACAGAAAACGAATCCTTGAGGAGAGAGGCCTCTATCAATCTTAGGAATATTCTAATGTGGAAGCTATGCAATTGCATCTCAGAAATCAGCAAGGTAATTACTCATGCAGACAGCGCAAAATGAAAGAGAAAAAGTTGCGTTCTGCTGAGTATCCATTTTAGAACAAGCAACAAAGCAAGCAACGGTTTTGCTATAATCAGTCACATTCTGCTGCTAATCTCTGAGGTGGTGAAGGCTATTGTTGTCACGATCTTCCTGATAGACGGACCAAGACGCAGCGATGCTTCCAGTATACATATTTATTTAATAACGTAAACTGGGAAAACAATAAACAAACGAACGAAGATCGTAACCTAACATAACATAAACTAAACACTTACGCTATGAACAAACAATAACCCACCAAACCCTAGTGAAAACTACAAACATATATATGGTTCCCAATTAGAGGTAACGACACTCAGCTGCCTCTGATTGGGAACCATTAACCCAACATAGAAATACACAACCTAGAACAGAAAAAACCCTACACCAAAAATGAAACTAAACACGCCAGCCTGTCAACTCAGGCCTGGACGTGACAGACTCCGACCGCGCCATTGGGGGGGGTACTGGAACGGGCCGTATTGGACTCTCTATGCGCACTGGAACTCTGGTGCGGGGAGCAGGAACGGGCCGTGCTGGGTTCACGACGCGCACAGGGATCCTGGAGCGTGGAACAGGGACAGGACGTGCTGGTCCCACGACGCGCACAGGGATCCTGGAGCGTGGAACAGGGACAGGACTTGCTGGGTTTTCTATGCGTACAGGGGGCCTGATGCGCGGAGCAGAGACAAGACGTGCTGGGCTCTCTATGCGCACCCGGCTGTTCACTCACCCTCGCCTCACAGATGGTGGGAGCTGGAATGTCGCGCACCGGGCTGTGGGTGCGAACCGGAAACACCGTACGCAGAGCCGGCGCAGGATATCTCGGTCCAAGAAGGTGCACTGGAGATTTAGCTCGCAGAGCCGGCACCACTCCTCCAGGCAGCACACTCACCCTAGCCTGACAGATGAGTGGAGCTGGAATGTCGCGCACCGGAGACACTGCACGCAGAAACGGTGCAGGATATCCTGGTCCAAGAAGGTGCACGGGAGACTTAGCGCGCAGAGCCGGCACCACTCTTCTAGGCTGCACACTCACCCTAGCCTGACAGATGAGTGGAGCTGGAATGTCGCGCACTGGCCTATGAATGCGCACTGGAGACACCGTGCGCAATATTGCATAGCACGGCGTCTTACCAGTGCAACGCTCCCTCCAACGCTCCCTCCAAAGAGCACGAGGAGTTGGCTCAGGAGTCCACCCTGAACCGGCCAACCTCCCCGTGTGCCCCCCAACATTTTTTTGGGGGGGCTGCCTCTCTGGCTTTCTAGCCAGGCGTGTACCAGAATACTTCTCCCGATCAGGTGTCCATACTCCATACTTCTCCTCGTAATGGCGCCGCTCTGCCGCCGCTGCTTCCAGCTCCTCTTTGGGTCGGCGATACTCCCCAGGCTGAGTCCAGGGACCCTTACCAGCCAGGATTTCCTCCCACGTCCAGAAATCCTGGCTCTCTCGCTGCTTGGTCCTTTGTTGGTGGGTTATTCTGTCACGATCTTCCTGATAGACGGACCAAGATGCAGCGATGCTTCCAGTATACATATTTATTTAATAACGTAAACTGGAAAAACAATAAACAAATGAACGAAAATCGTAACATAACATAAACTAAACACTTACGCTATGAACAAACAATAACCCACCAAACCCTAGTGAAAACTACAAACATATATATGGTTCCCAATTAGAGGCAGCTGAGTGTCGTTACCTTTAATTGGGAACCATTAACCCAACATAGAAATACACAACCTAGAACAGAAAAAACCCTACACCAAAAACGAAACTAAACACGCCAGCCTGTCAATTCAAGCCTGGACGTGACAATTGTGATGAAGCATCGTGGTATGAAAGTTAGCAAAATGGCGGGAAACTTGATTCAAATGGACTCTCTCATGCCACAACCTTGAATAAATGGAGCAGATAACTGAGGATAACAGCAAAGGTCATATGAAAATGAGACCAACCCCAGAAGACAGTAACAAAGAAATGACAATTAGATTATGTAAAACATTTTTTTTTTTTTACAATTTAATATGTTTTGCAAAATGTTCAAATACAAACATTTATACTTTCCCGTATAAACGTTCACTAGTGTGTTGAGTCAAGTCTTTGGCCTGCGTAATCTGTTAGTTTGCGTTGACTGACTTAGTTTGTTATTGTATAACTAACTAATCCTAACTACCACTTGGATAGCTTCATTTATCCAGGCTGTGTCACATCCGGCCGTGATTGGGAGTCCCATAGGGCGGCGCACAATTGGCCCAGCATCGTCCGGGTTTGGCCGGGGTAGTCCATCATTGTAAACAAGAATTTGTTCTTAACTGACTTTCCTAGTTAAATAAAAAAAATAAAAATAAAAAAAAACATTATCTTAACATAAACCCTGTAGCATGATGTACTACAGTGCCCATAATGGTCTATAAGCATACAAACCCTTTGTTGGAACCAAAAGACAGAAAACAGAACACTTTATGAAAGGTTTTGGCATGAATCTTATTAGAGTAATGGGAAACAGTCATCTAGATTAATTTAACTCAATATAATATTCCTTGTTTAAAATATCAATAATGAGAAATCAATTACTTAAATGGATGATAGACTAACTTCCAAAGGGTTTACAATTCAAGGATTTGATTGAATAATTGATTCACATTGATTAAATTGTAACTTGGAAAGACACATGCATTGACAATAAAGAGTGATGTTTCCCTACAGTCCATTTGATAACATTAAGCAGAGCAGGTCTATAAGTAAGGTTTTTTGATGGGTACTTATCAGTGTACAATATAAGTCAATGTTGTTAAACTGTTGTGTTATCTGAAGCACAAGAACATTTTTGTTAATATAACTTTAGTAGTGATTACCATTGTTCAACAGGTGGAGGAGATTATTTGAAATTACACAAATAAACAAGATTGGGGGCCATTTTCATTAAAGTCCTAGTCTTAGCACTTTTTTCTACACAGTTTGCTTAGGTCTAATTTGGTTCATGGTAATATTAGTACTCACTAGAACAGCAAGAGTGGAATGCTTATGTAATTAGTCATTAATTTATAAATGTGTTTTCAATCATCTGAGGCATTGGGCAGTATGGTCTCATTTCTCGGTGACAGCTGGCGACGCTTTCTTGTGATTCACGATAATCCACTTTTTATTATGAAGAAATACTGGTATTTCTCTATACAGCCGGGAATTAATACGTAATAAACATGGAGAGGACATTTAGGTTTCAGTTGTAGTGGTACAAACCAAAAAATCTCCAAAACATATGTTATTATTATTTATAAAATAAGATACAATTTAGAATTGTTTACATCCAAAACAAAGGCTAACTAGGTGGTGTAGTAGTCAATATCTCAGGATATAGGCTAACCCATAAAACGATGGCTGTATAGAAGGAATTTATAAATGCAATCCTTTTAAACAGGACTTGGAGACATACAGCATACAGCCATAAACACAGCAAAAAAGATACAGAACCCCAGAAACATACATTTCACGTAATGATGGTATAACACACATGACGAAGTGTAAGCACTTTGTCTTTTAGTTTACTTGCTTTTATAATGCAGACTATTATGTAAATGTACTTGACCCAAATCTGCTCAATGTAAATGAATGTATTTTACCTTTAATATAAGATGCTGTGTTTTTTTCCAGAGCCATTTGTGTCATGTGGTAACAGGGTGGCGTAGCCTAGATTTAGTGGCTAAAGAGACAAATAAATTACACGAAGATGAAGGTGCTGAGCAATTCTGGTGCTAAATGATTTTTTACTAATAACAATACTATTACATCAGTAATGGTACTTTCCTAACTCCTAAGCCATTATTCATCTGTACTACTACAGTAGCATTACATAGAAACACTATTATGATTATTATTACAATATTATTGCAATCCCAGTGTAATTATCACAATATAGCACTTAGAGTTGTGGGCACGTTTGCAAAAACAACCATCTAACCGAGAAAAAAAAAGTATAATGTATGAATCAATCTTAAATGTGCTTATGACACTTTCAGCCAAGTGGGTTTTAACATTATGCTAGTATACTTAATTCCTGGACAGACTCCTCGTATATCATCTCTAGCTAAACATATGATGTTTAGCTAGAGATGAGAGAGATGTACTTTATTCTGCTATTTGTTCGCTATGTGGTGAAGTAATATCATGTTTGTTTGTGTCCAAAATCCACCATGCAGCATTGTCAGTCCTCATAGCAAGAGCTAGGTTCACTGGGATTGCTGTTTTAGAGCTGCTTCTCCATGTGCTTTGTATTGCAGAATGTGTGGGTCACTCTACAACTTACACCATTACAGTGGAAACACTGAGAAATACTGAGAAATGTATGCCAGGGACCACAAAGATACAAAGAAAGCCAAGTCTGGTGAATTAAAAATGGTAAACAAATGAACATCCCAAAATGAGAGAAAGAGCGTGAGTGGGGTTAAGACTGCTACAACACAAACCAGAGAGGTTCACTGGTTCCAGACGGGGGCTGAAGACACCTTTTTTAAACTACTTCTACTGCAAACAGCATTATCTTGATTAAAGTTTAATTAAGGATCACATTTGGCAGTGCCTTTCACAGCGATCTACATGAGCAGATTTCCTAGGGCTTAACTCCATCGCTGGGAAAATCCTCCTTTATTACTTTCAACCTGTTGTAAAAGCTGTTGGCACGGAGGGACGGCTGCCTCATTCACTGGCCTTGTTTGCTGCTGGAAAAATCCCAAGTCTCTGGAGATCCCCCCACAGTGGTTCAATGTAATATCTGTCCTATCACTACAAGGCTTGGGCTCATTATTAATGTTACTATTCATTAATTTCTTGTTGGGCTGATGTTATTTATTAAAATTTTAAAGAAAGCTCCTGAGACACTCACGTAATGAGGGATGTGTCCGCTGTGGCCCCACCCCCACCCATCCACCCCTCTGCCCCTCCCCTTCTCCTCTCTCTTGCTGGATGGATGGAGTGTGGAATTACCCCACTCGGACACTGCTGGCCTGCGCTCCCTCATTAGTCGTTCTCCAGGGCTGAGTGACACCATAAATCTATTCTACACGCCGACCAATGCCAGCCATATACAAACGTACGCAGCTCGCCTCTGCCCGTTAATGAGCCATTCCCATGCACAGGGAATTGACTACTGTCCATCCACAATAACCCGACAGTACTTTTGGGGGGGACTAAATTACAGGGGGGTGTAGAGGGGTGTAGATTTAGGACATCAGATGACAGTTAAATGTCTCATTAAAGAACTATCATTATAAAAACCTGAAACAGAAGTAGTCATTATAAAACTAAATGGGCATCGCTGTTAATTTCTAGTCTGCTAGTTGAGAATTTGTCTTGGGTGATCATCTTTAATAGTTGTCTTCTTCTGTTGTATCACATATCGACTTCAGTGTATTATACAGGATAATGATACTATACCTAGGGTGATTGGGCATAGCAGAAGTTGGTTAATTTGTCAAAATATTTATTCCCAGTGGCAAGAACATGAACCAAATGATCAAATGTTCCATGAACAATTTGGACAGTGTCCAGTATGTGTCCAGCATGTTCAGTATATGATCAGTATGTTCAGTATGATCAGTATATGTTCAGTACGTTCAGCATACGTTTAGTGTGTTCAGTCAATGTTCAGTATTTCCAGTACCTACAGTGTGTTGAGTATATGGTCAGTGTGTTCAGTAGGCAGTATATTCATCCAATACAGTAACACCGATCCAGAGGCCCGCTGCTGATCAAGCTTCATATGAATTAGCCCCGAGGCATGTCCACGTAAATAACATGTCTGCATTTCCCTGCAGGGCCTACAACTCAACTCCCCTAAGTAAAGATGTTACAGTAAACGACTACAGCCTACGACATTACATGCTCCAAGAAACATCACTCCGGCACCTTTCATTTGTGTGTGTCGTCTGTTTGATATCAGCAGTATTAATAGCCACACATAGAAACTCCTCACCCATTAATCATAATAATTAATCAGATCCAATTATATTGCATAGAAATGTGAACAAATTGCTGGAGAAATAATGATCTATCACTGCCATGTCACAAGGAAAAGGGACTAAAGTAGTAATTAGAAGCATAGTTTTTTAGTGGTATACAACTGCAGTTCAGCTGATGATGGCTCCACTGTTTGGATCTGATGATGTAATTAGTGGGAAGTATGAGAGCGGTGCTTTCCGAGGGCCTCCTAATGAAGTCTGTATGGGGAGAGGAGGAGAGGAGAGAAGGAATACAGACTTTTTATTAGTGATTAAAAGCATCTCAAATGTATATAAGTCATTTAATTTATCGGGTTTCGGTGCCAATTTCTGGGAAAATACAAAAGCTAAACACTGAGTTTCTTTGTTATTTACACATGTGGCTGCCTTGCTTTCCATAAATCTGGGCCCTACGTGCTATTAAAGGCACAAACTGTAAATTCAACAGCCTTCCTCCTAACCTGAATGTGGTCTAAATTTGGAGAGGACGTTGTGATATTTCAGGGTACGGGGAATGCTACAATAGACCTTGGACTTGGACCACTTTGATCTCAGTGTTGTGACAGCTACAAAGAGGTAAAGCCCTTATCATGGCTGTTCCAGAGTCTGCTGCACAAGACCTCAATGATGCTCCAAAATATTTGAAGATGTAGTCATTTCCTCGGCTGGAGATAAGAGGATGCACAGAGCAGGTAAATCCTTGGACATAAAACAAGTCCAATATAATTCCACGGCCAGATATGCTTTCACCGGGCATAACACATCATAATGCAACTACTGCAACTATGTTTGTAGTAGAAAATATTACAGAACAAAAGAAATAGTGTGGAATATGTATATATATGTTTTTACATGTGGTTAAGTAAAGCCCATGAACACATGCAAAGAAAGAGTCTAAGACGGTTTCCTTAGAAAAGGTCTTTACTAGCAAGCTTGCGCCCACCATCACCATTCCTCCCTTGTTGTGCGAGCCAATTGGTGCCTCCTCATGGGTATAGAATGAATCACCTGCCTGCTCCCCAGTCTGTGTGCCAAGACCTGAGGACAGGGGTAATAAGACAGGCCCTTGAGGGACACAACCATGCCGCAGAGAGTATAAATAGCAGCCTCTATGCATATGTAAATCACCCTCCTCATTTATTTATTTATCTTTTTTTTCTTCTCTGAGGCTCAAGTGTGCTAATATCAAATAGCAAGCTTTTAGAGAGTGTTTAATGCCTGTCGGTGGGTGGTAGTGGAGCGCCGGAGTCTGGAGCGTGCAGCGGTTCATGAGTAATTAAGGGGTGTTTTGCTGAGCATAAATAATGCTGTTTGCATTGGTCCTTATGAGGAGAGAGCAAAGGAGAGAGGGAGGTAGGCTGGAGGAAGGCAGGCAGGCAGGGACAGCAAAGGTTAAAACCCTCCCCTGCCTCCCTCCTTATGCAACGCCTTTTAACGTTACACACAAGCAGGGAGGGGATCTCATTTGTTTGTTCTATACCACTCTACGTTAACGGAAATTATTGTCTATAAAGACCAGTATGAAAAGGAGGAGGGGGAAATTAAACTGGTTTTCACTCCTCCTTAATCATAGCTAGGTTAACATAACTAGGAGGGGAGATATACTGCAATGCAGCCATGCAGTACACTGTACACAACCATTCAATCTGACCCAGGCTACATAGAGATTTAGAATGACATGTACAGTAAGGCACACAAATAAATATATATATATTTTAAATGTACAGTGGGGAAAAAAAGTATTTAGTCAGCCACCAATTGTGCAAGTTCTCTCACTTAAAAAGATGAGAGAGGCCTGTAATTTTCATCATAGGTACACTTCAACTATGACAGACAAAATGAGGAAAAAAAATCCAGAAAATCACATTGTAGGATTTTTTATGAATTTATTTGCAAATTATGGTGGAAAATAAGTATTTGGTCACATACAAACAAGCAAGATTTCTGTCTCTCACAGACCTGTAACTTCTTCTTTAAGAGGTTCCTCTGTCCTCCACTCATTACCTGTATTAATGGCACCTGTTTGAACTTGTTATCAGTATAAAAGACACCTGTCCACAACCTCAAACAGTCACACTCCAAACTCCACTATGGCCAAGACCAAAGAGCTGTCAAAGGACACCAGAAACAAAATTGTAGACCTGCACCAGGTTGGGAAGACTGAATCTGCAATAGGTAAGCAGCTTGGTTTGAAGAAATCAACTGTGGGAGCAATTATTAGGAAATGGAAGACATACAAGACCACTGATAATCTTCCTCGATCTGGGGCTCCACGCAAGATCTCACCCGTGGGGTCAAAATGATCACAAGAACGATGAGCAAAAATCCCAGAACCACACGGGGGGACCTAGTGAATGACCTACAGAGAGCTGGGACCAAAGTAACAAAGCCTACCATCAGTAACACACTACGCCGCCAGGGACTCAAATCCTGCAGTGCCAGACGTGTCCCCCTGCTTAAGCCAGTACATGTTCAGGCCGTCTAAAGTTTGCTAGAGAGCATTTGGATGATCCAGATGAGGATTGGGAGAATGTCAGATGAAACCAAAATATAACTTTTTGGTAAAAACTCAACTCATCGTGTTTGGAGGACAAAGAATGCTGAGTTGCATCCAAAGAACACCATACCTACTGTGAAGCATGGGGGTGGAAACATCATGCTTTGGGGCTGTTTTTCTGCAAAGGGACCAGGACGACTGATCCGTGTAAAGGAAAGAATGAATGGGGCCATGTATCGTGAGATTCTGAGTGAAAACCTCCTTCCATCAGCAAGGGCATTGAAGATGAAACGTGGCTGGGTCTTTCAGCATGACAATGATCCCAAACACACTGCCCGGGCAACGAAGGAGTGGCTTCAGAAGAAGCATTTCAAGGTCCTGGAGTGGCCTAGCCAGTCTCCAGATCTCAACCCCATAGAAAATCTTTGAAAGTCCGTGTTGCCCAGCGACAGCCCCAAAACATCACTGCTCTAGAGGAGATCTGCATGGAGGAATGGGCCAAAATACCAGCAACAGTGTGTGAAAACCTTGTGAAGACTTACAGAAAACGTTTGACCTCTGTCATTGCCAACAAAGGGTATATAACAAAGTATTGAGATAAACTTTTGTTATTGACCAAATACTTATTTTCCACCATAATTTGCAAATAAATTCATAAAAAATCCTACAATGTGATTTTCTGGATTTTTTTCCCTCATTTTGTCTGTCATAGTTGAAGTGTACCTATGATGAAAATTACAGGCCTCTCTCATCTTTTTAAGTGAGAGAACTTGCACAATTGGTGGCTGACTAAATACTTTTTTTCCCCACTGTAAATATAACAATATTCACAGACATCTGACAAACTTTTTTATGTTTAAAGTAAGAATCACATAAAATAGAAATGTAGTACTTATAGGCACTGATAGCCGACATGAGAGTTTGGATGTGAAAGTCCTCTACTGAGAGGAATACACTGCAACACAATGCCTGCGTCTCAAATGGTACCCTATTCCCTTTATTGTGCACTACTTTTGACTGGAGTAGTGCACTATGAGGGGAATAGGGAGCCATTTGGCACATAACCCGTTTAAGTGACACTGACACTGCACCGCATGCACTTGTTGGGTCTAAGCGGTGGATTTTCCATTGGAGGAGGAAATCCAGTTATTGCCTCATACCTTAGGAGAACACTTGTCAAGCCATGTCGTGCACTGCACTGGAGCACATGAATAGTCACTGAGCAATCTCTAGAGCCAAGCAACACAGTGGGCGATGATGTGAGAGATCTCCCCTCTTCTGACTCACTCCTATCACAAACATATCAGCTTGCCCTTAGGAATACTAACATACAGGTATATGTTTGCTGCACAAGTATTGTAACTGTAAACCCATATGGGAACATTTGAGCTTTTCACAAGGACTCAATGTCTGAGCTCTGTGTTATTGTTTCAGCCATTGGGACAAACAAAATGAGTGAGCGTATTAGGAACCTGAGGGCTCTATAAAACTTCTAAAACAAAATACTGCAAAGTTGGCTAGGAGCTAGAAACAGGGCAAAGATATCTGTTGGCGCCATCCTGTCAACCGCCCAGTACCCTGCCCTGAACTTAGTCATTGTTACTAGCCGGCTACCACCCGGAAGTACCCTGCACCTTAGAGACTGCTGCCCTACAGTATGTACACTGGTCACTTTAATAATGTTTACATACTGTTTTACCCACTTCATATGCACTGTATATACTATATTCTAGTCATGGCTCATCCTATATAACTATTGCTGTACACACCTTTTCTATACATATACTGTCCATAATGTCTGTACACACCATCATATACATATATATTTATATTCTGGACTCTGACATTGCTTGTTCTGATATTTCTTAATTCTTTTCATTGAATGTTGGGGATTTGTGTGTATTGTTTTGTATTGTTAGGTATGACTGCACTTTTGGAGCTAGAAACATAAACACTTCACTGGACCTGCGATAACATCTGCAAAATATGTGTACGCCACCAATAACATTTGATTTGATTTCCAGGGTAAAACCAAACAACATTTGTCTTGCGCTCTAAGGATCCGATTTATCCAATCAATGAAGCAACTGTGTGAAACAAAATGAAACTCAAGAGGAGACCGTTAACTGATTCGTAACACAATGAAAACGCGGCACAACATACTACACACACAGAGGCTGTTACCAATGTTGCTGTTGTTGTTGTTGACATCCAGCGAATATATATTACCACCGTCTCCTACTTGAGATGGCACAGAGGACTATGCTCAAGGAGAGACACAGGCATACAATATGGGCTACAATATCCTCTGGGTGCAATTACAGCATATACAGTATTTCTGTTAGAGACTGGCTTAGCCAAGGGGATACCCCTATGAGTGAAACTGTTTAGTTGTCATGACTGTGTGACAGGATCCAGTCCTGTTTGGTAAGTTTGTTGATCCCCTGAGTGTGAAGATAATAGTGTCCAGCCCAAGAACCAATAAATCAATCCGTTCCAGCACCACAGTTCAGGGGCTTGTAGTTAGCCCTCTCAATAAAAACATGACTTCCTGCTTCACAAACCAGCCTCTTCCATTTTTCATCTCTTGACACCAACAAATGACACTTCTTCCATTGATTTATACAATGTGGAGTGTATATAGTATGTACCACCGGTTGTTACTGTCTCTGAATATTAAGAATAGTATTAAACTCAAAATTACAGTTAACAAAAATGTATGCTTAATCCAGTATAAGTGAATGTATAGAATTTATTATACAAGACACAATATTAACACATTCTACAGCATAAAGACAGAGTCGTATCTTAAGTGTAAAACGAATAATTATTCAATAATGCTTTTTGCTTTTTGGGAATGCTATAAAGTCCGGAAATTGTGGGCGAAGTTAGAAAGAGGAGTATTACAATTTAAACCTACTTTTAATCTGTCTGTCTGCATATTTCAAGACATGGCATATGTGGGTGTAATGAGATACCCAATGGGTTGGACAATATACAGTACCAGTCAAAAGTTTGGACACATACTCATTCAAGGGTTTTTCTTTATTTGCACTATTTTCTACATTGTAGAATAATAGTGAAGACATTAAAACTACGAAATAACACATATGGAATCATGTAGTAACCAAAAAGTGTTAAACAAATCAAAAATATATTTTATATTTGAGATTCTTCAAAGTAGCCACCCTTTGCCTTCATGACAGCTTTGCACACTGTTGGCATTCTCTCAACCACCTTCATGAGGTAGTCACCTGGAATGCATTTCAATTAACAGGTGTGCCTTGTTAAAAGTTAATTTGTGGAATTTCTTTCCTTCTTAATGCATTTGAGCCAATCAGTTGTGTTTTGACAAGGTAGGGGTGGAATACAGATAGCCCTATTTGGTAAAAGACCAAGTCCATATTATGGCAAGAACAGCTCAAATAAGCTAAGAGAATTGACAGTCCATCATTAATAAAAGAAATGAAGGTCAGTCAATCCAGAACATTTCAAGAACTTTGAAAGTTTCTTCAAGTGCAGTCACAAAACAACTGGCTCTCATGAGGACCGCCACAGGAAAGGAAGACCTATAGTTACCTCTGCTGCAAAGGATAAGTTCATTAGAGTTACCAGCATCAGAAAATGCAGCCCAAACAAATGCTTCACAGAGTTCGAGTAACAGACACGTCTCAACATCAACTGTGGAAAAATTGAATGATTCATATACAGTGTCTTCGGGAAAGTATTCACAACCCTTGACTTTTTACACATTTGGTTACGTTACAACCTTATTCTAAAATTGATTAAATAGTTTTTTCCCCCGCATCAATCTACACACAATACCCCATAATGACCAAGCAAAAACAGTTTTTTTGACATTTTTACTTGGCATTCAGGCCAAAGAGTTCAATCTTGGATTCATCAGACCAGAGAATCTTGTTTCTCATGGTCTGAGAGTCTTTAGGTGCCTTTTGGCAAACTCCAAGCGGGATGTCATGTGCCTTTTACTGAGGAGTGGCTTCCGTCTGGCCACACAACCATAAAGGCCTGATTGGTGGAGTGTTGCAGAGACGGTTGTCCTTCTGGAAGGTTCTCCCATCTCCACAGAGGAACTCTAAATCTCTGTCAAAGTAATCAATTTTAGAATAAGGCTGTAACGTAACAAAATGTGGAAAAAGTCAGGGGGTCTGAATACTTTCCGAAGACACTGAATATATTGAAAGTGGGTGTGCTAAGGAGAGAAACAAAATGGTGCAGTTTCAGACCATGTGGCGGAAAGTGATGTGGGCGCTGGAGATGGGGGTGCGTATTAGTGGGTCTGAGCAGGTGTGATGTAGTTGATGTTGGTATGATGTTGTCGTTTGTATGTGTATGTTTTGTTTTGTTTATGAAAGATAAAATAACAATAATAAAAAATTAAAAAAATAAAAAAATAGATGGTATATGTAGGATTTTTTTTTTATTGTTGTCAAAATGAAAACTTTTTATTTTTTATAATTTGTATTTTATGTTTCATAAACAATACAAAACATGACATAAAGTTGTGGGGCTTGCTTTAAAGGTATTTTTGTTCTAGTGGAAGAAGTTTAAAAAGTGTTTTATTTTACTATTTGAAGCAAATCAGTTACATAGCTCCAAAAGTACTGGGACAGTGACAATTTTTGTAAAGTTTTGACTCTGTACTCCAGAACTTTAGTAAATTATACAATTACTATGAGATTAAAGTGTAGACAGTAAGCTTTAATTTGAAAGTATTTTCCTCCATATCAGGTGAACTGTTTAGACATTACAACACTTTTTGTACATATTCACCCCATTTTAGGGGACCAAAAGTATTGGGACATTTTCACTTAAACGTCTATTAAAGTAGTCAAAAGTTTAGTATTTGGCCCCATATTCCTAGCATGAAATGATTGCCTTGGTTGTTGGGAAAGTGGTCGAAGTAGCTGATTTGTGTCAAAAGTTACATTGTTTACAGTGAATTGAATAGAATGTTGGGAGTGATGTCACAATGTGACCTTTAGAGTGCTGAGGAAATCCCATGAAAGTGGATGGAGGACAAAAAGAAACCAAAGGCTTAATAGTTTAAAAAGTATGAAAGATATCAAAACGTTTTATTAAAGCAACTTAATCCAGACCACACATTTTAAAGTTTGAAGGTGTTTCTAGCTTAAACAGTGTAAGAGGAGTAGCATTCCAAATAATAATAATAACTAGATGGTAACTTTACATGAAGTAAAGTTGTGGGGCTTGCTTTAGCTCTTTAAAAGTAATTTTGTGGTAGAGGAGTAGTTTAAAAAGTTTTACTTTACAATTTAAAGCAAAGCAGTTACATATAGTTCAAGTTAAATTTAGTAAAATAATTGGTCAGATAACTTTGATATACTACTATATTTACCATTTGACGGGTACGAGCACACAGGTGTGAACATTCTAGAATGGTACCTGCGGCATATGCTCAAACCGGTCTGATTAGAGCACTTTATTAGAATGTCTAGTTACGATTGATGCAACAGTCAACATTTGAGCTGGTCACACAGTTTTTTTTTGCACAAACACAGTCTTTACAAGTGTATGGGCATTTTTATTGTTCAGAAATGTGGTGGGTACTCTCTTCGTTCGCTGGACTTTATCCGGCTAACTGTTCCAAATGTTCGAACTGAATTTGGTAAAAGGGCTTTTATGTACTCTGCGCCATCGTCTTGGAACGCCTTACAAAATACTTTTAAATTGGAAGAACTTGTCCGATTCGTATTTTTAAATCACTGATGAAGGATCTTGAGACTGATTCCCTGACTTGTCAATGTTTTTAAATTGCTGTTTTATGATTTTGTTATACTCTTGTGAATTTTATGGTTTTCGCTAGATTACTTGTAGTTTTTATGTTGTTTGTCTGTAATTTTGTAATGAATTGGTGCTGCCTATCTTGGCCAGGACGCTCTTGAAAAAGAGATTTCAAATCTCAATGAGCCCTTCCTGGTTAAATAAAGGTTAAATAAAAAATTTAAAATGTCCTCAATGTGAGCAGTTTATTTTTGGATACAGATGTTCACAGAAGTAGCAACAACATAACACAATTCTCATCCAAATCGGAAAATGTAGGTAACACAAGCGATCATATTTAGCTAACTCTCGGCTGACAGAAACCATAATATGAATTAGCTAATAGCAATTAGTATTTAAAATGTATCACATGATGGGTGAGTTCACCAGGGATCTAAATAATTTAGCAAAACACTTTCTCAAAGTCTAAGGAAATCCAACGGTGGGTAGAGTTTGTACGCGTTGCCATGTTTGTTGTTCCTCGTCGACAAAGATAAGAGGTGACAAGATGAGTTGGGTCTGTTTGCAGTATGTATGTTGAAGCCGAAGGGGGTGTGTCGTCTACCATCATTCACATCCCATCATTTACTTCTGGAAGTTTACTTAAAAAACGAGTGAACCATCCCTTAACCTCGTTTTGCTATAACATCTTAAGTCTGACAGATGTTTATGTGACACCCAGAATGCACACATATCTGGCAAATAGCTTAGCATTCGCTCATCATAGTTAGAACTACTTCAAATAAGTATTTTACACACACCATTACAATCTATGCAAGAATCAGAATGCAAAAGAACAAACGACAGATAACTGCTGTAAAATATACTGTGTCCGTAAAATTGATATAGTATGTATAAACTGGAAGTAGAAGCCTAAGTGGTGGTGTCCATTGGTTTACTCCAATTAGGGAAGGGGTGGTAGTGTTAGGGGAAAATAATAAAGGAAAATATATAAAAAAATATACACCACCGTTCAAAAGTTTGGGGTCACTTAGAAATGTCCTTGTTTTTCAAAGAATAGCTATTTTTTTGTCCATTAAAGTAACATCAAATTGATCAGAAATACAGTGTAGACATTGTTAATGTTGTAAATTACTATTGTAGCTGGAAACGGCTAAATCCTCTAAGAATATCTACAAAAGGCATACAGAGGCCCATTATCAGCAACCATCACTCCTGTGTTCCAATGGCACGTTGTGTTAGCTAATCCAAGTTTATCACAATGGCTGATGCTCCAGATACTCAACTAGTCTAAAGAAGGCCAGTTTTATAGCTTCTTTAATCAGAACAACAGTATTCAGCTGTGCTAACATAATTGCAAAAGGGTTTTCTAATGATCAATTAACATTTTAAAATGATACACTTGGATTAGCTAACACTACGAGCCATTGGAACACAGGAGTGATGGTTGCTGATAATGGGCCTCTGTACGCCTATGTAGATATTCCATAAAGAATCTGCCGTTTCCAGCTACAATAGTCATTTACAACATTAACAATGTCTACACTGTATTTCTGATCAATTTGATGTTATTTTAATGGACAAAAAATGTGCTTTTCTTTCAAAAACAAGGACATTTCTAAGTGACCCCAAGCTTTTGAACGGTAGTGTATACATTTACAAAAGAAATTGTAAATGATGCAGACAATTACATTGATGGAAGCCACAGTCTATCTGCAATATTACAGCTGATCTACCCACATAAATAAATAACAAATATTAAAAAAAAAGAAGTGGAATGCATGATTTGTCACCATTACTTGAAAACGTAAATAAAAAAGTAAATAAATCAATCATTACCACACAAACCATTTTCTGATAGTGATTTATTGATACAAGTGGCGCGTGCCGGTGTTATGATACTTACGATTTGTCGCCACAGATGGCTTGTTTACGTTTCTTTCTTCCATTGTGGCTAGATGAAGTAGCTAGGCCTACAACAGCTCCATTTAGTGGTCGTGTTGGGGACAACAGTTGTTGACAACTGTAGCATTGTAGCTAAGCCTAACCCTAACCCTAAACCTTTTCCTAACCTTAATCTCATTCTCTTAACCGCCTACATAAACTCACCTAACCTGCTGCGTTAGTTCTCCTAACCTGCCACGCCAATTCAGCTAACCTGCCACGTTAATTATCCTAACCTGCTATGTTAACTACCTATCACTACACCTGCAGCCAATCACAACCCTGAAACTCACTTGGAGCTATTCAGTGTTGTTGTTTATGTATATTCTAGTGGGCTAAGCTATAGCATTAGTAATGTTTTTCAAAAGGAGACAACTCCCAAATGCGAAAATTCTGGAGATTTTTGTCAATTCTGACAACGAGTCTGAGTATGAAAGTGAGGAATCAGATTCTGACAGTGACAGTGAGGGGCTGACCCCCAACCTTGTAGACATTGAGAACCCTGAATCTGAGGACCCCTTGCCCACCAACAAAGTCCCAGGTCCCTCTGAAGATGCTGGTGATGATGGAGGGTGACCAACACTGGATCAAGTACAGGTCTGCGGTAGCTGGCCTCAATGTTCGGCAAGAAAGATGACCAGTTCCAGTTATGATGTTGGCAAGTTAGGTTCAAGATGGTTTGTGTGTATGGTTTCTGAAAGTACAGAATAAAAAGGATTTATTAGTAATTAGAATACAATATCAGGATATAGCAATAAAACAATGTTATAATCACGTAACATAACAACACTGCTATAAAAATAATAAGTTGCATCGACAATATCACAACTATCAATGATATACATAAGAAACAGTAACTGAGGGCGGCAGGTAGCCTAGTGGTTAGAGCGTTGGACTTGTAATCGGAGGGTTGCAAGTTAGAATCCCCGAGCTGACAAGGAAAAAGTCTGTCGTTCTGCCCCTGAACAAGGCAGTTAACCCACTGTTACCCGGGCGCCGAACACGTGGATGTCGATTAAGGCAGCCCCCCGCACCTCTCTGATTCAGAGGGGTTGGGTTAAATGCGGAAGTCACATTTCGGTTGAAGGCATTCGGTTGTACAACTGACTAATAATGGTGACTTTGTAACACTTTATTGTATAATCCATCTAGAGATGATCTGTAACATTTCAACTATCTACTTACTCTAACTCTAAACTTAACCCTAACCCTTATCCTAACTCTAAACTTACCCTAGCCTGAACCTTAACCCTTACCATAAACTAACCATAACCTTAGCAAGCAGTTGCTTCAACAGATAGTTTGTTGATAGTAAGACCCTCTGTAGAGCATCTGCAAATGGAAAATCCGGACTATCTACAAGGGCTCCATAAGGGGGCAGGTGAGAGCTATGCTTAACTGGCCAAATTAAAACACAGGCCAATGCAATGGCCATGATAAGGCCACGGCAGCTTCAAAGGATTGTTTGAAAAAAATTGACATTTGAAATGGACAAGTTTAAACATAGCCTATATAGATAATTAGCTGTCAGCATGCCTTTGATTGAGGGCAGTGCGAGTTAGCTGTCCTGTTGCGTAACAATCACATTTTGAAACAGTGGTTAGGGTTAGGTGTTTCAATAGAAAAACAACAAAATTGAATGTTATAAGTCCACAGCAATTCTTAAACCACATCAGGAGACCCCTTTGAGGTCTGGGAAAAATTGACATTTTGATTTTGGGGTGTAGTTACCTTTTAATGCACAATGGTTGTGTTTCGGAGGATGCACGGCTCTCGACCTTCGCCTCTCCCAAGTCTGTACGGGAGTTGCAGTGATGAGACAAGACTGTAACTACCAATTAGAAAAATAATAAGAAGATACTTGCTTGGGCCAAGAAACATGAGCAATGGACATTAGACATTAGGTGGAAATCTTTCCTTTGGTCTGATGAGTTGAAATTTGTGATTTTTGGTTTCAACCGCCGTGTCTTTGTGAGACACAGAGTAGGTGAACGGATGATCTCCGCATGTGTGGTTCCCACGGTGGAGCATGGAGGAGCTGTAATGGTGTGGGGCTGCTTTGCTGGTGACACTGTCTGTGATTTATTTAGAATTCAAGGCACACTTAACCAGCATGGCTACCACAACATTCTGCAGCGATACGCCATTCCATCTGGTTTGCGCTTAGTGGGTCTATCATTTGTTTTTCAACAGGACAATGACCCAACACACCTCCAAGCTGTGTAAGGGCTATTTGACCAAGAAGGAGATTGATAGAGTGCTGCATCAGATGACATGGCCTTCACAATCACCTGACCTCAATCCATTTGAGATGTGTTGGACCGTAGAGGGAAGGAAAAGCAGCCCACAAGTGCTCAGCATATGTGCAAACTCCTTCAAGACTGTTAGAAAAACATTCCAGGTGAAGCTGGTTGAGAGAATGCCAAGAGTGTGCAAAGCTGTCATCAAGACAGTGTGTCTACTTTGAAGAACCTAAAATATATATATTTTTGGGTTACTGCATGATTCCATATGTGTTATTTCATAAGTTTGATGTCTTTACTATTATTCTACAGTGTAGAAAATAGTAAAAATAAAGAAAAACCCTTGGTGTTTACAAACTTTGACTGGTACTGTATGTATTTCACATGTCTGGGCATAGGCCCACCCATTGGTGAGCCAGGCCCAGCCAATCATGATGAGCTTTTCCACACAAAAGGGCTTTATTACAGACAGAAATACACCTCAGCATCTCCTCAGGAGAAATGCTCACTAACAGGGATGCAAACAAATTTGTGCCCAACATTTGAGAGAATTAAGCTTTTTGTGCATCTGGAAAATTTCTGGGGTCTTATATTTCAGCTCATGAAACAACACTTTACTTGTTGCCTTTATATTTTTCTTCAGTAAAGTAGATATCTCCAAATAATGTTTGTCAAATTCTAAAATACAGGGAAGTGTACACAATTTAATGCTAACTCAAAAAGATAACTTGGTATTCAACAATGTTATATGGTAAAAGTAGCATATCAAAAATTGTGTAGAATTGTTCAGTGTGTCTTAGTGTTTCTCAGGTGTAGTAAAGTGCATAGAACTCTTGATCAGCAGATGGGAGAGGTTGTCATGATGAAATTGCCATTCACAAAGAAACATACAGTAAGAGAATGACCAGTGTAGAACATTTCAGGGAATACAGCTTTGTGACTTAGCAGCAGCTGCTGCATTGTGTGTGAGTGTCTGTGGTGTAAAGTTCAGACATACTGTATGTTGATCAGCAAATGGTGGGAGGATGTGTTGTCGTGATCAAACTGCCATTCAGCTCCTCTTGAGTCTTCCACTGCTTGAAATCCAGCATAATGGCCAACCCATTGAGAGGGATACCGTTCACGGGATAAAGTACTGCTCCAATGACACATGCTATAAGGGCACAAGTCGAGACCCAGATGCAGACACAGTAGGCAGATGGTTAGAGTCTTTGTAGTTTATTTATAATCCAAAAGGAGTAGGCAAGAGAATCATTGTGGACAGGCAAAAGGTCAAAACCAGAATCTGAGTCCAAGAGGTAAAGAGTGGCAGACAGGCTCGATGTCAGGGCAGGCAGAGCGGGTACAGAGTCCAGAAAAAACAGGCAAGGGTCAAAACCGTGAGGACTAGAAAAACAGACTAGAAAACAGGAGCATGGGAAAACACGCTGGTTGACTTGAAAACATACAAGATGAACTGGCACAGAGAGATAGGAAACACTGGGATAAATACATTGGGGAAAATAAGTGACACCTGGAGGAGGTGGAGACAATCACAAGAACAGGTGAAACAGATCAGGGCGTGACACATGCAGGCAACGGAATAATTGTTTATCTTAATCTAGAATCCACTCCAGGAAGAAGCCCAGGCACCACACAGAATTATCTAACACAAATAATATTATAAATTATCTTCTATTGTACAGTTTGAAACACAGTTGAACTGTGCCAGCATAACATCAACATTAGGGTTGGCTAATTGAACATGTGTACAGGCACAGAGATTACATTTAGAACAATATCTAGCCGAATAGAATAAATATATATATATATATATATATATATATATATATATTTCTTTTTCCCACCTTTATTTAACCAGGTAGGCCAGTTGAGAACAAGTTCTCATTTACAACTGCGACCTGGCCAAGATAAAGCAAAGCAGTGAGACAAAAACAACAACACAGAGTTACACATAAACAAACGTACAGTCAATAACACAATAGAAAAGTCTATATACAGTGTGTGCAAACATAGAAGAGTAGGGATGTAAGGCAATAAATAGGCCATAGAGGCGAAAAAATTAAAATTTAGCATTAACACTGGAGTGATAGATGTGCAGATGATGATGTGCAAGTAGAGATACTGGGGTGCAAAAGAGCAAAAGGGTAAGTAATAATATGGGGATGAGGTAGTTGGATGTGCTATTTACAGATTGGCTGTGTACAGGTACAGTGATCGGTAAGCTGCTCTGACAGCTGATGTTTAAAGTTAGAGAGGGAGATATAAGTCTCCAGCTTCAGTGATTTTTGCAAATCTTACCAGTCATTGGCAGCAGAGAACTGGAAGGAAAGGCGGCCAAAGGAAGTGTTGGCTTTGGGGATGTGAAATATACCTGCTGGAAAGGGTGGGTATTGCTATGGTGACCAGTCAGCTGAGATAAGATGGGGCTTTACCTAGCAAAGATTTATAGATGACCTGGAGCCAGTGGGTTCTGTTATGTAGCGAAGGCCAGCCAACGAGAGCACACAGGTCGCAGTGGTGGGTAGTATATGGGGCTTTGGTGACAAACGGATGGCACTGTGATAGACTACTTTGCTGAGTAAAGTGTTGGAGGCTATTTTGTAAATTACATCGCCGGAAGTCAAGGATCGGTAGGATAGTCAGTTTTACGAGGGTATGTTTGGCAGCAGGAGTGAAGGAGGCTTTATTGCAAAATTGGAAGCCGATTATAGATTTAATTTTGGATTGGAGATGCTTAATGTGAGTCTGGAAGGAGAGTTTACAGTCTAACCAGACACCTAGGTATTTGTAGTTGTCCACATATTCTAAGTCAGAACCGTCCAGAGTAGTGATGCTAGTCGGGTGGGAGGGTGCGGGCAGCAATCGGTTGAAGAGCATGCACTTAGTTTTACTAGCATTTAAAAGCAGTTGGAGGCCACGGAAGGAGAGTAGTACGGCATTGAAGCTTGTTTGGAGGTTTGTTAGCCCAGTGTCCAAAGAAAGGCCAGAAGCATACAGAATGGTGTCATCTGCGTAGAGGTGGATCAAAGAATCACCAGCAGCAAGAGCGACATCATTGATATATACAGAGAAAAGAGTTGCATAACCCTCAACTTTTGCACAGTGACCAGACCGTGCAAATGTTACAGCCATGTCTATCAGGCATGCATAGGCAAATATTTTCCAGTAAAACCAGCAAATAAATTGTACTGATTTCCAACAGTAAATTGTTGTATTATTGTTTCACATCACTGTTAGGAAACTTAGCTAGCTGGCTAGCTTGCTGTAGAGCAAATACTTGTTATTTACATATTTTGGGAATCCTGTCTTGATTCATGCCTATAATGTTATAAGATTGAACTGCATCCACTGTCATAATCATAATGTCAACCCTCATCAATTATGTAACATAGAGTAGCTAGCTTGAAAAATGGTTTACTGTTTCTGACGTTACACGTATGCTAACAAGTTACAAATGCAAGTTAGCAAGTTAGCAGACGCCAGGCTAACTAGCTAGCCAGCTCCAGTCATGTGCTAACATTTGCTAGCAAACCTTGCTTTAGGTGGCTGGTTTTAACATTAGTAACTTGCTGTTTAGTAGCCAAATCTATGAAAAAGAGAAGAGATTTTCCAATCGAGATACAATAGATCTCTGATTGTAAAACCTCTTCTCTTTTTAGTCATATATATTGCTACCGGTGGCTATTTAGCTAACACAGCTAGCTAGACTAGTTAGCAAACAGAAAAAATATTTGATTTCTCCCCACTGTAACACAGTAGTATGTTAGCCAGCAATACACAATATGGGTTTCGGTAGATAAACTAAAGTTTTTTTATTTATCTATTTATTTTACCTTTATTTAACCAGGTAGGCTAGTTGAGAACAAGTTCTCATTTACAACTGCGACCTGGCCAAGATAAAGCACAGCAGTTTGATACATACAACAACACAGAGTTACACATGGAATACACAGACATACAGCCTATAATACAGTAAAAAAAATGAAAAAATGTAATTAAAAATAAGTCTATACAGTGAGTGCAAATGAGGTAAGATGAGGGAGGTAAGGGCAACAAATAGGCCATGGTGGCGAGGTAATTACAATATAGCAATTAAACACTGGGATGGTAGATGTGCAGAAGATAAATGTGCAAGTTACTGGGGTGCAAAGGAGCAAGATAAATAAATAAATACAGTATGGGGATGAGGTAGTAGGATGGGCTGTTTACAGATGGGCTATGTGCAGGTGCAGAGATCTGTGAGCTGCACTGACAGCTGGTGCTTAAAGCTAGTGAGGGAGATATGAGTCTACAGCTTCAGTGATTTTTGTAGTTCGTCCCAGTCATTGGCAGCAGAGTGCTGGTGGGAAAGGCGGCTAAAGGAGTAATTGGCTTTTGGGGTGACCAGTGAGATATACCTGCTGGAGAGCGTGCTGAGATAAGGTGGGGCTTTACCTATCAGAGACTTGTAGATGACCTGGAGCCAGTGGGATTGGCGACGAGTATGAAGCGAGGGTCAGCCACTGAGAGCGTATAGGTCGCAGTGGTGGGTGGTATATGGGGATTTGGTGACAAATGGATGGCACTGTGATAGACTGCATCCAATTTGTTGAGTAGAGTGTTGTAGGATATTTTATAAATAACATTCCCGAAGTCGAGGATCGGTAGGATGGTCAGTTTTACGAGGGTATGTTTGGCAGCATGAGTGAATGATGCTTTGTTGCGAAATAGGAAGCCAATTCTGGATTTAGTTTTGGATTGGAGATATTTAATGTGAGTCTGGAAAGAGAGTTTACAGTCCAGCCAGACACCTAGGTATTTGTAGTTGTCCACATATTAGCGATCGGTTGAAGAGCGATCGGTTGAAGAGTGTTGTATGGCATTGAAGCTCTTCTGGAGGATGGTTAACACCGTGTCCAAAGAAGGGCCAGAAGTATACAGAATGGTGTCGTCTGCGTAGAGGTGGATCAGGTAATCACCAGCAGCAAGAGCGACATCATTGATGTATACAGTGAAAAGAGTCGGCCTGAGAATTGAACCCTGAGGCACCCCCATAGAGACTGCCAGATGGTCGGACAACAGGCCGATTTGACACACTGAATTCTATCAGAGAAGTAGTTGGTGAACCAGGCGAGGCAATCATTTGAGAAACCAACCAAGTTAGCTAGCTAGGTGGCTTGCATTAAAAATTATATTTCTCATCTGCCTTCTTGGTGCTGGCATCGACTGTAGCTGAGCTTCTAGCTAAATCCAACTCATTGCTTCAAATCCTCTTCGCTATATTTCGGTTGAAACATGTATGGTTGAATGTCACCATGTAGCTAATAGAACATAAAAAAATGCTCCATCGTCGAATTCATGTTGATGAGCGGAATCACTTTAATAGAACATAAAAAAAATGCTCCATCGTCAAATTCGTGTTGATGAGAGGAATCACTTCAAGCCATTGCGGTCTGTGTTGTGTTGTGTCCGCCTCCCTTAAAAAAACATATTGGGGAGCGACGGGGACAGGCAAAAGGTCAAAACACAGGAAGTTGTCATAGAGTGTATCCTTCGGGACGTCAAGCCCAGTCCCGCCCTCTTCATGGCCAATTATGTGTGAAGCACATCTCACTGACCTAGAAATCCCTCGGACAAACCCAGGATCCCCCAGGGTGAAATTCCCCTTTAACAACCCTACATGTCTGTAGCTAACTCTTTCAGAACAGACACCTAGCTAGCTAGTTTGAATACACATTTTTCTATCCAGCTGTTTCTAGCCCAGCTAGCTAGCAAGCCTCCCCTCGGTTTGGCACAGCTGATGTCCCTCTCTGTAAACCATACTAAATACTGTTTTATACATAGTGTACATGGTCTGCCTGCAAAAGTGACTATTATTGTGGGAATTGGCTTACAAACCTTGTTTGCTGTTAGCTAGCTTGCTCGCTAACTTCGGCTAATACAGTACGATCCAATGCCTATGCCAAAACTACTGTAATGGTCACAGCTAGACATTACTCTCTGAATGAACACAAAAACATGTGCAAGTGGGTTTTTGACTGGACTAAAGAGGATTATTTGATGCTAGCTACCTGCTTTGTTATTGTGCAGATCATGCAATTAGCTAGCTTAGCTACTAATGTCTGGTAACAGTAGATCTGATGTCCCTGTCCAATCGCTTTAATACAGCCTACAGCTGAATGAGCTCAAAAACATTTCTAATTGGATTTTTGACCAGTCTATACAGGCTTGTTGACATGGTTGTTAATATTGTATAGTTTTTACATATCATATTGGTAGTTTTAACTTTGAGTTTATTCACTTCTTGATCAGAGTCTAGATCAAAAAGCCATAAGTAAAATCAGCATGCAGACATTGTACAATTCCCATGACGTTGTTTCAATATGGCTTCGGCCACATCTGTCTAAGCTTGTGCTACATGCTAAAAGAATATAGTATTATGTTCTAAAAGCATTTTCATAACATCGCATTCAATAAAGTTACCTAACATCGACATGTAAAACAATGTTGCAGGTTGATTTGAGCGATACAGTTCCACTTTAAACATCTTATTATATGTATAGAATAGTTGTGCTTTGAGTTTTAATATGAAAAGTTATTCAGAAGAGAGGTGATCTGGGACTGGTGCTGTCACAATAGAGGTAATAGGGACTGGCAGCACCTGCGTCCCCGTGTTCAAGCTGCCAGCATTGTGCTCCAGGGTCCAGGGAGAGGAGCCTTATTCAGGCCAGGGAGGCAGGGACTTGTACTGGGGTTGGGACTGAGCCACCCTGGTCCTCATGCTGGGTGAATGTCAGCAGAGACCCAGCAAGGCCCATGGAGCCCTCCGCTCCCTCTGCTCAGCTCCCTCTGCTTGCACCGCCACCCAGCGTGACACCAACATAATCATGGACGGCAGTTGTGACACTTGTAAGCAATGACTCCACACAGCTATCTGATCAGCATTACCGCTCTGTCAAAAGCACTGACTGCAGGGGCATGATGGGAGCTGTGATAGGGCCCCTTCCCTCTAACACAGGTCAGAGATGACGCCACTCCAGGGGTGCCCGCCGTACATCCCCAAAATCAGCTAAACTCCACAATCATCATCAACAACATGGGACTACATTGAAAACAACAGCCTTTATTTTTAACATAAACAATAGCCTATTAGGTAAAAATAAAGGGCAATATAACCAATATATAACTGTGTCATTATGATAAGCATTTAAGGAGATTGTCACTTGTTTGGTTTATGTTCTCACATACTCCAAATTGGGATATAAACTCCACAGGGAACAAAAATAGCATTATTTGTCATAAAGCTATGAGGGCATCAGCCATCAATCATTGGCATCACATTTGCCATAGTCTGTTGTCAGTGCCTATTACGGCTGAATTCATTTTCCTCAATTAATTCAGAATCTAACCCCTTGGCAGCCATGGGTGTATGTTTTTTTTACATCCATCCGCCTACCTATTTGTCAAAATGGTCTAAGTGACAGTACAGTAATGCACATTCATTATAAAATGTGAAACAATAGTGGGCATATATCATTAATTAAGTCAATATTTGGAAAGGGGGAATTTTGTTGGAATAATCAGTATTACTGCAAGTTCTTTATGTAGCCTACCTGCAAACTGCAAGAGAATCAAATATATTCCAGGACCCTTATAATTAATTCAGCATTCTTTTTGTTGTTGTTGAGAAAACCTGATCATATGACTTAAATATTACCCCAAATACTTTCTTTTGTAACATATTTTATTTTCACATTTTATTTGATATTTATTTTCTATGCCTAATATTAGCTAATCATCATGTATGATCTGGAGTGCTTTTTAATTGTTTGTCAGGTCACAATGAACTAGCAATACTGATTCTATTCAAACAACTCCAATCTATTTTAGGGGTATAAAACAAAGGAAGACAGAAATGTCACTGCAGTGGCTTTGTCTGATCATTTGTATGATCTAAAACACACACACACATGCGCACAAACAAGTATAATTTTCCTTATTGTTTGCGCCATTCGAAAAAACAGTTTGGAATGCATGAAGCATTACTTCTTTAAATGTGGTGTTTAAATTAATTAACTGTAAACATGATTTAATTTCAGGATATCATTTGAAAGTGTAATTGCACACTGGGATTAAAATGAACGCTGTCGGACATGAGGTCCCCCCAACTGGGTGCCCACGTTGGAGAAATGTCCAGTTTGAAATTAATATGCATTTTAGAGGAACAAGTCTTAATCTCAACCTTAAAGGACATTTAAAAAACACTTGGAACCTTCCTTGCAATCAGACGCAATTTGACTGCAACGTCCACCATGCAGAATCCGCGATTACATTTTTCATGTGCGTGATTGAAATCGCTTTAGTGACCGTGCGGGGAGCATTTCACCGTGCATATTAATTACACACAGGCTTTGTCATCGGGGGTCTCAGCGGCCATGCTTGCTAAGCTGGCTCATTTGAACTGAGACCACAGCTTTTTGAGCCTGCTGTGCGCATCATGCCCACCGTCAAGAGCCAAAGGCTGCAGAGATAGGTTGCTGGTGTGATTACTGGTTAAAAAAGAAATACCAATTTCTCACCCGCACCTGCAGACTCGAGCGTCTAAGCATCTCGCAATTGGATTAAAGCATAGTAATCAGACTGCTGTATTAGTGTTTAATGGATAAACACTGGAACCGATTAGAAAGTTAGACACTGCCATCAAGTCATTCACTGTCTAATTGTGTGTTTCATTCCTGTTCTGGTTAGAGAACTCATAGAAATCATAGGCTCAATTATATCTCCAAATCACACCCATCCAATCCTTTTAGGGTTGTATGCACACAACTTCTTAGTTATGAGAATTCCTTCTAAATGTCAAATTTCTGATAATTGTTTTAGATTTAGGCATTTCCCTCCTAATTGTAAGATGTGTTCTATAAATAATTCATAAAGCATTTTTAACATGGGTGTCTATAGGGGTATAGGGGCAAGTCTTTCGGACAGGACTTCATGACTACATTATGAATTCCATTACAGAATAAAAGACCAGTGATTTGTGTAACTCAAACTATTCTACCTATATGTTTGCTGAGCAGTGCCAGGGCCACTTATGTCTTGGGCAATGTGAGTCCATGTGACATTTGAGTGGAGGAAGGGAGGCGCAGGGCAGGCAGGAGTCGGTGATGGTTAGGCATAGAAGCCACTGACTCAGCTAGCTGATATGTGGGACATTTCACACATCTCTCTAGGCCTCCCCCCACACCAAACAGACCCAAATAGCCCTGATTAACAATCCCCTCCCCAGCCATTGGTGACAGGGAGGAGGGAGATTTGCCTCACAATTATTCCAAGGGCGAAAGCTTTGAAAATGAAATGCAACGAAATCTAAAGATCACATGTGAATATGCCCCCCAAATAGGTTGGGTCTCATTCGGCTCCACCTCCATGTGAAAGAAACCACGCTTTACTGATGCTGGACATACTGCACTGTACATAACATTGTGTGCGTCCCAAATGGCACCCTATTCCCTCTATACTGCACTACTTTTGACCAGAGCCCTATCGGCCCTGTTCAAAAGTAGTGCACTACATAGGGAATAGAGTGGCACTTGGGACATAGACAGTGTTTGACGTGGTTAAGAGCATTGGGCCAGTAACTGAAAGGTTGCTGGTTCGCATCCCCAAGCCGACTAAGTGAAAAATCTGAAAAATCTTTTAGCAAGGCACTTATGCCTAATTGCTCATGTAAGTCGTTCTGGATAAGAGCGTCTTCTAAATAAATTAAAAAGTTAAAAAGAAAAAGACGAACTGTAATGAAGAGTGTGGGCTTATTTAATAATCCTTTATTTGACATTTGAAGATGGTACTCTCCAGGAATCACATGGCTGTTTTATAGAAAAACACGGCATTATATTATGATCCAAGCTGCAGTAACCCCACACACTACTACAAACCAGCCCACTCTGACAAATGGACAGTAGTTGAACCCTGGAGGAATTACTGCCATGATCACCATTCACTCATCCAAGATGGCTCATTTCATCTCTTCAAATTTCTTCAAATCAAATCCCAATCAGGTATTTACAGGATTGATTTAGGGGCGTAATACTTCAGCCATCCATGAGGAAAATTACTTCAATGTGTGAACAAAAATTATTCCAGTGGTATTTGAATCCAGGGAGCTATATCTGTTACAACTGTGTGTCCTTGACACAATTCAAACTCAGCTGTTTGCACAGAACATATTTTCTCTTCATTTCCCTGAACCTTGCATACAAATATCACCTTCCACTCTATTACTGTACACAAGGAGCCATTGTTCAGGAGGAAAAGTGAATTAAGCCACATTCAGTATGTAGAAATTACATCCGAATCCTCTCGTGTCCTTTTGAGGCACATCTAACAAGTTTGCTTGTTTTTTGGATAGCTCAGCAAAACCTGTTTGATAGTTTACCTTGATAAATTAGAGGAGGGGAGATTTAATGAACATGTGGGGTCACCTTTGTTTCTTGGGGTAAAAATATATATATATATATTTTCTTACTGTCACATGCCTTCTTAATAATCAGATTTCTCATCCTCCCCATAATAGAGGGCACCCGGAATCTCATTACCTTATCTAGCTGAGAGGAAAAGGGATTTATTTGTATTTTTACTTCCATACTAAAAAAATAACAGCATAGATACAGAGTTCTGCTTATTTGCACGTACATCGAAATCCTCTCCCAGATATGTAAATGACTTGGGCAAAAACGAAATGCTAAAGTCTACACCATTAGTTTCCCACTTCATAATCTCCACATGGGGCTGTTAGTGAGATAATGCACCATACAATACATGGTTTACTTTTAATTAATAGGAAAACGTATTTTGAAATTAATATTAAATCTAGATTAATGTGGGAAACCTCCAAGGTCTAACGGTCTCTTTTTAATTTAAGGCTCTATTACATTGCAAGAAAGGAGAAAACAGAGACGAGGCTTCTAAGAGAAAAAGGTTTATAAATATTTCAATTCAAAAAGCATGAAATTGTTCTATGGAACAATGGAAGATCACAAGTTTGTTATTCTACAAATAAGGGATGTGAGGGACAGCGTGTTATCATGTCACCAGAGCGAAGAACAAAGCATCTCAAATATGGTAAAGGAAAGATGTACAGATTCAAGATAACAATCTATACACCGGAGGTGATTAAATAATTGGTATGATAGTAATATGCATTTCGTCATTAGGTTGCAACATGGCAGAATAGTAAGCCATTGGGGTAATTTTTGAGTGGATATCATACAAGACAAGGACCTCATGAAATCTATCTTGTATCCAACTTTTAGCACAATAACACCACTTAAGTACACTGCAAAATGCTCATCAGCATCATTTCTCAGTATTGTTGTTGTGGTATTGTTTTAACATAGGACATTTAAAAATAGTCATGCCAAAAATGCAGAAACGCAAACCAAATTGACAGGTGCCCAGCCGCCCGGCGGTGGTCTACTCTCTGTTTTATTCCAACGTCAGACCTGTTCTGAAGTCTTAAACAATCCCCTTTTGATCTTTTCTGACTTACACCACAAAGCAAAAGTAGAAAGGACAGCTTGTGCACCGCCCAAAGAGGTATCCCCCTCTCCAGCCTCTCTGCTCCCCACAAATGCCAGACTTTATTGCAAGGCAGTGGCCAGGTTAGGCCAATCTGCACTTCTAACATTTTCTGGATGGTCTTCTACTTCTGCCATGCTTTTATTGTCACCCCTATATAGTGTGCTCCATGACTTCAGAAATGTCCTTGGTCCCTGTGCTAGATGATTCCTTTCTTGACACACAGCAGGTGTACACTGTACTGTAAGGATGTCAGTACTGAAGCTTAACAATTAAAGATGACATGTTCATTTATGTACCAACTCGTCTCGGTTCGTATCCATACAAGCCGCTCCTTTCCCTTACAGAGTTAGGCTACAGACTACAGTAAGTGATAAAGCATTTAGCAACTGTGCTAAGTGACACATTTGCTTCTTGCATTAACTCCGACAATTAATGCATGTTAATGTTTTATTATGTTAATATCACTTGAAGTTTCAACAGGATGGCTGGGTGAGAATCCCAGGGTCTGTTGACAACAATGCTGATGTATTGTTTGCTAATGCTAGCAGCATATTCACATGCTCTAATGCTAGCAGCACATTCACATGTTCTCTAAGTGTAAGTCCAAACATGACATGTTTTCATCTCATAAAGGTAATTGGGATATTTCTGCTAAGAATTCAAACGGAGAGACTGTGAGATCTGTGAATCTGCTCTGCGTGTTGTGGATTTGAACACTAACACTAGCGTTTGGTGTTAACCCTAACACTTGGGGGAATGAATCCCAAATATAAAGCATAAACAGGGTCTGAGGAACTGTTGCGGGATGAGATGGTGAGATCGTTTATATGGAGAGTTTAAGGCGAGAGAAACGGTTTTCTAAGTAGCCAGAGTGCCCTTGCAACTACTTTAATTATGATTATACAGTAGAGAAGGAAGGTAACCCTAAGGACAGGAAATGAAAGTGTAGAATTGTGTGCAGGGGCTGTATGTATCAGCCTCTCAAGAGTAGGAGTGCTCATCTAGGATCAGGTCCCTCCTGTACATACAATGATATTAGTTATAATCTAAATGCAAAACTGATCCTAGATCAGCACTGCTACTCTGAGATGCTTTATATACATAAAGCCCCTGGTCTCAAATGCAGCCTCTGTAGCCTACTTGCACAGAGACAAAGGGGGTTCATTACATGAACGTTATATTCTTTACATTATTCATCCAGGGTTACTGACATGTCTAAAGTTAGATTTGATACTAATATGAGACTTAATTACTTATGTTCTATTAATGACCTCTGTGGGAACTTGAAGGTATTTTTACTGTCTAAATGGTAGCAGGCAGCACTGCGAAGATGAACATCATGACGACAACCAGTTTTCCCTATTGTCTATTTTTTTTAGCACTATTGGGATGATTTTTGGAGGGAGAGAGAGAGAGAGAATGCTTGCCAATGACTATGGTAGTGGGAATATTCACCTGATGTGAGATTTGTGTGTCGCATGGCACAACCAACCACTACTGGGCCATTAAATATATGTAAATGAAGAGAAACACAAGAGAGCTAGGGTATTATAGCACGCACAAGGGAGAAATGGATCCTGGGTAGTGATTAATTTATTTGATGATGCCTCTAGTGAGGAATTTTAGGTCACAAATGAAGTGACAGGATGACAAATGACCATTTTAAGGAATTTACTAGAAATCATTAACGAACAATTGCCAGGTAGTTTATGGCAGGCCAGAGATGACGGAATAAATGTAGATCGTATTCCTTATCTGGCGATGAATTATGAATGATCTTTTTAAGGGGGGACAATCTTGCCAGAGTGCTTGTCTTATTGGGTGTAATGCATGGTGTAGTTCTGACTAAATTGTAAATTAATCTAGGGACAAGATTCTGCACAATTAACTTGCTGGTCGGCGGGAGGTAAGGAGATAAACTCTGAGGCGGATAAAGAGGAGCACTAGACTAGTGTCAGTTTCTTTCCATAGAGGTACCAATCCATGTCAACCCTGCTGTGATTCCATATTAATGTTCCTGTTTATTCAGATTCTAAAATGGCATACAAAGAGACAACATTTTACAGTGGTTAAGAAGACACTGTTGTATACTGTACATGCAATTGTATGCACCACATGCATGTGTGTGCTATATTTGTTTACTCTATTTGGATAGAAAGGGATGCTAAATGACCATAGTAGAATATTTTCATAGCCTACTTTAAGAGAAGTTCTTCTTTTGGGTTATTATTTGAGTCACAGAGCCATATCTGTGTGTTGTATTGAAATGTCCTGTCTTCAGACCACCCATATGATGTCCAGTCTATCTCCGCACTGGCCATTGCCTGATGGCCATTCAAGCTGAAGACATTGCTTTCTGTTGAATACTTCAGAAGATACTGGACAATTGTAAGCAGAAACGTCTATTGCCAATGGTGGAGCGGAGACCAGATACCAATACGACTGAATTCCCTATGAACAAATGTATATGGACAACAACCCCTTGCTCATAGAGCTTTCCTGATGAAACAAACATTAAAAAAATGTATTTCAACTTATATGGCAAGGTCTGGCGTCTCCTTCGAATGGCTCTGAATTGGACTTGTTCACGTGACACGTCTCAACCCACATAACTTCTTCTCTCTGACAAAACTAATAAATGTACTCTTTAAAAATAAGCAAATACATCAAAGGAAATATTCTACATTATTTAAGTGTTAAAGGAGACAGATGCTCTGACAAGCGTCTCTGTCAAGCTTATCTGTTCTCTTACATTTGTTGCCTTAAAACTGCTCTTATAAGCCCTGATAAGAGAAAACCTTGAGTTGACAGGACTAGACAGGACTAGACATTCACTGTGTACATTAATAAGACAGAATCCTTGATTTCCCTCCTGGGCCTTCTTTCGGGATTCACTGGCTGCCTCCCTTAATGGCACCCTATTCCCTGTAGTGCGCTACTTTTGACCATAGCCCCATGGGCCCTGGCCAAAAGTAGTGCACTATATAGGGAATAGGGTGCCATTTGGGATGCACACACTGCTCAACTACTGTAGTAGGTGTGACAAATGGATGTGGTTTAGAAGTGCCAAAATTGTATGTTCACAGATGAGATGTCACTAGGATTTCTAAAAACACTTAGTAATTACACATTACAGAAGGGAAACCGCTGATCCCCAGTTTTGGGACATGCCACAACGATTAGTGAATTGGTAGAATGTAAGTCTGTGCTGATTATGCTGTGGTTTCTGAAGCATCACAATAGCACAGCAAGTTTGGGACAGCAAAGAGAAATTCAATGAGAATGTTTTCCTTGGCTTTGTGAGATTAAATAAATACATGTTTTGGTGTTATACCGATACAACCTAGGACTCTATTTGGCCCCATACACACTCAGGTTATATATTGCTAATGTACAAGGCATTTGACACAATGGTTGTGATACAACTGATATTCTTCTAGTAGAACAGAAAGTTTGTCTGCATACATTATTTACACAATCATTGTCCGGTGTGACCGGTTACAGGATCTGAAGTGACTGACGTTAGTTCCTACTTCAAAGTAGGGCCGTAAATAAATAAAAAATATATGTAATAATATATATATAGTGCCTTCGGAAAGTATTCAGACCCCTTGACTTTTTGCACATTTTGTTAGGTTACAGCCTTATTGTAAAATTGATGAATTAGTTTTATTTTCATCAATCTACACACAAACCCCATAATGACAAAGCAAACAGTTTTTTGCACATTTATTAACAATAAAAACGGATATATAATTTACATAAGTATTCAGACCCTTTACTCAGTACTTTGTTGAAGCAAGTCTTCTTGGGTATTACGCTACAAGCTTGGCACACTTGTACAGTATCTGGGGAGTTTCTACTATTCTTCTCTGCAAATCCTCTCAAGCTCTGTCAGATTGGATGGGGAGTGTCGCTACACAAGAACCCGATGGTCACTCTGACAGAGCTCCAGAGTTCCACCAATCAGGCCTTTATGGTAGACGGAAGCCACTCCTCAATAAAAGGCCGATGACAGCCCACTTGGAGTTTGCTAAAAGGCACCCAAAGACTCTCTGACCATAAGAAACAAGATTCTCTGGTCTGATGAAACCAAGATTGAAGTCTTTGGCCTGAATGCCAAGTGTCACGTCTGGAGGAAACCTGGAACCATCCCTACCATCCCATCCCTGAATCATGGTGGTGGCAGCATCCTGCTTTGGGGATGTTTTTCAGAGACAGGCACTTGGAGACTAGTCAGGATCGAGGCAAAGATGAACAGAGCAAAGTACAGAAAGATTGTCGATGAAAAACTGATCCAGAGCGCTTAGGACCTCAGACTGGGGTGAAGGTTCAACTTCCAACAGGACAACGACCCCAAGCACACAGCCAAGACAACGCAGGAGTGGCTTCTGGACAAGTTTCTGAATGTTCTTGAGTGGCCCAGCCAGAGCCCGGACTTGAACCCGATCTAACATCTCTAGAGAGACCTGAAAATAGCTGTGCAGCAACGCTCCCCATCCAACCTGTCAGAGCTTGAGAGGATCTGCAGAGAATGGGAAAAACTCCCCAATTACAGGTGTCCTAAGCTTGTAGCGTCATACCCAAGAAGACTTGAGGCTGTAATCGCTGCCAAAAGTGCTTCAACAAAGTAATGAGTAAATGGTCTGAATACTTCAATACTTAAAAAAAAACATTTGCTAAAAAATCTTAAAATCTGCTTTTCCATTGTCATTATGGGGTACTGTGTGTAGATTGATGAAGGAAAAAAAATGTAATACATTTTAGAATAAGGCTATAACGTAACAAAATTTAGAAAAAGTTAAGGTGTCTGAATACTTTCCCGAATGCACTGTATGGTTGATAACATACTGTAGATATATAAATTGTCCCACTTCACTAAGGAGAACAGACAGCTTGTCTGTAAATACAATTTTCTCTAAACTGATATTCTACTGGCCACCAGGGAGCTTTATTCATCCAATAACCCGTTTGTGATCTAGAAGACAACATTTTGGATGTTAAAAAATGAATGCAAGTCCTTCTCACAACAACTCCTTGAAACCGTAGGCCTAGTCTTGATTTATGCTCTGCATGGGCAGTGCACCCACATCCCTTCTCCTTGGTCCTAGAATAAATTAAATCAAATATAACACTGGGGCAACTTGGTGCTCCTATGATATATCTGGGTTATTTTGTTCACAAGTTTCCTCGAAATTAATTACATGAGTGATTACTTTGCTCAGAGAGGAAACACACTTGCTGCACTGAAGACTGTCTGAAGAACACAACAGCCTATCGCGACCCACTGGTGCAGATAAAGCCTATTTTAAATCCTGCTGAATTTCAGTATCGCAGCAGAGGGAAAAAATGACTAAATTGGATGCTAAAATTGGAATCTCCCCTTTGGAAAGACTGGCACAGGAATTATCCATTTACACCGGTCCCGTCCTACATTCAGAACCCAAACTGATTTATTGATTATTTAATTGGGTGGTTAATCATTTGTCAAGAAGTTCACGTTGGCACTCTACAGAGTACATCATACATTTCTCTTAAAAGTGCAATTTAAATAATTCAATTTTGATGTGCCAGCTTGCTGGAGCCACTCCATTTAATTCTGCACCAGCTTTGAGCTGAGGAGGGATTGATCAATACATACTGCTTTATAGTACCTGACTGTAGTAATTCAACCACAGCAGACACTTTCAAAAGAAAGTCAATGGTCAGGTCAAACGAGAACGCTACAGGATATATTGCATGCTTTAGTAGTGTGTCATACAGTGCAATGTCATAATCTTATATGTTTGCATGTGAATTATAAGTACTTTTTAATACATATGTTTTGTGAAATCTAAAAGGAATAGCATGGGTATAAAGACATGGATCAGTAACCTACCTCTACATAACCTCTGACCAGTCCTTTTTGTGTGTCACTAATGAATGCATGAGTGACCACAATAATGTTCACACTCTGCATTAGATACACCCAGCATGTGGCATGAAAGCGGCGGTGAGCTTTTTTTCAGATTGTGCTCAATTTCATGCTGCAATAGACACCAAGCGTCAGTTCATCACACTAGATTTAGAATATAAATCAACTGTATTCAGCGGTTCAAGGTACAGTATATATTGTATCATAATTGTATAGTACAGTACAGTATAAAGGTATTCACTTCATATTTTAAAGTTGCACGCGTCCAAACACTGTCCTGTTTTAAAGTTGCATTTGACCAAACACTGTCCTGTCCTGTCCTGTCCTTGCGCCTGCCTGACTCTGACCTGGTTTACGAACCCCTTGACCTGCCTTTTGCCTGCACCCTATGTTGCAATACATATCTGAGATTCGAACTATCCACCTCCTGTGCCTGCATCTGGGTCTTATCCTGAGTCGTGATAATAGGCTTCAATATGAGGTACTAAACCTAGCATGAAAGTGCATCCTTGTATCTGTGTGGGCTAATATAGTCAAAATGTTTTCCTTGGGCTAAGTTGAGCCAATGGCAAGTTGAGCAAATTGAAGTGTGAAAAGCATTATTGCTGGGATATGAGGTAACAGGGCCTGGCCTATGTTAAGTGTTTAAAAAAGTGTTTGTAAGGTTTTAAGTCTGTGTTAAAAGATGTTTCAGTGTTTAGTGTTTATTGAAATGTAATTTGTAATTTATGACATGGCCCTCCCCTGGACTAGATTTAAAAGAGACTAAACCCTCCCTTTGACTGAAATTGAAAAAGCATGACCCTCCCCCATTACCCTCCACGTAACCATTCTGTACATTTCGATCCGTCCCTTATTTCTAGGGATACACATCATCCCGAAATATATGTAGATATCTTTGTTAGGAAGAAAGCTACAGTATGTTTCCCTTGACGGAGTGATGCTGAATGTGGAAAATGGCTCAACTTACCCAACTACCCCCTATTATAAATAAATACATTTCATTTGATCTTTTATAGAATACCAAAAAAAATGTGTTGCGTCATTAATTATATTCTCCCTGCATAAAAAAAGAAGAAGCAAATAATCTATTTCATTTCAATACAAACACAAGGAGAATTCCATGCAATTCCCTACTGACCTCAAGCCAAGAAGAAGCAACTATTATTTTCTCCCTTTGTCTCTTTGCCTCTTTCTTGGCATGTGTGACGAGAACAATATGAATGGGCTGAATACACGATGTTGTGGTGTGGATGTGGCTTGATTAACCTCTGCACTGGACTGTTGCATCATTGCCTATTGACCTCCAGATGCTTTGTGTTGCCGCTAGTGCAAAGGTCTGGAGGTCTGGGACCTACGGTGGTAACAGGCCGGCAGAGCCTAATTGTCTGTTCTTTGTAAGCTGAAGTTATTGGCAGCTGCCACTGTTTCAAGCGCCTCCGATGTCACCCAGCAAAACTAACTGGAGCACACTAATTGCAATGGCCTTTTCATCATCTCAAATCAACCACTTTCATACAAGCGGGAAACAGCATCCTCTCAGACCATTAGTAGAGTAGAGGGAGGTGAGTATTGCACTGTACCTATAGACATAAGCCCCTGGACTGAACAGGCACACCACACCACAATCCTTCTCTCTCTCTCTCTCGCTCTCTCGCTCTCTCTCTCTCTCTCTCTCTCTCTCTCTCTCTCTCTCTCTCTTCTTGGGAATGGCGCTGGAATGTATAGTGTCCATTTTACAGGCTCCTGAACAATTTGGGTATTTTTTCATGTTTCTCTTCTCTGAACTTTTTTTGTACATAATGTTTCCGCCATTGGTTCCTATGACCGAAAAAGCTTCTAGACATCATAACAGCGATCACTAACCTCGATTTGGATGAAGATTTCTACTTCAACAAGTCAGGAAATGGATAATATATATCAAGCTAGTTTTCCATGCATTGGCAGGACAGAATGGCAGCATCGGGTAAAAAGGGGTGGTGTGTGTCACTTTGTTAACAGTCTAACATTAAGGAAGTCTGGAGGTTCTGCCTGCCTGGGTTAGATAACCTCATGATAAGCTGTAGACCACACTATTTACCAAGAGAGTTTTCCTCTACCACAAACATATGCTGGCACTAAGACCACACTCAACTAGCTGTATAGGGCCATAAGCAAACAATACATTATTTGAATGCAGGGAAACTGAAATCCATTTTACCAAATTTTACCAGCATGTCACCTGTGCAACTAGAGGTGAAAAAACATACAATGTTCTCCCTCACCCTCCATTTGGCAAATATTACCATAACTCTATACTCCTGATTCCTGTTAACAAGCAAAAACTCAAACAGGAAGTTCAGGACTGAAGTGATCCAATGACACGGATGCTAAGCTACACGACTGTCTCGCTAGCACAGACTGGAATATGTTCCGGGACTGATCCGATGGCATAGAGGAGTTTACCACATCAGTCAACGGCTTCATGAATAAGTGCATTGACAACGTCAAAACCATGGATTACAGGCAACATCCGCACTGAGCTAGATGCTAGAGCTGCAGCTTTCAAGGAGAGGGACACTAACCCGGATGCTTATAAGAAATTCCGCTATGCCCTCCGCCGAACCATCAAACATGCAGTGTCAATTCAGGACTAAGATTGAATCCTACTACACTGGCTCTGACGCTCGTCGGAAATGGCAGGGCTTGCAAACTGTCACGGATTACAAAGGGAAACCCAGCCGTGAGCTGCCCAGTGATACGAGCCTACCAGATGAGCTACTGTAAATGCCTTCTATGCTCGCTTCGAGCACAAGCAAGACTGAAACATGCATGAGAGCACCAGCTGTTCCGGATGACTGTGTGATCACATTCTCCTTAGCTGATGTGAGTAAGACCTTTAATAAACAGATTAACATTCCCAAGGCCGCAGGGCCAGACGGATTACCAGGGAGCGTACTCAGAGCATGCGCTGACCAGCTGGAAAGTGTCTTCACTGATATTTTCAACCTCTCCCTGACCCAGTCTGTAATACCTGCATGTTTCAAGCAGACCACCATAGTGGTCCCAGGTAACCTGTCTAAATGACTATCTCCAAGCACTCACATCTGTAGCCATGAAAAGCTTCAAAAGACAGATGACGCAGTCTCTTTTGCACTCCACACTGGCCTTTCCCACTTGGACTAAAAGAACACCTACATTTTTATATTTAACTAGGCAAGTCAGTTAAGAAGAAATTCTTATTTACAATGACAGCCTAGGAACAGTGGGTTAACTGCCTTGTTCAGGGGCAGAACGACAGATTCGTACCTTTTGGTTACTGGCCCAACACTCTAACCACTAGGCTACCTGCCACACCCTTGAGAATGCTGTTCATTGACTACAGCTCAGCACTCAACATCATAGTGCCCTCAAAGCTCTTCACTAAGCTAAAGACCTTGGGACTGAACACGTCCCTCTGCAACTGGATCCTGGACTTCCTGATGGTACGCCCCCATGTGGTGAAGGTAGGCAACAGCACGTCCTCCACGCTGACCCTTAACACGATGGCCCCTCAGAGGTGCGTGCATAGTTCCCTCCTGTACTCCTTGTTCACCCATGACTGTGTGGTCGCGCACGACACCATCATTAAGTTTGCAGATGGCACAACAGTGGTAGGCCTGATCACCGATGACGATGAGACATCGGTCTATAGGGAGGTCAGAGGTCAGAGACCTGACAGTGTGGTGCCAAGACAACAACCTTTCCCTCAACGTTAGTAAGACAAAGGCGCTGATCGTGGACTACAGGAAAGGGAGGGCCGAGAACGCACCCATTCATATCGATGGGGCTGTAGTGGAGCAGGTCTAGAGGTTCAAGTTCCTCGATGTCCACATCAATAAGAACCTATCATGGTCCAAACACACCAACACAGTTGTGAAAAGGGCACGACAATGCTTCTTCTCCCTCAGGAGGCGGAAAAGATTTGGCATGGGTCTTCATCTTCAAAAAGTTCTACAGCTGCACCATTGAAAGCATATTGACTGGCTGCATCACCGCTTGGTATGGCAACTTCTTGGCATTCGACCTCAAGGAGCTACAGAGGGCAATGTGTACGGCCCAGTACATCACTGGGGCCAAGTTCCCTGCCATCCAGGACGTCTATACCAGCCGGTGTCAGAGGAAGGCTCTAGAAATTGTCAAAGACTCCAGCCACCTAAGTCATAGACTGTTCTTATCAGGATAAAGGTAAGACCCAGATGCAGACCGTGTCCGAAGGAACAATGTTTATTACAGCAACAGGGGAAAAGGTACAGGATGGCGGGCAGGCTCAGGGACAGGTCAGGCAGAGGTCGGTAATCCAGAGGTAGGGCAAAGGTACAGGACGGAAGGCAGGCTCAGGGTCAGGGGTAGGCAGAGTGGCTAGGCGGGCGGGCCCAGGGTCAGGACAGGCAAGGGTCAAAACCAGGAGGACGAGAAAAGAGAGACTGGGGAAAAGCAGAAGCTGATTCAAAAAACACTGGTTGACTTGACAAACAAGACTAACTGGACACAGACAAACAGAGAACACAGGTATAAATACACGGGATAATGGGGAAGACGGGCGACACCAGGAGGGGGTGGAGACAATAACAAGACAGGCGAAACAGATCAGGGTGCGACAGTTCTCTCTGATACAGCACAATACACCAAGTCTGAAACCAACAGGACCCTTAACAGCTTTTACCCAAACCATAAGACTGCTAAATAGTTAGATAAATAGTTAACTTCTTAGGGAGCGGCAGCAGAGGTGACGGTTTTGGAGAGTCTGGCGTGCCCAAAGTAAAATGCCTACCACTCAGGCCCAGAATATAGGATATGCACATAATTAGTACTATTGGATAGGACACACTCTGAAGTTTCTAAATGTGTTAACATAATGTATGTGAGTATAACAGAACTGATATAGCAGGCGAAAACCCGAGGAAAATCCATTCGGATTTGCAGTTTTTTTTGTACATGACCTTCTTCTCCAGGCTGCCTATTGATTTCTATGTTAACTAGGACTGAGACTGCAGTCCTTATGGCTTCCACTAGATGTCAACAGTCTTTATACAGTGTCTGGAGGCTCTAGCACTAAGCAGAACAGATAGGAAGAGGAAGTAGTGAAGGGACCACATTTGTCAACAACGTTTCACGGGCGCGAGATTGTGAGCGCGAGATTGTGAGAACTTCTGCTGAGGGCTTCCCAAGTGTCCAACGAAGACATCCAATGGTTCTTTTGTTAGAAAAAGTAATTTATTATATCCATAAATCTAAGTTTGGTTGGCGCGTTATGATCAGAAAATCCACCGTTGAGTCGCCCATTGAACCGTGAAGAGAACACGTTCAAATTATACCTATAAACTTTCTACAAACAAATCAAACATCATTTTTAATGTATCCTTAGGTATCCTGTTATGTATATTTACTGTAATATTTCAACCGGACGATAACGTGAACGATAGGAAAGGAAAATAAAGTGGGGCGCGCTCACAATCTCGCGCCCGTGAAACGTTGTTGACAAATGTGGTCCCTTCACTACTTCCTCTTCCTATCTGTTCTGCTTAGTGCTAGAGCCTCCAGACACTGTATAAAGACTGTTGACATCTAGTGGAAGCCATAAGGACTGCAGTCTCAGTCCTAGTTAACATAGAAATCAATAGGCAGCCTGGAGAAGAAGGTCATGTACAAAAAAAAACTGCAAATCCGAATGGATTTTCCTCTGATTTTCACCTGCTACATCAGTTCTGTTATACTCACATACACTTTTAGAAACTCCAGATTGTTTCCTATCCAATAGTACGAATTATGTGCATATCCTATATTCTGGGCCTGAGTGGCAGGCATTTTACTTTGGGCACGCCAAACTCTCCAAAACCGTCAACTCTAATGTCGCTCCCTAAGAAGTTAATAATTCAACTTTTGGATTTTGAATTTGGCGCCTTACATTTCACCGGGTAGTGTCGGGAACGAGGCTCTAGCGCCCCAGCGCTCCTTAATGACGCTTAAGAGGTTAAAACTTGTTTTTCAACCACTCCACAAATTTCTTGTTAACAAACTATAGTTTTGTCAAGTCGGTTAGGACATCTGCCTTGTGCATGACACAAGTATTTTTTCCAACAATTGTATACAGACAGATTATTTCACTTATAATTCACTGTATCACAATTCTAGTGGGTCAGACGTTAACATACACTAAGTTGACTGTGCCTTCAAACATCTTGGAAAATTCCAGAAAATTATGACATGGCTTTAGAACCTTCTGATAGGCTAATATACATCATTTAAGTCAATTGGAGGTGTACCTGTGGATGTATTTCAAGGCCTACCTTCAAACTCAGTGCCTCTTTGCTTGACATCATGGGAAAATCAAAAGAAATCAGCCAAGACCTCAGAAAAAAGTTGTAGACCTCCACAAGTCTGGCTCATCCTTGGGAGCAATTTCCAAATGCCTGAAGGTACCACGTTCATCTGTGCAAACAATAGTACGCAAGTATAAACACCATGGGACCACGCAGGCGTCATACCGCTCTGGAAGGAGACGCGTTCTGTCTCCTAGAGATAAACATACTTTGGTGCGAAAAGTGCAAATAAATCCCAGAACAAGGACTTTGTGAAGATGCTGGAGGAAACAGGTACAAAAATATCTATATTCACAGTAAAACAAGTCCTATATCGACATAACCTGAAAGGCCGCTCAGCAAGGAAGAACCAACTGCTCCAAAACCTCCATAAAAAAGCCAGACTACGGTTTGCAACTGCACATGGGGACAAAGATCGTACTTTTTGGAGAAATGTCCTCTGGTCTGATGAAACAAAAATAGAACTATTTGGCCATAATGACCATCATTATGTTTGGAGGAAAAAGGGGGAGGCTTGCAAGCCAAAGAACACCATCCCAGCCGTGAAGCACGGGGGTGGCAGCATCATGTTGTGGGGTGCTTTGCTGCAGGAGGGACTGGTGCACTTCACAAAATAGATGGCATCATGAGGCAGGTAAATTACATGGATATATTGAAGCAACATGTCAAGACATCAGTCAGGAAGTTAAAGCTGGGTCACAAATGGGTCTTCCAAATGGACAATGACCCCAAGCATATTTCCAAAGTTATGGCAAAATGGCTTAAGGACAACAAAGTCAAGGTATTGGAGTGGCCATCATAAAGCCCTGACCTCAATCCTATAGAAAATGTGTGGGCAGAACTGAAGAAGCATGTGCGAGCAAGGAGGCCTACAACCCTGACTCAGTTACACCAGCTCTGTCAGGAGGAATGGGCCAAAATTCACCCAACTTATTGCAGGAAGCTTGTGTAAGGCTACCTGAAACGTTTGACCCAAGTTAAACAATTTAAAGGCAATGCTACCAAATACTAATTGAGTGTATGTAAACTTCTGACCCACTGGGAATGTGAGGAAAGAAATAAAAGCTGAAATAAATCCTTCTCTCTACTATTATTCTGACATTTCACATTCTTTAAAATGTCAAATAAAGTGGTGATCCTAACTGACCTAAGACAGGGAATTTTTACTCAGTTATGATCACCACTTTATTTTAAGAATTTGAAATGTCAGAATAATAGTAGAGCAAATGATTTATTTCAGCTTTTAATTCCTTCATCACATTCCCAGTGGGTCAGAAGTTTACATACACTCAATTAGTATTTGGTAGCATTGCCTTTAAATTGTTTAACTTGGGTCAAACGTTTCAGCACTTTTCACACCAAAGTACATTCATCTCTAAGAGACAGAACACGTCTCCTTCCTGAGCGGTATGACGGCTCCCTGGTCCCAAGGTGTTTATACTTGCGTGCTATTGTTTGTACAGATGAGCGTGGTACCTTCAGGAGTTTGGAAATTGCTCCTCATTGATGAACCAGACTTGTGGAGGTCTACAACTTTTTTTCTGAGGTCGTAGCTGATTTCTTTTGATTTTCCCATGATGTCAAGCAAAGAGGCACTGAGTTTGAAGGTAGGCCTTGAAATACATCCACAGGTACACCTCCAATTGACTCAAATGAAATTTCCAAGCTGTTTAAAGTTTCAGTCAACTTAATGTACGTCAACTTCTGACCCACTGGAATTGTGATACAGTGAATTATAAGTGAAATAATCTGTCTGTAAACAATTGTTGGAAAAAATACTTGTGTCATGCACAAGGTAGATGTCCTAACCGACCTGCCAAAACTATAGTAGAAATTTGTGGAGTGGTTGAAAAACGTGTTTTAATGACTCCAACCTAAGTGTATGTAAACTTCTGACTTCAACTATATCTACATCAATTATCTCGTACCCCTGCACATCGACTCGGTACTGGTACCACTTGTATACATCGTTACTCACTGCAGTGTCTATTATTACTTCTATTATTATGATTTTTATTTTTCTATTATTTCTCTATTTTATTTCTCTTTGCATTGTTGGGAAGGGCCCATAAGTAAGCATTTCACTGTTAATCCACACCTGTCGTTTACAAAGCATGTGACAAATAATATGTGATTTGGTTTCTCGCTCTCTCTCGCTCTCTTACACACACACACGTATGCACGTATGCACGCACACACGCACACGCGCACACACGCACACTCAGCCCCTCTCAAACTTTGGGAGTATTTAGCACACAAGGCCATTGACCTCTTCTCTCTCTCTGTACCTGAATGCCATAACCTGGTTTCACCAGCCATTTAAGAGGGTACTTGGAAACAGAGTTGGGAGGGGGCGTGTGGAGAGAGGTGGGTTGGAAAGTCCAGTGGTACTAGATAGTAAGGCAGTCAACTGGTCCTCCTGACAAGAGATCAATACTGTCCTTGGAGTGGCTGGAGTCAAGCTGCTGGGTCTGACGGGGCCGTGTGGCGTAATTGGATCAGGGGCGCGGCGAGTCGTGTGGCTTCCCCCATCAGCACTGTCACAGCTGTCAGATGTCATCCCTCCAGCACCGCTGTCGCTGCAGGAGGCTAGTGGCTCTTTTCTCCCCACACCTCGCCCCATGCAAATGTCCACTTAGCAGATGAATGCCGCTGATATTAGCCACATTTTTCATGCTTTTATGCAAAAGAAAGATCTGTGTCATCTGAGAATTTCATGGAAATAAAATCGCCATTTCTCCAGCGCTGGAAGAGTGAAACGGCCTGTAAAAAGTGAAAATGATTCGGTTAAGGTTATTAAAAAAAAAATGAAGAAAAATGTGGTTTTGAAAAACAAACAATGAAAGAGTTGGGGATGAGATGAAATCAAAACAAAATAGTAAATAAGAACTTGATAGGAGATAAGTAATAAAACATTCCCACCGTCTATAAAATCTCATATAATACACCTGTAACACCTAATCCAAGTTCATTGATTGACTGTGGTGTTACATCAGATGTTTCCGAGGTGAAACTTTACATTGTGAGATCTAGATTGTTTTGATCTTCTTCATTGTGCTGGAGCCGCTTAAAATAGGCTTCACACGGTTGGGTGTCAAGTAGGTTTGGCTGAAGGCAATATTCGAACCATCAAACACAGCCACAAAGCACAGCTGGCTAAAACAGATGTACTTTTATCTAACATCATGTCTAATGTATTAATTGATGATTTTTATCCTACTCCTTCTAGTCCAGGTGGGGGAATGATGGATTTCACCACTGATGATAATTCTCTATGCGGAAACAGGATAATACATGTGATAACACGATGATAGTCTTTAGTTAATCTAGCCAGTGTGAGTCCACACAGCCCAAAGCCCTAAAACACTCAAAGGAGTTTCATTTTCCTCGCTGAAACAGAAATTATATTTTGTCCACTGTGACTAAAATGCTTGCAGTTTGAAAGCCTCAATAATTGCCACCATTTTATCAGAGGGGCCAAAACGCATTTGGAATTATCATGCATCATGTGACAGATGCTGGAGTTTCAAACTGCAGCAGACAATAGAGTCTGGATGGATTAAAGGCTGGTTAGACATTAAACGGGAATCCATATGTAAATTTACAGCTCCAATTAGGAGACAGTGTTTGTGATGTAATCCGTCAAGAGATTCTCTGCCCTCTATTTTCGCACACTTAATCAAATTAAAAGCTTAGGAGAACAGTGTGATTATCAGGATTGTCGACAATCGTTCAATTCCTTTTAGTTTGTTGGGCAAATAATACGTGATTTCGCTACAATTTATCTAGAGGCTTAAGTCAATGTCTACTGTTGCTCCTTTTGGGGAGAAAATGTAATACCTGATTTGCATTCTAAGCGTTAGACCCAATTAACTCTTATATGAGGAAAGATTATTTTGGAAATATATGTTCATTTTCCTCTAGATAAACATAGATTATCAAAGATAGACTGCTGTACATAGAGTACACTGGTAAATGTAGAGTCAATGTAAAAGCCATCAGTCTCCTGTCGGGGCCTGGTGAAGGGAGAGATTGGTTGTTCAGATTGGGAATGGCAGAGTTCAGATGGCAGCACTTTGATCATGAGGCCTCAAGGCTCCTGGACCTCAGGGCTGATCAGACAGCCAGAACACAGACTCTCTCTCTCTCTCATATGCGCACACACACACACACACACACACACACACACACACACACACACACACACACACACACACACACACACACACACACACACACACACACACACACACACACACACACACACACACACACACACACACACACACACACACACACACACGAACACTGGTTGAGACTGAATCATTGTTTCACTGCTTTATGGCAACAGGCGAAGACGGTCCTTCGGGGACTGCATGTTCACCTCTGCAGACTCAACGGTTCAGCGGGCCCAAGAATGTGGTTAACAAATGTGGAGAAAGCTATCCAACTTCAGGGCGGTTGCCGGCTTGTGCTAAGTGATCTGTATTCCCTGTGAATCTGCTGTTCCCTAACCCTGTGAAATTAACAGTACTTCCTGACACCCCGCCCCCTGACCTCTCACATAATACCACATTCAAAAAGCAACATGCATGAGTGTCCTCATGTAATGTAAAAAACAAACATTTAGGCCAGGTTTTAGGATCTAGCTAACAGCCACTTGTTTTAAAAAATCAACCCAACATGAATCAACCAAACGGGAACTTTTACTTTCTATTTTCATACTTGTCAGAATATCATTCCAGCTGAATATACCGTGACGCCATCTTGTCTCTAAGTTTGAGTGATTTTGGTTCTCTCTGTAAAACACCATTCTCCAATGTGAGAATCCCAGCAGAATGGGTTTGGATATCTGGAGGTATTAAATAGTGGGGAAAAGAAGTGTTTTGTGGACATAATTTCCCAGATACCACCTGGAGTATGACAGCGTACAAGATAAGGAACAAGGCATCGGGAGTCTCCTGCAAAGTAAAGATTGGCAGCTGGAAGTGAGGCTTACAGGCTGACCTACACACAAGACCTCTTCACCCATGACTCATAATCACCACTCAGGGAAGCCACGTGGCCAAGTAAAAGGCAGGTGCAGCCATTAGGGGGGGGGTGCTTAAAACTCCACTTAAATATCACTTTATAGCCTATTACTTAAACCATGGTTTGGTATTTACATGACACTTTCAGGGAGCTTTTTGGCGTGGTAATACAATTGCTTTGCAGGCAGAACATGGGATGTGGTGCTGTTGTGACAAAGTGCTCAACACGAAGAAGGACACTAAGAGAGAATTGCCACACTAAGACAGACAATGGGATAAGTATTACCTAGCCATACAGGCTCTCAAATCCATGGTTTAACAAAAAGAAAAGGGATTTCAGTAAAGTTAATATAACCAGGGATTTAAGTGAATTCATAGTATTATTCGTGGTGAAGAATGGGCCTAGAAGTTTTGAATGCAATATACATATTATACTGTATTTCAGACCTTATCTTCAAAATGTATGTTCAATTCTTTCAGTGAAAACAGTTGCCTACATTTGCTTTAGATTTATATTTTGACCTGTCCATTTGTTTGGTGGCATGAAATGTCTGTGGCGGTGGTGGCATTGTGTGTTGGTGCCCCAGCAGGATGAACTTGGATCATTGGAGACAGCCCTACCCTGGGGTCAGCAGCAACCATGCCTCTCTGATGTGATGTGGAGCAGGGGTGATGGTGTGTAAATAAAGGCAGAGAATTGGGACTCTTGTCATGGCTGCATAGTGGAGCAGCTCAAGCATTTAAAGATGGTTGCCCGCAAACCTGACTGGGAGGCGATTTGTGTGTGGCTGTGTGGTGGCTGTGGCTAGGGTGAAGACGGTGGTTCCCTCCACCACTGCTTCCCCTCTCACTCCTTCCTCCTGTTCTGGCCTGACATATCAGGACCAGTTCACCCGGCTGCTCATCGCTGACATATGACTTAATCACCCACATGTGCACAAATGAGTAGCAATATGAAAACAATTATGGCTACCATACAATCCACGGTAGATTCTTAGTTATCGACAACTTAAGCGCTTTCTTTGGTTGTGGCTAGATCTAAGAGTGTATGATTGCATTTTTAGGCTTAGGGAACCAATGTCACCATTCACAAACAACTCACTCGACAAATAATTCAGTTGATTCATCGTCTATGATGTATCATCGGAACACTATCTAAATGACATTTCTTATCAGCGGTTCCTACCAAATACGCTGTCGGTGGATTGATTACTTTTTCTTATTTCAGTGTCATATTCAGTCTAAATATGCATTGTGTTAATGTCTACTAGACTAAGGATTACATCAATTAAACATTGATGAAAATGGCATCTTTCCTGGTAACACACTGCCTGTTTCTCCTGACATTTTGCACCCATTATATTTTCAGATATTCAACGCATTTCTGACACATTCGTGGACATTTTGATAAACATTGAAATGGGAAGTGGGAGACAAGGTGAGGCAGTGTATCTCACCACTCTGCATTTAAACTGAAATACCAACTTCTGTTTCCAAACTGTGAAGGGAGGTTAAGAAGAAGCGAATCCACGTATTTGTCATAGCTGTCACGGAGACCGTGATCCAGCCAATCACAAGGGGGCTTAATTTGGCTGTGACACAGTTGCCTTTATAAAATGTCTTCCGAGGGGAGAGGAAGTGCTTCAAGTTAATTGGGTGAGGGATTGTGTCCTTAAACTCCAGTCAGAAGTGTAGGTTTAGTGTACTTTTACCTTAATGCCATAATAGGTGGGGATATGAGGCTGTTCATTGATAATGCAACTCATAGTTTTTGAAGTAAAGTCATATGAATGGAATTGGCACAAACTACAGGGTGCTTTTGAATGTCACAACCAGCAGACTTCTACACCAGCCTTCCTTTCTTATCTGAAAGTGTTAAGCTAATTCAAGGAACATAATGCATTTTTAATCTACTGTATGGACTACAGTCCAATGAGGCTGTGCCATAGCTGCATTTCTGTTGACAAAGACCATTAACTTCTATAGGTGGGATGACAGCCACCCTTTACAATTGAATGGATTCATATCCTTTATTTATCATTCATATCTGTGTTAATGCATAATACTTTAAAAAAAATATGATTCAGTTTAATCAACAGGCTTTATGTGCAGCAAATTCACTTTCTGACTGAGTCTGTCTAATTATGAGGCGGGCCATGGGGAAAGCTTGTCGATGTTTGCCAGTGGGTTTGCTGAAAGATGAGAATGTGATGAATATCCCACCTCCATATATATGCAGGGGGACTTGACTTTAATTCACTGTAAATTCACAACTCATACGCCTCTCATGGCTTTGAAATTCTTAAACATTTCTTACAGAAAGGTGAGATTTTTCAATCTCACAACTCAAGAGTCCCTAATGTGCTTTTTACTTTATTAACCTTCATTGGCATCTGGCAGAGCTTCAATGATCTATTTAAAAGAGAAAGCAACCACTAATGCAGCACATTCATTCCGCATCTTCCTTCACCAATGCATTATTTAAAGAATAAACCCTAAAATCTTGTTTGCTTTTGTTGATGGACATTTTGCATGCTAACAAAAGGTCTGTAACTCATGATGGAATTCAGGGGGGAAAAAAATCATAATTTGGACAAACAGCATGGTTCATTCCACCATAATTCTTTATTCAACTGGCATATCATGGAAATTACAACAGTCATAGCAGATTAACCCTGTGTGTGCTTTCTGGGGCTTCCCCCTTTGATAGATTTACATGCATCAGGATCAAAACTCTGTTTTGAAAGAGACAGATGGTTTATTTCATCCTATCCCTTTCCTTTCTCTTATGAAACAATCACAACTGTTATGTTGGAATATTTAAGCATAAATAATGAATTGCTTTAGAGCATTCTCCAATAGAATACTTCCGGCTCCAAATGCTGGACCACATTACTTTTCAAACCCACACAACTTTTAGCATCTAGGACCAAATGTGGAACAGGTGGTCTGGACAATGTGAGCAAATGTTATTATCACGGTCCACACACATCAACACAGCTCTGAAGAAGGCACGAAAACGCCTCTTCCCCCTAAGGAGGCCGAAAAGATTCTACAGCTGCGCCATTGAGAGCATCTTAACTGGCTGCATCACCGCTTGCGATGGCCACTGCTTGGCATCCGACCGTAAGGCGCTACAGAGGGTAGTGCGTATGGCCCCGTACATCACTGGGGCCAAGCTTGAAGTGTTGAATCAAGTGTTGTTTTTTATATCAGTTCATATACCATGTGCCAAAGAATCAGTACATCGAAAATCTCTTCCCAGTCATTTTTCAACCTGCATGGCACAGCTGCCAACATCAAATGAAACTGGTATATTTTTCTATTCATGCCAATCCTTTTCAGCTAATTTGTATCTTTTATATATGGCGTGCAAACAAGTTCTCTACTTTCTCCCTCTTCCAATTGCCTCCTCTATTTTTACAGTAATGCTGCAATCAGTTGGATTGAGCAGACATTCCCATATATTTTCGATAGCTGCATATGTGAAATAACTCCCCCATTTCTATTTATAATATCATTCATAAATATATATTTTTTTCAATCAGAAATAATGTTTTTTTATTAATCAGTATATTTGAGTTTAACCATAATATTTGTTGTGACATTTCTTTTCCAGAGAATATTTTTTTTATTGTAACCAGCTTTGTATGGCTTGTTTAAGAAAGGGCGATATTTTAAACAAAGTTTAATTTTCAATCAGTTGGAAATGAGAAGATGTAATCTGTGTAAAGGCAAAAAGGCAATTTTTTAACAAAGGATGAGCCTTTCTTAATAACCTACTGGAGAAGCAGTTTGGGTTTAAGTATAACTTACTGTGTGTATGAGTGGAGCTTTCAGTGATGTGTTTAATGCTTTAATATTTAATCATTTTTGCTCCCAAACTCATATTCATTATATAAATAGGCACGTTTAATTTTGTCTGGCTTAGCGTTCCAAATAAAGTGAAATAGGCAGCGCCATTAGTAAGAGTAGGCTGCGCCATTGGTAAGAGTAGGCAGCACCATTAGTAAGAGTAGGCTGCTCCATTAGTAAGAGTAGGCTGCTCCATTAGTAAGAGTAGGCTGCGCCATTGGTAAGAGTAGGCAGCACCATTAGTAAGAGTAGGCTGCTCCATTAGTAAGAGTAGGCTGCTCCATTAGTAAGAGTAGGCTGCTCCATTAGTAAGAGTAGGCTGTTCCATTAGTAAGAGTAGGCTGCTCCATTAGTAAGAGTAGGCTGTTCCATTAGTAAGAGTAGGCTGCGCCATTGGTAAGAGTAGGCAGCACCATTAGTAAGAGTAGGCTGCTCCATTAGTAAGAGTAGGCTGCTCCATTAGTAAGAGTAGGCTGCTCCATTAGTAAGAGTAGGCTGTTCCATTAGTAAGAGTAGGCTGCTCCATTAGTAAGAGTAGGCAGCTCCATTAGTAAGAGTAGGCTGCTACATTAGTAAGAGTAGGCTGCACCATTAGTAAGAGTAGGCAGGGCCATTAGTAAGAGTAGGCAGCGCCATTAGTAAGAGTAGGCAGCTCCATTAGTAAGAGTAGGCTGCTCCATTAGTAAGAGTAGGCTGCGCCATTCGTAAGAGTAGGCTGCTCCATTGGTAAGAGTAAGCAGCACCAATAGTAAGAGTAGGCTGCTCCATTGGTAAGAGTAGGCAGCACCAATAGTAAGAGTAGGCTGCTCCATTAGTAAGAGTAGGCTGCTCCATTAGTAAGAGTAGGCTGTTCCATTAGTAAGAGTAGGTTGCTCCATTAGTAAGAGTATGCTGCGCCATTAGTAAGAGTAGGCCGCTCCATTAGTAAGAGTAGGCTGCTCCATTAGTAAGAGTAGGCTGTTCCATTAGTAAGAGTAGGCAGCGCCATTAGTATGAGTAGGCTGCTCCATTAGTAAGAGTAGGCAGCGCCATTCGTAAGAGTAGGCAGCTCCATTAGTAAGAGTAGGCTGCTCCATTGGTAAGAGTAGGCAGCACCAATAGTAAGAGGTGGCTGCTCCATTAGTAAGAGTAGGCTGTTCCATTAGTAAGAGTAGGTTGCTCCATTAGTAAGAGTAGGCAGCTCCATTAGTAAAAGTAGGCTGCTCCATTGGTAAGAGTAGGCAGCACCAATAGTAAGAGTAGGCTGCTCCATTAGTAAGAGTAGGCTGCTCCATTAGTAAGAGTAGGCAGCTCCATTAGTAAGAGTAGGCTGCTCCATTGGTAAGAGTAGGCAGCACCAATAGTAAGAGGTGGCTGCTCCATTAGTAAGAGTAGGCTGTTCCATTAGTAAGAGTAGGTTGCTCCATTGGTAAGAGTAGGCAGCACCAATAGTAAGAGTAGGCTGCTCCATTGGTAAGAGTAGGCAGCACCAATAGTAAGAGTAGGCTGCTCCATTAGTAAGAGTAGGCTGCTCCATTAGTAAGAGTAGGCTGTTCCATTAGTAAGAGTAGGTTGCTCCATTAGTAAGAGTATGCTGCGCCATTAGTAAGAGTAGGCCGCTCCATTAGTAAGAGTAGGCTGCTCCATTAGTAAGAGTAGGCTGTTCCATTAGTAAGAGTAGGCAGCGCCATTAGTATGAGTAGGCTGCTCCATTAGTAAGAGTAGGCTGCACCATTGGTAAGAGTAGGCTGCTCCATTAGTAAGAGTAGGCTGTTCCATTAGTAAGAGTAAGCTGCTCCATTAGTAAGAGTAGGCAGCGCCATTAGTAAGAGTAGGCTGCTCCATTGGTAAGAGTAGGCAGCACCAATAGTAAGAGTAGGCTGCTCCATTAGTAAGAGTAGGCTGTTCCATTAGTAAGAGTAGGTTGCTCCATTAGTAAGAGTAGGCAGCTCCATTAGTAAGAGTAGGCTGCTACATTAGTAAGAGTAGGCTGCTCCATTGGTAAGAGTAGGCTGCTCCATTAGTAAGAGTAGGCTGTTCCATTAGTAAGAGTAGGCTGCTCCATTAGTAAGAGTAGGCAGCGCCATTAGTAAGAGTAGGCAGCGCCATTAGTAAGAGTAGGCTGCGCCATTAGTAAGAGTATGCTGCGCCATTAGTAAGAGTATGCAGCTCCATTAGTAAGAGTAGGCAGCGCCATTAGTAAGAGTAGGCTGCTCCATTAGTAAGAGTAGGCAGCGCCATTCGTAAGAGTAGGCAGCTCCGTTAGTAAGAGTAGGCAGCGCCATTAGTAAGAGTAGGCTGCTCCATTGGTAAGAGTAGGCAGCGCCATTTGTAAGAGTAGGCTGCTCCATTGGTAAGAGTATGCAGCACCATTAGTAAGAGTAGGCAGCGCCATTAGTAAGAGTAGGCTGCTCCATTAGTAAGAGTAGGCAGCGCCATTAGTAAGAGTAGGCAGCTCCATTAGTAAGAGTAGGCAGCGCCATTAGTAAGAGTAGGCAGACAAGTACTTACCTCTCCATGGTTGCAGAATCTTATCTATTTTTGCAAACTTTCTATTGAAATTGGTTGCGGTAAGTTCATTTGTATTTTTTGATATATGAATACCAAGTACACTACCAGTCTAAAATTTTAGAACACATGCTCATTCAAGGGTTTTTACTATTTTCTACATTGTAGAATACTAGTGAAGACATCAAAACTGTGAAATAACACATATGGAATCATGTAGTAACCAAAAAAGTGTTAAACAAATCAAAATATATTTTATATATGAGATTCTTCAAATAGCCACCCTTTGCCTTGATGACAGCTTTGCACGCTCTTGGCATTCTCTCAACCAGCTTCACCTGGAATGCTTTTCCAACAGTCTTGAAGGAGTTCCCACATATGCTGAGCCCTAATGTAGATTATCATTATTAGACCTAGTACTCAGTCCTCATATTATATTTCTTTACAAGTAATTGCTCTGCCCCTCTGCTCAATGAGCTCTGAACACTTTGAGTGTACCGTAAAGCTTCACATAAACGCAGTCTCAAATAGCCACAGCACACATTTCAGCAAATAAACACCTGTTTCCATTACTTGAAGTTTTATGGTAATACAGTACCTTAGCTACATATTGTCCTCAGACCTGTATTCTAATATCATATAACAATACATTCCTCCATGGAATGATTGTCCTCTAACCAAACTTGTTGACATTGGACAGGAAGGAAAGGCATCACAGTGCAGGGCTTGGGATTTACCTCACACCGGACCACATTCACACTACTTTCCCCAAATTAGTAATGGTGTCCTGGGACGGGCCAGAATACATACAAGGATGTGATTACTATATCAATATGCAGTATGGGACCTGAGATATGGCTATATAGTGGAAGATAGGAAACGTTCATGCAAATATGAAAATCAACACTGTTACCCTATTCCCTCTGTAAGCAGTCCTCTGTAGGGGAAGATACGGCAGCCGTTCTCCATTCTGCAGATATAGTGAGCGCAGCAGCATTAAGAAATCACCCTGAATGTGCCCGGGGAAGATAACTACACATGTTGGGTGTCTACAGGAGATTATTTACACAAAACAGAGAGCAGATAGGGTATATTTAATTGACTAGGGACAGTATTCAGGGGTTTGGATGGCGCTCTCGGAAGTAATCTGGATGAGGGGCTTACGGCAGACTACAAAGGGACCAGCGGAGTGGCTCACAGAGCTCGCAGAGCTACATATTGATGCTGACGTCTCTGCCACACCAATTACAGCCCACTGCTTCATTGGGGAGGAATCCCCACCATTATCTCTTTTGGCGACCTAGCACAAACTCGGTGTGTCAGAGGTCAGCCAGGGGAGGAAAGGCTCTGGCTGGGACCTCCCAGTGGGGGCCGCTCTTACAGACCTGGTGCTTCAGGCTCCCCTGTGGAGTGAGGTGCAACAGAGAGGTCCACAGCACAGCCCTGTCACTCACTGGGCTCTCCAAGCTCTGCACAATAGAAGGATCAGCCCAGAGACTATAGTTAAAACACTGGCATTTTCCCTCCTCGTTCTCTACTGCTCAGCCCCATCTCAAAATCTCTCTCCTCGACACTCCTTCGACACTTTTGTGCTGCAGCTTTTAAAACGAGAATGCATCCTTAGTACAAATGTCAGGTTGCAACAAAGAGATTGTTCAGTAGTGTATTTAGCCTTATGCTGCAATGATGATCCTCTCCACAAGATGCTATTGATGCTATCATAACAATGAGATCTTCTGGGGATTTTCTTAAAGTATCATAACCTCCTAGTATCCCATACTACTGTGTAGTGTCTTCGCACCTAATGCAAAGAATACTGCAGTACAAAAACATTGCAACAGTATTGGCTATTTCATAAGGCTGGAGAGCTTCCTACACATCAGACAATTATTTTTATTTTTAACCTTTATTTAACTAGGCAAGTCAGTTAAGAAGAGATTGTTATTTACAATGACGACCTACCGGGGAACAGGTTAACAGCCTTGTTCGGGGCAGAACAACATATTTTTACCTTGTCAGCTCAGGGATTCATTCCAGCAACCTTTCAGTTACTAGCCCAACTCTCTAACCACTAGACTACCTGCCGACAATGCAGTAGTTCCAGAATATTTCCAGTTCTCAACTAACATGTCCACATGATTGTGGCGTGCAGTTGGAGCGCCGGAAGCCACGAGGCCGGAGCGGCAGGAAGCCATCACATTGAGTTATCAGCTACATCCCAGTGTCCAGGAAGGCAGTGTCCAGCCAAGCACCAGTCAAAGCCCCTCATAGCCCCCACCGCAACACACACAGATCCCCGTCCCAAACGGTGGGGGGCCGACAGGAGTCATTAGAGATCCAGGTCCTCTGATACCACAAACAAACAACACCTCCACCTACAGCCGGAGTCCCCACAAAGCAGAACTCCTTGACCATGCAGCCACCAGCCACACGCCTCACACCACTGTCTGTGCCAGTACTTGATATAATTACTAACAGATACAGTACATTTTTCTTTTTACGTCAGTGTTAGGGATTAGGTTCAAATTGTTGAAAGTGTGGTTTTCCAGTATGTTGTCTGATACAGAATGATATTAGAAAGCATGAAGGTTCTATCTTTTTTTAGCATTACAGTGATAGACCCACTGTGCACTGGCTCACAGTATTCAAAGGCTTGTTGCTTGTTCATCCTACCATGATCTGGGTAAGAGACGAAGCACAGCGAGCCAGCTCTAAGACAAACAGTCTCCTAACGGCACAACTCAACATAAAGCAACGCTGCACAGGTACAGCCGTATCATAAGCCTATTAACTTTAATTAGATAAAATGTGATGCTCACCTTTCTAACGCGACAATAAATTAAAGACTACCCAAAGAGAATAAAAAGAGTGGTAAGTGAAACGGGTTCTCGACCATATTTCAAGGCATTTATAATGGCTCCTGAGCCCACCTAAAAGCTCCTGGGAGTTTAGATCAAGCCCCTCCTGTGCGGAGTGGAGGGAGACCAGACATAAATTGCTAATAGACTAAATGGAACGAGGTAGGAGGCTCCTGCAATGCAGCAATTACCCCTCAGATGTGGCCATTCATATCCCTGCATGTCTCGTTTCATTAAGAGATTGCCAGCACTTTGTCAGGCCCGGGCATCACAGCTCTGTGAGTTAGGCAGGCAGGGGAAAGCTCTAGATCTGGGGAAACATTTGAAACAACAAAGTCCCGTTTGACTGCCTGGCCGACAGTCCACAGGAGCACCGGTGTGCCTCCTCTTCCTGGCTTTGATGTGTTCCAAGGATTTATTGAATCAATTATTAATCAAAGTTGCGTTTTGAAACTCAAAGACACTACTAGCACTCTTAAGTCTTCTTTTTAGAGGATATGTCACCACGTTTCATATGACTTCATTTGCGATGCTGTTATGTTGTTCTAATGGGGCACTTTCAGGTACAAGAACTCACAAGGTACACTTCTCTTTGTTATTTTAAGCCATACTTGACAAAGGACATGCATTATTACCATGGATTACTACTACGTAAATGAGTCAATCACAATCCCCTACATCCACAGTGAGCAGATCAGGACTCCCGAGAGAACCAAAGCCTTTGAGAGTCTATATATCAAAATATATCTAACATCATAAATATATACTGTACTTTATGGGTATTCAATGTCATGGTTTTGATATCATGGAATACATATGTATAGGAAAAGGCATACAATTGGCCCACAAACAATTGTAACTATTGGTATCAGCTGTGGAGTAGAAATAGCAGCCACTTGAATGCAAGATATTGTCATCTCTCGCCTCACGGACATATGAGGTGGCCAAGGACCAGTTACTGTTCAACGGAATCTCTCAATTCAATTTATAAATAAAAATAGTGCCATGCACTTGCAACTCAATTCATGCATTCAATAAAAAATTCATACATTCTTTGGATGAAAATCCCACTACTCTGGCCCCTTTTATTGTTAGACAAATTGAAGTGTGCACTCGGTAGGGAGGCCAATGGTAAACAGAATCCATTTACCCATTCCATGGTGTGGTTGAGAGGAGGACCCCAGCGTTGAAAGGCAGTAGCAACAATGTGAGTGACATCAGGTCACCCTGCCTCCTCACAGTCACCTGCCTGATAGAATTGTTCTCTGTTCAGATAAGAGGCTCTCTGAAGCAGCAGCTTTTTGTCATTGCCATATCTTATGATTGATGGCTCCATAGCCCCAGCGAATCTGCCCTTTTTAAATAATTTATATTGCCATTGCGATGGACAACTAGCTTATAACCGGGTTGTTATTTTTCCATTGACTGGGTGGGATCAATACTTTAAAGACTTGAGATACCCACTAATGAACTACTTAACTGGATCTCTGGGGTGCAAAACAATTGCACTATTTACTCAAAGCCAGAAAAAAGGTGACAAAATAAAGTGATTCTTTTCGGGATGTTGCCAAGAATTGGAAGGAGGAAAACAGAGTAGGAAGTCAAGGGAGTTCAATCGTTAGGCGAATGTGGTCCAACATCAGAAACATGCGTTTATAATGTTAGTCAATGAACGTCAAGTGTAAAAAGTCTACTCTCTCTGCCAATGTGCCATGAGTTTGTTTACTCATCTTTATTGTCGCTAATAATATATATAATGAACTACACAAGATCTCCAAAACAGCATTGTAGATCTTCTCTAAAGAGCTACAGTAAGAGTTGTGAGTTGTAAATTAAAGCCCCTCTATTCATTCCTGCTCCAATAAAGTGACAAATTAGCCAAACAATTTCTTATTAAAGTTGATTAATTCATATCATTAGTTAATCACACAACAGCTCATAAAACATAGTAAATGAATTTCTTTAGTGTGATTAATTTGCAAAACACTTGAATTAACATCAATAAATCAATTTGTGAATCAATTACATTATCATTTTTAAATACAGAGCTAATAGTATACATTAACTATTGAGCCAGAAGTGATCATCTATCACTTCACATTACGAGGAGGAAGAGCACGAGAGCAAGCTGAAATGATCAATGATCAAAGGGATCTGACACTGCCCTTAATAGGTCCCAACACATTTGCATGACTTTAGTGCTGCTGCCGATTGAGAGAATATTTTCGACCACAAGAGTTCACTAAAAGTCATATTTCCACTGATCCCAAAATGATGGGCCTGGTTATCAAGAGATACATTCATATTACAAGAAACATAAGGGCTAGGAATTGCCAGAGACCTAACAATATGATATTGTAACGATACTCAGGTGCCGATACGATATGTATTGCAATTATATTTGTATCACGATTGATAACAATTCTATATGTATTGCGATTCAATTCTGAGATTTTAATACAATTCAACGTTCCAAACATATTGCTCACAATATGTCTGCTTCAGAGGGACAAGAGAGAGCTATGAGAAAAATAGTTTTGATCAGATATGGAAACTAAAGTGCAGAAAACATGCTGCCTCACTATTTAAAAATTATTTTGAGGCCAAGCTATAGTTTTGCCGCAGGTACAGCCGACTGGCGCTAGCTAACATTAACTACATAGCAACAAAAAACAAAACATACTTGGAGTCATAGAATCGACATAATATCAGGCCGAAATACTTAAATAAAAATGCTTTAAAGTACTACTTAAGTAGTTTTTGGGGTTGTCTGTACTTTACTTTACTATTTATATTTTTGCCAACTTTTACTTTGACTTCACTACATTCCTAAAGAAAACAATGTACTTTTTACTCCATACATTTTCCATGAAACCCAAAAATACTTGTTACATTTTGACATGAAAATGGTAAAATTCACACATTTATCAAGAGAACATCCCTGGTCATCCATACTGCCTCTGATCTGGCGGACTCACCAAACACAAATGCTTCGTTTGTAAATGATGTCTGAGTGTTGGAGTGTGCCCCTGGCTATCCATCAATAAAAAAGTGTAAATGATGCCGTCTCGTTTGCTTAATATAAGGAATTTTAAATGGTTTATACTTTTACTTTTGATACTTATGTACATTTTAGCAATTACATTTACCTTTGATACTTAAGTATATTTAAAACCAAATACTTTTAGACTTTTGCTCAAGTAGTGTTTTACTGGGTGACTTTCACTTTACTTGAGTCATTTTCTATGAAGGTATCTTTACTTTTACTCAAGTATGACAATTTAGTACTTTTTCTACCAATGTTCTTTCATCTCTCCTGCATATAGCAGCAGCGAGGACACATCATGCGATTTTGTACTTCGAAATTGGCTTGTATAGATGACTGGCTCCTACTTCAGTATGAAACGTGTGTCAAGGCTTTCTTCCTGGTTGTTAGGAAGTGCTACAGGAGTCATCAGTCCTTTACAGCGCTGCGGCTGAGGGGAAGTACTGTGGAAGAGGTCCACTCAACCAGCATTGAGTAGATAAGCCAACACTGTTAATGTGACATAGTGTGTAGAGAATTACATAGCCACTACAATGAGCTTTGGACCTATGGTCTCGTTAATAATCCTGCTCCTTGTAACAGCTGTCTGATCGCTCAAATAGAAGTACAGCAGCAAAAAGAGGGAAGGAAGGAAGAGGAAATGTCATCTGACGAGTAAAGAAATTTACCTCCAACTTTGTTTAAGGTTCGGGTGAGTCTGATTGAGCCTGATAGGTCTTGGTGTTTGTGCCAATTCTTGTTACACAGTATAGGTCTAAGAACTGACTGCTGAATTCATGATCATGTGCACAAGACTGATTCCGCAACCTGGTGTCAGAGCAAAACGTATTATATTGGACAAAAATCTGTGCCATTCCATTCAGTATGATGTTACTTTACGTTAGGTTACATTAGATTGACCTACCAATGTAAAAGCGGGCGTACAATATAATCCTACGTCTTGATCGTTTGATATTATATATTGCGTTCAACTGCTTTAGCATGATATGCTACTGTATGTTTGACTGCTTTATATGCTACATAAGGTTAAGAGTTAAGGTTATGAGTTAGGTTAACGGGTTAAGGTTAGGGGATGGGTTAGCTAACACGCTAAGTAGTTGCAAAGTAGCTAAAATGCTGAAGTTGTCCGTGATGAGATTTGATCATACAACCTTTGGGTTGCTAGATGTTAGAGTTATACGTTTACCCATCCACCCCAACCAACCACCTTCCTATCACTTTTGCCTTAAGTAACCTACTCTCATACCAAATACGTTTGGTATGAGAGTAGGTTACTTAAGGCAAAAGTGATAGGAAGGTGAATTTACTTAGGCCAATGTAATGTAACCTAACTGAAGTAACATCTCATACTAAATGGAGGGCACAGATTTTGGTCAAATATAATACGTTTTGCTCTGAGACCAGGGTGGATTCCTTGAAGTGTCAGCACATACTTGCATACCTGAAGTAGTATTACATGTAATGTACTCTTTTTTTACGGCAAAAGCTTCCAATACATTGCCCTGAAATCTAATCACAGCTAAATCCATTCTCACCCTACCATAAGTAAAAGTAAGTAAAAATCCGGACAGACCAACACATTTGACCTTGTGGTTTTCAATCTTGGTTAGAGGCCACTATCTTAGTGACACCTTAACCTTATTTAGTGGCCTGTATATGACAGGGGTTAATTCATTATGAACGTGTACCATTCTATCCAGATATTCTAATTTGGACTCATATAGTTTACATAATATTCTGTGACAATGATACATGGTTTCAGAATTTCACTAAATTGTGACATTGGGGTCTAAAAGCAGCCTGGTAGATTTTTTTCAGCCTGGTATCACAGACTAGATTTAACATAGTAAATGCATATCCGGGACACTCAAATTAGTGTGATTTGTTATATTTGGTATGATTACATAAGACAGAAGTTTTCTTAAGGGAAAAACAAAAGTATGGAGGTTGGTCGGGGTGGATGGGTAGACAGACATAAAACACAAACGTCCAGGAACCCTAAGGTTGCGTGTTTGAATCTCATTGTGGAAAACTTTTGCTTTTTAGCTAATTAGTAACATACTATTTGTTAGCTACTCTGCAACTACTGAGCATGTTAACTAACCCTTCACCAACCCTAACTTTAACCTAACCCCCTAACCCTAACCTTAAGCCTAACCTTAACCAACGTTAGCCACCTAGCTAACTTTAGAGCAAATTGGAATTCGTAACATATCATGTTTTGCAAATTCACAACATATTGTATGAATTACAATTCGTAACATACTGTACAAATTGCAATTCGTAACATGTCATACGAATTGTAATTCGTAACATATCATACGAAATGGATGATGGACATCCACCAATTAATACATACCATACGAGATGTAACACGTCATACTAATTGGAGTGTCCTGGATGTATGTTCACTATGTCCAGGTTTAATTTGATTTATTTAACCAGGAAGTCCCATTAAGGCCAGAAGACATCTTTTACTAGGGAGACCTGAAAACAAGTATTGTCCTCTTACAATACATAGGTGACATGGTCTTCAGTTCGGCTGTCCCTTGACAACAGCCCTATTGTGTTATGCTGCACCCTACACATTCAAATGCCACAACCACTTACCCAAAGTCCTCTGCTTAAACCAGTTTAGATGTAACAACAAGCGGATGTTGAACATACATTACCCCCATGTTGGCCTTTTGTATCTTCTTCCACTGTACCTCTTCTTGACCACACTGATTTACTTTATCACATTCTAAAGGACATACTTACAAATGCATTACAGGATTCAAATGCTTACCAACATGAAACAATCCATTATTATCAAGAGATTGAATGAATTCCTTTCACCAACAATCGCTCGACGCTTCAGAAGATGATTTGCCATGTAATTCTTTTCAGTCCCAGAGAAGGCAGCGTACAGTACTACATAGTACTATTTTATTCAACCCTCATAACAACCATTCATTCATCAAGAGTAAATCAAATGTTTAGTTGAGAGGGGACATTAATTATCACATTCATCTGGCTGTTTCTAAATGGGAATAATTAAATGAGCTGTAGTAAGAGATTGCTCTTGGTGAGCCCGGCCTTTTATGAATCGCTAGAGGTGCAGGCAAGCCGCCTTCCCCCTCGAGAGATAGAATTTATGCTGAACACCCCGCTGATTGTTGAGAAGGTAAAGAACCAATAGCAGCATGTTCAGAGGTTTAATTTAAAGTGTGTTTCTCACTAGGCTGCTCACAACACTTAATTAAACTCTGCTGTTTTGGCAATGACAAATGTTGTGGTGTATGAGAAAGCTGGGCTGCTGTGACTGAGAGGCTTTTGTAATTTCTTTCATGTGCAGTGACGGCGTGATCCAGGTCAGAAAGTGGATAATTAAAGAACTAAACAAGATTTAGGCACAGGGATGGTTTGGTTCCAGAGAGTTCTTTCACATGGATACTTTGTCCCTCTCTTTTTTGTATTCTCACTCATTTACAGTTTTTTTGTAATGGATTTATGGGGGTTGAGATGGTGTTCCACTTTCTCTGAACTGTCTTCGCTTCATTGTATTTACACTTTTGTTTCCCGTTGGAATGTGGAATTTCCACAAAAAATGTGTTTGCTGCTTGACAAAGCGTGTGTGTGTGTGCGTGCGCTTGTCCGTATTCGATGCACACAATAAGATGTAGCATTGATTAACATGTCAATTCCTTAACATGATTCTTGATACACCTATCACAAATGTGACATTGACTGGTATGCAAGTGCAGTACAGAAGGAGTAAACTTCAGTAGCACGCATAAGAAATACCTCCAACTCTGAGCAGTCAATAAACAAACAGAGTGGGACTAATGGCTTGCTCCGAGTGGAAATCCATTTCAGACCAAACAAAATCTTATTTTGTTTCAGTAATAGTATGACTGCGTTATTGTGCATTTCATAAGATCCACTTTCAAAGGTGGAGTCAGCCTAGCACTGCACATACCCACTCAGACACCCTGCCTGCTGCTTCAGAGAAATGAAGCCACATTGCTCCAGCAATACTACTAGGAAATAAACACAAAGATGCCTGCGAGGCAGAAATATGAGCTGGAGCATTTCATTCAATAATGTAATCCAGACTTTTAAGTAACAGGCCTCAATACTTGTGTCCTTTTTATTACTTGAGTGAATGATACCGGGTAAAGACATTATTCCTATCTGACATGGCAATCTTTTCACTGGGAACTCTATCAAAACAGTATAAATAAGTAGTGTTTTTACTTGATATGGCACCAGGTAAACAGAAATAACAATGGAAAAACATGGGGGGAAAAACCTTCCTTAGATTAGAAGACTACAACAACAAAAAGCTTATCTGTTACAGTATTTTGCCATATCTACTGGAGCAATTCCAAGATCTACATTTAATCTAATCTAATAAAGGTTGCTATCATACCTCCAATTTTCAACATTTCCAGTTGTCACAGGGAAGAGATCACAACTTTCACACCATTATTATTGGAATAACAAATCTGAAAGCACCTCCAGTCATATAATTATGCTAATCATCATTTAATTAAGGTGCCACAGCTTGTGAATTGCTCTAAAGCAGAATAGTGGGATTTGATCAATGCTACTGAATTAACATATTGTACATAAAGATACTGCTATATCTGTTTCATTGCCATGTGAAAAATACCATATGTAAGTCAATTCACTTAGACATTTAGCAGAAATGTCTCCACATGAAAAGATCTGTTTCAGCCAACATTAGTCAGCAAAATGTGTGATAAAAAAAATAGGGGGGGGATAATACTTGTGGCAGGCTGATAAAGACAAAAAATATATACAAATGTATTTAAATATAAAAGGAAGAAACAGCCCACGTGTATTTTGGGGTTTTGTAAATGCCAGTAAGATGCAGCAGCATCCGTCTGAGTTAACGGTGCAGCACTTTTGTGTTCACTAGCACAAATCATTAATCATGAGCCCGGCCATATTCTTGTAGTGCCTGTGCTTTCATTACTGGGCCTAATTAAACAGTTCTGTGAACTGGAATCTGAGATTCCTCTGTTACAGATTATCATTAATTATGGTGAAAGTGCTCAGAGATGTTGGACTCAATTATATTCTGCTCAACCCTGGCAGAGGGTGATTCATTGCACCGAGCACTCCACAGACGTACTGTCTCTGCTTATCACGAACCTCCACTTTTGTAAATTGGGCTCTGCCAGCCAACAAACTAAGAATTATGTGCTGCTTTTTTCATTACAAACATGTTGGAGGAGCACAGACCAATTAAGGCTGGGGGTATTTTGTGTGGAGTGATGAGGCACTGCCTGGTGCAGGGGGGGAGGCCAGGGGAATGAGCTCACCATGCACACATTGTGGCTTTATTACCCTGTGTGGTGCAGACAGCCTACAACCCTGGTGAGGATGGGGATAGTAGTGACTGATCATGCACATAGGTTTTAAAAATGTTTCCTTTCCAATAATATGGCCTGCATTATTATTTTGACAGAAATTTGGAGCAAATGATATGAAATTGACATTCACGTGTTGTACACAGATTTTCAATGTATTAGAAGGTGTTTAACATTCGATATGTATTCTATTGTGGCAGCTGTAAGCGTGCATGGCTCAGAGGAAACCACCAACTTTTCATAATGTATTTTGTATACCATGAAACTTTTGGTGCGGTTGAACAATGTCAATATCATTCCTCTGGTCTTATGCAGGGTACCTGAGGGTCTTTGGTTGAATCAGTGAGTGAATAAGATTATTGGCCGTCTTATTTTAGGGTCACAGAACCTAGAAGGGGACGGGAATCAAAGAAGAGCAGAAGTTCTAACAGTAAGCCCATGCCTTAGCAGTTTGCACAATTTCATATGCCGCAGTAGGTGGTGATTTTAATATATATGAAAATCAGCCGTCCTGTGCATACTGTGTATACCTATGTGTCTCCCAATGACAACACCGGGAGATATTCTACTGTAGCTCGGAAACAAAAATGTTTGTTTTTCCAGGCACAATGCTTATATCAATCTTGATAAAATATTTACTTGTGGGTTGTCTCGTCTCAAATTATTTACCATTGGAAAACCACCGGGGTAAGTTATAAGTGACGATAAAATAATTGTACAAAAACGAAGGCGATACACAATTCCATTACATTATTTGATTTTTGATGTGAACTAATGTATGATTAATCACATAATTCCATTAGCTAGACAAAGAGGGGGAGGATTAGAAAAAGCAGGAAGTGAGTGGGGATCTTGGCTACCAGTGGCAGAGATACAGCTCACTGAAAATGTAATACACTGCTGCCCAAGTACAGGTCAGCTGGCAATCAGAATTTTAAAAGGAATATGAATAATATTCTGTTTTATTTTGAAAATGAACTGTGTGCCCTCCATCATGAATCCAATATATGTCTTAATCTTCTGGGCTCTTGAAGCTGCCGGCTTCAGGAGGCCTTTGACTCCTGAACCTAATAAGGAAATCACTTGTTTTCACATCCTTCTTCTCATTTTTATAGGGGCTGACACAAAGAAGTCCTTATTTTGAAAATAATTCACAAAGGATGAAAATGTGTGTTATATAATTTTTGTTTTTCTAGCTATATCAAGGTTTTTCCCCATTTTCCACTTATGATATTGCATTGAACTGGTACAATAGGAAAAATTTACAAAATCACAAAAACCATCCTTCCTGTTCCTAACCATGCAACATCAAAAAGACAACCTGATTTGAGAAATTCTGATATTGCAAATATATTCAATTAATTATATAATATTAATGAGAATGGGGTGGCAGGTAGCCTAGTGGTTAGAGCTGTTGGACTAGTAGCCAAAAGGTTGCAAGATTGAATCTCTGAGCTGACAAGGTTAAAATCTGTCATTCTGTGCCTGAACAAGGCAGTTAACCCACTGTTCCTAGGCCGTCATTGAAAATAAGAATTTGTTCTTAACTGACTTGCCTGGTTAAATTAAGGCAGAAATGTTTTTGGCGTAATGCAAGGCATTTGTAACGAAAAGCGGGCAATTTTAGGCTCAAATGACTTCTGTGTCATAGTGCTAAAAAAAGACTACTGTAGAGATAACTTAAGACTGGTCTGTGACCACCACTATGGCACCCATTATATAGTACAGCTCAACTGTAGAGCATCTATTGTCTTTCAGTTGTAGCACGGACGCATGCAACATGGCCTAGATACTGGCATTGTAGCTAAGTGCTAATTTTATACTAACCTTTTCAAAATGGATATTTAGACATGCTGCTTCATAAGACACTTAATGCTGAGGAAATGAAAACATCCAACAGAAATCAGCATCTTCCCACATTAGCATAGCCTTCTAAAGTCCAATGGTGGAAACATGGCATTGGAATCCACTCCTATTTATCTTAAAACAGCCACTTAGCTTTGACTGACACTAATTTTTACTACATGAAACTGTAGAAACCCCTTCATTTCCCCCTTCTGTCTCTGTCAGAAAATTACACAAGACAGAGTTTGTGATGTCCCCAGCTCCAGATCCTTTATTCTGTCAGATTACAGCATTTGATATGGCGTAGCTGTGTTGCCCTGGCCTCACATGCCAGCCAGAGGAAAGGGGGACCTGTCAGCGCCAGTGGAGAACACTGAGGATCATCACTTTGACTGATCCACAGGCCCCCAGACTGTCATTTCCTCCGACTGCACAAGTCAACACAAATAAAAGTGAGGAGGCAAAAGCCATAAGGGCTGGGAGAGATCCAGGCTCATTGTGGCTACTCCTTTTATTCAAACCTTACAGATGACATGATGTGAAAAATGAGCCTGTGTCTAGTCGGGTGCCCATTAGTGAGTGAGCACATTATCTCTCCTTTTTCACATTGAATCTCCTCCATACACGCAGTGGCAGATGCTCCTGTGGAGTCACTCACTTTTATAGGCTTTTGACTGCCGTACTCTTTTAAATACAGGGGCCTGCACCATGCAAAAAAATGACGTATGGCTGTCAGTGCTCTTTACCCCACAGACAGATGCCTTCAGTGGATTTCAGTGGAAACCGTCTGTTTGATTTTAAGGGGGACCGTTAACCCCTTCTCTCACAGACCAGACAGGCATGTAAAAACGGAATTAGAGAACACTCCAAAGATATTGTGGAGGTATAGCCCTACTCTATCCAGACCCTTTGCTGTCATACTGAATTGGTTTGTTTTGAGATTACATTATATTTCACATAGAGTTTTCTGTGTGCTCCTTTGCACCCCAGTATTTTTGGTTAGCACATTCTCTACTGCACATTTACCATTCCAGTGTTAAATTGCTATACTGTAATTACTTCACCACAATGGCCTATTTATTGCCTTACGTTCCTTATCTTACCTCATTTGCACACATTGTATATAGATTTGTTTTTTTTTCTACTGTATTATTAACTGTGTGTTTGTTTACTCCAATGTGTAACTATGTGTTGTTGTCAAAATATGGAAATAATATATACTGAACAAAATAAAAATGCAACATGCAACAATTTTACTTAGTTAAAGTTCATAGATGGAAATCAGTAAATTGAAATAAATAAATTAGACCCTAATTTATGGATTTCACATGACTGGGCAGGGGCACAGCCATGGGTGGGCATGGGAGGGCATAGGCCCACCCACTGGGGAGCCAGGCCCAGCCAATCTGAATGAGTTTTCCCCCACAAAAGGACTTTATTACAGACAGAAATACTCATCTTTGTACACTATAGTTCAGAAACACATTTTTATTCTGCATTTGTTCATTTTTTCTACAGCTTTTATATTAATCAAAAATTTAAGCATCGCCGTTTTTCTCACTTCCTTAATGGTTGTTAAAGCACTCATATCAACTGATGAAGAGAAATCAATTTGTTTCTCAAATCACCATGTTAGTGTCACATTGCTTTGGCTGGCATTGACACAATGAATGGACGCGTGTTTCTTTTGGACTGTGTCTTCCTCTAGCCAGACTGACACGTGTTAGCGCCTTCAGATCAACTGGAGAAAAAACATAACATGCCCCTTTTCACACTGTCTCACTTTCTCCAACACTTTCTCACGTACAGTGCCTTCAGAAAGTATTCACACCCCTTGACTTTTCCCACATTTTGTTGTGTTACAGCCTGAATTCAAAATGAATTCAATTTAGATTGTTTTGTCACTGGCCTACACACAATACCCCATTATGTCAAAGTGGAATCATGTTTTTCATTTTTTTCTATAATGAATTAGAAATGAAAACCTGAAATGTCTTGAGTCAACAAATATTCAACCCCTTTGTTATTTGAAGCCTAAATAAGTTCAGTAAACATTTGCTAAACAAGTCACATAATAAGTTGCATGGACTCTGTGTGCAATAATAGCTTACATGATTTTTGAATGACTACCTCATCTCTGTACCCCAGACATACAATTATCTGTAAGGTCCCTCAAATCATCCAGTGCATGTCAAACACAGACTCAACCACAAAGACCAGGGAGGATTTCCAATGCCTCGCAAAGAAGGGCACCTATTGGTAGATGGCAAAAAAAAGAAAAGAAAAAAAGCAGATATTGAAAATCCCTTTGAGCATGGTGATACACCCAGTCCCTACAAAGATACAGGCATCTTTCCTAACTCAGTTGCCAGAGAAGAAGGAAACCGCTCATTTCACAATGAGGCCAATGGTGATTTTAAAATGATTACAGAGTTTAATGGCTGTGATAGGAGAAAACTGATAATGGATCAACAACATTGTAGTTACTCCACAATACTAACCTAATTGACAGAGTGAAAAGAAGGAAGCCTGTACAGAATACAAATATTCCAAAACATGCATCCTGTTCGCAGCAAGGCGCTAAAATAATGCTGCAAAAAATGTGGCAAAGCAATTAACTTTTTGTCCTGAATATGAAGTGCTATGTTTGGGGCAAAATCAATACAACACATTTTCAAGCATAGTGGTCGCTGCATCATCTTATGGCATGTGTGTAATCGTTAAGGACTGGGAAGTTTTTCAGGATAAAAAAGAATGGAATAGAGCTAAGCACAGGCAAAATCCCAGAGGAAAACTAGGTTCCATCTGCTTTCAACAAGACACTGGGAGATGAATTCACCTTTCAACAGGACAATAACCTAAAACACAAGCCCAAATCTACACTGGAGTTGCTTACCAAGAAGACAGTGACAGTTCCTGAGTGGCTGAGTTATAGTTTTGACTTAAGTCTTCTTGAAAATCAATGACAAGACCTGAAAATGCTTGTCAAGCAATGATCAACAACCAATTTGACAGAGCTTGAAGAATTTTGAATAGAATAATGGGCAAATCCAGGTGTGGAAAGCTCTTAGGGACTTAACCAGAAAGACTCACAGCTGTAATCGCTTCCAAAGATGCTTCTATAAAGTATTGATTCTGGGGTGTGATTACTTATGTAAATTTAATATTTCTGTGTTTCATTTTTTATACATTTGCAAAAACTTCTAAAAACATATTTTCACTTTGACATTATGGGGTATTGTGTGTAGATGGGTGAGAGATTTTTATTTATTTAATCCATTTTTAATTCAGGCTGTAAAACAAGAAAATGTGGAATTAGTCAAGGGGTATGAATACCTTCTGAAGGCACTGTAAATGAGGGACGTCTAATTTTAAACCCCTTGATTTTCCAAGCTGTCATCACCATTTAAGGAAATGTAAAGTCCCCTGTTTTGGGTTCTGGTACCGGTTCTGACATTTTTCCTTATAAATCAATATGTGGACACCATAGATTGAAATGGTTTGCATTGAGCGGTAGCCCTGATTCACATGGAAACAGGAGTATGTGTCTTCTGCCTGTGGGAAGCAGGATGTGAAATCTGACACTACTTGAAGATGGGGTGTCCCTCCTATCGTTCACTCTTCTGACTGTCCATCAACTCCTGCCTGAACTCCACATCACAGCCACTAACAACTTTACATCATAACGCAGCAGGAAAGACTTGTTTCGTTGCTGTAGCACATTCAGAGATCGATCTATAGACAGTCATCTAAAATAATTAATAGATTTTAAACGCAGTACACTTTCTGTTTGTCATGTACTGACAAGATTAATGTGAGATGAAAGGCGAGTACTTAACGAGCTCAGGAAGCCAAGCTAGAGCTCTGTGAGACATTCACAGAGATGGGGGCAGACGTTTTGATCAAGAGAGACCTTTACAAAATATGCATATTTTCTCTAACACTAAATATAGAAATATGTATTTTACAGTTATAAGGAAGGTGAAATCTAGGTGATGTTAGTTGTTTTTTTATATATATTATTCATGCAGTTTTGTTCAATAGGAAATACATATTATAAAATATGCATATATATTTTCATATTTTTATCATATTTGTATTGTTCTCAAAAGTGACTACACCTCAGCAATGTATAACAATGTTTTACCAGAAAGGTGAGATTTAAACCTTCCTGGAGTATTATACTAGCATTACTAGTTATTGTTTATGGCCCTCTCATGATAAATAACTACATTTGGGGATCATGTAGATTAGATGTTTTATTACATTTAGTTACATTTAAGAAGTTCTTAATAAACACCTCTGGTGAAGTATACTGTGCAACCATCTGGAAACTATGACAGAGCTTCGACTTGAGCCTGTCACGTCCAGGCCTGAGTTTCGGGCTGGCGTGTTTAGTTTGTGTTTTAGTTCGGAGGGTTTTTTGTTCTAGTTTATGTATTTCTATGTTGGGTTGATGGTTCCCAATTAGAGGCAGCTGATTGTCGTTACCTCTAATTGGGAACCATATATATGTTTGTGGTTTTCACTGGGGGGTTTTGTGGGTCATTGTTTATATTGAGGGATTGAGTATTTTTAGTTGGTGTGAGTGTGAGTGTGAGTGTGAGTGTGAGTGTGAGTGTGAGTGTGAGTGTGAGTGTGAGTGTGAGTGTGAGTGTGAGTGTGAGTGTGAGTGTGAGTGTGAGTGTGAGTGTGAGTGTGAGTGTGAGTGTGAGTGTGAGTGTGAGTGTGAGTGTGAGTGTGTATAGCCACACTGGAGTTACGATCTTTCTTTGTTTATTATTTTACCAGTTACATTTGAAATAAAGCATTGAACTGGATACCTTGCTGCATCTTGGTCCGTCTCTAATAGAAGATCGTGACAGAGCCTGTGTGTTTCACATCAGTATATAATTGTTATTTTCATGAACGAATCAAAGGGGGTTTTCAAGGTCTCCACACACGTTAAAACGTGAGAGCTACTCTTACCCTATACATCGGCCAAAGTCAAATGAACAGTCCTCTGTCTACCATGGGACAATGTGCTCGCTGTGTGCAGTATATGTTTTTAATGACTGGTGCCAGGGGAAGATAATCACAGATGCCCACTATGCAGAAATCAGTGCACTTGGTGGACCAATTAACTGCAGCAGGGGAAACCCTGGTGGATGGTTAAAGATATTTTTTTAAATTAACAATATATTTCAGATGATTGTGAAGGCTAACTGTTTGCACCCATTCCAATTAGGTTGATGTGTTTTTAACATAATTAAATCGATCATTTAGGTCATCGTCAACCATGATAAATTCCGTGTGGAATCTCCGAGCACAAAGTAAAAGCAACTGTCTCAGAAGCTCTGGTCAATAAAAGAGTACAACACAACCTTCCCCCGTACAGGCATCTCTGTATGAACCAGAACCCCTCGGTTCAATCTAATCTCTGACATGAAACAACAAGCCTTAGGGACACCATCCCAGTCCACATCTCAGCAGCACAACATCATAAGAAGCACAGCATAGGGGGGTTTGATCAAGCTGTCAGGGGAGAGGTATGTTTCCATTTTACAACTTCACTGGTGGACTAGTCCTTATGAATGCTCCACCACTCCCTCTCTCTCTCTCTTCTCTGAGTTCCACTTGTGTCAGTTTTCCTTCAGTGCAGGTCCCCCCATGGGCTCTGTCCCATTACCGTCCTATGACTTGCAACCCCGCAATCCCACATGATCCCCCACAACAATCCCACCAGCGTGGAGGAAATGCTAGAATAAGGGGCCTACAGGAGAACAGTTAGAGTGGTTCCTATGACCTATGTCAGCCATACCTTCCCCACTCATTGTCACCTCCTCTGCGGTGGAACAGATCATAACAAAATATGAGGGCTGTATATTGTCAATATTTGCCCATTTAAAACACTGTTCCTTAAATCTCAGAAGGATCCTATATAAACGGGTAGCTATAATAACCACATTAGCTGCTATGCTTGATTCCCCCACGATGTGGAACTGTTATTACTGTTCAATCTTGAGCAAATTTAGTGCAGCTTGCAATATGTTTGTTTTGAGTTGTCCGAAAAGTAAGGCATGTATCAACAAGGAATGAATGCTGAGGCAAGATGTCACCAGCTGTGCATGGTACGTATCCGTGAGAGTTGTATTAATGGTTTATTTACAAGGGGGTCTATCAGAAGCCTTAATGGAGTGTTTTCTCAGGGATTTCATATTTTTTTCCCCCCTTTCTATATTGTCTTACTTTTAACATGCATGGGGTGTGTGTCTGTCTGTCTGTCTGTCTGTCTGTCTGTCTGTCTACATGGAAGCATTAATACAAAACTGACATGCCTGGACTGAAAGATGAATGGTGCTTGTCCAAGCGTTCTGAACTGCTTGGCTTTAATCTTATTGCATATGAATAGCTGCACATTTGCTGCTGTGAGAGACATGAATTGACCCAACGACTGCCCAAGACATAGCCAACTAATGAAATGGGATCCAAATAATAACAATAGGACTAAACATCTGCGCTGCCAACCCTACGCTATTTGTGCATCACTTAGATACACATCCCCCACTCCATCACAATGCTGTGTGTGCTTCCTGGCTGCAGAACAAACAGCAGCAGGCCCAGCTGCAGGGTCAATAAGAGCCAAAATACCTTTTTATTTCCCTAGCCGCCCATGTGGTTAGATCCAGCAGTTGGTCCAGAACACGTACTGATGCCTTCAATAGCCCTTTTGGTCCTTCGTTGTGTTCCTTTTGGATTTTGTGGGACCATGTCGGGGATGTGTCCGATTTATTTGAATGACGTTCGCTGATAGAAAAGACAATAGAGAACTTCTTCAAAGGTCTTTAGTCAAATAGATTTTATAAGGATTTTACGACCAAAGTGGTTCATTATCATAGCTAATAATGAGGATTGCTATCAAAATGCCTATAATCAGTTTTGGTTTGGAGTGTACATATTTGCCGGCTGTGACTAACATGCCAGATGTTGTATGGAAGGAAACATACAAATTGTTCTATAACAGCAATAAAGGGATACATGTACTACGGTATACATAGGAATAAATAAATGTTGAGCTGCTCAAAACTTATAACTGATATACAAAAGAGTTAAGTTACATTTCTGTAGCTAGTGTATACTAAAGCATTATATTGCATGAAACCTCTATCTGGGATCCTACATAACTAAGAGGACACTCCAGACAAGCTCAACCAGAGGAACCATCTCCCAAATATTAGCTACCTGGGTCAGCTCTGTAATGTCATTCTTCCCCTCACACCCAGGGAGGCAAAGCAACCTCACTAAGGTTGCACAATTCAGGTAACTTTCCCAAAATTCCCAGGTTTTTCAGAAATCCCAGTTGGAAGATTTCTGGAAAACCGGGGAATTTTGGGAAAGTTTGCCGAATTTTGGTACCCTCAACCTCATCTAACCACGCCATATATACAGAACTGCCAAAGCCCTAAGTTCAACTGGAACATGCCATTACGATATATTGAAAACGAAACTCCTTGAGTAAGCTTGCCTGAGACCTAATGCCTAGGCTTTAGCTCAGCGGGCTAGCTTGGACGACCTAGGTTTGATGCCTGGTCAGTAATATAAGCATGAGGGTAATTTTCATTTGCAAGAGTGTACTATTACAGGGGTTGCCTGAGGGGCATGTTATTTTTTTTATTGTACCGTGACTGAATACATCGGGATGAAGAGTGAATAGATAAGTTACAAACTCAGTCACACTCATAAAGCATGTTACAACCAAATTATTTCTTACACAGCTTGTACTCAATATGCAATTCAAAGAAGCCTGGCAATATTCAACTGATATACAATGGTGTTTAGTTTTAATAGAAGCCCTCAGCTGAAATACGAGCTGACAAACATGGCAAGACAAACACGGTCTCTCTCTGGCAAGGAAATATACACTCTCAAATAGACCTGTACCCCTTTGAATCCTCTGTGTGGGTGAAACCAAAGCGCAGAACAAACAGCGTTCTGATAAGGCTTTGAACGTGATAACAGCCTCTGACAGGGAGGAGGGGAGGCTTTGGGCTCGCTGCGAAAACACAGGCCGTGATTGACACAATTCCCTGGCCTTAGAGAAGTTTACCTTTTAATAGGAGCTCAGAGAGAGAGCGTCTCGACGACGACGACCTGGCCCAGGATTCCACCGACAGACAGGAGGGGACGGCTGGGGAGGAGTGTGTGTGTCTGAGGCAGCGGGGTCCACTTGTAGCAGATTTCAATCAAGAACTTCAGCCATTCCCCAAATATCCCCTTCTCTTTCGGAGCCGAGCTGGAAGGTTGTTTGAAGAAAATGAGTGAATTCAGGATCAAGAGCCTTTCCGGAAGAATTTAAGTCTGTTTGAGGATTATGACTTCTTCATCCAGTTCAAAGCCAGCAGAGAAAGTGCTGTATTGCTAGCCCTTGGAAGCCTGGCTTAGCCATGCATTCCAGATGGTGATATAGCACTGATAAAAACTCTGTCAAGTAACTACACTTATGGAGACACATCTTCAAAACATTAAGAAAGTTGAAGAAAGTTGGAACACTCAAGCTCTAATTCAAAAGTCAGAGAAAGAATGTGTACGCCCCACATGAAAAATCCTGGTCACCTGCAGCAACTCTACACTCAATTTTCATTTTGTCACTCTGACACCACATTCATAATTCTCCCTCCTGTTATTCACACATTATTTCCTATTTGCGTGCATGTGTGACTATCAGAACGTAAGAGCCTTTGCTAATCATCCCCAGCCCCATTTGTGCACACCCTCTTCAGCTAACATACTGTATAACTGCTGGTCTGCTTATTAGTGTATCAAGTCCTTTCTGCTCTCACTCTCAGCCTCCTATCGCTGCCACCACTCATATTCACAGTGCTGGCTAACGGCTGTATAAACTACTACACCTAAACTCGTCTACTTCATAAATTACAGTTAGCACACCTACACACCTCTCCTGTCAGCACTGATCACCATTCACTTCAATGCATTTCCTCTGTGTGCTCCACTAGCAGTGGGCTGCCTGGTTTCTATCTCTGAGATGATGCGTACTTCCACTTTCTCCAGGAAAAAAAAATGGAGGAGGCTATAATCATTTTCCAAGCGCTCATTAGCTTCTGATGCATACAGCTGCCTATGCATACAGTATCGGGAAAGTGTAGAGTTTGAAGGCTTAAATCTAAACATATGTCTTCGTGTGGACTTGGACTCAAATCTGTCATTATTTACCCTGTTTACAGCATAACTTGAAAACAAAACAAGTAATCAATACGGAATGGGGACAGATTACTGTATGTGCCAATATTTTAGACAGCTTTGATAAAGGGCTCTGGGCTTCTAATAGATTCTTTAGGGAATACACTCCATTTACCTTAAAGTTAAAGAGGGAGCTGTTTGCCAATTGCAAATAGGACCATTAATTAGCTGTTGATTAAACGATTTAGTCTCCTAAAATCCCAACTTTTATAGGCACATGGATGTTGACCATGCAGCAGGTGATTGTAGGAAATAATATAACTCTCCCAAAGCTTATTGCTGTCTAACCTATTTTATTGAAGGAAAGTAAAAGTGCGTCCCATGTCAACAATTGCGAAAGCCACTTTGTAAATCCTTAAATAATCTACATGGGTTTAGAACCACGTGTTGGAAAGCAAGAATGACTTAACCTTATCTGCAGCCCACCGTAAAGCACATCATGGCCATTTCCCCTTTATTACCAAAGCCTTGCATGGTCTGATCATTTCTTTCACTAAATAACCCCACCTGCTTTTAGCTGAATATTTGACAATACTTCTTTAAGAATAATAAGTTCTTAGCCCACTAGTGTCCAGTGGATGGTCAGGGGCTAACACATGCAATGGCCAACAAAACCATTAATCCAGAACAGACAAGAGTGAAGAGAGGAAACTCCAATCTCAGCATTAGACAGCCTCTAACATTGAAGAAGTATCACGAGTCTGTGACGGAGCTTTGAGAAAACTGAAGGATCTCTTTGCCCCATAGCAGAGGTCTGTTAGCCACAGTTATTTTCTACTTTACACTTTTAAAGTGTTTATTTTATCCTGTATCAAACACACCCTCGCACATAAAAAAAAGAGGACGGTTAGACAAACACAGTGAGCCAAGCCTCTTGAGCAATGGGAGCCTTGAGAGAGGAGGAGAGGGGCGAAGGTACTCCTACAGACAGCCGCAGCAGGGGTGGGGGGGACCATAGGCACATCAATGACTAACACTCACAGCAAGGCCACCTCCCCTCACTTTGAAAAGAAAATAAATTAAACAACAGAGGGGACACTGACATTCACTGCTGCCTTTCAGTTTGTTGCTCCAACTAACAGCTTGTACCATGACCATCACATGCGTATGCAATAGGTACTGAATTTCCAAGCTTTATACACAAAAGGTATATTGTTTGTTTGAGACTACCTATCAAAAATGATAGTTTAAAACATTGATGCATAGATGAGACAAACAAAAAGTTACCTGATGCTCTGACCTGCCATCCAGCGGGAGTGAGGAAAACCCCATATCTCCATGCTTCTTCCTGCGATGCATTACACACACAATCAATAATGGAAAAATATACACTGCGAAAGGCCTTAGCCACCGACGAGAGGCATTGATAAATGATTTTCTGCCAGTTATAACAGCAAGGTGCACCCAGTGAAGAGAGTGGAAGGCCTTTTTAATAGTACAAGGAGAGAATAAAAATCAAACCCAAGAGGGCCTCCGCTGGAAAGAGGGGATGGTGCATCTCTCAGCTCTAAATCACAACTCTACTTTAGACCCATGCCTTCGCTTTCCCATTTTTCAACATTATCCAAGGAAACTTGTCTCTGCCTTCTGTTGAAAAGTTTCCAGGTTATGATTTATCAAAGTGAAGAACATCTATCAACACCTGTCCAAAAATATAAACACAACAATCCCTGCATTTTAGGCACAGACAGAAGTTGTCCACTGCTTTGCTGCTATGAAAAGTGTACATTATGATTCTGATTATTTACTGAAACGTGTCATGTGAAAAATAAAATGTTGAATTTCGTCACACAAAAAAGTCCTTGTGAAAAATTATAACTATACTTTAAAATTGTGGCCTTTTACAATGGCCAGTATATGTGCATTCCAATAGTCAGCAATGTAAAATACTGTAGTGGGCAATACATAGCTAGCATGCCTTTATTATCTCCAGGTAGAAAAAAAAGAATGCTTAAGAGGAGTGAAAAGTTTCCAAAGGTCAAGAATGAATCAAACTCATTACCTGTGGAAAAGAGGGATTATTGCCGGGTTCCTGCTAACTGCTTTTGCCCAGTTTTAACCTGTTTTCTTTTCAAAGCGCCACAGATTCCCATAGGGGCAGGTGTCCACAAATACTACTTTAAAATGGGATAAGTGAATTATAAGGGTCCTTCTGGGCCTGTAGGAAACAGATTTGAATATTTTCTAAAAAGCAGGTGAAATGCAAACAGAAATAAACAGATAGTATGTAGCAGACAGACATTTGGTCATGATACTGGAATAAACAATTTAGCCTGTTTGTTAATTGCGTGGTTGCTGTGTTCAGTAAAGCCTGATGACAACCCAATTCTCTGTCATGCACTAGAAAGAGTCAAAGCCATGCTAGCTGGGGAGAGAAAATCCTGCTTACTGTCCATGAGGGCCAGTAGCTACCACTTGATCTGGTAAATACTGCAGATGAAAGGGGGAGAGAAAGGGAGTGAGAGAGAGGGGTGTGGGAGTGATGGTTTATATGCCCATGAACCCAGTGTGATGGGCACTCCGGTCCACTTTCCTCTCTCAGCGCTCAGATTCCAGAAGTTTCCGAGAGCTTCAAGCACTTATCACAGAGGGTTTAAATCTACAGCAGGCAGCTCACAGACAGAGCAGAAGCAGACAGACAAGACAAGCCTGAATGGACACAGTCCTTTTACTTATTGGAAAAATATTAGCCAGTCGTTACAGCAAATGTCTTTCGAAATAATTTGAATGTCAATGCAAAACAACAGGGGGATAGTTAAATGTTTCTGAACGGATATGGATGTTGCGAAATAATAGCAAAGCCGATGTATATTAATGCTACATCCATATCCTCTCTGAGGAGTAAACAAACCTCTGTTTAGAGATGCAAGATGTGGGACCTAATGTCGTATAGCCTACTGGTACAAGACATTACATGCTTTGTATTCTTCTTTTTTTAATGCAGTGAACTGTTTGAAATGGCAATATTAACATATAGCATATTTGCAACATACATGTTGGTCATATGAAATCTTTTTTTTTTTTAAATATATTTTAATGTTTGCCATTTTGATAGCACCTTGTCTAAAATGGACAATTTGCTGTCTGTCCTTAGATAATGAATCTGAGTGTGCACAAAATGGTGTTGCATAATGCCCTTGAATATATACATTATTATGTAGTTACAGCTAGAAACAACAACTGCATTAAAGCAAAAAGAGGATTAAGATATCAGTTCTTTTTTCATACACAACTAACTATGAGCCTAATTCAGGCTAATTATGTTGTAGCCCTACATAAAGAAACAATGCACTGTGCTCTATTTCCTGCCGTGTGGCCAGTGCCAGGCTTTAAAGCACTATTGTGTTCATATGAAAACATGGAGATTGGTACAGCCTCCTCTTGGCAACACTGGGCACTGTAATTTCAAACTCCAGAATGATTCCCAAATATACATTCCCAATGAGTACAGTGATTATTCATATCATCAGGCTAGTATCTAATATGGGACGTATAGCCACATTTAGGTTCATTCATTGTTGAAAGGGTCATGATGAATGAAAACTACACTTCATGCCTAAACCGAAATACAATCTTCAATCTTCTCTTTCGTGTGTTCTCCTTATTTTTTAATTGTTTTATCTAATTTTATGGTTATAAAGCACACACAAGGAATAAAAAAAGATATAGTAAACGCTCTAAGGGAAGTCCGGCTTGTAAATGTGCACAATATTCCACATTATATAGCCTACATGTCATTTCGGAGTACGGTCAGAGTGACGCAGTGTCAAATCTGTGTGACAGATTTAGGTGAAAGCTGGTGAGGGGAGCATGCATGGTGAGAGTGGCTTAGGGCTGAATAAGACACCCTCTAGTAGAAAAAAGCCCTACTCACCACTGAGCTCAGCCTGGGCCACTACTGCCCACCAGCCCACACAAACAAGCCCCTGACACCATTGCCATCTCCTGACCAAGTCAACACACCACACGGCTTCCTGCTCAGCTTTTTGGGCATCTCTTTAAGTTAAGACAACATCCGTTTTGAAACAGGAGATCGATTAAGCCTAACTTGAAAATGTAAAATAAAGCATTGAGAGGCAAATGTGCATGATACATGTCCTGTTTACTTCAATAGGAATGTACGAAGCACAATAATACATTTGAAAACAAATCTAGTGAAATACTACTTGGATCTTTCCCAAGTGTACAAATTACTGTAATAGAGCCATAGAGAGTTGGTGAAATATGGTAAGAACATACAAGGTAGGCTCTCAGGGGAGTTTCTTCTTTAGGCCATATTCTTTATGTAATGTCTCCCTCTTTTGGCTATATTAGGATATTGAATAGGGGCGGCAGGGTAGGGTAGTGGTTAGAGCGTTGGACTAGTAACTGAAAGGTTGCAAGTTCAAATCCCTGAGCTGACAAAGTATAAATCTGTCATTCTGCCCCTGAACAGGCAGTTAATGCACTGTTCCTAGGCTGTCATTGAAAATAAGAATTTGTTCTTAACTGACTTGCCTAGTAAAATAAATAGACACATATTCATTGTATAGAACAATGTGGTGTTGGGGAGTAGTGAACTACTGTCTAGTTTAACTAATTAAATTACATTTTGCAGTAGCTTGGTGGTAGTTGAACTAAATTCAAATCTTCTGGCTGTTTTCAGTAGTTAATCATGACTGTTTTGCAGTGCAGCTAACTACTAAACCTACACACAACTTTTTTTGCGAAATGAAAATAAAATATGGGTGAAGAAGCAAGAATGTCCTTTCTTTTTCAGCATCAGACCTGCCTATTCTCACTTGAAACATTGTTTTTTTGTTTAATCGGATAAATTACACATTCTGTTAAGATCTGACTCCAGAGGTATCTGTTCTTGCAATTCGTATTCTGTAACATTTCAGATTCTGTTTTAGTACCTACTACACTGTTGGAGCTAGGAAGACAAGGATTTCACTCCACCCTCAAATAACACCTGCTAAACATGTGTATGTGACCAATAACATTTGATTTGATTTTGATTTGATTTTGATATTATACTTTTTCACAAAGTAGTTTGGAAGTAACTTTAGTTAAGTAAACTATATTTTTCTTATTAAGAATAGCTATAGTGTAGCTTAACTTTGTCCAGTGTGAATTAACTGGCAGCTTGGTAAACTACATTTTCAGAGTAGCTTCCCTAACACTGGCTTTGTGTAAAGCATGTGGAAGTGTAGCTAGCTAGCTAGGCTATGCTGTTACATGTGGAAATATATTTATTAGAAAAAATGGTATTTAAATGGTAGCCTGCACAGGATGGATTTTAAAATAATGCTATTAATGAAAAATGACTAATAATAGACCTTCCTTGGTAGTGGTAGTGACTGATAACAATCTGCATGTCGCAATACTACTATTAACAGTGGTCTTATGGGGCAGGGTAACTTCTTAGTCAACTAAACTGGGGACAGCCTGACACCTAGTGGATAAAGAATAAACTGCTTCTAATCAAAAATCCAATCAAATCCAATTTTATTGGTCACATACACGTGTTTAGCAGATGTTATTGTGGGTGTAGGGTAATGCTTGTGTTTCTAGCTCCAACAGTGCAGTAATATCTAACAATTTCACAACAATACAAACAATACACACACATCTAAAGTAAAGGAATGGAATTAAGAATACATAAATATTTGGATGAGCAATGTCAGAGCGGCATAGACTAAGATACAGTAGAATAGAATAGAACACAGTGTATATATATATAATGCAAAATATGTAAACATGATTAAAGTGACTAGTGTTCCATTATTAAAGTGACCAGTGATGTCAAGTCTATGTAGATAGGGCAACAGCCTCTAATGTGCTAGTGAAGGCTATTTAACAGTCTGATGGCCTTGAGATAGAAGCTGTTTTTCAGGCTCTTGGTCCCAGCTTTAATGCACCTGTACTGACCTCACCTTCTGGATGGTAGCGGGGTGAACAGGCAGTGGCTCGGGTGGTTGTTGTCCTTGATGGCCTTCCTGTGACATTGGGTACTGGAGGGCAGGTAGTTTGCCCCCGGTGATGCGTTGGGCAGACTGCACCACACTCTGGAGAGCCCTGCAGAGAAAGGCTGCAATAGTTGCTTTTTGTTAGGCCTATGAACTTGGATGTTGGTTAGATCTTTACATTTACATTTAAGTAATTTAGCAGACACTCTTATCCAGAGCGACTTAGTCAGTCCATTCAACTAAGGTATAATAGAGCCCCATATCCCAGTAATTGCAAGTAAAAAGCTTTCCTCAATAAAACCGCTATCAACAAAGTCAGTGCCAGTAAGAAAAGACTGTAACAATTTATTTTAAGGTGCACATATTGGCCACTACTTTGTAGTTTAGAAGTGTGTATACTAGTAGCTAATAAGGCCTTTATGTCTAATTAGTCATAATTAGGCCTTAATTACGTTTTTTCTTATTCAAAGATTATAAGTCATATTACTGGACAATCCTTAACAACCTTATTGTTAGTCAAAGTAGTATGGTTACACAAAGTAGTATGGTTAATGCCCGGGAAGCCGTTGTTTGGAGGATATATTGGCAGGGGTGTTGTCGGCAAACTGTGCCGATATTTCCTCCAAACACCGGCTTCGAGGGCATTAGCACTTAGCAACATATTCAAATAATGAGTGACATATTTTAATTTTTTAACATTTTATTTGTATTAATTTATTCATACCATTTCATCCTTCCACAAGATTTAGTCCCGACGCAAATCTAGGGTTGCTACCCAAGCCGGCTGTTTGTTTGTTTTATTGGTTCGGTTGCCAGAGACGCAACCCAGTTGTTCCGTTTTTTTTTGCTCTGTATCTATGACCCAGTCATCGTTATAAATGTTCCATTGCCATAATTGTAACGTTCTTATCCCTTGCTTGCTAGCTAGCCAACTAAGGCTAACTTACAGTCACGTCAAACAGTGCAGACAGAATAACAGCAAAGTAGCTGCATTTGCATTTGTTTAAGCTGTTTTCTAGTGACATTTATTTGGATCCATCCATAACAATGAGCTAATGATGCACGATTTTGCCTGGCGTAGAAAATGTGCTCTCTCATCAGGACACTTGTTCAGAGGAGCTAGCCAACAACACAGCTAACACAATCCTTTCAAACGGAAGCTGAAAAGACTGCAAACTAGCTGCACTTTGTTTCATTTCACCTGTTTTCTATTGATAGTTCTTTGTATACATTCATACAAATTATGCTGATTCATGATTTTGACTGACTGAGAAAAGCTGCCTGCCTGTCTCTCATCCCGACTCCCGACATGTTCATTACTATGGGACAGCTGGAGATCTAATTTGTATATTGAAACAAGGTTGCAAATGTCGGAGAGACAGACAGCAAGGTTTATACAAATATCCACTGTAAAAACTAAATGTTAGTCTAAAAGGAATGTGAGATAATGTCTAGATGCTTTTTATAGTGGAGATTTTATAAATTTCCTGGCTGGGTTGATGAGAGTGGATTGCTCAGTCAGATGGAACAGAGTAAATAGGCATTTTAACGTCATAGATTTAGCCGGTGGTAACTTGTGGAATGGACACCGTGTGGAATGCCCTTCTAACCAATCAGCATTCAGGATTAAACTGTTGTATAATTTAGAATAGGGAACACATTTAAAGGTACTATGTCCTTATTAGTCCCACATTGAGACAACTTACTGTGAGCAAAAGCATATAATGTTAGCCTGAAACGAAATAATTTTGTAGTTTCATGAGATATTAACTTCCATAGTGTATCTTTAAATTAGAATAACTATTATGTATTAGGACTTGCTGAAAGTATATAGTGTTCTCTATATATATATTTGGACAGTGCTGCATTTTTTTTCCCTTTCCTTTTGATTTGCCTATGATTCAGTGAGGGACTGTTTCCTCTTGTAGATTTTGATGAGTTGTATGTTTGTACAGGGGGTAATTTCATACAGCGCACACGTTCATGAATCTGGTCTTCTGTAGCCCAAATGGATTTTGTAGTTTTGACAGTATGGCTGTGAGCCAGAGTTTCTAACTGAACTGTCTGTCCCAAACCAAACCCAGAGTTTCTAACTGAACTGTCTGTCCCAAACCAAACCCAGAGTTTCTAACTGAACTGTCTGTCCCAAACCAAACCCAGAGTTTCTAACTGAACTGTCTGTCCCAAACCAAACCCAGAGTTTCTAACTGAACTCTCAAAAAAAAAAAACAACAACAAACAAACAAACAACAACTTCCCCTTAAATTCCTTACATTGATACACAAAATGTAATTGCAATACAAAACAGCTTGTGACTGGAGTTTCCCACTAGGGTAGAGTTTTTCCTGGTCAGTTCATGATGTTTGTTTTTTATTAGCTCTTACATCTGATGTTTACACCGTGTGACCCTGTACAGTCCAGTGGGTTGTTAAATCATGAAACGGTAAAGTGTAGGAAAATATTTAATTAAAAAAATCAGTTCCCTTCCCGAAGTTCTGTTTTGGCCAAGAGAAGAGAGTTTTTAATGTATTAAAGGCTGCAGTTACAGTCCGTCTTTTACACTGCTACAGCAGTCACATGTGCAATTTGTTTATAATGCCACCAGACACTCGAATATGGAAAATATTTCCTCCTTGAAAACCAACAAACTACATTCTGTTCCAGTCTCTCCTGTTTTATTCATGATCAGCAGGCAGGCAAACTTACAGGAAATGTGAGGTAACTACAACCTTACTGACCCAGAGGCCATATCTCATGTTTTTTTCTTCAGTCCCTCTCATCATATAAGCACAGACAACGATAATGATGATGATGATGATGATGATTATTAAGATGATTACATGCATGGGCTGCATACGGAAAAGGGAAGGTGAGTTTAAATGAATAGCCCTGCTCTCTCCAGAGCTTCATCTACATTAGGCACAAGTTGTCTCTCATAGTTCCAGACCCTATTGTCTTCATGTAGCTTTTCCTTGGTCAGTCCTCTTCGTAGGGGAACTCTGACATGGATGTTATGACACAATTTAGGAGGGACCTTCACTGTCTGCCCGAAGTTACTCAGTGCAGAATGAGGTCTGCTCCACTGCTCTAAGGTCAGGGACACAGAGGGGTTAGACAGAGGTTCAATTCAATTCTAACCTGGGTCATACTATCATTTTATAGGGGTGGTAGATTCTAATCTGGGCCGTACTATCATCTTGGAGGGGTGCACGATTCTAATCTGGGCCGTGCTATCATATTGGAGGGGTGGTAGATTCTAACCTGAGCCGTATTATCATCTTGGAGGGATGGTAGATGCGATAGTCTGGCTCCTTTCTGTAAATGCGCTCCATGATGTTGATCCCTGGTACATCCCTCCAGCGGGGCCGTTTAAATCTTCCACTGGGATCAAACTGGGATTTAGGGAAGATGTGGTTCTCTATGAGGAACACTTCGGCCTGGGGAGATGGAGGAGGAGAGAGAGAGAGGGTTAGGGGAAGGGTTAGCTAAAAGGGTTAAGGGAAGGGTTATCTAACATGCTAAGTAGTTGCAAAGTAGCAAAAAAACAGTTAAACAGTTGCTAATTAGCTAACATGGTCCATGATGAGATTTGAACACGCAACCTTAGGATTGCTAGACGTTCGTGTTATACGACCAACCAACCCCCCTACTTTAGTTTTTGCCTTAAGTACCCTTCTATCTTGTGTAACCACACTAAAGGTAACATATCAAACTAATTTGAGTGTCCCGGATTTACATTTACTATGTTACATCTAGTCTGGATAATACGGTAGAGGTTTCACAGTACTTGGGCAACGTGATGATGTTGTAGACCACGAATGCCAGAGCTGAAGCTATCAGTAGAGGAAACACCTCTTCTCAATCATGAGCAAGACTTGGGAAGGTAGGTTAGGGAAGATAAAGAGTGAGGTGACCTTTCAAGAGAAGAGAAAGAAACTAATGTAGTCACACTTGCTGAGTGGTTCTTAGAGTGCGATAGAGACATGCACAACATGCAGATATGTAATGAAACTGGGAAACTACCTTGAGGGGAAATGGCAGGTGTGTGCAGCTGTTGATCATATCCTTCTCCCCCAAGTGTGCTCCGTTTGAGACTATCCTATCAATGGGACATTAAGAACTGTGATGGCTGAACAAGGACATGGATAATATACAGTTAGCTGGGTTTTGTGTGCATTGGCAGGACGGAATAGCAGCTTCCAGTAAACTCAGGGGAAGGGGTGTGTCTTTTTGTTAACAACAGGTGGTGCACAATCTCTAATAATAAAGAATTCTCAAGGTTCTGTTTGTCTGAGTTAGAATACCTCATGAGCTGTAGACGATAACATTCACCAAGAGAGTTTTCATCTGTATTTTTCGTAGCTGTCTATTTACCACCACAAACCAACGCTGGCACTAAAACCGCCCGCTGGTGATTTGAAAGCAAGAAAACCAAAATCTGTTTTACCTCATTTCTACCTGCATGTCACCTGTGCAACTAGAGGAAAAAAACTCTTGATCATCTGTACTCCACACAGAGACGCATACAAAGCTCACCAGCCGCTTATGTACAGTATCTGAAACGAGTCAGGCATGGTTGCTCGTGGTCAAATGATGAGGTAGCCCTGCCTGCAAACCTCAAAAACCAGTGTCTGGCCTCAGACCAAGGGGGAATGACCTCTTTGTCTAATGGTCTAAGACGTTGGTTGCTCCTGTGGGAGACCCAGGTTTATATGCTGCATGTTACATTGGTGCCCAATGTGGGCCAGACTCTCATGGGTGGTTAAAGGGGGGGTGAATGGCATGGTTGCTCATGGTCATGTGAAGAGGTAGCACTGCCTGCGAACTTCAAAAACCACTGTGTGTCCTTGGACCAAGGGAGAATTTCCTATTTTTTGATGTTGGTTAACACTGGTATGGTAAAATGTTGGTTGTGCCAGTGGGAGACCCGGAGTTCATATCCCACATGTTACACTTATAAGAAATTCCGCTACGCATTCCAACGAACCATCAAACAGGCAAAGCGTACTACACCGGCTCTGACGCTTGTCGGATGTGGCAGGGCTTGCAAACGATCACTGATTACAAAGGAAAACAAGCTATGCTCGCTTCAAATCAAGCAACACTGAACCATGCATGAGAACACCAGCTGTTCCAGATGATTGTGTGATAACCTTTGAACAGGTTAAAATTCACAAGGCTGCAGGGTCAGATGGATGACCAGGATGTGTACTCAGAGCATGTGCTGACCAGCTGGCAAGTGTCTTCACTGACATTTTTAACCTTTCACTGATCCAGTGTGTAATACCTACATGTTTCAAGAATGCCAAGGTAACCTGTCTAAATGACTACCGCCCTGTAGCACTCGCGTCTGTAGCCAATGCTTTGAAAGGCTGTCATGGCTCACATCAACACCATCATCCCAGACACCCTGGACCTAGTCCAGTTTGCATACCACCCCAACAGATCCACAGATGACACAATCTCTATTGCACTCCACACTGCCTTTTCCCACCTGCAGAAAAGGATCACCTACGTGAGAATAATGTTCATTTAGTACAGTTAAGCGTTAAACACAATAGTGCCCTCCTGCACCTCATGAGACACTCCATAATTTCACTGATTACCTCCCCTATATCTGTCACTCCCTTAGCGCCATTTCCCAGGCAGTTTTGACTATGTGTTTCATGTCCCAATGCTACGCTTGTCTTGTTCCACGGTCATTATATTATTAAACTCACCACCTGCTTTTCGACTCCCAGCGTCTCCATTACAGAATGCTCCCCGGATAAATGGAAGCATCAGGAAATCAGAACATCGTCCAGACGGTTGACGAACAGGGATACCTGCTTAGTCAACACCACGACCAGCTGGCGCAACTGGGAACGGCTATGGAAGAGGTTCTTCGCAGTCTTCAACTTCTCTAACATACCCGAAAGGCGTTGCCTTCAACTAGCGAAGGATCCTCTACCACCAGTCAAGCTAGCACACCAGTCCCTTCAGCAGCCCGCCCAGGTCAGTGATGCCCGTTTGTCCCTCTCGGATAAATATGATGGAACCCCATCTAAATGCAGTGGTTTCCTACTCCAGTGCTCCCTTTATTTTGCACACCAAATGGGAGCCCCCACCACCGAGAGGTTCAAGGTTGCCATGGCTACTTCTCTGCCGACTAGACAGGCGTTGGAGTGGGCTACGTCCTTCTGGGAGAGAGAAGAGAAGGAGCTGGCTTCATATGAGGGGTTCATGGCTCTGTTCAGAGGTATCTTTGATCATCCACCGGAGGGCAGAGAGGGGGGTGAGCGCCTACTCCAACTACGGCAGGATGACCAGACCACTGCCGAGTACGCGCTCACTTTCCGGACATTAGCAGCATCCAGTGGATGGAATGAGCCGGCGCTCCGCACGCTATTCCAAAGAGGTCTGCGTGAGGAGGTTCAGTCAAAACTGGCATGTCGAGACAACAACCTCTCCTTGGACACACTCATCGCGATGGCTATCCGTTTGGATAACCTACTTCGGGAGCGTTGGTAACCACATCGCTTCTATCCCTTCCTCATTGAACACTCTGTATCAGAGCCTGAACCTATGGAGGTAGGGGTCATGCCTTCCCACGGCGGAGCGACGCAGACGGAGACAACTGGGGCTCTGTCTCTATTGTGGTCAAGGGGGGCACCATTACGACCCAACTCAGGATCCACGAGAACAGAGGGACGGTCATGTGATCTTCCACTTCCTGGGGCAGGTGTGAGTATCCCCTCTTCATTTTCTGCCAAACCCTGTTTAGTGTCGATCACACTAGCTGGTTGTCCCTCATGTACTGTTTCTACAGCGCTAGTGGATCCCGGTGTTGTGGAATCCACTAGAACAGACCCTTGCCTCCTCTCTGAACATCACCTCATACCCGCTCTCCTCTCTGTTTCTGGTTCAAGCCCGGGGCAGTATTCGGAAGTTTGGAGAGTCTGGCGTGCCCAAAGTAAAATGCCTGCCACTCAAACTAGGATATGCACATAACTAGTACTAGTGGATAGGAAACACTCTGAAGTTTGATGTTTGATTTGTTTGGGCAAAGTTGATAGGTATAATTTGAACGCTTTCTCTTCACTGTACAATGGGCGAGTAGACTGTGGATTTTCTGTAGATAACGTGCCAACCAGATTTATGGATATAAACAATGACTTTTTCTAACAAAAGAAACATGGATTGTCTTGCTTGGACACTTCGGAATGCCCTCAGCAGAAGATAATCAAAGGTAAGCAATTTATTTTAGCTCTTATATGTGTTTTGTGAGACCCGCGCTGGTTATGGATTTATGCTAATGCATAAAATGTGTGAGGTGCTATCCTCAAACAATCAAATGTTGTGCTTTCGCCGTAAAGCCTTTTTGAAATCTGACAACGCTGTGATATTGCCAAGAGTCTAAGCTTTTGAAGACTATGCAACACTTGTATATTGATGAATGTTTTATAATTCAACTTTTGGATTTTGAATTTGGCGCCTTACATTTCTCCGGGTAGTGTCAGGAATGTCAACATAGGTTGAATTTTCTTTGTTTTTTACTAACTTCAAGCAAGGGGCTAAATATAGCCAGCTAGCTGCGTGTAGTCTGATTAAACAGGTTGTAATACTCAATTAATTGGTATATACAGCCTGAGACATGTGTGTGCAAAATCATGTAAATGTTCCTTACGGACAGAATGTTGAATAAAATTGCACTTACTCTACCGATTGTCTTTTACGGTTTGTCCTTCAGTGCTGCTTGAGATATGAGACAGAATGTGTGGTGAGATGTCTCGATCCTTTGGAATCTGATAAGATGAGCGCCTATTTCAAAGAGCGCTCCGTGAGCCACACCACAGTGGGCAGAGCTAAGGATGTTGCACTGGGAAACGTTTTAATACAAAGAAAAGCCTCATTGTATGGGTCCGCCATGGTTCTGTGTAGCCTAGTTATGCTATTATATTTGAGACCAGTGTATTGCTGTTAATTTCATTTTAGACGTAATAAGTTAAATATATTTGAGTAGTAAACAGGAAACAACATAGAGTCCAGGACATTTCGCAATAGAACATACCAGTCTATTGGTCTACCTAAATTATTGGGATCGTTTGGTTACCCGTTTACCACCAGTGTTTGGAATACATTGAGCTTGTCGACTAAGCAGCAGTCGTGGAAAAAGTACTAAATTGTCATACTTGAGTAAAAGTTAAAATACTTAAATAGAAAATGATTCAAGTAAAAGTGAAAGTAAGCTTTAAGCACCAGCTGTCAGAGCAGCTCACAGACCACTGTACCTGTTTATAGCCCATCTGTAAATAGCCCAACCAACTACCTCATCCCCTACCGTATTTATTTATTTATCTTGTTCCTTTGCACCCCAGTTTTTCTACATTGCACATTCATCTACTGCACATTTTTACCATTCCAGTGTTAAATTGCTATATTGTAATTACTCTGCCACCATGGCCTATTTATTGTCTTACCTTCCTTATCCTACCTCATTTGCACTCTTTGGAAATATAGATTTGTTTTTTTTTCTACTGTATTATTGACTGTATGTTTGTTTTACTCTATGTGTAACTCTGTGTTGTTGTATGTGTCGAACTGCTTTGCTTTATCTTGGCCAAGTCGCAGTTGTAAATGATAACTTGTTCTCAACTGGCCTACCTGGTTAAATAAAGGTGAAATAAAAAATGTTTTTTTTTTTTTTTTTATCAATTCCATTTACTTTTGATATTTAAAACCAAGTAGTATTTTACTGGGGGACTTTTTTATTTTATTTTTTTTTATTTCACCTTTATTTAACCAGGTAGGCCAGTTGAGAACAAGTTCTCATTTACAACTGCGACCTGGCCTAGATAAAGCAAAGCAGTGCGACACAAACAACAACACAGAGTTACACATGGAATAAACAAACGTACAGTCAATAACACAATAGAAAAGTCTACGTACAGTGTGTGCAAATTAGGTAAGATTTGGGAGGTAAGACAATGAATAGGCCATAGTGGCGAAAGAATTACAATTTAGTGATTAAACACTGGAGTGATAGACGTGCAGAAGATGAATGTGCAAGTAGAGATACTGGGGTGCAAAGGAGCAAAACAATTAATAACAATATGGGGATGAGGTAGTTCGGTAGGTTATTTACAGATGGCCTATGTATAGGTATAATGATCTGTAAGCTGCTCTGACAGGTGATGCTAAAAGTTAGTGAGGGAGATATGAGTCTCCAGCTTCAGTGATTTTTGCAATTCGTTCCAGTCATTGGCAGCAGAGAACTGGAAGGAAAGGCGGCCAAAGGAGGAATTGGCTTTGGGGGTGACCAGTGATACATACCTGCTGGAGCGCGTGCTGCGGTGCTGCTATGGTGACCAGTGAGCTGAGATAAGGCGGGGCTTTACCTAACAAAGACTTGTAGATGACCTGGAGTGGGTTTGGCGACGAAGGGACAGCCAACGAGAGCATACAGGTCGCAGTGGTGGGTAGTATATGGGGCTTTGGTGACAAAACGGATGGCACTGTGATAGACTGCATCCAATTTGATGACTACAGTGTTGGAGGCTATTTTGTAAATGACATCACCGAAGTCAAAGATCGGTAGGATAGTCAGTTTTACAAGGGTATGTTTGGCAGCAGGAGTGAAGGATGCTTTGTTGCGAAATAGGAAGCCGATACTAGATTTAATTTTGTATTGGAGATCCAAAATGTGAGTCTGGAAGGAGAGTTTACAGTCTACCCACCTAGGTATTTGTAGTTGTCCACATATTCTAAGTCCGAACCGTCCAGAGTAGTGATGCTAGACGGGCGAGCAGGTGCGGGCAGCGATCGGTTGAAGAGCATGCATTTAGTTTTACTTGCTTTTAAGAGCAGTTGGAGGCCACGGAAGGAGAGTTGTAATGGCATTGAAGCTCGTCTGGAGGTTAGTGTCCAAAGAAGGGCCAGAAGTATACAGAAGGGTGTCGTCTGCGTAGAGGTGGATCAGAGAATCACCAGCAGCAAGAGTGAGATCACTGATGTATATAGAGAAAAAAATTACTTATAAACCATGTCAAATTCCTTATATTAAGCGGATAGCCAGGGGCAACACTCAGACATAATTTACAAACAAAGCATTTGTGTTTAGTGAGTCCGACAGATCAGAGGCAGTAGGGATGACCAGGGATGTTCTCTTGATAAGTGTGTGAATTGGACCATTTTCCTGTCAAAATGTATGTATGTACTTTTGTGTGTCAGGGAAAATGTATGGAGTAAAAAGTACATTATTTTCTTTAGGAATGTAGTGGAGTAAAAGTAAAAGTTGCCAAAAATATAAATAGTAAAGTAAAGTACAGATACCCCAAAAAACTACTTAAGTATTTTTACTTAAGGACTTTACTCCACTACAAAGCAGACCATGGGATGCCTTTTCACATGAAGGTCCGCGGTGGGTCTGTGTAAATTATGCGATTATGTTGGAGACAGGTTTATAGCAGTGAATGTCATCTATTAATTTCCTGTTATAGTACAGTATTTCTAAGTAGCCACCATATCAGACAGGGAAAGTAATTGTTATCACATTATGATAGAACATTCAGACTTTTCTGCCTGACTGTGGCTCTCTTTACCTGAATTATTAGGATTTTCTTATGATCACAACAAAACGACTTTGCTCAAATATAGAGAGAATTAAATTGTGTTTTCTTTGAAAAGATTACCCTGGCTGAGAATAGAGCTGTTTACCTCAATTGTCTGGATTATCTTCTGACCAGAACAAAACAATTTATTTTACTCAACTAGAGATTGAAATAAATGTTGTTTCTTTTGAAAGATGGGCCTGGTTGACATGGACTGTTTCCTCACCTTATTCTCCTTGTGGTTATCCATGGTTGTTGGTTATTTACCAGGTAACAACAAGTGAAAACTATACAAAGACTGAAACAATAGACAAATTATTTGACTCAACTAGAGATTTGAAAAGATGGGCCTGGCTGACATGAAACATACATTATGGGGAATGAATCCACAGCCACAGACTGAGGACACCATGGCCTGACACCTGGACGTGCCTGGGTGACAGAGCCAGAAAAAAAGATGAGGGTTAGTGAGAGCTTGGCTAAGACCATAGTACACAACATGCACTGGGGGTAGAGAATAATCAATAGTGTCCTGTGGACACTGGATAATCTGACTAACACACAAACACACACACACTTGTTTGACCTGGCTGTGATACTATAGGACAACTTATGTTACTTTTCTGAGTAAATTCAGGTAGCATTCAATGTCCTGTGTTTGTGTTAACCATGGCAGTTAGCATTTGCAAGCATTTCGCTACACCCACAATAACATCTGCTTAACATGTGTTAAATACAATTTGATTTGATTTTGATTTGTAATTAAGAGATATGCAGAAATATAGTCAGCCTCTGTGTCTGTGGATCCTTTCCCCTTAAATGTATTTTTCATACATTTTTCAATCGTAGTACCCCCACCCCCCAAACTACTTCCCGGGGCTATGAATACACTGGTCTCAAATATATTAGCATACAGTAACTAGGCTACACAGAACCACGTATTGTAGGCTTTTATATGTTTTAAAACATGTCCCAGTGCAACATGCCTAGCTATGCCCACTGGGGCGTTCTTTGAAATATAGTTTAATCATTGGAATGTGATACAAAACGAGGCAACGGTGTGCTTTTGGACTGTGCGAACGCCTCCGAGCGGTCGGGTAAGCTGTTTGGAGTGTTTATCCGACAATTCTTTTGAATTATTATGTCCCCCCCACTTCTAAAACCAAAGTTGCGCCTCTGCCTGTCGGTATATAGTTCGGTTTGGCACTCAGGTAAAATTCGTTTTGACCTGGTAACCCAGAGAGAAAAAACCCCAGTTGCACGGCCATACAAAGCAAATCCATAAATGACCAGGGCCGGCTCCCACTTACTTGGGGCAGTAGTGGGATGCTCCCATACGGATCCTGGACCAGGAGCAGCCCCCTAAATGCATTTAAATCACTTTTGAAAATATGGACCTGGTAACCCTAAGAAAAAAAAACCCAGTTGCACGGCCATATAAAGCAATGGAAGAGAGTGTGGACTCAGTAATTTTTTTTTTTTTTTTTTACATTGGATATTTGGTTTTCTCTCGTCAACTCGTCAACACCTATTGAACTAAGCATGCCATGAAAATAATTGTTTTATATTATTAATCAGGGAAGGATGGAATTGTGTATTTAAAAAAATTAATATTCGGATTTTAATCTTCAAAAACAATTAAGGTGTGGATTGTTCTTCATCCTTAAATTCATTCTCGGCTTAAATGCATAAATGTTTAACCTTTGTTGGCTATTTTTGTTTGTTTTTTCCCACCAAAATCTCTACTCATGTCCGCTGCAGTGGTCTGGTTCTCATATGAGGGAGCGCGGGAAGTTCTCGGCTTTTAGGCAAAGGTTGCATATTCCTGTCATCACATTTTGCTTCAAGACACATTCAATGGGAGTTACGGGACAGTCAGGTGGTATGATCTTTTAACATAGGTGGTAGCATCTTATTATAACAGTTTACTCTGTCATCACATTTAGCTTCTGAGAGGCACCTGAAAGAGGACAGGTGGTAGCATTTCCCCCCAAAAACCCTTTTCAGTCAGAAAATATATGCTAAACTGTCCTTCTCATAAGGAGGAGAGCTTCAAACAGCCGTTCGAAATCCATGTCATTTAAAAACAAACAAGGTTCAAAACTATTTAGGCTTGCTGTTGGGAATCAGATTAAAGTCATCACTTGTATATGCTTTAAAGGGGCAATCAACAGTTTTGGACTTAAATAAATAATACATGAATTAATGATATGTACCCATTGATTCTTGAAGAACAATGTTTGTAAACTATGTAAATGTAAACAAACACTATTTAGCTTCAAAACATGGTTAGAACTATAATGTTGATATCATGGATGGTCGGTCCTTGCATCCATAGCTCTGTCTATGAATTTGAGAGAGGTTACATTTCTCCAGCCCCATCCCTCAGTTTTTCACCAAAACAGAGGAAAACGCATTGTTATTGTTTCTACTGCTGATCGCCAGTTTAACCAGTGGGAACTAATGCAAATTGTTGCCTGGCACACATTGCATGTCAATCCTTTTCACCAAGAGCCTCTTTATACAATTGGCTCTTGTTTGAAATACAAAGAAATACTGTACCTAAGACATTTCCTGCTTTGAGCAGCAGAGGGCATAATATGTCTTGTAATGTGATTTACTCTCTGTTGTAGCTCCAACTCAACCAGGATGCTATCTAGTTTAAGGGAGGATGGATGACACCAAGATGAAGAACCCATTAATAAAATATGGTTTCATAGGTGGAATTGGAGCAAGAGGGTTTATCCTCCCCTTCTCCGTCTAAAATGCCTCGCAACACATATATGAGTCATGTAGATAGTGCTTTTATGAACGGCAGATGATTTCCATGGAGGAGAGATTGATTGTCTGTGATTACTGTGCTGATGGATGCGTGAGTGGAGAATCCTCCTTGTCTTCGCTCTTCAATCTCCTAAAAAGGAATCAGTAAGTCTGCTTAAAAGGGGAAGTGTTGAAATACACATAAGCAACTAAGTTCCCTGTACATTAACCACCAGAAGTATAGGTAATCAGTGATGATTGATTACTCAAAGAAATATAATGCTTCCTCATGTATGTCTTATGTACTGTAGGCCTTCCTATTTAAATGCCTAACATTGCTTGGTCTAAATGGAGTCATTGCAATATACTTTAACGTCGGACCCGTGGTCATTTGATGGGAGTGCCTTCTAGAAAGCCCTTTGACCGCACTTGTTTTAAAGCATCCTCCCTCCCAAGACAGGTGGCGTTGTCCAGTTCATCCTTTAGCACGTAACGGGCCCTCCATTTTCATTTGGGGAAGACGGATGGTGTTGACAGGCTTATATCCTGCATGCACTTGATCATCCTTCAAGGGGGAGGCAGAATGATCTTCCTTTTTACAGTTTACAGGCTCCACTAGCCTCTCACCAGCCTCCCTGTGGCATAGAAAGTAACAGAACAGACAGGGTCCACCTGGGAGTCCTTACTGGGAGTGATATGAGCTCTACATTCAGAAGACCGGTTGGAATGATCTTAATTTCTCGATAATGTAAGTAAATGAAACGGTCAGAAGCACAAGGACTGTCGTACTGAGTGGGACAGACAGAAGAAAGATCATTATACAGGAAGTCATCATAAGCGTTGAAACAGCGAGCAATAGGAGGCCAAATTGGCCCCACATGCCCCTTTTTAGGGAATGTAACTTCCCTTCATTTCCACACAGACACACATGCACGAACACACATATATGCACGCACGCACACACACACACACCACTTTTGGCAGCCATAGCAACCGAGGCAATTAATGTGCTTAAACTCCTATGTGCTCCCTCAAGACATATTCCGAACGATATTAGTGCCTGTGCCTAATCCACACATCCCATTTCAAGCCCAACAGCAATTACAGTGGACACCTCAACATCTTCTAATACTGTATCACCTGGAAAGCCTTGAAGGTGCAGGTGAGGTATTTACAGTTGAAGTCGGAAGTTTATATACACCTTAGCCAAATACATTTAAACTAATTTATTCACAATTCCTGACATTTAATCCTAGTAAAAATGTCTGGTCTTAGGTCAGTTAGAATCACCACTTTATTTTAAGAATGTGAAATGTCAGAATAATATTTGAGAGAATTATTTATTTCAGCTTTTATTTCTTTCATCACATTCCCTGTGGGTCAGAAGTTTACATACACTCAATTACTATTTGGTAGCATTGCCTTTAAATTGTTTAACTTGGGTCAAACGTTACAGGTAGCCTTCCACAAGCTTTCCACAATAAGTTGGGTGAATTTTGGACCATTCCTCCTGACCGAACTGGTGTAACTGAGTCAGGATTGTAGGCCTCCTTGCTCAGTTCTGCCCACAAATTGTCTATGGGATTGAGGTCAGGGCTTTGTGATGGCCACTCCAATACCTGGACTTTGTTGTCCATAAGCCATTTTGCCACAACTTTGGAAGTATGCTTGGGGTCATTGTCCATTTGGAAGACCCATTTGCGACCAAGTTTTAACTTCCTGACTGATGTCTTGAGACGTTGCTTCAATATACAGTATCCACATAATTTTCCTTCCTAATGACACCATCTATTTTGTGAAGTGCACCAGTCCCTCTTGCAGCAAAGCACCCCCACAAAATGATGCTGCCAACCCTGTGCTTCACGGCTGGGATGATGTTCTTCGGCTTGCAAGCCCCCCCTTTTTCCTCCAAACATAACAATGGTCATTATGGCCAAACAGTTCTATTTTTGTTTCATCAGACCAGAGAACATTTCTCCAAAAAGTACAATCTTTGTCCCCATGTGCAGTTGCAAACCGTAGTCAGGCTTTTTATGGCAGTTTTGGAGCAGTGCCTTCTTCCTAGCTGAGTGGCCTTTCAGGTTATGTCGATATAGGACTCGTTTTACTGTGGATATAGATACTTTTGTACCTGTTTCCTCCAGCATCTTCACAAGGTCCTTTGCTGTTGTTCTGGGATTGAATTGCACTTTTCGCACCAAAGTTCATCTCTAGGAGACAGAGCGCGTCTCCTTCCTGAGCGGCATGACGGCGGTGTGGTCCCATGGTGTTTATACTTGCACACTATTGTTTGTACAGATGAACATGGTACGTTCAGGCGTTTTGAAATTGGATGAACCAGACTTGTGGAGGTCTGCAATTTGTTTTCTGAGGTCTTGGCTGATTTCTTTAAATTTTCCCATGATGTCAAGCAAAGAGGCACTGAGTTTGAAGGTAGGCCTTGAAATTCACACCAAGGTACACCTCCAATTGACTCAAATTATGTCAATTGGCCTATCAGAAGCTTCTAAAGCCATTTTCTGGAATTTTAGAAAGCTGTTTAAAGGCACAATCAACTGTAAACTTCTGACCCACTGGAATTGTGATACAGTGAATTATAATGAAACAATCTGTCTGTCAACAACTGTTGGAAAAATGCACAAAGTAGATGTCCTAACCGACTTGCCAAAACTATAGTTTGTTAACAAGAAATTTGTGGAGTGGTTGAAAAACTAGTTTTAATGACTCCAACCTCAGTGTATGTAAACTTCAGCTGTACATACTGTATGTGGTAGCAGAGTGATGGCTTGTTTACAGTGGGAGTGGATGAAGGTTAATTAGTCATGCTACTCTGCCTGTTCTCTTCTCCAACTCCATAAGTGTTCTGTTAGTATGCATCCCAATGCCCACTCAGCGGGAAGCCATTGATTAGTAAATAATGTTTAAGTCTGTATCGGAGAATAGGCTTGATGTATCTAGAGTTCAGCACTCTTCACAGAGAGGATAGGTGTTATTGTTTATTGTCTTTTCATGGTTACTAGTTGTCTGCACCACAAAATACAGCATATTAAAAACTATTGAAGCATCTCAGTTCTTCATATGGATTCACAAACTGTCTTAAATGTGAGCTGTCATGATGATGTGTGCAGTAACAGAAATATGTTCGAGTTGAGACATTCAGTGTCAAATCTCTGAATGTCAGCATGGGGTGGAGGCCTTCATGTGGTTGACAGGGAGGGGGAGTGGGAGGGGGGTGACCCCCTACAGAGAGAGGTGGAACATCTAGGTGGGGTATCTTGTGCACCTGTCACACAGAGGAGGAACAGTTTCTCATTAAATGTGCCTCATTATCTGCTTAGGATCTGTGTGTGAGTGTGTGTGTGTGCGTGTGTGTGCGTGTGTGTGCGTACGTGCGTGCGTGTGTGCGTGTGTGTGTGTGCGTGTGAAATCAAGAAATACATTTTTTTATGTTTCTTGTTAACAAACTATAGTTTTGGCAAGTCGGTTAAGACATCTACTTTGTGCATGACACAAGTAATCTTTTCCCAAAATTGTTTACAGACAGATTATTTCACTTATAATTCACTGTATCACAATTCCAGTGGGTCAGAAGTTTACATACACTAAGTTGACTGTGCCTTTAAACAGCTTGGAAAATTCCAGAAAATTATGTCATGGCTTTAGAAGCTTCTGATAGGCTAATTGACATCATTTGAGTCAATTGGAGGTGTACCTGTGGATGTATTTCAAGGCCTACCTTCAAACTCAGTGCCTCTTTGCTTGACATCATGTGAAAATCAAAACAAATCAGCCAAGACCTCAGAAAACAAATTGTAGACCTCCACAAGTCTGGTTCATCCTTGGGAGCAATTTCAAAACGCCTGAAGGTACCACATTCATCTGTACAAACAATAGTTTGCAAGTATAAACACCATGGGACCACGCAGCCGTCATACCCCTCAGGAAGGAGATGCGCTCTGTCTCCTAGAGATGAACGTACTTTGGTGCGAAAAGTGCAAATCAATCCCAGAACAACAGCAAAGGACCTTGTGAAGATGCTGGAGGAAACAGGTACAAAAGTATCTATATCCACAGTAAAACGTGTCCTATATCGACATAACCTGAAAGGCCACTCAGCAAGGAAGAAGCCATTGCTCCATAACCGCCATTAAAAAGCCAGACTACGGTTTGCAACTGCACATGGGGACAAAGATTGTACTTTTTGGAGAAATGTTCTCTGGTCTGATGAAACAAAAATAGAACTGTTTGGCCATAATGACCATTGTTATGTTTGGAGGAAAAAGGGCAATGCTTGCAAGCCGAAGAACACCACCCCAAACGTGAAGCACGGGGGTGGCAGCGTCATGTTGTGGGGGTGCTTTGCTGTAAGAAGGACTGGTGCACTTCACAAATAGATGGCATCATGAGGGAGGAAAATTATGTTGATATATTGAAGCAACATCTCAAGACATCAGTCAGGAAGTTCAAGCTTGGTAACAAATGGATCTTCCAAATGATCGATGACCCCAAGCATACTTCCAACGTTGTTGCAAAATAGCTTAAGGACAACAAAGTCAAGGTATTGGAGTGGCCATTACAAAGCCCTAACCTCAATCCTATAGAAAATTTGTGGGCAGAACTGAAACAGCGTGTGCAAGAAAGGAGGCCTTACAAACCTGACTCCGTTACACCAGCTCTGTCAGCAGGAATGGGCCAAAATTCATGCAACTTATTGTGGGAAGCTTGTGGAAGGCTACCCGAAACGTTTGACCCAAGTTAAACAATTTAAAGGCAATGCTTCCAAATACTAATTGAGTGTATGTAAACTTCTGACCCACTGGGAATGTAATTAAAAAAATGTAATCTGAAATAAATCATTCTCTCTACTATTATTCTGACATTTCACATTCTTAAAATAAAGTGGTGATCCTAACTTTTTACTAGGATTAAATGTCAGGAATTGTGAAAAACTGAGTTTAAATGTATTTGGCTAAGGTGTATGTAAACTTCCGACTTCAACTGAACACTACACATACAAAAGTATGCTACACTCGTTGCTGACAGGTGTATTAAATAGAGCACACAGCCATGCAATCTCCATAGACAAACATTGACAATAGAATGGCTGAAGAGCACAATGACTTTTAATGTGGCACTGCCATAGGGTGCCACCTTTTCAACAAGTAATTTCGTTACATTTCTGCCCTGCTAGAGCTGCCCCAGTCAACTGTAAGTACTGTTATTGTGAAGTAGAAAAGTCTAGGAGCAACAACAGCTCAACCGCAAAGTGGAAGGCGGTGTAAATATCGTCTGTCCTCGGTTGCAACACTCCCTACCGAGTTCCAAACTAACTCTGGAAGCAACGTCAGCACAAGAACTGTTCTTCATGAAATGGGTTTCAAGATCACCATGCGCAATACCAAGCGTCGACTGGAGTGGTGTAAAGTTCGCCGCCATTGGACTCTGGAGCAATGGAAACACGTTCTCTAGAGTGATGAATCACACTTCTCCATCTGGCAGTCCAATTGACAAATCTGGATTTGGAGGATGCCAGGAGAACGCTACCTGGCCCAATGCATAGTGCCAACAGAAACGTTTTGCGGAGGAGGAATAATGGTCAGGGGCTGTTTTTCATAGTTCGGGCTAGGCCCCTTAGTTCTAGTGAAGGGAATTGTTAACGCTACAGCATCTCTCCTCCTCTCTCTCTCTCTCTCTCTCTCTCTCTCTCTCTCTTTCCCAAACTGTTGCTAGTTTGGGAAATGCCCATTCCTGTTTCAACGTGACAATACCTCCATGCACAAAGCGAGGTCCATACAGAAATGGTTTGTCGAGATCGGTGTGGAAGATCTTGAATGGCCTGCACAGAGCCCTGACCTCAACCCCATATAACACCTTTGGGATGAATTGGAACGCCGACTACAAGCCAGGTCTAATCGCCAACATCGTTGCCCAACCTCACTATGCTCTTGTGGCTGAATGGAAGCAAGTCCCAACATCTTGTGGAAAGCCTTCCTAGAAGAGTGGAGGCTGTTATAGCAGGGGGGGAAAGTCCATATTAATGCCCATGCTTTTGGAATGAGAAGTTCGACAAGCAGGTGTCCACATACTTTTGATCATGTAGTGTATCTACATACCCCTGGACATTGATCTGGTACTGGTACTGGTACTCCCTGTATGTAGTTTCAATCTTGTGTATTTTATTACTCTGCATCGCTGGGAAGTGCTCGTAAGCAAGCATCTCACGGTAAAAACTACACCTGTTGTATTCAGTGCATGTGACAAATAAAATTTGATTTGACTCACCCAGCAGTTGTGTCTCCTAGCAACACCTCTTGAATTTACTGTACTTCCACATCTCATTGGCGCCTTTAATAATCTGCATGGCTATTTCCATGTAATCTTTGTTAAAATATTTATAACTGCATTTCTGAATGCTGTTCTTTCACTGGACTGTGTAGCACATGGTTGCAGATGATGATGTTTATATACTCATACGAAGGGTATTCTCTTGTCCAGCAGAGAAATAAACCAAAATATGTTGTGAGAATTTAGGAAGTGCTGCTTCAAGGCTGCACTGTATGAATGCATGGCTACAGGCTCAATTTAATCTGTATCACTGAAGTTCAGCGCTATAACCTGATTGAAGTGTAAAGGTCATTTCCGATTGAGCCGAGAAATGCAGCATTTACCGTGAACATGGGAACGTTGCCTTAACTTCAATCGAGCTATAACTTGGATCTTCGGCGATACTTTGGCGATACGGATTGAGCCTAGCCCTATGTCCCAATTATCTATTTTTACTCCGAAAGTGTGCACTTGTTTTGTCACTGTTTTGAAAGGAAATGACTGGTATGGTGGAAACTCCCTTTAGCCCATGCCTCCACCAATCCAATGCTTTTAGATTTGTGTGAAGTAGTGAATGAGTGTACACTTCAGTAGAAAAGGAACACATTATTGGAATGCAGCCCAAGACTTGATGAGCATTTGGGAAAACAATGACCTGCTTTCGGTTTCAGTTTGAATAGTGTTAAAGATGTAATAAGTAACTTTTAGGGAGACCTGACAAAATTAATATATAAATGTGAGTTATAGATACTGTATGTCATTCTCATTGAAAGCAAGTCTAAGAAGCGGTAGATCTGTTCTATGTGCGCTATTTCTATGCTTCCCGTATTTAAGTTTAGTTTTTGCATCTTTACTTTCTGTTTTGTACACCAGCTTCAAACAGCTGAAAATACAATAATTTTGGTTTTATATATATATATTTCACAGCGGTTTAGATGGTACAATGATTCTGTACACTACACTAGATTTATTTTGTCACAAACGGAAACTAGTCTAACTATTCAAATTTTTGCATCCAGGAAGTGATGGAGCGATTTCTGCATAGTGCACCTTTAAGACAGTTGTCTGACCCTGTGTGATAACAATGTAAAGGAATGGCTTTGACCATGGTGATTAGTAGTGGCATGCTCCAGGAGGACAGGTTGAATAAGTGCAGATAAATTATGTGAGTAGATTTTGATCATTTTATTGGATTCCTGATGTCTTACTCATTGTTAGGAAGATTTATGGTACAAATCGGGTGTTTGGCACTATATTTATTGAAGATTATGTGAATCCTATATATTAAAAGGGCAAATTTGGGCGCAATCAATTCGTTTAATTTCTAAATAATCCAAATTAAATGTCAACAAAATTATTTTTCAGGAATGCTAATCTCATCGGTTTCTAATTACAGAAACGATTTCAGAACCATCTGTGATTGTGTTTGTCATGGCTTTCTGAAATGACAAGGATTGACTGTCTCACTAGTCATTCTACACAGGAAACAGGCTGCATTCAGTTTGCATTCAGCCCATATTTACAAGGGGGTAAATTAAACAGCGATGTGTTGGTAGCAATAAGAAATGAGAAAGGATATCTGTGCGTAGGTGATGAATTCTGTATTGTATTGTTGTTGCCAGTGTCAAGGTGGGAAATGTATTGCGGATATAAAGCCTCCTCATCATGTGCCTGACAGACAATATATATTTTCCCTAACATGACTCCTGCTGTCCTGGTACATTGCCTCCTAGATTTTTTAATCATCAGTCGTCAACTATTGTTTTTCTGTGGATTTGTATACGTACATTCTTCATGGTGTAGGAGATTTCATTGACTTATCCAGAGCAGTAAAATATGTCTGTTTTCTGTGTATATTTCATTCCCCTCCCTGTATAAGACATTTGAAATTTCAGTGTTACTCAAAATCCTCAGCCTATCTGAGCCTGCACTGAGGTTGACTGATACGAATACCCCAGTGTTTTCCTCAGCATCAATATCCCATACAGTATCTGACTCAAACAAGAACAAACATGAGGGGAGCTGCTTACAAACCCACAGCATGCAGGCTACTCGGGATACTAAACATATTTCCCACAACATCCTGCTCTTAGCTCCTTGACTCGACCACCTTTATGTTGCATATTGTTTAATTTATGCCTCATATCGAACTCCCTCTCTATTCCCCTCCTATTTCAGGGAGCTAACAGATGATAGCCGGTTGAGTGCAGCGTCAAACTCCTAAATGTCTAGCCCACTTTATGCTTTTACAATTCTGCCTTTTTTCGCTCTTGCCCGCTACCTTTCCCTTGAGATGAGAGAGATGTTGTCTCCCATCTGGCTGACTCCACGGCAGACAGACTGTTTGCAACTCTCTTGTGACCTGCTGCTCTGTTGCCTACTCTCTTGTTCTTCCTACTACCAGAAGCTCACTCTGAATTAATTCATGACCATTTTACATGATTTGATATTGCTTACTTAAATCCCCAAAACTGCAATTGTTTTCCTCATTGTATGAATTGATGTACAACAGTAAGCTACTGTGGATTTGTGATAAAATGTTAATTCTATTCTAGGATAATACTGTAATGATCACCAACCACTGTTCGACATAGAATTCATAATACTGTATGTAACAGCAAGCATAACAGTGAAGGTAATTATGTGTGGAAGCTGTTTTGTTTTGCTTCTAGGGTAGTACACTGACAGGACTGACTATACAGTATGGAAATGATTCAGGTTTGCTGTGTGGGAGAGAGCCATCCCAAATGCATAATCGCTCCTTAACGTCAAACTGCCGAAGGGGGAAATCTGACACTGAAACCACCCCACTGAGATAAGATTCTCTTTAGATCTAGGAACTATATTTAAGTCTGTTGACCCTCTTCTTCCACAGCACAGTCCCTCTTCCCAGTTTCATGAAGACCTCCGGAATCCATGATTGCGTCCCAAATCGCACCCTATTCCCTACAAAGTGCACTACATTTGACCAGAACCCTATGGGCCCTGGACAAATGAAGTGCACTATATAGGGAATATGGTGCCATTTGGGACATGACCAACACATATTGGCCAGATGACACACAAGTATCCCTCTCCTGTCCAATCAGGAAAATAGAGCTCTTTTGCCATGCACACCAAGTTTGAAGTTTCAAGTTTTAATGTCAAGTGCACAAGCACAGTGAAATGCCTTTCTTGCCAGCTCTAAACCCAACAGTGCAGTGATCAATAACTGTGTAATACTAAAAATAACATAAGGTAGAACAAAAACATGCACCGCTACCGTTTGCCGTGCGGAAGCAGAGAGAACAGTCTATGGCTTAGGTGGCTGGAGTCTTTCACGATTTTCTTTTACACCACCTGATGTAGAGTTCCTGGGTGGCAGGGAGCTCGGCCAAAGTGATATACTGGGCAGTCCACACCACCCTCTGTGGCCCCATGCGTTCGAGGTCAGTGCTATTGCCATACCAAGCAGTGATGCAGCCAGTCAAGATGCTCTCAGTGGTGCAGCTGTAGAACCTTTTGAGGATTTGAGGGCCTATGCCAAACCTTTTTAACCTCCTGGGGGCAGAGGCGCTGTCTCCATTTTAAGCCATCGTCGCCAGTGATCAAGCCTACCACCGTAGTGTTGTCAGCAAACTTGATGATGGTGTTGGAGTCATGCATGGCCACAGTTGTTGGTTAACAGGGAGTACTGGAGGGGACTAAGCATACACCCGTATTGAAGATCAGCGCAGCGGAGGGGATGTTGCCTAACCTCACCCCCTCGGGTAGGCCCATCAGGAAGTCCAGGATCCAGTTGCAGAGGGAGGTGTTCAGTCACAGGCTCTTAAGGTTGGTGATGAGCTTGGAGGGGAAAATGGTGTTGAACATTGAGCTGTAGTCAATGAACAGAATTCTCACATATGTATTCCTTATATCTAGGTGGGTTAAGGCCGTGTGGAGTGCAATTCAGATTGCATCATCTATGGATCTGTTGGGGCGGTATGCAAATTGGAGTGGGTCTAGGATGTCTGGGATGATGGAGTTGATGTGTGCCATAACCAGCCTCTCAAAGCACTTCATGATAACAGATGTGAGGGATACAGGGCAGTGTTCATTGTGGCATGATTGTGGTCATCTTAAAACATGTGGGGATTACAGACTGGGACAAGGAGAGGTTGAAAATTACAGCTAATATGCCTGCCAGCTGTTCTGCACATACTCTGAGAACGCGCCCTGGAATACAGTTGGGCCCTGCGACCTTGCAGGTGTTGACCTGATTAAAGACCTTATTCACGTCGGCCTCAGAGACTGAGATCACCCAGTCCTGGGTCGGTGGCGGCCCTCACACCTGGCACAAAGTTGTTATTGTCAAAGCGTGCATCAATTGCATTGAGTTCGTCTGGTAGAGAGGCATCATGGGGGAGATCAAGGCTGAATCTTCCTTTGTAATCCGTAATGGACGGTAGCCCCTGTCACATGCGGCAGGCGCCGTAGCCTGTGTTATATGATTCCACCTTATTCCTATATAGTCCTTTTGCTCATTTGATGACTCTGCGGAGGTCATAGCAGGACTTATTGTTCTTGTTCCTGTCCTCAGCTATAGCCTCAGAGTTGTCAGCGATAGCCCTGTGTGTGGTAGCCCTGTCCTTTACTTTGGCACCAACCTCTGTGTTAATCCAGGGCTTTTGATTGGGAAAGCAGCAAACCTTCCCTGTGGGGGCAACGTCGTTGATGCATTTCCTAATGAAGGTGTTTTTATACATATTTTATAATTATTAGATGATTCTTACCCAGACACACTTGTCTAAATTGATGAGTCATGTGAAAGAAATGCCGTAATCACCCCCAGACACACCTGGCTCACTTGATGGGTCATGTAATCATCTGGCGAAGTGGAGTCTTCTGTTTAGACATGTAGCTAGCTAGCTAGCTAGTTAGCTAAACAATTAACCATAATCCCAACCCATACAGTACAGACGGATTGTCATAGCTAGCCACCATGAAATGCGGTAGTATGAATCTTCAGGTAGCTAAAGCTAACCAACTAGGTTTAATGTTAGCTAGCCAGATAACATTAGGCTATAACTAGCAATGCAAATGGATTTCTGAGATATGAATAACATTACTACACAGATCATACACGTAACATCAGCTTGCGAGTCAGCAAGCTAACTTTCACTAGCTAGCTAATAGTACGCTTTAACATGCAATGAAAATGACTTTCTGACAAAATTAGAAACATATAATATCTGAAACTGTATCTACACTCTTACCAGTATACATGGATGAACATTTCACGGCGGACTGGAACCATGTTAACTAAGTAAGACGTCTTGTGTCGTTTTCATTATGTTTAAAGCTACAGCTTGTTTGGCCCGTTGTTTAAAGTCACTCCGGTTCACACTGTCCGTGTGCAGAAAGTAGTTCATCACAACTTTTTCCCACTGATCTTTGTCAATAGTGCCTGCTAAATGCAAGGCAGCAATGTTGTTGAGACAAGACGCAACACTATGCAGTTCTCCATGGTTAAAGTTATATCTTTATAAAAAGCTGCCACACATACTGAGCAGCTTATGTTATAGACAGAAGCATGCTACATGGCAGACCAATCCAAACTCATCTCTTGGCATGTCCAGCCCATTCATCATATCAGCCAATCATGGCTAGTGGGAAGGTTCCTGGCTTTTTCCATGGATAAACCAACTAGGCTCGTAATTTAAATGTTTTATTCGTATTTACAGATGGCATAAAGGTTTGTTACTAAGGCACATGAAAGTTTACATGTTCCAGAAGGCATTTCTGCCACCCAAAATATTTTTTATCAAAAATAAAAAAGAACATTCAAATTCCTCTCCTGTGAAGTAGTGAAGTGTAACATATGCCTAGCTTCGTGAAACTGGTCATTTTTTGTTTTAAAGGCTCCGTGCTGTTATCCTCGGAAGGTGAGTTGTTGAAAGGCATTGAAAACAGGGGTGCAAACAATTTTGACCCCTAATTTTTTTGAGAAAGAAAAACATTTTATTAAACAAATACATTTCTCTTGGTATTAGTTTCAAATAATATAATTGTAAAAAGAATTGAGCATACAATATATCTCAGAAGTTGTATTATTTATTTCATACAGTCTTTTTTGCTCATCTTTATCAATGTCACGACTATCAATGGTTCCTCTCCTTGCTCGGGTGGCTTTCGTCGATCGACGTCACCGGTCTTCTAGCCGCTACCGATCCATTATTCATTCTCTGTTGGTTTTGTCTACCTTTTTACACACCTGGTTTACATTCCCATGATTACATGTTCCTTATTTAACCCTCTGTTCCCCTCATGTTTTTGTGCGTGATTGTTTGTTGTATTTGTTTCCGTGTTGGGAGTTTTTGTTTTCCCACTCTTATATTGTATTTGAGTAAAACTTATGAACACTCATCTTTGTTGTCCTGCGCCTGACACTGCCATACCGGCATCACGGAGAGCCCTTACAATCAAAGGACAAGGTTGCCAATATTTTTGGACCTGACCTTGAATAAACTACAAGTTTGCATTTCCTGCTTTGCAGGAAAATTCTCAGCAACAAAAGAATGATCAGATTAAGGTCCTACATCTGTAGCAATCATTAGAAGATAAATTAAAAAGATTAGTTTGGCTCGGATTACTGGATTCGTTTGAGTTTCAACATGCAGAGGGGTACCACTGAAATGAGGTGCGTGCAATTATATACAGACTATTGCTGTAGCTATAACATACAATACTGTTGGGAGCGTATATTTTGCAATGTTTTACAATTAAATTATAGTGAGGATCTCCACTACTTGAGTTAGAACAGTGTGCTTCAATGTTACTGGAACTGCAGCAGTAACTATTCCAGCAATTTGAGTGTTTGCCAGTGACGCAAATGGCACACTATTCCCTTTATAGTGTACTACTTTTTACTACCCACTATGGTGTAGGCTTACATTGAACTTTTGTATTGACCTCAAGCACTTAGCCAGGTGTGTAAATGCTGAGTTGGGCCCCTTATTCATTTCTTCCCCATGCAATTTCCACCTCTCTCTCCTGCTTCTAGTTTATAACTGATCACAGACAAAGATAACTCAGCTGTTCTTATATACGACACAACGTGGAGTGCCTGGACACAGCCCTTGATATATTGGCCATATATCACAAACCTATGAGGTGCCTTATTGCTATTATAAACTGGTTACCAATGTAATTAGAGCAGAAAAAGTAAATGTTTTGCCATACCCCTGCTATACAGTCTGATATACCACAGCTGTCAGCCAATCAGCATTCAGGGCTCAAACCACCCAGTTTATAATTAGTAACATGTCACTTACTCTGTTACTGTGGGTGCCAGAGGCAGAATGTTGTTGAAACACAACCTACTGTAAAAGTCCATCAGGATAATTTGGCCTGTGGCTGATTCATACAAGTAGGGGTCTGTATGTGTGAGGGTGTACGTGTGTGCATCCATGCACGTGAAAGGGAGAGACAGAGAGAAGCCCATTACATACTCCACTTCCATATGTTCTCCTCTCATTTGAGTCCACTTTCCTCAGGGGAATAATCATATCAGAGTGAGTCACACTTGACTTCCCATACAGAAGATTTAAATGGAAAATAAATACTCCACTAATATGGTCAAATCATTGATATGTGTGCTATGTACTGTATGCTTACTCAGTGTCATAGAATGTCACGGTGACAATTATAGAGGAGGACACATTGAACAAATTAAGACAAAATTACCAAGGGACAATGTTCCATCAGTGTACATGTGAAAGGATCTTAATTTGATCATTCTTTTGTTGCTGAGAATTTTCCTGTACCGCAATAAATGCAGATGAGCTTCATGATTTGCATAAATTCACTGAAAACCTGCAGTAACAAACAGTTATATTAACAGTATTGCACTTTTCATGTATTCTAATGTTGGCCAGCTAATAGCCTAACTCCACATCAAGCAACATTATGGACTAAAAGTTTAGGAATATTTTGCCTGCGACAATACTGGTCAAATGAAGATCCTCTGCATGTAGGAAATAATAGAAAATGTAGGAGTGAAATAATTATTCTGCTTTGCTAAACATGCAGACATTTATAAAAGAGCATCTAACAGGGCTAGGGAAGGAGGTCACCTCCATTGCCTTCAATGTTTGCCTGGTTTGCAGGGAGGCTTTTGTGTATGCTGATGATGTAATTAGCGCAGATAAATTAAACATGAGCTAAGGATTGGAGCACTGGATTAAAAGGGAACAGATGGTTAGCATATTTTGAGCAAAGTCAGACTGAATAATTTCAGCCTACAGATGATACATCTAAAATGGCCCCTACCACCACTTTTAATTGCCCATCACCACCAATGTTTGTCCGGCAGAGATGCAGTTGACGTTTTCAAATCATCGTGATTTGGTTCTGGACTTCTGTCCCGTCGTCCAAATCTGTTTTGATGCTGTCTGTCTACCTCTATCAGCCGATGTGATATGATGGCAGCAGGATCAAATGCTAGGCTGAGATAACTGTGCTGCTCTTTTGTCCTTGAGGGGTTAGATGTCCAACGCCATATCTGTCATGTGAGGAAAGAAGAGAATAGATGATGCCCATTGTTGAATCTTTCCTTTGTGCATTGATGTGTTTCTTATATACCAACCCAGATAAGTCTTATTGTATGTCTATTTGGTTATTTATTTGGTTTATATCGTTGTCATCCATATTGGAAACAACAACCCAGACAAATTCATTTGAGTCTCATGGGTACGAACTCTAATAATGTTAAACTGTTTTCACCCCGACTATACTAGACTATACCTGAGAAATGTTGACCCGTGTGTTGATTCAGATGGTGAGTCAAGCTGCTGCCCTAAGGAGTTCATCATTCCTGTTACCATAGAAAGTCAGGCTCACTGGAAGGCTCCTAGCTATCCTGTCTCCAACAGGCACCACCATTGCAGGTGTCAGGCCAGACATCGATATAGCCCACCGATCAACTAGATAATGTATGCAGTCAAATATCTGTGATTTTCTCAGTGACAGTCCCCTCTGGGTTTATCGTTAGCCACGCCGTATTCAGATAATAATGGATGTTTGTAAATGTGTAGTGAAGATCTCTTTCAGGAACGTACTTTACTTTCTTTTCTTTTTGACAAATCAATCCATCAAAAGTCCGACTGCTGTTTTGTCCTATTCGTGATGGTAAAACAGAAAGTTAAAGAAACCAAATCAAAATCTAAATGATTAGGCCAAAAGGAAATGGCATGGTATGCATTTTCTTTTGGCTCGACAGTGTTGTACATTATAGATATAGAGTGATTCATTCCGTCTGACAAGTAGCCCCATAATTTTACGTAGCCGCCATTTGCCGTGATGAGAAGGCTGTCAGAGTCACCCACGTTCTAGTTCTCTTTCCGCCCTGTAAGCCAACCCCTGAACGCGCCAAATTCCTACCCTAATTAAGATTATTTCACCATTCCACCCCTGTCTTGCTTAAAAATAAATTCCAGGCAAGAAAAATAGGTCAGAGAGTGAAACAAAAATAATGGTCCATTTCAAATTTGAGCTGACCAATTAAGCAGATTTTCTGTGCAACACGACCACACTGCCCATCACAGGGTTTGTATAAACAAAAATAAAATGACTCTTTCAGTCATTTTGTCAGCTAGGAGACAAAAAAGTTCTACTTTTCTGATGGTTGATGAATCCAGGGGGCGTATATATTGAGCACCTCTGAGTAGAAGTGCTGATCTAGGAACAGGTCTCCCCTGTCCATATAATTGTATTCATTATGATCTGAGGGGCAAAACTGATCATAGTTTGGATCAGCACTCCTACTCTGAGAAGCTTTATGAATACAGGCCCATATTTTTGATTCATATATTGAGAATTGTTGGTATAGCATCATGATTGTCACATCTATTTTCTCAGTATTTACATTCTCGTTTGACCTGTAAGACCTTACAGTTATAAGTACACCCACAAATGGTTCAAATGTGATAGTGAAATATCTGAGACATAATTTGGTCACTGCAATTCATAGCTGATGTGTAGGCTACAAACAGAGCACAGGGTCAATAACAGTATCTTCTTAAAGCTCCCCATTGCTCAAAACAGCCAAAACAATATTGTAGGCTTCCCCTCATCAAGATAGATTTATCTATATTGTCCAAGGTCCGTTCACTTATTGACTCACTCCCATTCTTCTCCAGTGGATAGCCATTGCGCAAACAACATAGTGAGGAATGACGCAGGTCTTCTTTAGGTTAGTATCACTTTCCACAGTAGTAAAAGCTACAATAACAGTAGGGTTTGTCCTTCTATTATAAAATATTTTGTCTGCGTCCTAAATTAAACCCCATTTACTTTATAGTGTTGTCACGAACATCGGAAGGATCAGACCAAAATGCAGCGCGATTGCTATTCCACATGTTTAATAATCATAATAAGTGGAACGTACAAAGATGCAATGAACCAAAATAAAGAAACACAACGATCGAAATATAACTGTGTCTCTCACTCACACACACACACACACACACACACACACAAAGATGCAATGAACCAAAATAAAGAAACACAACGATCAAACACACACACACACACACACACACACACACACACACACACACACACACACACACACACACACACACACACACACACACACACACACACACACACACACACACACACACAACCAAAGTGGTGAAAAGAACATACATATATATATATATATATATGGTTCCCAATTAGAGGTAACAACAATCAGCTGCCTCTAATTGGGAACCATCAAATCCAAACATAGAAATACAATACATAGAAACAAAAAACCCTCCTCTACCTAAACACAAATGATAGCCAGCCGGCTAATCCCAGGCCAGGACGTGACAAGTGTACTTCTTTTGACCAAAGCCTATATTTATTGAATTAGCTCCCTGTGGATAAAAGGTTAGAGAGGTTTAGGCTCCAGCAGTTAACCAAAGTGGACGCTGTGTGAATGCTGCTTCTTCTTTTCTTTTAATAGCATAAAAAAACTAATGTAGTTCAGGTGAATTAACGTTTCTACACAGGCAGTGCTAAGTCTATCTTATAAGTGCTTTATCCCTGAAGTGAAAGAAACTACCCACTGCGCAAAAGAATCAACGTGGAATCAACATGAAAAAAGTCATCAACAAGAAAATGTCATCTTTTACCCTAAATCCATTGACATGGTGCCATTTATTTTTTACGTTGAATTCATGTTAGTTGACAACTCAACCACATGTCAATCACAACTAGACGTTGAAATGACATCTGTGCCCAGTGGATACCCCAAATCATCAAATCAAATTTATTTATAAAGCCCCCCTTACATCAGCTGATGTCACAGAGTGCTGTACAGAAACCCAGCCTAAAACCCCAAACAGCAAGCAATGCAGGTGTAAAAGCACAGTCTTTCATACCAGTATAGAACTGGACTCAGACCAAACCATCAGTCATCTGTTATTGATGAGGTACTTGTGTTGCATGAACATCTTTTTGAGAGACAGAGGGCCTCAGGAGTGGCAAGGTGAACTCTATATGACAACAGTGCATGGACTGTCTGAAACCGACCGGGTTTAAACCAGGGTCTTCTCCTGGGCCTCAAGACTGTGTTATCCCGCTGAGCTAAAGCCTAGGTACATTACTCACTGATTTTAACAAAAAGATCTGGTATTTTCTTGCACTGAATTTTGTCTTAAGAAAGATTGTAGCAGATTGGGGTGTGACGGAGAGAGAGAGAGAGACATAGAAGAGACAGAGACAGAGACAGAGCGAAGTGTGCAATAGCAGTATTAGTGAAAAGTCAAGAGCCCAGGAAAAATGTACTAAGCTGTGTGCAGCAGTTGAGCAGTAGTCTATCACAAGCATTTCGCTACACCCACAATAACGTCTGCTAAACACGTGTATGTGACAAATAAAATGTGATTTGATTTGATGTAGAGCACATTACACCTTACAACCAGGGGATCTAATCAAGCACAATGCATTAACAGCACAAGGGCCTGGGGGCTTTTTTTTAAGCAAAAACAGCCCAAAAATGCCTCAACAGCATTTTGTCAGGCCATTTCATCCAGAGACAGAGAAAAGTGGGGTGAAATAGCCACAGATATCCAATTAAATGACTATGTTCTACATGTAAATATATTAATAAGAGTTCTATGTGTAATTCTATGGATATACCATCCTGCTTTAACATTCACCGGCTGAGATCAAGAGCACAATCAGGTAAACACATAAAATATGTAAGTCAACAAATAATCATATTTCATGACAGGCAAAGTCAGTGTTTGCTCATATGAAATGAATAGCCATGTGCAGAGCCTGGGATGACCTACAGTGGTACTTGAATAAAGAGAATCGCTGTAGCAAGGAAAATGCCTAAGCTAAATTGAAATGAATATTTCTGTTCTTAGAACATTTACAATAATTGTTGAATTCAAATTGAGGCCTATAATTCAGAGTCCTTGCATTACTTTGAGAACATCATCTAATTCAGATGTCGTTTGCAGTTGCTAGGTAATAAGTATAGGGGGAAAATCCTCATCATGAAGTATTTAGAATGCATAATTAATTATTTATTCTCAAACAAAACATGGAGCATTCCTCATCAACGTTATATTCCGTAGGAAAGTATTTGAACTTGTTTGCCTTCATTTCATCACATACATACATGCATGTCCATGTTTCAAAACAAATATGATTATTATTGTTACTGTATATATAATTTGCTTACGGTATGTGATTCTTCCTTGGATCATTGGTTATTTCTGTGTATGTCTGTGTAAATTACTATATATATTCATGTGCATGGAACATTAAAGAATATGACACATGCAACTAAGGACTGGCTTATGAAACCATGGTGCTTCCATAGCAGCAGAACAGAGAGCAGCCGAAGATGCAGTGGAGTGAGTCCCACCCCCGTATGAAAAGGCGTATTTTTAGCAAGGATGGATTATCTGAGAGCACTTGTTTTATTTCAGTCCTAGTGGCTCTGCTTCAAGCACCACAATTATTAGGATACTCTCAGTATGCACAAACTCCATTTCTCTCCCTTCAGTATCTTTCCAACAGATGGGTGGCTAAACACTGATGTAATAAAATGGCGCCGGAGAAGAAGGCAGACGTTTTACGTGCCCCCAACCGATTGTGTTTCTGTTCGTTTATTTGCGTTGTTTTTAACACATTTTTGTACTTATTTTGTACGTAACGTAGCCGCTACCGTCTCTTATGACCGAAAATAACTTCTGGACATCAGGACTGCGATTATGCACCTCGGACTGGCAGAATACTTTTTTTCCTTTAACGAGTCTGACGAGCCCGACGCGAACGATATACTGCTTTCTCGGCAACAGGCCCAGATCCCCGTGATTTGCGTGAAGAGGAGGCGTGCAATCTTTGGACAATAAAATAGATGACCCACAAGGAAGATTAAACTACCAACGGGACATTCAAAACTGTAATATCTTTTGCTTCACAGGGTCGTGGCTGAACGACGACACTATCAACATACAGCTGGCTGGTTATACGCTGCACCGGCAGGATAGAACAGCGGCGTCTGGTAAGACAAGGGGCGGCGGACTATGTATTTTTGTAAATAACAGCTGGTGCACTATATCTAAGGAAGTCTTGAGCCATTGCTTGCATGAGGTAGAGTATCTCATGATAAGCTGTAGACCACACTATCTACCTAGAGAGTTTTCATCTGTATTTTTCGTTGCTGTTTACATACCACCACAGTCAGAGGCTGGCACTAAGACAGCAATGAATGAGCTGTATTCCGCCATAAGCAAACAAAAAAACGCTTACCCAGAGACGGTGCTACTAGTAGCCGGGGACTTTAATGCAGGGAAACTTAAATAAGTTTTACCAAATGTCTATCAGCATGTTAAATTTGCAAGTAAAAAAAAACTCCGGACCACCTTTACTCCACTCATGGAGATGCATACAAAGCTCTCCTTTGCCCTCCAATTGGCAAATCTGACCATAATTCTATCCTTCTAATTCCTGCTTACAAGCAAAAATTAAAGCAGGAAACACCAGTGACTAGATCAATAAAAAAGTGGTCAGATGAAGCAGATGCTAAGCTACAAGACTGTTTTTCTAGCACAGACTGGAATATGTTCTGGGATTCCTCCGATGGCATTGAGAAGTACACCACATCAGTCACTGGCTTCATCAATAAGTGCGTTGATGACATTGTCCCCACAGTGACCGTACGTACATACCCCAACCAGAAGACATGGATTACAGGCAACATCCGCACTGAGCTAAAGGTAAGAGCGGCCGCATTCAAGGAGCGGGACTCTAACCTTATAAGCTTATAAGAAATCCCGCTATGCCCTCCGACGAACAATCAAACAGGCAAAGTGTCAATAAAGGACTACGATCGAATCGTACTACTCCGGCTCTGATGCTCGTCGGATGTGGCAGGGCTTGCAAACCGTTACAGACTACAAAGGTAAGCACAGCCGAGAGCTGCCCAGTGACATGAGCCTACCAGACGAGCTTAACTACTTCTATGCTCGCTTCGAGGCAAATAACACTGAAGCGTGCATGAGAGCACCAGCTGTTCCAGAAGACTGTGTGATCACGCTGTCCGCAGCCGATGTGAGTAAGACGTTTAAACAGGTCAACATTCACAAGCCTGCAGAGCCAGACGGATTACCAGGACGTGTAATGCGTGCATGCGCTGACCAACTGGCAAGTGTCTTCACTGACATTTTCAACCTCTCCCTGTCCGACTCTGTAATACCAACAAGTTTTAAGCAGACCAGCATTGTGCCTGTGCCCAAGAACACTAAGGTAACTTGCCTAAATGACTACCGGCCCTTGGCACACATTTGTAGCCATGAAGTGCTTTGAAAGGCTGGTCATGGTTCACATCAACACCATTATCCCAGAAACCCTAGACCCACTCCAATTTGCATACCGCCCCAACAGATCCACAGATGATGCAATCTCTATTGCACTGCCCTTTCCCACCTGGACAAAAAGAACACCTACAGTGAGGGAAAAAAGTATTTGATCCCCTGCTGATTTTGTACGTTTGCACACTGACAAAGAAATGATCAGTCTATAATTTTAATGGTAGGTTTATTTGAACAGTGAGAGACAGAATAACAACAAAAAAATCCAGAAAAATGCATGTGAAGGACCCTTATGGACCCACTCCATGTGAAGGACCCACTCCAGGACCCTTATGTGCTTCTTCTTGAGACACTCCTTTGTTGCCTTGGCCGTGTGTTTTGGGTCATTGTCATGCTGGAATACCCATCCACGATCCATTTTCAATGTCCTGGCTGAGGGAAGGAGGTTCTCACCCAAGATTTGACGGTACATGGCCCCGTCCATCATCCCTTTGATGCAGTGAAGTTGTCCTGTCCCCTTAGCAGAAAAACACCCCCAAAGCATAATGTTTCCACCTCCATGTTTGATGGTGGGGATGGTGTTCTTGGGGTCATAGGCAGCATTCCTCCTCCTCCAAACACGGCGAGTTGAGTTGATGCCAAAGAGCTCCATTTTGGTCTCATCTGACCACAACACTTTCACCCAGTTGTCCTCTGAATCATTCAGATGTTCATTGGCAAACTTCAGACGGGCATGTATATGTGCTTTCTTGAGCAAGGGGACCTTGCTGGCGCTGCAGGATTTCAGTCCTTCACAGCGTAGTGTGTTACCAATTGTTTTCTTGGTGACTATGGTCCCAGCTGCCTTGAGATCATTGACAAGATCCTCCCGTGTAGTTCTGGGCTGATTCCTCACCGTTCTCATGATCATTGCAACTCCACGAGGTGAGATCTTGCATGGAGCCCCAGGCCGAGGGAGATTGACAGTTCTTTTGTGTTTCTTCCATTTGCGAATAATCGCACCAACTGTTGTCACCTTCTCACCAAGCTGCTTGGCGATGGTCTTGTAGCCCATTCCAGCCTTGTGTAGGTCTACAATCTTGTCCCTGACATCCTTGAAGAGCTCTTTGGTCTTGGCCATGGTGGAGAGTTTGGAATCTAATTGATTGATTGCTTCTGTGGACAGGTGTCTTTTATACAGGTAACAAACTGAGATTAGGAGCACTCCCTTTAAGAGTGTGCTCCTAATCTCAGCTCGTTACCTGTATAAAAGACACCTGGGAGCCAGAAATCTTTTTGATTGAGAGGGGGTCAAATACTTATTTCCCTCATTAAAATGCAAATCAATTTATAACATTTTTCACATGCGTTTTTCAGGATTTTTTTGTTGTTATTCTGTCTCTCACTGTTCAAATACACCTACCATTAAAATTATAGACTGATCATTTCTTTGTCAGTGGGCAAACATACAAAATCAGCAGGGGATCAAACACTTTTTTCCCTCACTGTATGTGAGAACGCTATTCATTGACTACAGCTCAGCGTTCAACACCATAGTGCCCTCAAAGCTCATCAATAAGCTAAGGACCCTGGGACTAAACACCTCCCTCTGCTACTGGATCGTGGACTTCCTGACGGGCCGCCCCCCCAGGTGGTAAGGGTAGGTAACAACACGCTGATCCTCAACACAGGGACCCCTCAGGGGTGCGGGCTCAGTCCCCTCCTCTACTTCCTGTTCACTCATGACTGCATGGCCAGGCACGACTCCAACACCATCATTAAGTTTGCCGATGACACAACAGTGGTAGGCCTGATCACCGACAACGACAATACAGCCTATCGAGAGGAGGTCAGAGAACTGGCCGTGTGATGCCAGGACAACAACCTCTCCCTCAACGTGATCAAGACAAAGGAGATGATTGTGGACTACAGGAAAAAGAGGACAGAGCATGCCCCCATTCTCATCGACGGGCTGCAGTGGAGCAGCTTCCTTGGTGTCCACATCACCAACAAACGAACATGGTCCAAGCACACCAAGACAGTTGTGAAGAGGGCACTGAAAAGATTTGGCATGGGTCCTCAGATCCTCAAAAGGTTCTACAGTTGCAACATTGAGGGCATCCTGACTGGTTGCATCACTGCCTGGTATGGCAACTGCTCGGCCTCCGACTGCCCAGTACATCACTGGGGCCAAGCTTACTGGAATCCAGGACCTCTATACCAGGTGGTGTTAGAGGAAGGCCATAAAAATAGTCAAATACTCCAGCCACCCTAGTCATAGACTGTTCTCTCTGCTACCACACGGCAAGCGGTAGCAGAGTCCCAAGTCTAGGCCCAAGAGGCTTCTAAACAGCTTCTACCCCTAAGCCATAAGACTCCTGAACACCTAATCAAATGGCTACCAAGACTATTTGCATTGCCCCCCCTCCTCCCCCCTATTTTACACCGCTGCTCTCTCTGTTGTCATCATCTATGCGTAGTCACTTTAATAAGTCGACCTACATGGACGTATTACCTCAACTAACCGGTGTCCCAGCACATTGACTCTGTACCGGTACCCCCCTGTGTATAGTCTCGCTATTGTTATTTTACTGCTGCCCTTTAATTACTTGTTACTTTTATTTGTTATTCTTATCCATATATTTTAAACTGAGTTGTTGGTTAGGGGGTTGTAAGTAAGCATTTCACTGTAAGGTCTACACCTGTTTCGGCGCATGTGACTATTAACATTTGATTTGATTTGATTTATTGTTGCTCAAGCAGCCTGCAGAAGAAGATTCCTCATGGCAATGTATTTGGTAAAGCATGTCCTGCTTTTGATTATTCTGAAAAAATCTCAGCAGTGGCTTCCGTAATGGAAGGTAATATGAGATTCCTTGGAAATGCAGCCCCAATTCGTATAATTATTTCATAAAATTCAATTTCATTCAATGTATTCAATATACTCGTCCTTGTGTGCTATTTTGTGCCAGTATGAACCTGCAGGAACACAAAGTAATAGTTAGAGCATCATCACAATACGACAGCCAAACGATCAATCATTTTTAAATGTCTACAGTACATTCTTCAGTGGTAAATACTGTATGGCATGCAAGGGTTTCTGATGTCATTTATTTCCTTATTTTCCATCATCGGCTGTCGTCGTCATTCGGTCTGCTGAGTGGAAATTTCCTGAATACAACAACGATGATAAACAACTGTTTAGATCATCATCATTATCCATTTTTTATTAATGTACTCTATTGTGATGTATTACTTTCAAGAACAAGTGTCTGTGCCACTAGCGTAACGCAGTTTCTCTGGACCTCCACAAGGTCGGAGTTCTCCCCCTTCCCTAAAATGTTTTAAATATGTCAGCCAGACAGCAACTCACAAAGTATAGACTACCGATCACTGTCCATGTTGCTGAAATTGCGACCTGTCTATGTGGCTGCAATCCTATCGAATTGATGATAGGCTCTCTGTGGTGCCAGGGCATGTAGAGCTTTGCTTTAACTATGGATACATGCTCATTGGTAGGCCTATTTGGTCATCATTTTCCCCTTGTTAAGCCGAACACTATACATGGTGTCGCAATGCTGCCATTTTTAGACTGCTGGCTGTTGGCAATAATGTAATTACTTGTTCAGTAATTAAAGTTGGAAATTCAAACATTGCAGGTTGTAAAATAAATGTTAGATGCAACATCATATTAATCAGCTACCAATATATATTTTTGCAAATGTGCAACTGTCATGTATAGGCTACCTGAACCTGCATGACATAACCATCCTCTGCTCTCTTCCAGCTTGGATAGAAAGTTGCATAAAACCAGCCTATTAATTTTAAATCATACAGTCAGTCCACCCTCAAAACACTAGCTTAATAGGGAATGTTTTATCATGCAGTGTAGTATCTATAGCTAGGATATACCATATTTATCTTCTATTTAGCTGCTATTTGGAAAAAACAATGACAACGACAACGACACATCAATTAGCCTAACAATGAGGAAAAAAGTAGTCGGCTTGAGGATAAACCCACTGGACACAGACGTCAATTCAACGTCTATCCCACATTGGTTCTACGAAATTTCATTGACATTATGTGGAAACAACGTTGATTCAACAAGTGTGTGGCCAGTAGGTTTCCTGAGATATTGTGCATTATATGTCCATTGCGCTGCACACAACTCAAATGCCAATTCACCAGTATGGCAAACCGCTTTTTTTGTTCAAGCCTAAGAACTGTTGTCCGCTAAAGATGATAATCTGTTTGCATCTGCCAATTTATTGGCTGTCCAGTATCCAGGCGAGCTGCCCCCAGAGCTTTCTATACAGTTAATTTATTTCCGTAATTGTCACGACTTCCACCGACGGTGGCTCCTCTGCCTGTTCGGGCGGCGTTCGTCGGTCGTCGTCACCGGCCTATTAGCTGCCACCGATCCTCCCTTTTCTTTCTATTGATTTTTCTTATTGTTTGCACCTGTTTTTGTGTTTGGCATTTCTAGGGCTATTTAAGCCAGCCAAGCCCACCTCCTTTCGTGCGGGCTTGTTTCTCTGTTTGTTTGGTGGACGTTCGGCTGACGTGTATGTTGGCATGTTCTCTCGTCCTGTTTGGGCCGCCGTTGTTTTGGTTGCGCCTGTTGTGTTTGGGGCGTTGTATTTACGCGCCGCAATAAAGACGGAGTATTTTTCCCTACACCCTGCTCTCTGCGCCTGACTCCACACCCACCACTCCTAGCTGTCGTGACAGTAATGTATTGAGGCCGGCAATTAATGAGAATGAGAGGCTCAATTAAATATGTTGATGTATTTGAAGCACCACTCCCTTCTGCCCAGTTTCCCTGATGTTTCTATGGCAATCAAGCTGTTTTACCATCCTGTAACTGTCATTTTTTAAAACTAAAACTCATCAATCTACCTAAGCAGCATTAGGCTCTCGGTCTTACATGCGCTTTTAAATTCCTAAATTCCACTCGTTTCACTGACGCTGTCGCAGCCTTGACCACGGCATGTGTTCACCGATATCCCCTTAAAGGCGCTACATGGTCTATCCGCCATCTGCATTGGCCATGCAGCATTTACGGTGATATGGCCTCTGCAGAAGTCAGGGCATTCAAAGGTGTTGTGAAGGAAGTGAGTGTGTGTTTATACAGGACCCTCACCTACCGTCAACCAATCATGTCAATATATATGGAGCCCTCTGCATTGTTCCAAAATGTGAGATACACATGCTCAATTTGGCCCTCCCAGTTGTAGGTTGTTGGTGAATGGTGGGTCACCCAGTGGTGCCCTCGACAGCATATCTGCAGTGATGAGATTCTTCCCTGGCACATGGACGATGTTGTAATGCATGCTAGCAAAGTGGGGAGGAAGCCCAGCAGCATCATGTGTCTATAAGCCTACTGTGTCCTGGTTGCTAGGCAACGCCGGGCCCTCAAGAATAAGGAGACGGGACACCATATCATTAGCTTTGGGAACATGTTTAGTAAGATAAAACTGGATATAGTTACAGAGCACTGTAGTACACCATGCTACAGAGGAGGGCCATAGTTCTTACAGCAGACATGTAATGTGGGCGAGAAAATAAGGACAGCATCAATGGAGCAGTGAGACACAGGCTGTGTCCGAAATGCCACCCTATTATATGCCATTTGGGATGCAGACAAAGTATTCCAGAGAGAGTGGGCTTGGTGAGATTCTCTTCTCTGCTCTTTTTCACTGCATTTGCTGCTGGCGACTCGATCCGAGATGGATTCTGACTCAGGTGCAAAGCTGTTTTGCAGACGCCTACACCAGAGTTATCTTACAAATACAATACACCAGAGACAAGGCATCTGTTAGGCTGCATGTGCATGCGTGCACACATGCATGTGTGTGTGGAAGGAGTTCGGGGCACATGTTTGAGAGATAGAGATTTTTTTTAAGATACAGAGAAAGAGTTCAACTTGGGTGTGTGAGTGAGATGTGAGAGTGGTAGGGATGTGTCTCTCTTATATTGATCCTCTGACCTGTGTGTCTAATTGTCTGTGTCTTTCACATGGGTACATGAGATTTGTCTTACAATTGAGCCAGTCTCTGGCACAGCACCAAATGGCTCTTACACAGAGGTGTAAAAGGTACTCAAATGTCATACTTGAGTAAAAGTAAAGATACCTTAATATAAAATGACTGAAGTAAAAGTGAAAGTAACCCAGTAAAATACTACTTGAGTAAAAGTCTAAAACTATCAGATTTTAAATGTACTTAAGTACAGTGGTGGAACCAAAACTCATGGTAACCAAAACTTATGTAAATGTGATATTTGAGTTGTTGTTTTTTTACACATTTGAAAAAAAAATTCTAAGAACCTGTTTTTGCTTTGTCAACATGGGGTATTGTGTGTAGATTGATGAGGGGGAAAAACAATTTAATCCATTATAGAATAAGGCTGTATGTATATTTCCACACTATGAGTTTTGAATAATACTGTGAAATTGTTAAAATTATGATAACGCCCTTTAGTGTAAGAGCGGATTGATAAGACCGATTGAAATTTCAGCTTGTTTTAGTGGGAGGGAGTTTTGGGTGACATCACCATGAGGTAAATTAGTTAATAGACCAATAAGAAATAGCCCACTGGGCACAAACTGGTTGAATCAACCTTTTTTTCAACGTAATTTGTCAGCGTATTGTGACGTGATTTGAGGGTGAAATTTCAACCACAAGATTATGTCATCATGGTAACCAAATTTCAACATAGACAAACCTTCAATTTGTACCTTTTAAACAATGTCCGATACAATAGGCTGGGCAGCACCTCCTACTGGAGAAATTATCTAGAGCTACCCTTCAGTCGTCCATCCAGTGTTTTAACCAAGCCCTGCTTAACAAATATATATTACCAATGTGCTATCGCGAGAATGATTGTTGAGTGATCTCGACATGAAAACGAAACAGATTCAATGCTGCTATCAAAGTCATTCCAAAGGGTAGGTTTAACAGAACAAATGAAATGTGACCATACTTTATACGTCATATATCATCAAGGAGACTATTTAGGCCTATATAGTATAGCATTTACAAAGTCATCAACAGCTACAGTTGAAGTCGGAAGTTTACATACTCTTAGGTTGGAATCATTAAAACTCGTTTTTCAACCACTTCACAAATTCCTTTTTAACAAACTATAGTTTTGGCAAGTCGGTTAGGACATCTACTTTGTGCAGTGTGCACATAGCCTGTCTTCTCTCTCGGGTCTGACTGTGGCCGCCTCTCTCAATAGCAAGGCTATGCTCACTGAGTCTACATAATCAAGAATTGTATTAATTTTGGGTCAGTCACAGTGGTTAGGTATTCTGCCACGATGAACTCTATGTTAAGGGCCAGATAGCATTCCAATTTGCTCTGTTTTTTGGTTGATTATTTCCAGTTTGTCAAATAGTTATCTTTTTGCTTTGTCATAATTTGTTTGGGTCTAATTGTAGTGCTATCCTGGAGCTCTGTGGGGTCTGTTTGTGTGAGCCCCAGAACCAGCTGGCTGAGGGTAGTCTTCTCTAGCTTCATCTCTCTGTAGGTGAGGCCTTTGTGGTGGAATGTGTGGCCATCGATTCCCTTTATGTGGTTGTAGAATTGAACAGTTATTTTCTGGATTTGGATAACTGATTTAAGTATTTTTAGCCAGATCCTAGTTTGGATGTTGAGTTTTATGTTCATTTTGATGGTGTAGAAGGCCCTTCTTGCCTTGTCTCTTAAATCGTTCGCACCCTTGTGGAGTTATCTGTGATGTTGATGTTTAGGCAGAGGTAGGTATAGTTTTCTGTGTCCTCTAGGGCAATGGTGTCTAGATAGAATTTGTATTTGTTGTCCTGGCTACTGGACCTTTTTTGGGACACCATTATTTTTGTCTTACTGAGATTCACTGTCAGGGCCAAAGTGTGACAGAATATGTGCAGAAGATCTAGGTGCTGCTGTAGGCCCTCCTTGGTTAGGGACAGAAGCACAAGATCATCTGCAAACAGTAGACATTTGATTTCCGAGTCCATTAGGGTGTACAGTGATTCTATAATGTCATATATTTTTCCCCCAACACCACTTTCCATCAATTTGTATAGCAGACCCTGATGCCAAACTGAGTCAAAAGCTTTTTTTGAATCAACAAACCCTGAGAAGACTTTGCTTTTGTTTTGTTTTGTTTGTGTGCCAATAAAGGTGTGCAGGGTGTATACGTGGTCATACGGTATTTTGGTAAGAAGCCAATTTGATATTTGCTCAGGACATTGTTTTCACTGAGGAAATGTTGGGGTCGTGTGTGCCCCCTCTCTCTCTGTCTTTCTTCTCACACTCTCCAACCATTGTAATCTCTCCCTCACAGTAATACCCTGTATTGCTAACTCAATTTTGATCACTCTGATCACAGACACTGCAAATTTACTGGATTATAGGGATTGTGACAAAAACATTATTCATCCTACACAACCGTTTATTCCTCAGCTTCAGCTGTCTGTAATGAAATTATTGTATCTCTCCTGTCAGTCTTGGCTTTTGTTGAATGAAGTCATATGGATTTAGAAGGGTAAGTCTGAGTTTAATCCAGAGGCAGCGTCAACCAAACACTGGATACATCCCAAGACAACATCTGTTTCAATTATGTAATTAAGACTTGATTGTCATGACTGTCATGTTCCAGCAGCAGAATAAAATTTATGACATTTGAAATTAACAATATTTTTTCCCATCAATTCAAATCAAATTTTATTTGTCACATTGTCGAATACAAGTGTAGACTTTACCATGAAATGCTTATTTGCTCACATACTAACGGTGAGTTATGCAGCAGATCAACATTGTTTTAGGTCTAGATGTACAACAGCAATAGATGTACAATACCATGAACCTGTATGCTATTCAGTGATGCCTTGATCCCACCCAAATGCTAGCTTTGTTGACCCAACTACCACCTTTGTCTTCTTGTTCAGATTGGATGACTTAAGAGTCTAAATGCATTGGTACTGCATAAACGTCAAAATGAAATGCAGTCCTCTAAACTCATTCTCAAGGCAAATGGATTTCAGTAATATGTCCCTGGATAGAAGCAGGTCATGACCTTACATAGTGTGTGATTTCCCACAGTATTATGTGTCCAGGACCTAAGTTCCAACTTCCCCTAGTAGCCATTTCATGTTGGTAAAGGTCGGTTTTGAGTTCTATGGCACATCAGACTTACTTATTTCAGATGTAACACAAATACACAAAAACAACAACAACAAAAAAATATATTGTATTGTAAACCATATGCCATGGCTGTTTTAGTCACCAGATCTTAACCTAATTGAACACTTATGCGAAATTCTGGAGTGGCCCCTCAGACGGCATTATCCACCACCATAAAAATGGAATTTCTTGTGGAAGAATGGTGTCGCATCCCTCCAATAGAGTTCCAGATACTTGTAGAATCTATGCCAAGGTGCATTGAAGCTGTTCTGGCTCGTGGTGCCCCAACGCCCGATTAAGACACTTTACAATATGTTGGTGTTTCCTTTATTTTGGCAATTACCTGTATGTACAGTGGGGTTAGAAATAATTGACAACATTGATAAAGATGAATGCTGAGCTATATTGTATGCTCAAAAACATCTGGAAATTATATTATTTTATAGTAATACAATTGCTCAGAGAAAGAGATTTTGTATAACAAGTTAGAATTGTTTTCTCAAAAAGGTAAGGGGTAATAATGATTGCTTCCCCTGTTTTCATTACCTTTCAATAGCTCACCTTGAAAGGATAACAGCATTGACTTTTTTTCTAAAATGTTTTAAGAGTTGGAGAACACATTGAGAGAGATCCGAGACTATTCCTTCATACAGAATCCTTCCAGATCCTTGATACCTTTTGTCTGCGCTTTTGGACTTCCCTCTTCAATTCAAACCACAGTCCGGAGACTGTGATGGCCATTGCAAAATGTTGATTTTGTGGCCAATAAACTATTTCTTTGTGGATTTTGATGTGTGCTTGGGATTATAGTCATGTTGGAAAATCAATTTACAGACAAGTTTCAGCCTCCTGACAGAGGCCACCATGTTTTTGACAAAAATATTCTGGTACTGAGTAAAGTTTCATGAGGCTGATGACCTTAAAAAGGGCCCCAGGACCAGTCGAAGCAAAATTGTCCCATAACATCGAAGATCCACCACCATATTTTACAATAGGTATGAGATTATTTTCTGCTCTTGCATTCTCATTTCAGCGCACTCTCAAATGTTGTTTTTTGCCATCTTTGTAAGCCTGCAGCACACACACTATACGATGCATTTATTAAACATAAGAATGAGTGTGGGTTTTTGTCACAACCCAGCTCGTGGGAAATGACAAAGAGCTCTTATAGGACCAGGGCACAAAAAATAACATAATAATAATCAATAACCTTTCTCTTTATTTAGCCATCTTACATATAAAACTTTATTTGTTCAAATTGTGAGTAACTCACCACAGGTTAATGAGAAGGGTGTGCTTGAAAGGATGCACATCACTCTGCAATGTTGGGTTGTATTGGAGAGTCTCAGTCTTAAATCATTTCCCACACACAGTCTGCCTGTATTTAGTTTTCATGCTAGCAAGGGCCGAGAATCCACTCTCACATAGGTACGTGGTTACAAAGGGCATCAGTGTCTTAACAGTGCGATTTGCCAAGGCAAGATACTCTGAGCGCAGTCCAATCCAGAAATCTGGCAGTAGCTTCTGATTAAATTACATTTTCACAGAACTGCTTGTTGCAATTTTGACGAGGCTCTCTTGTTCAGATATCGGTAAGTGGACTGGAGGCAGGGTATGACAGGGATAACGAATCTAGTTGTTTGTGTCATTCGTTTCGGGATAGTACCTGCGTAATTGCGCACCCAACTCACTCAGGTGCTTCGCGATATCACATTTGACATTGTCCATAAGCTTGAGTTCATTTGCACACAAAAAAATCATACAATGATGGAAAGACCTGTGTGTTGTCCATGTTAATGCAGACAGAGAAGAGCTCCAACTTCTTAACCATAGCCTCAATTTTGTCCTGCACATTGAATATAGTTGCGGAGAGTCCCTGCAATCCTAGATTCAGATCATTCAGGCGAGAAAAAAGATAGGCCAGTCGTGTGACAAACTTGTCATCATGCAAGCGGTCAGACAAGTGAAAATTATGGTCAGTAAAGAAAACTTTAAGCTCGTCTCTCAATTTAAAAAAAATTGTCAATACTTTGCCCCTTGATAACCAGCGCACCTCTGTCTGTTGTAAAAGCGTTACATGGTCGCTGCCCATATCATTGCATAATGCATAAAATACACGAGAGTTCAGGGGCCTTGCTTTAATAACAAAGTTAACCATTTTCACTAAACGTCTTTCAAGCTGTTAGGCATTCCTTTGGCAGCAAGAGCCTCTCGGTGGATGCTGCAGAGTACCCAAGTGGCGTCGGGAGCAACTGCTTGCAAACGCGTTACCACCTCACTATGTCTCCCTGTCATGGCTTTTGCACCGTCAGTACAGATACCAACACATCTTGACCACCAAAGTCCATTTGATGTTACAAAATATCCTCTCCTGTTGTCCTGGTTTCCAGTGGTCTTCCTTAATTGACCCCCCAGTAACGTAACAGACGTATACCAGGAGCTGTGCCAGGCCCGCCACGTCTGTTGACTCATCCAGCTATAATGCATAGAATTCACTGGCATGTATGCCAGAGAGTAACGGTTAATGTGATTGGATGTTAATTAGTTGACTAGGCTACCTGTATTTGACATGGTGTTGTTATTTCGCTGAATACTAGATGGTTTAATAACATTTTTGTCAGTGAAACGAGGCTACTCAGGCAAGAAAAAAAACTCTCCCAATTGTATAGCCCCTTTGAAAAATCTAAATGTTGTTTGAAAATGTGAAGAAAAGAAAAATGTAATAAAAGGTATTTATTTCTTTATATTTTTTTTTTATGTGAATCACATTTTTTGGGGGCATTGCACGTACCCCTGTCTTAGATTAATTCAGACTCTTTTGAGGAAGTGCACGGCTACAGTGTCTCAAAATGGCAAAACTATTCTATTGTCACTTTTTATCCTTTTTCAAGGGATGGTCTTTTAAGGGAGTATGCAAGCACACTCGTTCGGTTCGCCTTGCCGACTTCAGCTAGCCACTAGCCGAACTGAAGCATGCTGACGCCTAAATACAGTGACAACTAAAAGATTCCAAAAACATTTTAGTCCAGTCAACGTATCATGTGGCTGTCCATGGTATTGATTTCTGTGTGTGTGTGAGTGTGTGTGTGTGTGTGTGTGTGTGTGCGTAAGTAGAAAAAACATGTTGACCCTACTCACCCAATGCTATCCTCCTCTTTCATGTTGCCGAAACAATCTATGACTTTGTCATACAGTACACGTTTTTAGTTTTTGTTGTACTAGGCTACCAGGCTAAAATGCTTGTTCGGTAGCCTAACTTCCTTTCATGGGCAACAACTAGCGGCTAGTTAACATTATCCTACTACGTCTAGCTACATATTGAACTTCCATGGCCAGAGGCACAATGTATGAAATTATGGTTGAATCAGAATCACCATTATAATCATTGGCCAGTACGGAGAATTAAGTAAATCCTTATCTCCATCCACGGCTAATTTAGGAAAGGGACAATTTTAGCTAGCCAGCCACCGGAGGACAACACAACAAGATTTGTTTCTGTCAATGATGTTTGGCTTCATGTGATGTGATCAGTCTGAAGTCAAATCCAAACTGTCTTCTGTTGACACTTTTTTTGGTGCTCCAGGACCATTCACAGTTGAGCTAGCTCAGTTTAGCTCAATGCTGATTGGCTATAAATGTAAAACACTTATCAAGGGAGGCCAAATGCTCGCTGGCTTCCCTTGCATTCAATGCTACGGGTGGTAACGATAATCAATATCATACTCTTTTTGACCAGACAGCATCAGTTAGCTGGGCTAAATACACATAGACAAAGGGGCGCTGTTTCACTAGCTCGGATGCTTTCTCCGGTGAGATACATTCAGCCTCTTGCGAATTGAAGGACAATTATGAAACACAGAAAGATTAAATTATTTTACATGTTTTTTTATTGGTCATTTTTTGGGGGAAGCCTGGCTTCCCTTTGCATCCATGAATACACGCCACTGGGAATAAGAGAACTATAGTGAAGCTGATTTACAGTACCAGGCAAAAGCTTGGACACAAGGGATTTTCAAAGGATTTTCTTTATTTTTACTATTTTCTACATTGTAGAATAATAGTGAAGACCTCAAAACTATGAAATAACACATACGGAATCAAGCAGTGAGAGTTCATTAGAGTTACCAGCCTCAGAAATTGCAACCCAAATAAATGCTTCACAGAGTTAAAGTAACAGACATCACAACATCAACTGTTCAGAGGAGACTGCGTGAATCAGGCCTTTATGGTCAAATTGCTGCAAAGAAACCACGACTAAAGGACACCAATAAGAAGAAGAGACTTAATTGGGCCAAGAAACACGAGCAATGAACATTAAACTGGTGGAAATCTGTCCTTTGGTCTTGTCACGATGTCCTGTGAGGATCCAAATAGGTCAGATCAGGTTTGCAATGAATAACTTCAACCAGACCCCCTCTCACCCATAGAGGGGGTGGGCGGACTAGAAGGGATTAACAATTCACGTGCTGTTGTTATTCAAACAGAGGAGATTCAGGTCTCCCTCTCCAAATTCACCAAAGGAATGTGCTTTGTTTCAAGATACTTTTTCCCTCCGAAACTCTTAACACGTTCAGAAGCGAATACTGGAACAATATTTCTAGCATAGAACATGGGGAATAGTCAGAGGTGATCTATATAACACTAATGTCATATTGTTTGTTATTTTGTGATGTCATTAAAAATGTTATAAAGTAAATAATGTAACTTGGAAAGTATACCCACTACATGTACAAAGTTTCCATCCTGCGTGTTGTGCAAAAGTGTTTTTGTTAAGAAAGGGATGTGATTTTAGGAGCCATTTGAGATCATTGCTATACATAAACTTTGCACATTGACAAGTCACGCCCCTGAGTGAGGTCAGAGAGTGTGTCAGCCTGATGAACCGCCGTTTCGAACAAACTGTATAAAATGATGGGTTAAGAATTAACATACCAGACCAGAAAAGCAATGAGCTGCAGCTGCATGTTTAACGACTCAAATACCAGTGGGTCGCTAGCGGGATCATCCCGACACTACTAGCGCAAACCTGTAGCGCCAGATTTAAAATCCGAAAATTGAATTATTAAACATCCAGCTATATACAAGTGTTCCATACTCATCAAAATCTCTGTTTCTAGGCAATATCACAGCGTTGTCAGATTTCAAAAAGGCTTTACGGCGAAAGCAGCACATTCATTTGTTTGAGGGTAGCACCTCACATATTTTCCAATAGCCATGTATCGATTAGCAATCATGGCACACACATAACACATTTCACAGCGAAAACAAAGTAATTACCTGTTGAAGAACTTCTGCTGAGGTCTTCCTAAGTGTCCAACGAAGACAATCCATGGTTCTTTTGTTAGAAAAAGTAACGTCTTTTATCCATAAATCCTCCATTTGGTTCATGCGTTATAATCAGAAACGACAGCCTCCATTACTCCTTTGAAACTCAAGCGCCGACTCGTTAAAATTATACCTATAAACTTGTCCAAAAACAATCAAACATAGTTTTAAATGTATCCTTAGGAACCCTTTTACGTATATGTACTATTATAAATCAGCCGGAATATAAACTGAACGCTAAAAACGATAAATAAGGCACAGCGCGCTTCTCATGCACGCCAAGCACTCTGAAGAGTTTTCATAACGTGGTCTCTCATTCCATGCTGTTTATCAATGGTCCGAAATTCCCCAAGATGGAGTAAAACACCGTCTCGTGGTTGATGACATCATAAGGAAGCGACGTGCACTGCGTTCACATGCCTATATATGGTCATTTTGGATAGGGAGGGGCTCAAAAATGAGCAATGTGTCAAAATGACTTTTTTCAGGACAGAGATTCCTCAGGGTTTTGCCTGCCAAATGCGTTCTGATTGACCCACAGACAAATGGTTAACAGTTTTGGAAAATCCAATGGTACTAAATATATGCATATCACATTTTCTGGGCCTAAATGGGAGGCATTTTACTTTGGGCACGCCAGGCTCTCCAAAACAGTCAGTTTTTCTGCTGGAGCCGGTGAAGTTAAAGTGGTCTGAACTTTGAATATCAACACGAGGTAGAGAAATGATAAACTCAACTCCCGGACAATCACTGGTACGGATTGGCTGTCCAAAGTAAAGTATCTAGGAAAGCAAATTTAAGTGGGACCATTCTACTACTCTGCTCAAACCATCGTATTACGCTACTCTCATCACCCCACTGGGAAGCATCGACCGGGCTGGCTAGCCTATCATTTGTTTTTCAACAGGACAATGACCCAACACACCTCCAGGCTGTGTACGGGCTATTTGCCCAAGAAGGAGAGTGATGGAGTGCTGCATCAGATGACCTGGCCTCCACAATCACCCGACCTCAACCCAACTGAGATGGTTTGGGATGAGTTGGACCGCAGAGTGAAGGAAAAGCAGCCAACAAGTGCTCAGCATATGTGGAAACTCCTTCAAGACTGTTGGAAAAACATTCCAGGTGAAGCTGGTTGAGAGAAGGTCAAGAGTGTGCAAAGCTGTCATCAAGGCAAAGGGTGGCTACTTTGAAGAATCTCAAATATAAAATATATTTTGATTTGTTTAACACTTTTTTGGTTACTACATGATTCCATATGTGTTATTTCATAGTTTTGATGTCTTCACTATTATTCTACAATGTAGAAAATAGTAAAAATAAATAAAAACCCTTGAATTAGTAGGTGTGTCCAAACTTTTGACTGGTACTGTATATTTAAAATTCATAAAGTGTCTGTTTGGCTGTCACTCACCGAGAGAGAGAAAGAGAGCGAGAGAGAGCTGTGCAAGCAATCAGTCGTCATAAGTCCACAGACTATATTTAGCATGGAATATTCAACTCAGTGCCACTGTTGTTGTGATATGAAAACAAAGTGGGATTTTAATTGCAAATGGCTGAATGCACGAACATTTATGTTATTTAGCAAGCAAATAGATGGAGAAAGGGTGTTTATATTAGTTCCGTTTGGGTTCTATGGAACCGCTGATGGATGCAACTGTAGAATTTAGTCATTTTAAGTGCATTACCAGCCAGTTCTAAATTGAATTAATTTGGATAATCAGCTGCTAATGACTGCAGTTTCCTTGCAATAGGCAGCCTCACTTCACAGGATATAGTATTAAAAAGCGTTTCCATAACGCCTTCACATGTTTAACTCTTCAGATATCAACAAGCATTTTGTATTTTATTGTAGTACCCTCTTTACAGTTAGTACCAACAGATACAGGCAATGTCAATGAAACAAAGAGACACATCAGCAGAGCCATTCAATTCATATTGCTCTGCTAATTCTAATTCCACCAACACATCCGAGCAGAATTATAAATCAGAGTTTCTGCTATTACCTGCCTCTCCTACAGTAGGAAAGTAGAACATATGACAGAGATGTACACGTCTTTAAAGTTCACATACAGTAAGTCAAAGAATACAGTATGGGTGCAGTTTTTCTGGGTGCAGTTATGAAACCTTTAATGGATAGAGATCTCAGTGACACTGGCATTCTGAGGGCAGATGATAAAGGCAAATGGCACCTGGTGCAAAGATTTCCTTGATGATGAAGGGAAATTGGCTCAGCTGAGGTAAGTGCTGATTTAAGGTGCTTTATGAGGATTTAGTCTATACTTCAGGAGCACTGAGGATAATGGCACCAGGAGCTCTGAAACTATGATCCATGTCATATAGGCTTATTTAAGATTCTGAACAAAAGCTTATCTCTGGATAGAGAACAGACTTAATCCAATGGCAAGTTTCATATGATACTGCATTGACTTACTGTATATAAAAACCATTTTAGGTAACTCTATAAAATAAAGCCAGTCGTGCTTATTCATACATTCAATTGAAGCTGGAAGTTTACATACACCAAATCCATTTCAACTCAGTTTTTTCACAAAGCACCCCCACAACATGATGCTGCCACCCCCGTGCTTCATGGTTGGGATGGTGTTCTTCGGATTGCAATACTCCCCCTTTTTCCTCCAAACATAGCGATGGTCATTATGGCCAAACAGTTCTATTTTTGTTTCATCAGACCAGAGGACATTTCTCCAAAAAGTACGATCTTTGTCCCCATGTGCAGTTGCAAACCGTAGTCTGGCTTTTTAATGGCGGTTTCAAATTATGTCAATTAGCCTATCAGAAGCATCTAAAGCCATGACATAATTTTCTGGAATTTTACAAGCTGTTTAAAGGCACAGTCAACTTAGTGTATGTAAACTTCTGACCCACTGGAATTGTGATTCTGTGAATTATAAGTGAAATAATCTGTCTGTAAACAATTGTTGGAAAAAATGACTTGTATCATGCACAATGTAGATGTCCTAACCGACTTGCCAAAACTATAGTTTGTTAATAAGAAATGTGTGGAGTGGTTGAAAAACAAGTTTTAATGACTCCAACCTAAGTGTATGTAAACTTCCGACTTCAACTGTACCTTTAGATATTATTACAGTGCATCCGGAAAGTATTCAGACCCCTTGACTTTTTCAAATTGTTGTTACATTACAGCCTTACTCTAAAATTGATCTACACACATTAATCCATAATGACAAAGCAAAAACTTTTGATTTTTCAGGTCTGTCCAGAGATGTTCGATCGGGTTCGAGATCTGGCTGGGCCACTCAAGGACATTCAGAGACTTGTCCTGAAGCCACTCCTGCGTTGTCTTGGCTGTGTGCTTAGAGACGTTGTTCTGTTGGAAGGTGAACCTTCGCCCCCAGTCTGAGGTCTTGAGCGCTCTGGAGCAGGTTTTCATCAAGGATCTCTCTGTACTTTGCTCCATTCATCTTTCCTTTGATCCTGACTAATCTCCCAGTCCCTGGCTCTGAAAAACATCCCCACAACATGATGCTGCCACCACCATGCTTCACCGTAGGGATGATGCCAGGTTTCCTCCAGATGTGACGCTTTGCATTCAGTCCAAAGAGTTCAATCTTGGTTTCATCAGACCTGAGAATCTTGTTTCTCATGGTCTGAGAGTCCTTTTGGTGCCTTTTGGAAAACTCCAAGCGGGTTGTTGTGTGCCTTTTACTGAGGAGTGGCTTCTGTCTGGCCACTCTACCATGAAGGCCAGATTGGTGGAGTGCTGCAGAAATGGTTGTTCTTCTGGAAGGTTCTCCCATCTCCACAAAGGAAGTCTGGAGCTCTGTCAGAGTGACCATTGGTTTCTTGGTCACCTCCCTGACCAGGGCCCTTCTCCCCTTCTTGGGGACCTTCAATGCTGCAGACAATCCTGTGTCGAGGCACAGATTCCTTCGACCTCATAGCTTGGTTTTTGCTCTGACATGCACTGTCAACTGTGGGACCTCATATAGACAGGTGTGTGCCTTTCCAAATCATGTCCAATCAATTGAATTTACCACAGGTGGACTCCAATCAAGTTGTAGAAACATCTCAAGGATGATCGATGGAAACAGGATGCACCTGAGCTCAATTTTGAGTCTCATAGCAAAGAGTCTGAATACTTATGCAAATAGGGTATTTCTGTTTTTAATTTTTTATAAATTTGCCCCCAAAAATGTTAATCTGTTTTCACTTTGTCATTATGGGGTATTGAGTAGAGACGAGGGGAACAAATGTATTTAATCCATTTTAGAATAAGTCTGTAACGTAACAAAATGTGGAAAATGTCAAGGGGTCTGAATACTTTCCGAATGCACTGTATGTAATATCCATAACAAGTAGGGCTTTTGTAATGTTTTAGTCTTCTATACAAGCCTTTTTATTTCTTTGATAGTGTACACAAAAAGCTAGCTACCCGTGTCCCATTAAATCAACGTGTCAAGAATTGATCTTAGATCTTTATTCCTGAAGAGTTTGAGGATCATACAATATCATTGGTTCTTTTAGTTGAACCAGATTCCATGGATTCAGTAAATATAATGGTTATTGGGCTACTGCAGACTCTGTGGATATATAAAGATAATATTCATTATAACATTATTGCTTTAGTTATACAGGGAGCATATGGACTCTTAAGACAAAGGTGGTGACTTTTTCCTTAATATACTGTAGGTCCACCTCTAAATCTATATTTCTGCAGTAACACTTAAGTTGAAATTTTGGTGCACATGTTCGTTAAATTAACTGTAGAATGAATAATAATTTCAACTTCCAAACTACAGTACCGTTCAATAAGGCATGCGTGACCATGGATTTAGTTGTTTGACTTCCATGTAAAAGAGTAATTTACAGTACTGTTCAGGACATTTATATCGAAAAGCCATAAATGCTTACTGCCATAAAGAGTGCCATAAACAGTGTACTGTGTTGTGCTTGTAAGGCTGTAGTACTGGCCCTTTCAACATAAGTGTTACCTTGAAAAGTGAGTTCAGCTTGCTTAATTAATAAGATTGTGCCCAGTTCCAATATGTCATATGATGTGGATCATGCATTTTCAAATATAGATTGCATCATCCAGCAACATACAGTACGCTTGCTGAACTAAGAAGTTCTTAAAATTGCACATGATAAAATATCATCCTATACATGAAAATACCAAAAATACAGCTGTGAACAATCGTGGAAATGGAAACAAGGTAATATAGTTAAGGCTAAACATCTGTGTCTATTACCTTTGTATAGCTAAGTCAATAAAAGTAGCATGCATTTAACAGAACATTGCCACACAATTTTACATTAAACAACAAAAGCAGCCAACTCAACTAAAAAAAAAAACTTGAATGTATGTACCCTTCTTCACCACAAATTAGTCCCATGTTGTGTAGGTTTTCCATTTTGTAAACCATATGGCTTTGTGCAACTGTTCAGATCCATTGCAAGTAAAGTCCCTGTTCAAATCATCTCTGTAAAATAATATATCTATAAATGTCATGCCAGAAATTAGAGAGACTATGTTTTACATGCGCTTAGTGTATCGTACGTGCCAGATTGTGCTTCTCATACATTGTCTTTCATCATAGCATGTATACTAACATCCAGGAACAAATCTGCGGTATTCTATCAAGGTATACTTTATCTGTACGTATTTATATACTACATTTTCTTGAATATAAGAATCATGTCCTTTAATAACTTAGAAATAATAAAGGGTTGGGGTGTAAGAAGTTAAAACTGGTCGCCCATTCTACGTGAAGCGGTCGGAATTCATCTTTCTGAGTTTCGGGGGCAGGTGTCCGTCCATTCGCCCCCCTACTCCCCTTCCCCCCTGCATCCTTAGCAGCTTGGGGGGCAAGTCTGCCACGGATTGGCTGATGTGATCGGAGCTGATCTTGGAGGCCATCTTGTTCACCTGTTTCTCATCGGAGACGCCGGGGAACGGAGCTGATGCGCTGAAGCTTCAGGGGCAGGTCCCCCATGCTCCCGGGGTAGATCATCTCCGATGTGGTGGAGCTCATTCTCAACAGCTTCCTAGGCATGGGGAGCCCGTCTCGGCCGCAGCCACCGCCTTGCATCTTCTGCAGCTTGGACGGCAGCTTGGTGGTGCTGCTCTCCTTGTCCTCCAGGGTCTCCAGGCAGTCCATGAAGCTGTTCTTCCCCCCCTCGCCGCTGTTGCACAGGGACGGGGCCATGAGAGGAGAGGATATGAGCAGGTTTTCCTCCTGCTCCTTCACGCTGTACGGGGGGAGTGTTGACCTCAAACGTGGCGTGGAACTGGGAGTAGTCCACCTTGAAGAACCCCTCCTCCAGGGAGATGACTGGGAAGAAACGATGTCCCCATAGAACCTCGTCCTCAGTGTAAGAAGTCCTCGCTTGGCAAGTCATCCCTGTTGAACACAGACAAAACAACAAAAAAATAATGTATGATTGGCTTGATTGTCTCCATGTCTATATTTCAGGAAATGTACTTGACGACATAAGACTCTTTGCAGGGAATTATGCACAAATGTGGACAAGGCAGACAAGGCTAATGTTATGGAGATTAATGCTATGCTAGTCAAATATATAAACAAACACTTCAGAATCAAAGAGCAACCTCGATTCAATTACATGGCTGACGCAGTGCCCTCAGCTCAGTCACAAGAGTGAAGTGTTCCTCAAAGATTATTTTCATTCAACAAACAACATCACTCACAAACTGACATGATGAACTAGTACATAGAACACAGAAAGTTGCCTCAAAAAACACTTAATTGATTTTCAGATTCCATACAACACTAATGAGCAAGTTCCTCAGTAATTTGAGAAAGACGCAGAGTCCATACAGCAATTACCTTTAAGATGAAAAGCACTACAATGTAAACACTGTTTGCTTTCAGAGATCTTATCCTGTATAGATGTGTCAAATGAGAAAATAACTCAACCGTTATTTCTCCCAAACAACAGTAACAAAATGAAAAAGCACACAATGTTTTACCTCTGTTATTGGTAAAACATTCACTATGTCAGTGCTAAAATAACCAATTACTAAAGGTGCCACTTTTATGCACATTCTGCAACAGGTATCTATCTGGTTCCTTGTTCTGATCAATGTATGAGCAACAATACCGGGGTCATGAAAATAATTTAACTGCAAGCATTCTTCTAATACAAAATGCATACAGTACAGTGCACACGATTGGGATTCGTTGTCTTTGGCAGAGTACAACATAAACAAATGCCTCTACATCTTTATTCCTAAAATACTGTTTTAATTTTGTCTTGCATTGACAGGGAAACAATTGCTATTTCAGAGGCACTGAATCATGTTAAGACACTTTAAAAACAATTTCCTAAATAAGTAAATGTCTTCTATCTAAGCCACCCGGGGTCGTTAGCTACTTGTCAATTTAGTCCACGTCGTAACCTTGGTTAGGAACTACAAAAGAGCAGATTAAGATAATCAAATGACTTAAGTGACGGACCACAGGAGGCTTAGCAAAGATAAGGGTGCAATGAGTCCAATGGGCTTTCCTGACAACTCATATATCTTTTGGAGAAACAAATATTCATCACCATCTTTGGGACTTCCAATTCAAAGCCTGTTATATAACATGTTTGGTCTCAAAATGTTCATGTGCCTATGACAAGTGGTTAATCAGGTCATCATAGTGCTGCCTGAAGAATTTCAGCCTGACCAAAGCAGATTTCATGCATGATTTATTTTTTCCTTAAAAGTTGCTTTGAAAAAAAGAAGATAAGATAACAAAGATAAGATGGAGTTAAAATAAGAGAGCTTTGTGGGATACTCTTTTAGCAAGGTCAGTGTGGTCAGCCATGTTGCCCGTCAAGGTCTGTGAAGGAAAGTTCAAAGTTCATAAGGTTTGTTTCCATAGATTAAACAAGATACACTCGATCATGAGCACCAGGCATTCATTTTTTTGTTCCTGGAGACGTTGAATTAAATGAACGCTTAACAAACACTCCACCCGAATCCCCATAAACAAATTAATACAATTAGTCAAATGATGAGGATTGAATTAATGAGCAACAACATTAATTCGTTTTACATAAAGTTACAGGTTCATCTTCAGTGACAACCCTCTCGTCCCTGTTATTCGGCAGATGCTATCGTAATTGCTATTACATGATCTGAATACTTGCATTGTAACAATTCACCCTGCATGGAGCTCCATGCAAACCTTTAGTTCTTTGGAATGTCTAGGAAAACATGGCCGCTGAAAGCAGTGTTTTGCACTGCCACCCCACAATTAATGAACAAATTCTAACAGAGATGAGATGCAAAGCTTATCATCTGTCAGTCCAGAACATTGAACTGAGCCACGTTTTCCTTTTCCTTTTAACTAAGTATCCAAGCTGTTACAAAGCTAGAGGCACTTGTGTTCTTGAAGGTCTGTTGAAGTCCATTAAAAGCTAAGTGGTTGCCCTGATATAAATACCACATATACTACTTGCTAGCGTAATAATGCCCTGGCAGCAATAAATGAATCATAAGCATAAGCATTCAAAGAGACTAAAGAACATGGTACACTAGGCATTGTTCATCTTGATTGAAGCTATGTTCATCTTTGTTCCTGCCACTGTTTCCAAGGTCCATGCAATAATGCGCTGATAACAGTTTTTAACAGTCACAGTCAAGTCACAGATGTGCCAGAGTTATTAACATTGAGTACGGTCAGGGTACTCTGGGCATTATTTCTGCCCTATCGCTCTGCACTTCTGAGTGCTCTCGGCATATGGAAATATGCTTCAATGACTGGGGTCCACAGTAATAATAGGGACTTGAGGCTGAGAAGCCAATTGAGGCTAAGCGCAGGGAATCTTGTAGTTATTTGTATCATGAACTTGTCACACTGCAATAATCTTCCAAAGCACAGTCACACCACATGTTGACCAACAGGCATATGCTGTAAGCTCAAAGCTCTAGTATTGGTGTTCACATGCAAAAGCACACTTCTTCTACACTGGTATTTTGCTTAAACCCTCAGTAATTATTGTATCATTTTACCACCAATAACAACTTGCCTGTTATCGTAGCTGTCTACATACCACCACAGACCGATGCTGGCACAAAAACCGCACTCAATGAGCTGTATATACCGCCATAAGCAAACAGGAAAACGCTCATCCAGAGGCGGAGCTCCTATTGGCCGGGGACTTTAATGCAGGGAAACTTAAATAAGTTTGACCTAATTTCTATCAGCACATTAAATGTGCAACCAGAGGGAAATTCTACACCACCTTTACTCCACATACAAAGACGCATACAAAGCTCTCCCTCGCCCTCCATTTGGCAAATCTGACCATAATTCTATCCTCCTGATTCCTGCTTACAAGAAAAACTTAAAGCAGGAAGCACCATTGACTCAGCCTAAAAAAAGTGGTCAGATGAAGCAGATGCTAAGCTCAGGACTGTTTTGCTAGCAGAGACTGGAATATGTTCCGGGATTCTTCCAATGGCATTGAGGAGTACACCACATCAGTCACTGGCTTTATCAATAAGTGCATTGAGGACGTCGTCCCCACAGTGACTGTACATACATACCCCAACCAGAAGCCATGGATTAGAGCTGCCGCTTTCAAGGAGCGGGACTCTAACCCGGAAGCCTCTAATAAATTCTGCTATGCCCTCCGACGAACCATCAAACAGGCAAAGCATCAATACAGGACTAAGCTGGAATCGTACTACACCGAATCCGACGCTCATCGGATGTGGCAGGGCTTGCAAACCATTACAGACTACAAAGGGAATCACAGCCGAGAGCTGCCCAGTGACACGAGCCTACCAGACAAGCTAAATAAATTCTATGCTCGCTTCGAGGCAAGTAACACTGAAACAAGCATGAGAGCATCAGCTGTTCCGGATGACTGTGTGATCACGCTCTCCGCAGCCGATGTGAATAAGACCTTTAAACAGGTCAACATTCACAAGCCCGCAGGGCCAGACGGATTACCAGGACGTGTAATGCGTGCATGCGCTGACCAACTGGCAAATGCCTTCACTGACATTTTCAACCTCTACCTGTCTGAGTCTGTAATACCAACATGTTTCAAGCAGACCACCATAGTGCCTGTGCCCAAGAACACTAAGGCAACCTGCCTAAATGACAACCGGCCCGTAGCACTCACGTCTGTAGCCATGAATTGCTTTGTAAGTCTGGTCATGGCTCACATCAACACCATTATTCCAGAAACCCTAGACCCACTCCAATTTGCATACCACACCAAAAAACACTTATGTGAGAATGCTATTCATTGACTACAGCTCAGCGTTCAACACCATAGTGCCCTTAAAGCTCATGACTAAACTAAGGACCCTGGGACTAAACACCTCCCTCTGCAAATGGATCGTGGACTTCCTGACGTGCCACCCCCAAGTGGTAAGGGTTGGAAACAACACATCCGCCACGCTGATCCTCAACACGTGGGCCCCTCAGGGGGGCGTGCTCAGTCGCCTCCTCTACTCCCTGTTCACTCATGACTGCACGGCCAGGCACGACTCCAACACCATCATTAAGTTTGCTGATGACACAACAGTGGTAGGCCTGATCATCGACAACGATGAGACAGCCTATAGGGAGGAGGTCAGAGACCTGACCTTGTGGTGTATGGACAACAACCTCTCCCTCAACGTGATCAAGACAAAGAAGATGACTACAGGAAAAGGAGGACTGAGCACACACCCATTCTGATCAACGGGGCTGTAGTGGAGCAGGTTGGGAGCTTCAAGTTCCTTGGCGTCCGCATCACCAACAAACTAACATGGTCCAATCACACCAAGACAGTCGTGAAGAGGGCACAACAAAACCTATTCACCCTCGAAAGACTGAAAAGATTTGTCATGGGTCCTCAGAACCTCAAAAGGTTTTACAGCTGCACCATCGAGAGCATCTTGATGGGTTGCATCACTGCCTGGTATGGAAACTGCTCGGCCTCCGACGGCAAGGCACTACAGAGGGTAGTGCGTACGGCCCAGTACATCACTGGGGCCAAGCTTCCTGCCATCCAGGACCTCTATACCAGGCGGTGTCAGAAGAAGGCCCTAAACATTGTCAAAGACTCCAGCCACCCTAGTCATAGACTGTTCTCTCTGCTACCGCACAGCAAGCGGTACCGGAGCGGCAAGTCTAGGTCCAAGAAGTTTCTAAACAGCTTCTACCCCCAAGCCATAAGACTCCTGAACATCTAATCAAATGGCTACCCAGCAATGCAACTATTTGCATTGCCCCCCCTTTTCTATGCTGCTGCTACTCTCTGTTATTATATATGCATAGTCACACACAACTCCTCCTACATGTACATATTACCTAAATTACCTCGACACCGGTGCCCCTGCACATTGACTCTGTACTGGTACCCCCTGTATATAGCCCCGCTATTGTTGTTTACTGCTGCTTTTTAATTATTTGTTATTCTTATCTCTTACTTTTTTTAGGTATTTAGGTATCACAGTAAGGTCTACACCTGTTGTATTCGGTGCATGTGACAAATGAAATGTGATATGATATGATCTAGATATGGTACTTTTTCCCAAAATAAAAATAATATTATATGCCATTTAGCAGACGCCTTTAACCAAAGCGAAATACAGCAGTGAGTACATACATTTTCGTATGGGTGGTAGCGGGAAACGATCCACATCCCTGGTGTAGGAAGCACCATGCTCTACCAACTGAGCCTCTCTGCTATTTTAGTCAGCAGTGGGCTAAGAGTCACGTCCCAAAGACTGCCAGAGACACAGAACATATTAAAAGTCAATATCACACACCACTCAATGGAAAATAATCAGTAGAGGATATTCAAATATTGTGACAAAGTTCAACAGAACTGGCCCGGAGCATGACAGGAGATTATGAAAGCAAAGAAACAGACATTTCCTCCATTAATTCTAGCACAAATGAACACAAATAGAATTTTCCTCCATTAATTCTAGCACAAATGAACACAAATAGAATTTTCCTCCATTAATTCTACCAAAAATTAACAAAAATATAACTTTCCTCTATTAACTGTAACATAATCATATTCAGTGATCTATAGTGATTGGCACACATAAGGATAATTGCACAGTTCATCTGAAAATAAACTTCTGATTCCCTGTTGGGTAACTCTCTATTTTATGATCTGCATCCTATTGAGCAGCCTCATATTGGAGGAAAGCCCAGCAATTTTGTTATAGCACCATCGACAGCATGGCAAAAAGGTAAAGTGGTGACGTGTAAGTGGGTTCATTCCTGCATCCATACACTAAAGGCCATCAACAGTCTCACTGAAGAGGCTGCTCTGTGCTTTCCTTTTCACCCATAGGGAAAAAGCCACAATTACAGACAAATTGCTATCATAACCATTTGGAAACTTGGAGGTGATATGACTACAATTAAACACAGCCAAACAGCTTTGCTGTGCATTTTAGATAAGTATAATAAGCTACACTATATACAGTGCATTCGGAAAGTATTCAGACCCATTTCCTTTTTCCCTTTTACGTTACAGCCTTATGTCACGACTTCCGCCGAAGTCGGTCCCTCTCCTTGTTCGGGCGGCGTTCGGCGGTCGACGTCACCGGTCTTCTAGCTACCGCCGATCTACTTTTCAATTTCTATGTGTTTCGTCTTCATTATACACACCTGGTTTCTATCCCATAATTACATGTTCCTTATTTAAACCCTCTGTTTCCCCCATGGTTTTGTGCGTGTTTTTTGTTTCCTTGCCGAGTTCTACGGCTGGTTATATTCGCTCGTGTGTTTTTAAGGGCACGTTGTATTTGTTATATCCTTTTCCATATTTTTATTAAAATACGTTGTTTAACTACTTTGCTGCGCCTGACTTCTACACCAGCTATACACACCGGCATTGACACCTTATTCTAAAATGGATTAAATACATGTTTTTCCTCATCAATCTACACTCAATACCCCATAATGACAAAGCGAAAACAGGTTTTTAGAAATGTTAGCAAATTTATTACAAATTAAAAACAGAAATACCTTATTTACATAAGTATTCAGACCCTTTGCTATGAGACACCGAATGTGAGCACAGGTGCATACTGTTTCCTTTGATCATCCTTGACATGTTTCTACAACTTGATTGGAGTCCACCTGTGGTAAATTCAATTGATTGGACATGATTTGGAAAGGCACACACCTGTCTATATTAGGTCCCACAGTTGACAGTGCATGTCAGAGCAAAAACCAAGCCATGAGTTTGAAGGAATTGTCCATAGAGCTAAGAGACAGGATTGTGTCGAGGCACAGATCTGGGGAAGGCTCCCAAAAAATGTCTGCAGAATTGAAGGTCCCCAAGAACACAGTGGCCTCCATCATTCATAAATGGAAGAAGTTTGGAACCACCAAGACTCTTCCTAGAGCTGGCCACCCGGCCAAACTGAACAATCGGGGAGAAGGGTCTTCGTCAGGGAGGTGATCAAGAACCCGATGGTGACTCTGACAGTGCTCCAGAGTTCCTCTGTGGAGATGGGTGAACCTTCCAGAAGGACAACCATCTCTGCAGCACTCCAACAATCAGGCCTTTGTGGTAGAGTGGCCAGACGGAAGCCACTCCACAGTAAAAGGCACATGACAGCCCGCTTGGAGTTTCCCAAAAGGCACCTAAAGAACTCTCAGACCATGAGAAACAAGATTCTCTGGTCTGATGAAACCAAGATTGAACTCTTTGGCCTGAATTCCTGAAACCATCCCTACTGTGAAGCACTGTGGTGGCAGCATCATGTTGTAGGGATGCTTTTAGTGGCAGGGACTGGAAAACTAATCAGGAACGAGGGAAAGATGAACGGAGCAAAGTACAGAGATCCTTGATGAAAACCTCCAGAGCGCTCAGGACCTCATCCTGAGGTGAGGGTTCGCCTTCCAACAGGACAAAGACCCTAAGCACACAGCCAAGACAACGCAAGAGTTGCTTCAGGACAAGTCTCTGAATGTCTTTGAGTGGCTCAGCCAGAGCCCGGACTTGAACCTGATCGAACATCTCGGAAGAGACCTGAAATTAGCTGTGCAGCGCCGCTCCTCATCCAACCTGAAAGAGCTTGAGAGGATCTGCAGAGAAAAATGGGAGAAAATCCCCTAATACAGGTGTGCCAAGCTTGTAGAGTCATAACCAAGAAGACTCTAGGCTATCATGGCTGCCAAAGGTGCTTCAACAAAGTACTGAGTAAAGCGTCTGAATAGTTATGTAAATGTGATATTTCATATTTTTATTTTATATACATTTGTAAAAAAAAAAAAGAAAGAAAAAAAAATTGTTGGCTTTGTCATTATGGAGTATTGTGTGTAGATTTATGAGAAGAAAAAAAACTATTTAATCCATTTTAGAATAAGGCTGTAATGTAACAAAATGTGGAAAAGGTAAAGGGGTCTGAATACTTTCCTAATGCACTGTATACAAAAGTATGTGGACACCCCTTCAAATTAGTTGCTGATAGGTGTATAAAATCGAGCACACATCCATGCAATCTGGCCTAGAATGGCCTTACTGAAGAGCTCAATGACTTTCAATGTGGCACCGTCATAGGATGCCACATTTCCAACAAGTAAGTTCCTCAAATTTCTGCCCTGCTAGAGCTGCCCCGGTCAACTGTAAGTGGTGTTATTGTGAAGTGGAAACGTCTAGGAGCAACAACGGCTCAGCCGCGAAGTGGTAGGCCACACAAGCTCACAGAACGGGACCGCCGAGTGCTGAAACACTCACTATCGAGTTCCAAACTGCCCCTGGAAGCACGTCAGCACAAGAACTGTTCATCGGGAGCTACATGAAATGGGTTTCCATCGCCGAGCAGCCGCACACAAGACTAAGATCACCATGTGCAATGTCATGCGTTGGCTGGAGTGATGTAAAGCTCGCCGCAATTGGACTCTGGAGCAGTGGAAATGTGTTCTCTGGGGTGATGAATCACACTTCACCATCTGGCAATCCGACGGACGAATCTGGGTTTGGCGGATGCCAGCTGAACGCTACCTGCCGAATGCATAATGCCAACTGTAAACTTTGGTGGAGGTGCAATAACAGTCTTGGGCTGTTTTTCATGGTTTCGGGCTAGGCCCCTTAGTTCCAGTGAAGGGAAATCTTAACGCTACAGCATACAATTACATTCTGTGTTTCCAAATTTGTGGCAACAGTTTGGGCACAAAGCGAGGTCCATACAGAAATGGTTTGTCGAGATCAGTGTGGAAGAACTTGACTGGCCTGCACAGAGCCCTGACTTCAACCCCATTTAACACCTTTGGGATGAAGACCTCTCTTTGATGTTCTAATGTATACTCTGTAATGTGTACTGCGTGATGAGCACAGCCTATCCCAGACAGTGGAGGCTGCTGAGGAGAGGACGGCTCACAATAATGTCTGGAACGTAGCGAATAGAATGGCACCAAACAAATAGAAACCTGTGTTTGATGTATTTGATACCATTCCACCAATTCCGCTCCAGCCTTTACCACGAGCCTGTCCTCCCCAATTAAGGTGCCACCAACCTCCTGTGATACCAGATCCAAACAAGTCTTAGAGAAAGAAACAACACCTTTAGTGGTGTCAGTTTGTTTTAGAGCCATCTCAGGAGATTGGTAACATTACTTTATATCATGCCATCTCTGTATAAATTGGATGTTGCGGAATATTGAACTTTAATTAGATGGTGAAATCAGATAGACAGGGACTGCTTTAATCATAGACGGGATTTGAAGCGTGAAAGCCCTGCAAAACACAAATACTATTTTCAAATATCAGATTATTAGTAAAGAAAACTGAGCTGCAAACAAAAGACTCAATTTCCCTTCTTTTTACAACTGGTAAATCTACAATAAACCAAAGGAATCTTTCTCTTCAAATTGAAAATACACTATATTTCTCATGCAATAACGTGTTGCCATTGAGAGAGTATTAAGGGAAAAGGACGTTGATCTCTCTGAGGTTGTATGTTTGGGAGTCTATCAAAAGCTAGTACTTTGTGAGTGAACGAAGCTAGCTAGTACTGCAGGATAACACTGAGCTAGCTTTTGTGGTTCAAATAACAAAGTCAAGAAGCAGCCAAGTCACTAAGGTGACAAGGAGATAAAATTGATTATTTGGGTGGCGAGAATGGAACACAAATTAGGGGGAAGCTTGCCAATAGTTTCTGCTTGATGGTGGCTCACTAAACTTACTGGCATTCATGGAGCAGAGAGTCTCTAACATAAGCTTATCCAGGATATAGAAGCCACAGGAGCAGAGGATTATATCTGTTTGCTGCATGGCTCAGTCGTATACTGGAGATCAGGCCGGCACAACTCCACTGTCTCCACACCTCAAGGACCAGAGTCCTGCATCCTGGCTTCAGATAGATGCCCGTTTTATTCCATCCAAATTGAGCAAAGAATTTACATATTTATGCAAATGATTGATTGCCCATTATTCAGATTAGCCTTTTTCTGCACTTCGACTCCCACAGTCACTGGGAGAAAGGTGGGCGTAAGGAGTCCTCCCTGACCTCTCAATTCTCTCACAGATGTAAGAAATCCTCTCACAAACACTCACACACACATGCAAGCACGCAAGTGTAGCACATAGGGATGTGTGAAACTTACTCCTCAGCCTGAAGTTTCCCCACTTGTGCCAGCGAATGGCTAGCTTTTCTCGTGGCGCCAACTGGTAAGATGCAGGAGGGCGGTCAGGTGTTCCAGCAAGACAGAGGTCCTGGGTTTGCGCCTCGGTGTGACCCGAATCAGGATGAAATGGTACTCGCTAAAAGCAGCATGGCGTCCTTCACGCATACAACAAACACTCATCCATGCAACCTCACTCACCAGAATATGGCTATCAACACAGTATCCGGGCTTTAGAAGCAACTGAAGCATTATCTTTGAAGAAAACAGTGGCGGAAGCAAGAGTGTGAATCTGTGCTCTGGACAGAGAATCATGAGTCAACCCTCGAATTCTTGCATCGTTAAGATTATTTTATGTGACATATCACATTAACATATGAATGCTTTAATTATTTACCAAACGGTGAGCAGCAACAGCTAAATAACAATGCATCATGTGGAAGGTTGTTGCTGAAAAGCAGAAGAATACATCCCTGCTTGACTGCTTTTTGGCCCAGTGGTATAAAATATTAAAGAGATGCACTGAGCTAGAGCAGCATGGAGGACAACTGACAAAAGAGAGAGGGAATACGCATCCAAGAGATGTCCTCTTTAATGGAGAATGAATATTTGAATTCACAGGACATACAGTACAGCAATAATACTGTGCTGAGTACAGTTCTTTGGGTTCCTAACAACTGAATATTCAAATTTTTCAAAGAAACGCCTGAAAGGACACAACAAATTGTGTCTATTAGAGGATATGAAAAATGTTTAGCTCATTTTGATACAGATACATATGTTATGGGCACAATTCCTCTCTAAGACAGATAATCAGTTGCTATGGAGACCACCATCAAACGGTATGCTGAGAAGAAACACAGTATTCTTTTAGGGGCCTGCTTTTTCCTCTTTCATTCGTCGTAGATGAATACAAAGCTCTTAGCTGTAATACTATTTAAGTATTCAATCAATTTGTTAAGGTTGCATCCCGAGCTTACTGCATCCCGAGTTTATTCCACATTATACAACATGCGGTACGCAAAATGTGTGCACAAAAAAAACAGAGAAGGAAATATACTGGCAGAGAAAAAAATGGTGTTGAAATGTACTGCTTTGGGGGATGGGTGTTGAGGGAGCCAGAATACTCAGGCAATAACATCAGTGTGGAGGTAGACAGAGTAGAGCAGAGAGGAGCAGAGCAGAGGCTATGTGTGTGAGAGAGCGGAGAGTGTCATTGCCTGCCAAGCCTCTACACAGGGTGAGGTGACAGACCAGGCATAGGAACATATGGTCCACAACAGCAAGACCATTAACAAGCAGCAGGAAAAAAAAACAGACATTATGAAGGAAAGAGGGTGTTGGTGGTGATGGTGGGTGAGGAGTAGGAGAGGGGGAGGAGGAGGGGTAGACGATCCATAGCCTTGAAGCCAAACACCAACTAATGGTGGGCAGACAAATCACACTCGGAGTGTGGCCATTTAAAAAGGGATATCGCATGTTCAGTTAAGCTTGTGTTTTCTCACTATGGTTTGAGTGAGGTCCAATACCCCACAGCATGTCAATGGGACTGAAATAGAAAGCACGCATCCCCCAAGGATTGTCTCGCTAGAAGCGCATCCAAAAGACAAAATGTCAATGTGGCTGTGTCTGTTTAGACGTAAATCGATTAACGTGCACTTCAGGGACACTGAGACGCTATCAATCAATACTGCACAGTGACCAAAACACTGAGAGCTAGGCTAGCAATTAGAGCATTGGGCCAGTAACCGAAATGTCGCTGGTTCGAATACCCAAGCTGACAAGGTGGAAATCTGCCGAGGTGCTCTTGAGCAAGACACTTAACCCTAATTTACTCCAGGGGTGCCGTACTACTATGGCTGACCCTGTAAAAGAATGCATTTCACTACACCTATCCAGCGTATGATACAAAAATTATATATATATTTTAAAGCAGAGCATAACCTTTATCACTTAACGATAACATATGGTTATTGAGGAGTCATCATCTTTAGTCAGTTTTGACCAAGCTCTAGCCTACCCATCCTTTGTGAGTCTTTCATATAACCAAGATAGATCTTTGTCGGGTTCCTTTTAGTTCTGGGTGACAAAAGCGGCAACATGATACCATGAGCAAAAATTTAACTGACTCTTTATACACTCTTAGAAATAAAAGGTGCCATCTAGAACCTAAAATGGTTAATGGGCTGTCCCATAGGGTAAGCCTTTAAATAACCCTTTTTTTGGTTCTAGGTATAACCCTTTCCAGAGAGGGTTCTACCTGGAACCAAAAAGGGTTACCCTATGGGGACAGCCAAATAGCCATTTTGGAACCTTTTTTTCTTGGGGGGGTAGGCACTGAACAGTAACACTGGCAATATTACTATACACAATACATTATTATTAGACTTGCATGTTCATTCCAAAACACATGCAAGTCCTTGGAGAGAAAGAGCCAATAATTTCCAACTCTTAAGTAGAGTGACGGCTCTCCACATCAGGGCCTGACTGTTACCTTGGATCTAGTAGCGTCACAAAAACGTGTTCAGCCCATGTCTGCCACGCCACACACCTTCCTCCCTCCCATGATTTATTACAGTCCAACAGAGACCTGACAAATCCCCAAAGACACAATGTAAGCTTGTTTCCCCTTGGGAAAGGGGATAAAGAATCATGTCATAGCTGGTTCAACCCAATGCCCATTATGTGGAGTCCATTCCTGGTGAAATTACTATATCTTTATAAAAGGTAAAGCTCTCCAGTGTGTTGTCTGAATCGACACTTTCTCTCACAGTGGGACACATTTAGACACAAGTATGCTGTCACTGAGTGGTTATCTCTTAATGCAAACGTGCAATTCAACACAATATACATTTAGTCTATTACAGAAAGTACAGTACCTCAACTGAGTTAGAAAAAACAATTCCATCATGAGACGTACAGTACTGTATGTACTACAGTGTGTACGTGCTATACTATAAACGGAGAAAATGACACTAATTCTCGCACTAAATTTGGTTGCTAATCACAATTAACATTTGCGTTGGAAAAACATGAAGCTCCATCGCGGCTTCTTAATGCAATGAAATGCGTGAGACGGGTAGTTAAAAATAAACAAGTTAAATGAATCAAATTAATAAAAAACACTGTAACCCACTGGAGAACAGAAAGCTATTAAATACGCGTCTTATCAGCGCACCCGGGGGAGGGCCGTGACTCTGCCGTGCTCTGACCCTGGGCACATTAGATTTAATCGGAGACTCCTGCTCTCACCTGCTCTCATCAGAAGCCCGACTTCCCCCGGGTGAACCCACATTAACCCTTGAACCGCAGAGTGCTTGAGTGCAGGGCGGAATGGAGAGCGAGGATCATCACGGACATGCTCTGAGTGTAATCATTCAGAATAAGTGATGGTCACTTACTCCAGGGGCCTGTCTATCCTTTCACAGTGATGTGTAATCACAAGCTCCATTCTGCCACTATATACCTCAGACCAACGCATGCCTCTGACTTCTCAGCTAATCTGCTACACGAGATGTATCCATTTCTCTGAATTCATTATTCTGCTGGTACTCTTTGTGCACGACAAACTCCTCTTTTGTCAGTGTTCTCTGTGATGCCGGTAAGGCAGAGTCAGGCGCAGGACAACGAAGATGAGTGTTCATAAGCTTTACTCAAAAATTCAATATATAAGTGGGAAAAACAACCACTCGAAAACACGGAAACAAATTAACACAAACAATCACGCACAAAAACATGAGGGGAACAGAGGGTTAAATAAGGAACATGTAATCATGGGAATGAAAACCAGGTGTGTAAAAAGGAAGACAAAACGAACAGAAAATGAATAAAAGATAGGTGGCGGCTAGAAGACCGGTGACGTCGACCGCTGAAAACCGCCCGAACAAGGAGGCACCAACTTCGTCTAAAGTCGTGACAGTACCCCCTTGATGCGCAGCTCCAGCAGCGTGCCGACCCCGGCCTCTGGGACGACCCGGAGGACGAGGCGCATGGAGATCCGGGTGGAGACGGTGAAACTCCCCGCAGCAACGAAGGGTCTAGGATGTCTCTCACCGGCACCCAGCATCTCTCCTCCGGACCGTACCCCTCCCACTCCACGAGGTACTGGAGGCCCCCCGCCCGACGCTTTGAGTCCATGATGGCTCGGACAGTATACGCCGGGGCCCCCTCGATGTCCAGAGGAGGCGGAGGAACCTCCCGCACCTCAGACTCCTGGAGTGGACCAGCCACCACCGGCCTGAGGAGAGACACATGGAACGAGGAGTTAATACGGTAATCTGGGGGAAGCTGTAATTTATAACATACCTCGTTCAATCTCCTCAGGACTTTAAAGGGCCCCACATACCGTGGACCGGCAGGGCAGGCGGAGGGGCAGGTTTCGGGTCGAGAGCCAGACCCTGTCCCCCGGTACAAACACCGGGGCCTCACTGCGGTGGTGGTCGGCGCTCGCCTTCTGCCACCTCACGACTCGTTGCAGTTGCACATGGGCGGCCTCCCAGGTCTCCTCCGAGCGCCTAAACCATTCATCCACCGCAGGAGCCTCGATCTGGCTCTGATGCCACGGTGCCAGAACCGGCTGGTACCCCAGTACGCACTGGAAAGGGCCAGTGGAGGAGTGGGCCATCTCTGCCCAGGGGATGAAAACTGCCCACTCCCCCGGCCGGTCCTGGCAATAGGAAAGCAGAAACAAACTCACATCCTGGTTGACTCTTTCCACCTGCCCGTTACTCTCAGGGTGAAAACCTGAGGTGAGGCTGACCGAGACCCCCAGATGTTCCATGAACGCCTTCCAAACCCTGGATGTGAACTGGGGACCCCGATCAGAAACTATGTCCTCAGGCACCCTGTAATGCCGGAAGACATGGGTGAACAGGACCTCCGCAGTCTGTAGGGCCGTAGGGAGACCGGGCAAAGGAAGGAGGCGGCAGGACTTAGAAAACCGATCCACAACGACCAGGATCGTGGTGTTACCCTGTGACGGCGGAAGATCCACCAAAAAGTCCACCAACAGGTGTGACCAAGGCCGCTGTGGAACGGGTAACTTCCCTCTGGGCAGGTGCCCAGGCGCCTTGCACTGGGTGCACACCGAGCAGGAGGAAACATAAACCCTCACGTCCTTAGCTAAGGTGGACCACTAGAACTTCCCAATCAGACAGCGCACTGTCCGACTGATGAGGAGGGTGACGTGTGGGCCCAATAGATCAGACGGTCGTGGACAGCAGACGGAACGTACATGCGCCCAGCTGGACACTGAGGTGGAGTGGGCTCTGTACGTAACGCTCGCTCGATATCCGCGTCCAACTCCCACACCATCGGTGCCACCAGGCAAGAGGCCGGAAGTATGGGAGTGGGATCTATGGACCGCTCCTCTGTGTCAAACATCCGGGACAGTGCGTCTGCCTTAGTGTTTTGGGAATCTGGTCTGTAGGATAGGGTGAAAACAAAACGGGTGAAAAACATGGCCCAGCTTGCCTGGCGAGGGTTCAGTCTCCTCACCGCCCGGATGTACTCCAGATTGTGGTGGTCGATCCAGATGAGAAAAGGGTGTTTAGCCCCCTCAAGCCAATGTCTCCACACCTTCAGAGCCCTGACGACAGCCAACAGCTCCCGGTCCCCCACATCATAGTTACACTCCGCCGAGCTGAGCTTCTTCGAAAAGAAGGCACAGGGGCGGAGTTTAGGTGGCGTACCCGAGCGCTGAGACAGCACAGCTCCAATCCCAGCCTCGGATGCATCCACCTCCACTATAAATGCCAAAGAGGGATCTGGATGAGCCAGCACGGGAGCAGAGGTAAACAGAGCCTTCAGGTGACCAAAAGCCCTGTCCGCCTCAGCTGACCACTGCAGTCGCACCGGTCCCCCCTTCAGCAGTGAGGTAATGGGAGCCACTACCTGACCAAACCCATAGAACCGCTGCACTTCCTTTACCGTGGTGGGAGTCGGCCAACTACGCACGGCTGAAATGCGGTCACTCTCCATCTCCACCCCTGACGTGGAAATGCGGTACCCTAGGAAGGAGACGGACTGTTGGAAGAACAGACATTTCTCAGCCTTGACGTACAGGTCATGCTCCAACAGTCGACCAAGCACCTTGCGCACCAGGGACACATGCCCGGCGCGTGTAGCGGAGTAAATCAGAATGTCGTCGATATACACCACTACACCCTGCCCAAGCAAGTCCCGGAAAATCTTGTCTACAAATGCCTGGAAAACTGACGGAGCATTCATTAATCGGTACGGCATGACGAGGTACTCATAGTGCCCTGAGGTGGTACTAAATGCCGTCTTCCACTCGTCCCCCTCCCAGATACGCACCAGATTGTATACGCTCCTGAGATCCAATTTTGTGAAAAAGCACGTGGGCGCAGACCTCCATCCTTCTTCTTCACAAAAAAGAAACTCGAGGAGGCAGGTGAAGTGGAGGGTCGAATGTATCCCTGCCCCAGAGATTCGGAGACATATGTTTCCATAGCCTCTGTCTCCTCCCGTGACAGAGGATACACGTGACTCCTGGGAAGTGCTGCATCTACCAGGAGATCTATCGCACAATCCACCCGTTGATGGGGTGGTAATTTAGTCGCCTTCTTTTTTACAGAAGGCGAGAGCCAAATCGGCATATTCAGAGGGGATGTGCACGGTGGAGACCTGGTCTGGACCACCGTAGTCGCACCGATGGAAACACCTACACACCTCCTCGAGCACTCTAGTGACCATCCCTTGAGAGCCCTCTGTTGCCACGAAATAATGGGGTTATGATAGGCCAACCAGGGTAGGCCCAACACCATGGGAAACGCAGGAGAATCAAGGATGCATAAACTGATTCTCTCCTCATGACCCTCCTGTGTAACCATACTTAGTGGAGCGGTAGCCTCCCTAATCAGCCCTGACCCTAATGGTCGACTATCTAAGGTGTGCACAAGGAAGGGCATATCAACAGAAACAATGGGGATCCCTAAACTATGAGCAAATGAACGATCAATAAAATAAAGCCTGAATTGACTAGCACCTTATGCTGGGAATGTGGGGAAAAATCTGGAAAATCAACAAACAAAAACATGTGAGCAACAGGGAACTCTGGGTGAGTCTGGTGCCTACTCACCTGGGGTGGCTCAATAGTGCCCTGCCTGCTGCCTCGACTCCCGGAGGACCCCTCCCTGTGCCCTCTGCGGCCACAGAGGGAGCTGGGAATGGCCCCTCCTCCGGCCTCCCTAAAGGCAGTACCTCCCAGCTCCATAGGCGTCGGAGCAGAGGTGCTGGGGGATGGAAATGACAGACCCCGATTCGGACGTCCATGGGTGGCCAGCAGATTATCCAGCCGAATGGACATGTCCACCAGCTGGTCAAAGGAGAGGGTGGTGTCTGCATGCCAGCTCCCGCCGGACGTCCTCGTGCAGACTGCATCTATAATGGTCAATCAGGGCCCTGTCATTCCATCCCGCGCCGGTGGGCAGTGTTCGGAACTCTAGCGCAAAGTCCTGTGCGCTCCTCGTCCCCTGTCTGAGGTGGAACAAGCGTTCACCCGGCGCTCTACCCTCCGGTGGATGGTCAAACACTGCCCGGAAACGGCGGGAGAACTCCTCGTAGTGGTCCAACGCTGCTCCTTCCTCTCCCCATACGGCGTAGGCCCACTCAAGGGCTTTCCCGGATAGACAGCAGACAAGGGCGGACACGCTCGCGCGTCCCGAAGGAGCCGGGTGATTGGTCGCCAGGTAGAGCTCCAGCTGGAGTAGGAACCCCTGGCACCCGGCAGTCGTCCCATCATACTCCCTCGGGAGCGCGAGCAGAAACCCACTGGAACCAGGTGAAGGAGGAGTGGACAGTTGTGTGGGTTGTGGAGTGGGAGGTTGTGATGATGGTAGAGGCGCTGAAAAACCTCCTCTCCCCATCGCTCCATACTCCATGGCTGTGCCGAGACTCTGCAACATTGTCGCATGCTGCTGAAGGCGCTCCTCGACTGGTAGAGGAGGGCTGGGTGATCCTGCTGACTCCATGAGTGGTGCGTGATTCTGTCAAGGTTCTCTGTGATGCAGGTAAGGCAGAGTCAGGCGCAGGACAACGAAGATGAGTGTTCATAAGCTTTGCTCCAAAATTCAATATATGAGTGGGAAAAACAACCACTTGAAAACACGGAAACAAATTAACACAAACAATCACGCACAAAAACATGAGGGGAACAGAGGGTTAAATAAGGAACATGTAATCATGGGAATGTAAACCAGGTGTGTAAAAAGGAAGACTAAACCAACAGAAAATGAATAATGGATCGGTGGCGGCTAGAAGACCGGTGACGTCGACCGCTCATGCGGGAAGCCGCCGCTGGCTGATCCCGCCCTGGCTTACATTCAGGGCGGGATGAAAATGTAAAATGTTCTTTGTCTAAAATAAATCACTGCACTAAAATAAATCACTGCATTTGACTCACACAGCCTCAGTCACTTACTCACCTTGTCCACTGTGTGTGTGCCTCTCTGTGACATAAGCTAAACAGTCTAAACTGTACACTCAAAAATACAGAAAGGAGTGGGAATCAAACCCTGAATTCAAAGGCTGGTTGAAGCCGTTTATTGGAGATGATACACGGGCATACTGCCTGTATTGTAAGGCTGATTTCTACGCCAAACTTAGTGATGTAAAAAAACACATGACAACTCAAAGGCGAAGCCTTATAACAGTTCCACCCAAAACAAGCTGCCATTTATGGTTAAAAGAATGGACTCTGCAAAAAAGGCTGAGGCCACCATGGCATTAGCTATCGCTGAACACTATTCCATGCTGGCATGTGATCTAGGAGAGAGGAATAACGTCGTGGGAGAGACAAAAAGTGAGTAAAAAACACCCTAAATATGTTTAGAACTACAAATGAACTTTCTTCCTCTCTCCTACAGCGTCCATCACAATTACATACACATGGCCAATTCTGTAAATTCGGTGATGACGTCATTTAGCGACTTCTAGCGACTTTTAGGACAGCCAATAGCTACTTTCCTTACTGAGGAGTTGGCAACACTACCTTCTAGGGAAGGCGACAGGTGAAAAGCCAGAGGCACATTAACCTGAAGGAAAAAAACCTGGGCAGGCTGAGGGCGCGAACAGTGGCTAGTAGAGCAAGATCCTGCAAGGAGCATAGGACCATGGAAAAACAGATTGTAGGATAGAACAATATGTAGTCACACCACCTCTCCATGAAAAGACGCACCAACTGTAAAACAGAGAGCATGCATAACGCCACTGTTTTTCAAGAGTCGCGGGCCTGTCTCTTTCCTTTTTATTCTATGCATCCGGGTGAGGATAGAAATTCCTTTGTTCGGTGGGGTATAAGCCCTGCATGAAGATAGCTGCCAGGACTGGTCATAAGCAGGTTTGTAACTGCCGTTTGGAAAATCACTTGTCATCGAGGGGCTTGAAGATGATGAGGGAAAGCATATGGCATCTCCCAATTTTTCCTGGGTGTGTTAGCTCTTCCACCCCAAATGGCGTGGTCACCGTGTTTTGGGATGAGGTCTTCCTGGGCCCTCGTAGAACTGGTCGTCGCTTCTACCAGACTACAGCAAGTCCGTCTGGATAGATCGGGGAAGCGGGCTCTCTCGGGACAGAGCAGCCAGCGACACGACGTAACACGTCAAGCAGTATACCCACTCTGTCTTAGTTATGCATTACACATTATTTTCATACTTTTTGTCCAATATGCAGCATTTTTGTTTAATATTCAACATTGCGCAAAAGATGGGAAAATCCATTGCAAATACAGCAATATAATCCAAGAGGCTCATAAATCATGATGTAAATTGAAACATGATAATAACATAATTCCTAAGGTTTCCATATCCAATGTATTATACTAGTGAAGTGATTCAACTGGCAAAATATTTGGTACAGGATAAGCCAAACTGAGACTACGTGTACCTCTAAAAACACTTTCTTTATCCAATACTAGAATTTCTAAAGACAAACATACTGTATTTATATGCTCACAGATAGACATGAATAAACATCAAATGCACTTTAAATCAATTCAAGTCCACAACAGTCTCATGCCACCCACACGTCTTAGCATGAACAAATAGCAGAAAAACAATAACAAGGGAGATTCTATTTTTCTCCAATACCAGTGAATCGTGAAAAAGGCTTGGGCTGTCATGGAGGGGGCAGAGAGGAAGCCAAGACAACAAGCCACGTCAATGCACAGCTAACTAGTTATGGACCATGTCCCAAATGGCACCCTATTCCCTATGTAGTGCACTACTTTTGACAACAAAATGTTCCACTGTAGCTTTCGGCTGGAGTTGTTCTGAAAATATTTGTAAACGCCTTGTTAGCATCATGTAAATTCCACAGCATGTTCCCAATAGCCCATCAATCATTAGCATTTGCAGGATAGTCACATCGCAGTCTTCTCACAGAGCTCATTTTCTGCTGATGTGCCAGCCACTGTGTTTCTAAACATAATTGATGAGTGAACACAAAACTTAAATGAAGTGCTTCACAAAATTATTTTTTGCTGAACTGTGAAGTGTCTTGTTAATAAAGAACGACACAAAACTTTTCAGGGAGAAACGTGTTGGTGACAGCATTCTTCCTCTTGTCAATCACACATTCAAAGTCAGTTTACCATGAAATTAAAATCCCAGCCTGTTTGTCATGTAACTGAGCTGATCAAAGATAAAGAATGGGACTAAAGTACAAAATTGCATGTTAGATGTACTGTGTATAATTGGTGTACCATTTGAACAGACGAGTGGTAAAGCAATTGCAGTCTGAGCAATTTCACTTCTGCATAATACAAAGAAAATGTTATTGCAATTTAGTGATTCAGTATAGTGTTGTTTGGATTAAATAATCCTATTTGTTATATCAATTTCAAATATGTACATGACAATGTTATAACACTTGAATCAGGACTCCCTTATGAAGGATATGTAGAAACGTTCTATTGAACATGCCATCATAATAAAGGCATTTAAATAATAAGAAAAGTGTATTTTTTCTAGTTTTATATATTATTATATTGTAACACTCTCTTATATAATACTTTCATGCATGCAGTGACTATGTTCAAATCTCTGATAACATAACAGATGGGAAGCCATGTGGAGCTGACTTTGAGTTTATGATATCATGAGAGATTGTGATGACGATGTCATTTGATAAGCTCATTATGTAAATATGAAGAGAGATGATTTTCTATGAGCTTATTTTTTTTTACCTGTAAATCTTGGACATGCTGATGTTAGCTAACACCAGTAAATGCCAAGTCTCTGAATTAATATTTTATAACACATTCTATCTGGCTCAGACTTGATTCACTTGTTCTGGCACCCATTAAGCCCTGTAACACCTCACGGTAGCTCTCACGAGTCCACCCCCTAATTTGATCTCAGAAAAGTAGTTCTCTTAATATCAGGTTATTTTGTCAGTAGACCTCTTTTGTTTTGTGTACGGTTACCACATGTTCACTGGTGTATTACTGAAAATTGCATTGCATTACAGTTTTCCCCATACCATAGGCATAAAATCTGGAACGCTCAAAGAGAGGTTGCCATGGAAACAGAGTTACATTGGACCGAAATGAAAGTGTCTGAGGATTAGACTTTCACTGTACATACATTTTTAACCACATATTGTTTTCACATTGACATCTCTCTTCTTGCTTTTTAACCTAACCCGACCACCCTCTTTTTCGCATTGACACGGTCGAGATTACACGACTACTGTATCTAGAATTAATCTTGACATTAAGAAAATATCAAAAATATGTTAAATTACAATTACAAAATGTGTTTGCTGTCTAATTTTGTTGTTGTGCCCAGTGCATAGGATGCATGTGAATGGATAGGATGCATTCTTATCCGCATTCTATAATTTTCTGTGTTGACGACTGACCAATTAATCAAAACTTTGGGAAAAGATGATGACATAACTAATTCTAAGGATATATTCTACAAGGCAGCACCATTATGTCAGACATATCATACAGTCATTTCTCTGCACCTTTATTTCTATATAACATCAATATGTAACCCCTCATAAATAAAATAGTCCAATTAAATGTTCATATACTATATGAGTTGTGTCAGTAACACTATATTTTTCCTCAACACAAATCTATATTGAAAACAGGGATTTTTAAGAAATCTGAGGCCCGAGATACAACTTCACTTTTTTTGTGGATATATAATGACATGACGTGGAACCGTATGCTACTGCCACATACGTACAGTACAGTCCAGGACCAGCGTTTTCATGATCAACATAACTGTTTTCTGCAGTGGTCTGTATTGCATCAGACAGGACTGGTATGTCATTCCACAATCTTAAAGGACTCCCTGCAGACCTTTATTAACTGTCTCAAATGAAAAAGTTGAATTTGAAATATGATCACAGCAACCAAAATGTTTCTCAAGTGTCATTACTGTTTTTATTGAATTGAATTTTCCAGTTTCAAAAAGCAATTGGGAAAGCATAGGATACCCCCATGAAGAATATGTTGTTTTATTGTAAAACAGCAAAACTGTTCCCTAGACAGAAACTATTTTCGGAGATCTCATAAAAAAAAAAATGAAAATGATTTATACAAATCTATCAAGGGACTGGCTCTTTAGATAAACTAAACATAATTGCATACCATGCCATGATGATGTACTGTATTAAACACAGGCCAACCAAATTCAAAAGAGATTGAGCATATCCAACTGCAATTTGTTTTTTTGCCATTTCCACTGCAAACATAAAATCAATCAGAACACATATGATTTATAAACCTATCCAGTTGTGCAACAGAACATCAATAGCATGCAATCAATGACATCCACTAACATCCAGGGGTCAATGGAGAGGCCCATCTGGGTCAACTTGGCCCACTTACAGTATACACCTGCAACTTCACGTTATACTGATTCACATCATTATATGACTCATACTGGTGCATTTATTTTGCTGTCATATACTTTAGCCAGAGCCAAACATTCTCCACTAGTTTATCTCATGGCATAGATATAGAAAAACAAGGTATTTGTGATAACTTACCAGTGGTTTCCACTATTCCTTCCAATATGACCACAATTTCAAACTGTTCTGTTTGCATGGATCTCTGGGAGAGTTCGTAGAATGGACTTTTAGTGTCAATCACATGGCAGATTGTGAGTGGTGAGACAAGAAAGAGCTGATCCGCCCCGGTACTGAAGCCCACGTCCAATTCCAACTGATCAAGTGGAAGAAACTCACCTTCGGGCGTCTGACGAGACTATGGAGAGAGAGAGAGAAATAGAGAGAAAGAGAGAGAAAGAGAAAGAAAGAGAGAGAGAGAGAGAGAGAGAGAGAGAGAGAGAGAGAGAGAGAGAGAGAGAGAGAGAGATGGAGCGAGATGGAGCGAGAGAGAGATGAGAGGGGGACAGTTTAACTACTGCAACCCAGTGAGCCATACTGAAAGCTATCCACATTTTGTGAACAATTAAAGAAACCAATCATCAGTAAATATACAGAGTTAGTAAATCAATGCCTATAGCCAGAGCTATTTATATATCTCTGGATATAGCTAATCAGGCACATCAAGCCACATCAAATGCACATCTTAAGACGTTGATGAACCAGTGACTCTCTTCTACTTCAGGGGGCCTGTATAATGGTAAAATGTGTATTGCTATATGAATAGCATTGCCACTAAACTTCCCTGGAATGAATTGCTTTATGTGTTAATTCACATTGGTAGGCCTATTTGCAAAGAAAGTGAAAAAACGACTGTTCATAAAAGTAGGCTCTAGAAATCCATTAATCTATGTTTAATTAGGCCTACATTAATATCAGTATAAATATCTCTAAAGCGATAAAACAGCAATACTGGTATTAAAATATAATATCAGCAGAGAATAATAAACTTTATAATAATCCTTTAAGTATTTTATGTATAATTATGGCGTAATTAAACAATAAGGAAACGGATAACTTACATTCACATGACAGAATTAAATGGGGTGCTAACGTTTTAATACACAAATATTGTTGTGCATAGGGCCGTAGAAGTGCCACTTACTTTCAGCAATTTGCAGCGGATCTGTGCGGAGACCATATGGCTATTACGCAGGTTGCCGACTCTGAACATGAGAGTTAGTTTTCCATCTCGCATCGAAATAACTGCATGTTCACTAAACATCAAGGTCTCTGCCCTTTTTTTGGGTTGAGACATCTTAATGAACATGCAACCAATCAAAAAAGCATCAACGATTGATCCCAGGATTGACTGGAAAAGAAAGAGAATGATCCCCTCCGGACATTTGTCCGTGATGTACCTATAGCCATATCCTATTGTGGCTTCTGTTTCTATAAAGAATAAAAACGCTGAGGGAAAGTTGTAGACATTGGCAACGCATGGCGTATACTTGTCATCGTGGGTTCGATGGAGGTCTCCTCTGATGTAGGCTATGATCCACCACATGAATGCCATGAAGAGCCATGCCACCGTGTATGTTAGGATGAAGATAAATAAATTCCAGCGCCATTTCAAATCAACCAGTGTAGTGAATAAATCGGAAAGGTATCTACTGGTTTCACCACCCAGGTTTCCATGCTGGACGTTACATCGCCCGTTTTTGTCCACAAAGCGTTGCCTCTTCTTCTTCTTCTCTGGTGCCGGCTGGTTGAATCCAGACCCACTGGATGAGGTGGTCACTACCTGATAATCGTCCCCAAATTTCTTTCGAAGTGCAGACATACTACGATGACAGCCGCGAGAGAAATAATCTGAAGGGTTCAATATAAAGTCTATTTCTGTACAGGACTTCGTTGTAGTTGCAGTAATTGGCCTTATGTTGTGGGCAATATCTCGGAATTGGAAATAAGGCGTGGAAAGTGCGTTCTGTAAAGAACTAATCATGTACTGTCCCCTCTCTCCACATACTGTTACTAATACTGCACTTCAAATCCATGAAAATAGAGGGGAATAATGTCACTTCAATCACTACAAACAGATCTTCATCCGAAAAGCAGTCTGCTAAAAAACAATTACGCACAGGATCATCTTCGAACCAAACGCGTCCGTCGCAGTTCAGGTTTTGAACAGTTTATTATTTGGTGCGTCGCTGCTGATCATCGCCCTCCCAGGCTAGAGCAATCAATGCAGTTTGGCTCAACACTGTCCTCATCTGTGAAGTCGACACCTTGGGTTAAAAGTTTAAATTGTGTCCACGCCCCATCAAGCAATTCGGATTTTGTAGGCAATTAATTAATCGTTGGTTACTGTGATCATAAACCGTGGTCAAGATGAAACCGCTCCATACATACTGCACAGCCGATGTCAGTGTTGGTGTTGGACACAATTTGGTTCCCAAACCTCCGCTTTGTGGTCCTGCGTGCGCACATAGGATCTGCATTCAGTTCTATGACAGTGGAATATGATGGGAAATAATGGATTCGTGGAACAATGTACTATCCGGTCATACTTAAGTGGTTTCCCTCAACGATGATGCCTGCAAGCTGTCTTTCCTGTCGCCCTTTTCCTCTTCTGGTGGATTTTTACTGGTGTTCTTATGGACGCATGCAATAAGAATCCGACAGCGGCTGCTTGGCTCTTTCCCTTCAATTTTCCCCTTCACCGCTCCTGCGCACTGCACGTTCCGTAGGCTATGATACACTCACTATTGCCTACCGGTACTACAAAGACATACAGTTTGGAAGAAGAGGGAGGGAAGAGGTATGCAGTTAATTTACTTTATTACAATTTGCTAAGATATAATGTAATTAATTACAAATGAGCCTACCATTGATTAATGCGTTTTAGAGCAGGCTACTGTGCCATTGATTTTTTAACCAGTTCTGCATTTTCTTTAGTGGTACATTGATGGTGGGATGGACAATTATGTAAGGGATAATCAAGGAGGGCCTGTGCGTTCTATGAAAAATAATGAACGACGTGGAAGGTGTGTTCCATGACGCACTTGCGGGGTGGTGGAAACCTCCACCAAGTTGCATTATTTCCCAGAGAACACATAGAGCCTGTGCCTAGAAATGTTTTCAAATGTGTTCAAATCACTGTTGCTTTCAAAAGCAATAGCCATTGAATTCTATCATGCTGATATACCGTGCCTTAAATAATGCACACTCTAGAAATCCCTTCAAGCCAATCAGAAACGAGTATTCAACAATGACATGTATAAGCACAGACAGATGGGGTAACCCAGACACATCACAGGGGCTATAAAGCTGAAGCATCCATTTAAAACGTTTTCCCACCACCAAATATGGTAGTGAGAGGAAGCCCAGTAGTGGGAGAGGATGGAACTAGGTGAAACTGTGCCGACATTCTTCTATTTTTCTCATTGATGAAACATCTGATCTCAATTAATTTTTCTGTTCCAAAAACTAGAACCTGTTACGAACACAGTTCACCAGAGCTGGAAACTCATGCATTGACCGTGAGACACACGCATTTGACCCTCTTCTCACGCTCTCATGGCAAACCTCCTATATCTCACACATTGAAAAGTACTGTTTTTATTTTTTTTAATTAGTCCGTTGTATAGTCAGCGCGTTAACTTGTCAACTGTGCTCCAAATCGTTTTGAAATCGGAGCATTTGCGCCTGCACTTTAACATCACGAGCAGAACCTCTATCATTGTCCTGTCTTGCCACAGCACTGAGAACCGCGACCAATTGAAGCATATGATTGGTGTAGTTATGTAAGGGATCAAGGAGATTGGATGCATGTTTTAAAGAAACGCCCCTTAAGATTAGCGTTGAGTTGAATGGAGAGAGAACGTTCTCTGCTGAGTGTATAAAACTGTACAAAGAGCAGCACGTTAGCGCTGTTTTATGTACAATGTTGTCAACAAAATTAGGGTGCCATTACTCCCGCCCCTATTGCAGAATGCAGCCTATTGACTGCATGTACTAAAGTCGATTTAATCCACACTTGCATTAGTCCCCTCGTTTGGTGATTGGCATGTAGGCTGTGACAACGAAAAGGCAGCACAGACCTGCATAATGTTTTAGCAGGGGACGTTTGGTACAGTAGGGTGACCTGATTTGAAACTATGAAGGGGGAACAATACATAGACAAATTATTTGGTTAGGGTGTAGGGGCAGATGTATGTCATCTTGTCTTCAGGAGATTGTATTACCTATTTACTTTATTTAGTCTGATCTGTGGAACAATTCTCATTCTTAACAGTGGGGTAAAATATAGGGTAATTACCGTGCTTGTCAGCAAGAACACTACTGTTATTCCTCACACTTATTTTATTATTCCACTTCTTCACAATTTTGCCAATGTAATCACATACAGTACCTTCGGGAAAGTATTCAGACCCCTTGACTTTTTCCAAATGTTGTTATGTTACAGCCTTATTCCAAAATGGATTCAATAAATTGTTTTACTTATCAATACACACACAATACCACATAATGACAAAGTAAAAACACATTTTTAGAAATCTTTGTTTCTGTAATGAGTACTCAGAGAGAAAAAGGTGTAGATTCACGTGCAGAGCGCCGCAGATGTTTATTAAGCCTTCGCAGAAGGCAGGAATCGTGGTCAGGCAGGCAATGGTCAAACACAGGTAGGCAGTCAAAAACAATAATACCTCACAACCATACAAACAGAAAGAACTGAACTAAATAGGGATCTGATGAGACCAGGTGAGAAACGAACACAGGTGAAATCAATAAACAAAATGAAAGACAGGGCTACATTCCAGAACACAAAGAAAGGGCTACGTTCAAGAACACAAAGAAAAATAACACAAGGTTGACTAAGAAAAGAAAAGCAGAACCTTACAGTTTCATCAGACCAGAGAATCTAGTTTCTCATACGTCTGAGAGTCCTTTAGGTGCCTTATGGCAAACTCCAAACGGGCTGTCATGTGCCTTTTACTGAGGAGTGGCTTCCATCTGTACACTCTACCATAAAGGCCTGATTGGTAGAGTGCTGCATAGATGGTTGTCCTTCTGGAAGGTTCTCCCATCGCCACAGAGGAACTCTGGAGCTCTGTCAGATTGAACATTGGGTTCTTGGTCACCTCCCTGACCAAGTGCCTTCACCCACAATTGCTCAGTTTGGCCGGGCTTCTCCAGATCTACGCCTCGACACAATCCTGTCTCTGAGCTCTTCCTTCGACCTCATGGCTTGGTTCTTTCTCTGACATGCACTGTCAACTGTGGGACCTTATATAGACAGGTGTTAGCCTTTCCAAATCATGTCCAATCAATTAAATTTACCACAGGTGGACTCCAATCAAGTTGTAGAAACATCTCAAGGATGATCAATGTAAACAGGATGCACTTGAGCTCAATTTCGAGTCTCATAGCAAAGGGTCTGAATACTTATGTAATTAAGGTATCTGTTTTTTATTTGTAATACATTTGCTAAATTTAAAAAAAAAAAAAATGTTTTCACTTTGTCATTATGGGGTATCATGTGTAGATTGATGAGGAAAATGTTTTTATTTAATCAATTTTAGAATAAGACTGTAACGTAACAAAATGTGGAAAAGGGGAAGGGGTCTGAATACTTTCAACACTTTGGAAAAATAGATTAGGTTTGGAGAGCAAGCAGAATTTTCTTCCATCCCTATTTTTAAAGACATAGTTCACACAAATTACAAAATGTTTGTGACATTACCTTAGCAGTCTATGGACAAGGCTCTATGATGTGGTTACCAACTGCCATTAGCCATTAATATTAAAATGTCCTGTGCAGAGCCTTGGTGTAGTTTTAATTTTAAAATGTTCCACCCTGGTCATAGGCCTAAGCCATGTCAACATATGTAGAATTGCAGGAAATGAGTTTTAAAAAAGTAAAATATTTGTCTAGGGGTTAGTGCCAGGGGGAAATGAAATTCACATAGCAAATCTCACTCCAAGCTTTCTTCAAAAGTTGGCAGCCCTGGTGCACTAAGTTTATAGACTTACCTTGTTTAGAAGGAATGCAAGGTCGAATTGAGTTTGTGCATACTTGCACTTCACAGAGGACGTGTTCCCTAATGGAAATATGCAAACACATGCTACAACGTGCCAATTTGATCTTACTAGCTCGTTCTTGTCTTTGCCCTTATCCCTGCTTGTTCGGTCCACTATGCGGAAGTAGCTAGAAAGTTTACAAGATAGTTACAGTAGTTGCCGTGTTAACCAAACAAACATATTTGTCAGTTTAGCTAACCAAACTATCTGCCCTGGCTTCCTATTATGAACATCGAATTCAACAATGCCAATAATGTTTTCAACTCGACTTTTGTTTTCAAAAGCAGCTCAAACATAGAACATGTAAGAATGAACTATAGCTATTGAAATATACCATGCGTTTTAAGGAAATAACGCATGCTCTAGAATTCCCTTCAAGCCAATCAGAAGTATTCAACAATGGTATGGTATAATTCACTCTACATATTAAGCTAAATGTATCACTGATGTTTTTTCTGGTTTGAACACAAATCGTTTTTCATCTGCTACACGTTTTGTAATGATCGTGATAGATATTTACAAGCTATACCTCCACCATCAGTCTCATCCATTCCATTGTCTTACGTCAGATCACGTCACTCCCACGCAACGCTCATCCCTCAACCAAAGATTATCCATTATATTTACTAGATACGTTAGTGACTGCTATAACAATGAAAATAAACGTATACAACCCAGCTAGCACAGTAGATCTGGGCGGATTCCGACTGAGAGTCGGGGCACTCCGCTGAGAGTCAGACTCGGCCGACGTCATGTGGCCCGAGTCTGGTCCGTCTTCGGCCGTATTACTTATGGCTAGGATGCGGGGATTGAGCTCAGGCCGATTCCGGTGTGAGTTATCTGGCCCAAATGTATTACTTGGGGCTCGGGCCGATTCTGGTGATAGCTATCTGGCCCAAATGTATTACTTGGGGCTCGGGACGATTGGGGCTGCTTTATATAATTAACATTTAATTATTTATTTTTCCATATTTTGTCATTGCTTCTGTGATCAAAAAATACAATTAACATTTAAATTAAATTCTTTAAGATTCCTGTTTAAGTAGTATATTAGTATTTTGATACTTCGTGCAAGGCAATTGATAAGCATTAAAAACTTAGTGGCTGGAGCCTCCCGAGTGGTGCAATGGTCTAAGACACTGCATCGCAGTGTGGTTCGAGACCCATGCCGGCTGCGACCGGGAGACCCATAAGGCGACGGACAATTGGCCCAACGTCGTCATCCGAGCAACGGGAGGGTTTGGCCGGCCGGGGGATGTCCTTGTCCCATCAAGCTGTAGCGACTTCTGTGGCGGGCCAGGCACATGCACGCTGACACAGTCACCAGGTGTCTGGTGTTTCCTCCAACACAAAATGTTTTTTTGTGGATGGGTATACTTTGTATGTATAAAATGTATAATAGTAATATTTAAAATGACTAAATCGGGTAGATTTACATTCATTCATAAAAATCGACTGAATTCCGGTAGACAGAAACGGCCCGATGTACTTGGGCCGATTCAATTAAGGGATGATTCCTCATAGCTGGGAGGGTACAACTCCGATATAAAGTGTTTTTTTCTCAAAGTTGCTGGGATGTCACGTGTCCTACTTATATCAGTACACTGTTAACAACCTAATCATTACGAAACGTATATTCAATCAATTAAGCCACATGTAGCAAATAAGCCATTACATTTTTATTTAGCAAATCCGACACTCTCTCACTGACTTCCAATAATAAACTTCCTGCTTGGTGAGCGTTATTTTATTTTTACACCACCTGCTGGAAATTAGTACTTTTTTTATTTATTTTTAAGGCACCTGCTGTAAAAGACAGATTTGGGGTCCAGTTATCCCTCTCACTTCGCTGCTTCCTCTCTGACTCAACTGACTTGCCTAGTTAAATAAAGGTAAAAAAAATGAAACGTTGAATTCGCACAAAAGTACGTAGAGCGCTACGCAAATGAAGCACCGTCGGACTCATTACGGAAACCTTGCGTATGCTGTGTGGAGCCCTTTAGCCAACTTGTTCTAGCTAGCTTACTAAAATATAGGGTGTCCAATCAAAAACGCATTTTTTGACCGATTGGTAAAATTATGTTTATTGTGTAGATAATCCTCAAAGAAAACCATTGGTTCAAACTCTGACTCTATCATAATCCAGTCAATGTAGGGGGAAAAAAAAGAGGTCTTAATCCGGAAAATTGCATTGCATCAGCAAGGCTGGATTCTGTGCAAGAATTAAGGCTATAGTCTACTTGACAGGCTCACTTTCCCGTTGAACTCATGGTCTGTCTTCTCGAATCAGCAGGACATAAAACAATATAGAGGTAAGATGGATATCGATTTTTAGTATTTTCATATTTTAGTATACGTTTTTCATATTCATTTGAAATTCCTATTATTTTTCGAAGAGTTCTCACAAAAACAAGCGTATATCTGTAAAATGTAAAAGGAGCACTGAGCTTATACCAAGCTTTTCATTTTCAAACCCTTTTACATTTATTTTAGCTCGTGTCATGCTAACTTAGCATTTTGTCACCCGGGGAAGCAACTTTGAAGACGACGACCACAAAATGTAAAATCCTCAAAAGTTGTTACGAGAAACCTGCATCGCTATGTCAATAGACCTCTGTGCTTACTATGAAATGCATTAGATTACAAAAAAATATGATGGTAATGATATGTTACAGAAATACCCCACTGAACAATTCAGAACATTAATAATATTTGTCTTGGTCAAATGCATTTTATAACATAAGGAACTGACAGTTGATGAACAGTGGGCGTTTCCACCGACTCTGGGCAGAGTGGGTGGACACCCTATAACATAGCTAGCTAGCTCTACCTTTACTGAAAAATAAACAGCTTGCTTACAGTAGCTTGACCTGAAGTTGTAGACATGCTGCCCCAAAATTAAGAGGGAGTGTTATCAGAAATCAGTCCATAGATCAGCATGTTTCTCTGTGATCGTTGCTAACGTAGGGGTCAGCTAAGCGTGTAAGCACGGCAGCAGCTAAGTGCAGCAGCAGCTGAGCTGACAGGAGACTACTGACTGACTGTATTTATGACTCGCGGCACAACAGGCAGGGCTAGCTCTTCTTCAAAACTCATTCATTGTGATAAAATAATGTTACTAAAATAGTGTGCTAGCTAGCTAGCTTATGGAGGAAGCAGTTGGTGTTCAGCATAGCTCGAAAGTAGTCTGGCTACACTCTATCTCAATACGTTTGAAAGATACGAGACAGATCAGTGCAGACGGAATTTATGTGCTATCTGATGTAAGACAATGCATCCATTCCTCAATTGTGTAATATAATACATACGATACACTGAATGCATTTACATTTTAAATTCAAGCAAACCCTTTGTAATGTCTGGGATTTAACAAGGATAAATTAGGATATGAAAAAACTGTGGAATGTCTCTTTCTCTCCAGTCACACTGTAGCTATTAGCTAACTGGACAGCAGACCTGGGAACGACCTTTTAGATCATAATGGACAGGGAGGACCTGATCCTAGATCAACACTATACTCTAAGGCGCTTGACAAATACTGGCCCTGATCTCCACATGTACTTGATCTTTGGAGACATGGATTGATATCTCTTCCACTCTCGGTCACCTCCACTAACAGGCATTGACAACCCCTCACCCCCCCTCAACCCCATCCCTTCCACTTTTATTCCTAGATTGCTTTTCTTCCTCGCAAGAGCTGGGGATATCTTTCATAATCTGAACAGAGTAACAGGTTATGGAGACAACACCACCTGCTGAAACTCATTGCAAACTGTTGTTCGCCAGAGACGGAGAACATAGAGAGAACGCATAAAACTGATGCACTGCTCATATCACCCCGTTACACACACACATAGGTATGCAGGCATGCACACACGGACGAATGCACACACACACAGACACTCACAGACACACACACATGCGCACACACGCAAACTTGAACCACCACACACAGAGCCAAACTGCCATATATACTGTACAACCCTTGGGAAAAGAAAAGCTATTCAGAAAAAGAGACACCATGTTAAAATGTGTTGAGCTTAATCATATGAAGATGTCCAGAACGCTATATAGCTGGAATGGAATGTTCATATCCTGTATATTTGACTGTGATATGTGGCTCAGCTAGCTATCTTAAGATGAATGCACTTATGGTAAGTCGCTCTGGATAAGAGCATCTTCTTGACTAAAATGTGAATTGTAAATGTTTTACATACAGATCTCATATTGCTGTATTGATGAATAAAAATACAACTGTTTTTATATTGATGTCACCAATGTATCATTTGTACATTTCTTTATTAATACTGTAGTTATTTGTTTTTTATTATACTGTGTAAAACCTAGCAGTATACTTATTTCTCTGAGAGTTTGCAAAAAAACATGATTATTTGCCTCTCTAAAAAGAAACCATCCAGCAATAGATTTTAAACAAATACATTTGTCTCATTGAACAACCCCATGCCATGATTAGATATTGAAAATAACACACCACTATCTCTCATAATTTCTTCAAAAAAGAAAAGCTAATTTACCAACATTTAAGAAAACTGATATATAGTGTTTTGGGATGAAACTCTTCATGTACACTCTGTATATAATGTGAAGTCACAAGATCTCACTGTTTTCCCATTTTGACTTCAGAATCTGACATTTATCCAAGTTTCTCCAAACGTCAAATTTGGAAGTGTTTTTAATTTAAGGGTTAAGGTTTGGGATAGGGTTAAACCAAACAAGTAAAAAACAAATGTCTACCACTCGGATTGAACACGTGACTTTCGGATCCAGATTCATGGGTTTACGCCCATCTGTTGCCCCTAGTGGATGGTTTTGATGGCATTTCCCGACATTCTCAGTACATGGACAGACGTCCAATTTCTAAATCAATCTGGAACGATCTGGCTGTAAGTCAAGCAACATCTTTTTGAGTGCGAACCCGTTACACATTTTTGGAAGTCAAGCATTCCCCAATATGATAAAGTCAATTATACTGTTGCATGCTTCATATTCTGTAAATATTCATAGATGCGTACATATTCAAATACATGCTACTATTTTTCACTTTCCTCAAGTGTATTCAGCTATTGTGAACAACTTCTGTTACGATCGTCGGAATGAGCAGACCAAGGTGCAGGGCGGGTGTAGTTCCACATGATTTAATAGAAGAAGTGGAACATACAAATATGCCATAAACAAACGCAACAACAACGTTCGGTATTCACTAAACACTAATTCAAACATACAAACATTCAGTCAAAGATTCAATAACATACCAAGCAGGTGGGGAAGGGAACCAACTTAAATAGGATTCCCAATTAGAGGCAACGACAACCAGCTGCCTCTAATTGGGAACCAACTCAAAAACCAACATAGAGTTCCCTAGATAAACCTAGTCACGCCCTGACCCAACACACCATAGAGAAACCTAGAGGACTCTCTATGGCCAGGGCGTGACAACTTCGTACATAGATATTCCGTAAATGTCTCACTCAATAATTTTCCCGCCTGGTTCTCTAAGATCCATATGAGTGTTGAGGCTGTATGTTTGCAGCCAGAACCTATGTCTCATTACTGCTCATCTTCATCCATTTGCTGATATCTCACCTCATATCTATGAAAAGTTGTTTTAACATAAACTGTATTCATTGAAGGGTAGCCTAGTGGTTAGAGTGTTGGACTAGTAACCAAAAGGTTGCAAGTTCAATTCCCTGAGCTGACAAGGTACAAATCTGTCGTTCTGCTCCTGAACAGGCAGTTAACCCACTGTTCCTAGGCCATCATTGAAAATAAGAATTTGTTCTTAACTGACTTGCCTAGTAAAATAAAGGTAAAAAAAAAAATGGTTATAAATAATTGTATTTTTTTTTTACATAAAACATTGGATATCACTAATTGTATGATAATGGCATTCATTGGGGCGGGATTTGCATGCTCCTACATAGAGTCTCTAGTGAAAGTCTACACACCCCTTGCACAGTCTTCAAATTTTGCTGCCTTAAAATTGAATCCAAAGATGGATTACATTCGATTTTTTTCATATCGATCTTCACAACTTACTTATACAATTAGTGTTTTGGATACAATAAAAACAATTGGGAGGGGGTGGGCTTGCCTGTTTTGCATGTTATTTTGGCATTAATACGTGTCACATATCAGTTTGCAAACAATGTAAAAAATATATATCATTGATTTAATAAAGCCGCATACAAACATGGTCTCTTTTTTTGTTTTCTTGAGTCAGGCAGCTCCAAAAGGCAGGTGTTTCAGTCTAGTTCAGTGCTTTCTGTGGTGGTGGGGCACGCCAGCAGAAATGGAGCATTGCGCCGGGATTGGCTCAGTGTTCTGTCACTCATGGGGACACTATGTCACCGCCAAGTCTAAGGGTAGAGCTCTAAAATTCTAGCCCCTTAGAGTTACATTAGAAGTGCCCATCCAAGAAGGCTCAAGGTCATTGGAAACAGATAAAATGACGTCAAATCACGTTATATCTACAGTAGCTTTGATTGGACACACTTTCAAAATCTTAGCTAGCAGTCATCATCATGAATCAAGTCGACAATCTACTTGCGAATCCTTTTTAATCCTTGTCATATGAATAGAAATAATGAAGAGAAATTACAGATAAAACGTATCGGTGCTCATCGGCCTTTGGACATAAACATTACAGAACAAGTTGGAAATCACAAATTCAACAATGAGCTGTTTGGAAGGAATCAGTGGCTAACTGCAAGCATTGCAAAGCAGTCATTAGCCTGCTATTCAGTGGAGTGGCTGTGTGGTCCCAAGTCTAAGATTAAGGGTCTCTTTTCCAAGTTTAAAATTATAAACATTCAACATTGGCCATGCTGTCAATGAAGCATGTTTTGTGCCGCGCTCAAAACAACTGTTAACTCGGAACTGCAAAATCAGACTTTAGTGAGTTCAAGACACCTGGGAACACGGAAAAAATGAGCTACGACTGGGAAAATAAGTTTTGAACTTTCATCCAACTCGGAATTGTAAATCGTGAACTCGGGCCTCTTTCTTGAGCTACGACCTGAAGATCACTCACGTCATCATGATTCAACCTTTTTTTTCCCCGAGTTCCCAGTTGTCTTGAAAGCACCACAAATCCAGAGAATGACAGACTTTGATGACAAAGTATGGTAACCAAATTTTCCGACAAAGTCCCGCCGCGCCACCTTCCTGTTCAAGTGAGCACAGCACAAAAATGTATTGTATGCTGCTGCATAAATGATGTAATATGCCAGGAAGATAAGTATACTGTAGCTAAGAAAGTAATACTAAGTGTATGTTGTGTAGTAAGCTGTTAGTAGCCCATGTGCCTCACCCTAATAATTTGGTCTATTTTCACCTATTAATTTTGCCTACTGTTCTAACTTGGTGGTGCACATGTAGCCTATAACCTATTTTAGAGAAATGTAATCATTGAATATTGTAAGAGCTTTCATTGTCTGCTCATATACCCCCTTTATTTATCCTACGGTTCTGACTTTGTGTACAGGGAGTACACTGTAAGAATGGCCCATGTTCTGAATTCTGTCGCTGTACATTTCAAAAGTGCTGAACAAATAGTTATATTGACTACATCCGTTGTCGCTCACTCATTGTCTTAATCAAAATTACGGATGGCCTCTTATCCGCTTGTCGTCCCCTTATGCCATAGTTTGTACATCTCAATTGTCAGTAGAAACCACATTTGTTTCAGCAAGTCAGCTATATTTTTTTAAAAGGCAGTAAACGAGTCTGAATAAACTGTTTCGCTGCCAGACAAGGTTCCGCTGATAGCCAGGTGTAGCAGTGGTAAGGTGTTGTGACTGCTATTGGGACAGCTTTATGTAGGGCCTAACAGTTTGTGGGCACCGTTTGTCACCGTTATAGTACAATTCATGTATTGTTTAGTGTTGTGTTGTGTAGTGGCTTTGCTGGCATGCATCCCACATTTTTGTTTTTGTCCCACCAAGATTAATATGCTAAAATAGCCACTGATTTTGATCAATTATTATATCAATAATTTGAATTGAATGCCGTTTTAACATATATCCATTGAATTATTGATATCGATAATCCTTTTTTTATATCAAAAATACTATTATTGGTATAAAACACTCTTATGAATGTACAGTATGTTAGCACTGCTTTCCACACACGTCTTTATAGTACAAATGAGCACATTCTAAAAACAGCACAGAGCTTGGGGCTGCCTAACACCAACATACAGTACATTGTAAAAGTATTCATCCCCCTTGTCATTTTTCCTATTTTTATTTGGATTTCGTGTAATGGACATACATGAAATAGTCCAAATTGGTGAAGTGAAATGAAAAAAATTACTTGTTTAAACAAAATCTTAAAAATGTAAATGGAAAAGTGGTTTGTGAATATCTTTTCACCCCCTTTGCTATGAAGCCCCTAAATAAGATCTGGTGCAACCAATTACCTTCAGAAGTCACATAATTAGTTAAATAAAGTCCACCTGTGTGCAATCTAAGTGTCACATGATCTGTTACATGATCTCAGTATATATACACCTGTTCTGAAAGGCCCCAGAGTCTGCAACACCACTAAGCAAGGGGCACCACCAAGCAAACCGCACCATTAAGACCAAGGAGCTCTCCAAACAGGTCAGGGACAAAGTTGTGGAGAAGTACAGATCAGGGTTGGGTTATAAAAAAATATCCGAAACTTTGAACATCCCATGGAGCACCGTTAAATCCATTATAAAAAAAAATGGAAAGAATATGGCACCACAACAAACATTCCAAGAGAGGGCCGCCCACCAAAACTCACGGACCAGGCAAGGAGGGCATTAATCAGAGAGGCAACAAAGAGACCAAAGATAACCCTGAAGGAGCTCCAAAGTTCCACAGCGGAGATTGGAGTATCTGTCCATAGGACCACTTTAAGCCATACACTCCACAGAGGTGGGCTTTACGGAAGAGTGTCCAGAAAAAAGCCATTGCTTAAGTAAAAAAATGTGGGAGACTCCCCAAACATATGGAAGAAGGTACTCTGGTCAGATGAGACAGAAATTGAACTTTTTGGCCATCAAGGGAAACGCTATGTCTGGTGCAAACCCAACACCTCTCATTACCATTACCCCGAGAACACCATCCCCACAGTGAAGCATGGTGGTGGCGGTATCATGCTTTGGGGATGTTTTTTATCAGCAGGGACCGGGAAACTGGTCATAATTGAAGGAATGATGGATGGCGCTAAATACAGGTAAATTCTTGAGGGAAACCTGTTTCAGTCTTCCAGAGATTTGAGACTGGGACGGAGGTTCACCTTCCAGCAGGACAATGACCCTAAGCATACTGCTAAATCAACACTTGAGTGGTTTAAGGGAAAACATTTAAATGTCTTCGAATGGCCTAGTCAAAGCCCAGACCTCAATCCAATTGAGAATCTGTGGTATGACTTAAAGATTGCTGTATACCAGCAGAACCCATCCAACTAGAAGGAGCTGGAGCAGTTTTGCCTTGAAGAATGGGAAATAATCCCAGTGACTAGATGTGCCAAGCTTATAGAGACATACCCCAAGAGACTTGCAGTTGTAATTGATGCAAAAGGTGGCTCTACAAAGTATTGACTTTTGGGGGGTGAATAGTTATGCACACTCAAGTTTTCTGTTTTCTTATTTCTTGTTTGTTTCACAATAAAACATATTTTGCATCTTCAAAGTGGTAGGCATGTTGTGTAAATCAAATGATACAAACCCCCCCAAAAAATCTATTTTAATTCCAGGTTGCAAGGCAACAAAATAGGAAAAATGCGGGGGTGAATACTTTCGCAAGCCACTGTAACACTTGTAATAGCTAACACTGGGCCAGACCTGTATGTCAGTGCACTTTTAATGTGCCTACATTAGCAGCATGTGTCTGAAGCAATAATTCAAGCCTCTCGAGGCTAGACAGCAGCCACCAATGTCTTCATTATACCAAGGTAGAAGAAGAAGATGAAGAAGATTATTTCTCTTATGTTTGTTGTGTAGTAAATATTTCAGCTTTTATTTTCATTTTTTTTTTTTTTTTTTTTTCCTGTAAACCACATTGTGTCGCATTCCATGTCTGAAATATGCTGTATAAATAAAGCTTGATTTGATTTGTATTGTTTTGATTTGAAGAAGAAGCAGAAGAAGAAAAGCAAACTGCAGCATTCAGTAGTTTTATAATGACTATGGGGTGACATATTCTTCCCCTCATTATGAGGAATAGGCTACTTAGATACTTTTCTGTGAAAAGACCAACCCATTAGCTTTGGCTGGACAACGTCTGCTCTGTGCTGTGAGCTAGAGATTTTTAATTGCAAAATTTTCAGACACAGTTAAAATTAGGCCAGACATCCTTACACTGTCTTGACTAAGTCTGCACTTTTAGTAGAGAACATGCTACATAGGCCTAACTGGATACATTTGTGTCCTTGTTTATTTAGTCACTATATTGCCCTATTGTGTTATTACTGTGGAACTATTATTGTACAGTGTACCAACAATTATCATTATATTTGTTACACTGTGAAAGATACACAGTAAGATGTTCATTAGCAGGAATAAGAAGACTGTAAAGTGTTACCTTCTTCTGTCCTATTGTTTCTGTCCAAATTCAGACTGTGTTAAGATAAACATCTGCTTTTGGATATGGATTTACTCTAACCACACAGACATCAGAATCAAAGCAAGTCAATTACACAGCTAGCATTGGCTTTGTGGTGCAAGGGAGTCTGCTATTGCATGGCTATTTATGGCCTGGCCCCGGCTAGATCAGTGACAAGGAACAATTTGAAAATGCCGTCTGAATAATCCCTTTAATTGTGAGCAATCCCTTTAACCCTCACACTCACACACCATTAGTTTTCAAATTTAAGTTTCATATTGCATGTCACTCAAAAGTACTTAGAACAGGTGGGTTAGAGGTTGATCTGAGTCTTTTCACAGAACACACTGAAAGGCTGTTGAGCTGTGCAACATTGTGCACTTAACTGGAAGATGTGCAGATTTGTTCTCGTCTCAAGATTATCCTAGAAGGGGTCATGGGTTGAGATTAATGCACATTGCAAGAAGGACAGAGAAAAACATTTGCTAGTTGTGATCGCACATATAAAAGGATGATTGGTATCAGGGTTGGTGTTTCAGATTCACATCATTGAGAAATCCTGTGAGGGCATGTTATTCTTGCTACTGAAGATACTTAGATTTTTTTGCCAATATACCGTATCCCATCAGAGTTTGATTGAAGAGAGTTTGATGTTCTTGTATAACCCATTTAACAAAAATAGCCTGGGCAAGGCCTGATAGGAGGGCTGGGATTGATTTAATAATCTAATCAGAGAGACGTAGGGGAGATGCGCTTATCGAGCACTTTATATCATCAGAGATGGCACTTGAGGTCATTCGCTGGGAAGAACAGCCAATCACTTCACAAGACATTCTCTAATTTCCCATCTCACCCCATAATCTCTCCGATCAGGGATACTGCATGGGCCGTGTTGCTGGTTTAATATTTGATGGTTGATGGATTTAGAGCTCTATTTCTCACCAATGCCATTTTACTCTATTTGAAATACTATACAACCTTGTTTCGTTGGGACAATATTGATTTCCGAATGCAGCTCAAGGTTTATCAAAAATCCTCTATCCATGAAGGAAATGGGTTGTGATTTTCTCAGCAAAGATGGCGTTTTAACTTTATCTAGGACATGATCTCCATCCCAAATGTCACGCTATTCCCTAGTGCACTACTTTTGACCAGAGCCCTGTGGACCCTGGTCAAAAGTAGTTCACTACCTAGGGCTAGGGTGCCAATTAGGATGCAGCCATGGCCACTCCATATTGAAGCAATAATAGGCCATCGTACATTCTTCTGTCATTTAACATGAGAGCATGTGATGGATACTATAGTATCCCTGAGTGATTCCATGGAGCATCACAACTGGGTCAAATGGATAGAGCAACTGAGACACACAAGAAACTGTCAACATATTGTGGATATCAAATGACATCTGTCCAAGAGCTGGGATGATTTTGTTAAATAGAACATACATCCTTAATTAATATAACATAGTGCATAATATGCTATATATAGTATGCATTGTTGAATACAGTGAATAATTACTGCACTGAAAAAAGTGATATCTAAGCAAGTTTTTTGTGTGTTTTTTCTTATCTAAATTATCTAATTATCTTTATTTCAATAAATGTTTCAATATATTTTATCTTAATGTGATGATTAAGGTAAAATATCTTGAAATAAGATACATTTTATGTTTCATATATCAATTTCATAAATCAGTTTTCATACAAAGAGACTGTATAAAGACATAAAAACCCTGCATGATACTAATGGAAATCATACTTAAGTAAACAGTCATTTTGCAGGGATGTCTTATATGGAACAGCTAGTCATATATGGAACAGCTAGTCATATATGGAACAGCTAGTCGTGTATAGAACAGCTAGTCATAAATGGAAGAGCTAGTCGTATATGGAACAGCTATTCGAATATCGAACAGCTAGTCGTATATGTTACAGCTATTCGAATATGGAATAGCTAGTCGTATATGGAACAGCTAGTCGTATATGGAACAGCTAGTCGTATATGGAACAGCTAGTCGTATATGGAACAGCTAGTCGTATATGAAACAACTATTCGTATATGGAACAACTATTCGATTATGGAACAGCTATTCGTATATGGAACAGCTATTCATAAATGGAACAGCTATTCGAATATGGAATAGCTAGTCGTATATGGAACAGCTAGTCGTATATGGAACAGCTAGTCGTATATGGAACAGCTAGTCGTATATGGAACAGCTAGTCGTATATGGAACAGCTATTCGTATATGGAACAGCTAGTCGTATATGGATTTTGTCATTCTCTACATTATCAGCACAGGGCTTGTTGCTAATGCAGCAGTTTCTGGGCCTAGTTTTTTAGTTATCTGATCGGATTTCAGCAATCAGATAAGATTAAATGCATAGAAAAATAATGAATATACCTTGGCATCATTCTCTTGAATGGGGACTCCGGTTCTTTTCATTTTATTTCTATGAATTGAATCCTATCCAAATGCCAAAATCTGATCATATAGCTTTTGAAAAACTGTGCACTGTTGATTGAAGATTGAATACCACAGAATAACTGTGGTTAGAAGCATGACTTCTCTGCCTAATCATAGCTTTACTGTTTAAATGCTATTATCACAAGGCTCCTCCTCATAATCACTGTTTTACTGTTTAAATGGCTATTATCACAAGGCTCCTCCTTGTTGTAATCACTTCCCTTCAACATGTCAATATCCAGATTGCACCAAGGATTGCACAACCACGTAAATTGCAGGTTATCTAGCGGCTGTGTCCCAAATGGCAACCCTATTCCCCTATATAGCATGCTACTTTTGACCAGGGCCCACTGCACTAGGCCTATAGGCCATTTGAATTGGGATGCAGCCAAGTTCTGTACATTTGAGTTGATGTACTACTACAGACAGACATCTCTCCTGTGGCAATGGATCAGCCTCCCCAGTCTCCCACAGAGTCTAGCCTCACCACCTCTAATTAAAGCTACTTTTCATTCCGGGCACAGTGGAAGCGCAGGTCCCCATAACAATTAAGGGCAGGCTTCATCCTCTGGTCCTCTGTGAGAAGAAAGGGGCCATCCAGAGCACTGATTATCCCTCCACTCTCCCCATTAATGGATTCACTTCTCTGACTGAATAGAATCCCATATATCGAGCACCAGCAGGGAGAGAGAGGCTGGCAGACCCACACACAATCAAGCATATATCAGATACAAGGAGAAAGAGAGGACAAACATATACAGTGCCTTGCAAAACTATTCATCCCCCTTGGCGTTTTTTCTATTTTATTGCATTACAACCTGTAATTTAAATGGATTTTTATTTGGATTTCATGTAATGTACATATACAAATTAGTCCAAATTGGTGAAGTGAAATGAAAAAAATTACTTGTTAATTTTTTTTCAAAACAATTTCAAACTGAAAAGTGGTGCGTGTATAGGTACTCACCCTCTTTGCTATGCAGCCCCCAAATAAGATCTGGTGCAACCAATTATCTTCAGAAGTCACATAATTAGTTAAATAAAGTCCACCTGTGTGCAATCTAAGTGTCACATGATCTGCTGCATGATCTCAGTATGAATACACCTGTTCTGAAAGGCCCCAGTGTCTGCAACACCACTAAGCAAGGGGCACCACCAAACAAGCGACACCATGAAGACCAAGGAGCTTTCCAAACAGGTCAGGGACAAAGTTGTGGAGAAGTACAGATCAGGGTTGGATTATAAAAAAAAATATCTGAAACTTTGAACATCCCATGGAGCACCATTAAATCCATTATTAAAAAATGTAAAGAATATGGCACCACAACAAACCTGTCAAGAGAGTGCCACCCACCAAAACTCACAGACCAGGCAAGGAGGGCATTAATCAGAGAGGCAACCAAGAGACCAAAGATAACCCTGAAGGAGCTGCAAAGCGCCATAGCGGAGTTTGGAGTATCTGTCCATAGGACCACTTTAAGCCGTACACTCCACAGAGCTGGGCTTTAAGGTAGAGTGGACAGAAAAAAGCCATTGCTTAAGTAAAAAAATAAGCAAACACGTTTGGTGTTCGCCAAAAGGCATGTGGGAGACTCCCCAAACATGTGGACAAAGGTACTCTGGTCAGATGAGACTAAAATTTAGCTTTTTGGCCATCAAGGGAAACGCCAGGTCTGGCGCAAACCTAACACCTCTCATCACCCCGAGAACACCATTCCCACAGTGAAGCATGGTGGTGGCAGCATTATGCTGTGGGGATGTTTTTCATCGGCAGGGACCGGGAAACTGGTCAGAATTGAAGGAATGATGGATGGCGCTAAATACAGGTAAATTCTTGAGGGAAACCTGTTTCAGTCTTCCAGAGATTTGAGACTGTGACAAAAAGAATGGGAGAGCTTTACCGATGAAACAGCCTACAATGGGCAAAAACTCAGTGGCTAGATGTGCCAAGCTTATAGAGACATACCCCAAGAGACTCGCAGCTGTAACTGCTGCAAAAGGTGGCTCTACAAAGTATTGACTTTGGGGGGTGAATAGTTATGCACTCACAAGTTTAAAGTTTTTTTGTCTTATTTCTTGTTTGTTTCACAATAAAAATTATTTTGCATCTTCAAAGTGGTAGGCATGTTGTGTAAATCAAATGATACAAGCCCCCCCCCAAAATCTATTTTAATTCCAGGTTGTAAGGCAACAAAATAGGAAAAATGCCAAGGGGGGTGAATACTTTCGCAAGCCACTGTATAGGACCGTAGTCTTCCTCCCATGCATTAAATCGTGAGGATGTTTTTGTCTTGCCATACAGTAGTCATTACACCCACTTGATGTTCGGAAGAAAATAAAATGAATCATGTGAGTAGCGGCACGTGATATAAAAAGAAGCAAGCATCTAGTTATTTCTATGTGGGAAAGGGGATGGTGAATGTAATAGTCAAGTGCTGTAGTAGCTAATACACTGCCCTTTCTTTGTACCCCTGCACATTGACTTGGTACTGGTACAAACTTCCTGTACTGTATAGACCCATGTTCTTTTCATTGTTATTTTTATTCGTTATTCAATGTGAATTTATTCCTTGTGTCACTATTTCTATTTGTTTTCTTTATCTCTGCATTGTTGGAAAAGGACCCGTCAGTAAGCATTTCATAGTTTGTCTACACCTGTTGTTTACGAAGCATTTGACAAATAACATTTGATTTGATTTTGATATGATTCAGGACGCTGGATGTGAAATGTCTCTATAATCACAACCACGGAAGCTGGTGTATAATGGTCCATGAATCGTGTGAGTATTGAGGCTTTTCCAAAGCAGGCATGTCGAATTGCAATCCTTTCTGTGTTACAGTGTGTCCCTGATTGTACAGGACACAAACTAAAAAAAAGTGTTAAATCCATGGCTGTCTCCATGGTGAGGGGCACTGATCATGCAGTGGCTCCCGAGTGGCGCAGCGGTCTAAGGCACTGCATCTCAGTGCTAGAGGCATCACTACAGACCCTGGTTTGATCCCGGGCTGTCTCATAACTGGCTATGTTTGGGAGTCCCATAGGGCGGTGCACAATTGGTCCGGGTTAGGGGAGGGTTTGGCCGGGGTAGGCCGTCATTGTAAAATAAGAATTTGTTCTTAACTGACTTGCCTAGTTAAATAAAGGTTACAATTTTTTTTTAAATGCTCTACCTCTTAGAGCCACAGCAAGCCCAGTCAGATAACGTCTCCATTAGGCCATTATTTTAAACCATCTCACCCTGTAATGGACTGGCAGCCCTGGTCCCAGTGTGGCTATCTTATCCCCATATGTCCAGATCTGTCTGTCCAGGCCCTGCAGCTGCCCAAAGGTGTGAGCATGGCTGATTGCTGCTGGCTTAGTGTGCCTGCCTCGGAGTGCCTTGCTGCCTACTGCAGTGCAGAGGTGCTGAAGTGTTGCTCAGCCTAACTCAGACTGGGCCCCATAAGGAGTCGTTAATTACACTGGAGGGGTTGCCTTGGAGAGGTTTACAAATGTTTATTTAAAAAAAACTCCCCTTCTCTGATGTGGGCGGGGCCTCTATAAACCAAATTAGTGTGAAATCGCTTGTTGTCAAGAGATTTGTTGTCCCGGCCCCAGTCTTATCTGGACTTCGTCCATAGCCTAAACCTAGCCCTGACCGAACACCTACAGTATAATGAGCCGATTATTGAGCCATGGTTAAAAGCGCTGCCAGCTTCCTAGTAGCAGATATTAGGATTTAGTCCCAAATGGCACCCTATTCCCTATATAGTGCACTACTTTTGACCAGGACCTAGATTCCTATGAGCCCTGGTCAAATGTGGTGCACTATATAGGGAATAGGGTGCCATTTTGGATGCATTCCTAGTAGATTAGAGATAAGGAGGAAGACACACTGGGGCCTTAAAAGTTTCAACAGAAAGGTTTAATCAACAACAAATGTATTGTTGTTCACATTTCTATTCGTGCATATCATCACCAGTAACCAAACGCGTGATTCCATCTAGCCTTTTTTTAAACATTTTTATTGCTTCTTTTTTTTCAAAAAAATATACACAGGTAACATACATCACTTTAGACCAATACATGTACAGTGTAACAGTTCAAAGTTGAAACACAATCTTTAGTACATTCCTATTGTAGTACCATGCACATAAAGAATATTAACAGTAAATATACATGAAGTTCATTCAATTCGAGTCTGAATGCCAAACAAACAATAGGCATAGATATGACAGTGTTCAAGCATTGATATAGTTTCAACATAAAAACAAATGAAACAGAGTAATATCTCTCTCATGTACAGTAATGTCCATTAGGTCGTTTGTGGGTTTGTGTTGATGGGAGAGCTGATGAACCTCATAAACCCCAAGAAAGCATTAACAGTGTTTCATTGATATTTCTGAACAGCGCAAAGCAACGCCTTAAAATACAGAACCATGCCACGTTTTACATTTCAATGGGGCTTTCAAGTTTTACAGCATCTTAGAAAAATAATTGGTTCTGTATGTACAGTTACTATGATGATTGACAGCGTTAGTTATTTACACTACACGTCAGCTGCTCCAGTTCGACAATCCATTGATGAACAAACAGTTGTTCCACTTTCTTAAAGGAGCTAACATGTTGACCATATCAAGACATTTTGTATGCGTCCCAAATGGCACCCTATTACCTATATAGTGCACTACTATGAGACCTGGCCAATAGTAGTGATATATATATCACTACTATTGGTGATATATATATATAGGGAATAGGGTACGATTTAGGATATGTTTGACTGATGATCAAAATGGTACAATAAAGTGGTTAAATAATATTATGAGTTTATATACCATTATACGGTTGACACCGTTCATATTGATTTATTCACTAATGCTAGATGTTTCGGAGATCTTTATTCTAAATATTACTCATTTTCACAATATCTTAATTCAATCAACTAGATACTTGATATTCAGTCAACATTCTAAAAGCATTCACTACCTTTATATGTCTACGGATCATTTTGCTTTATGTTTAGATCGGGCAAAAGATTTGTCATAAAGAATCGTGCTAATGATGAGTAAACTATGATTATAAAAGTGATGAATGTGATGTCTACGTTTAAGGAAACCTTAAAATAGACAAATGTATCCAAAATAAAATAGAACAAATAAATAATCCAACGTTTTGAAGAGCTAACAATGATACAGTGCAGTAGAACGATTTAGGAAATAAATTATTTCTATGTAAAAATGGTCAAAACAAATAACTGCATTCTGTGATAAATACTCTGTTTGACTTTCTGAGGCAAAGCAAACTGATTTTCTTGGCAGCTACATGCATCCATACATGAGTTCTGTATCACCGCCAATGTTTTGAGCTTGTTCATCCTCGTAAGGTACCCATCAACAACAACAAGGCATGTGCACAGATAGGGGTCTACCTATGTCAGACCCCCTGGGACTTTGCCCTTCCACTCAATATTGGGTGGTCACTCAATATTTGTTTTGTATACAGTTCTTGTAGTTGTTGTTCTGAAACCACTGCCCCCAAGTCATCAGGTTCGCCACCCCCCACCCATCCGTTGGTCCGCCCTGTACGGAGCTCATGTGCACCTGGTTGTGCCTTTTACCCAGTCTACCCTGTACGGATATTGTGCACGCCGGGTATCCAAACATGCCTGGCTTGTAATGCAGGTCACCAGTTGAGTGCGTGTAGCAAGCTATCTAGTTTAAATATCAACAGTACTGCCACACCATAGCAGCATAACATTTGATTAACACTTGATATCACTTGATTTACATCATCATCAATATTCGGTCTGGTTGGCTGATATGCAGCAGCACTTCATAATGTATTTCCTGATAGAATCATAGCAACGGGAAGGGTGCTGGAGGTGCTGCAGGACCCCTGATGAATTGAAATACATTTGGCAAAGTTATAGAATTACTGCTGTCTGTTCAGAAATAAATGAGAATAGCCTACTGCACCATGAGTAGGCCTATAATTTAGCCACAAAGGATCAATAGCTTATTTTAAAAAATTGCTTAGCTGGGGATTGTGTTTTAGCCCAATCACAAGGTATAGTCTACAGTCAGGAATGCGCTGCAGATCTGTCTGTGAACAGCATATACAATTGCGGGAAACACAGGTTGGAAAGCAAATGGCTCCTGCTGACAAGAGAAGACTCAAATCTGTCTGCTGTAGGCTACCAAAACATTTTATTAACTTGCAAATAGGCCATTTGAGCGAACATTGTTTACAAGAGAGAGATCAGCTTTTGGCACGAGTGCATCAGCCATCGCCGGTGAGTGATCGGCGCATCATTGGGTGAGTCAATGAAACTGGAAAGCTTTTTTAGGACTATAATGTCCTCCTCATATTGTCTCCACACACCTAGGTCCAGGCTATTGATGGATTCATTTTGGTAATTTGTGCAGTATTAAAAAAGATTCTGCCAATGTCTTTATAAAAGGCCTAATTGTTTTCGGACCCTATGTTACTAAAAAATGTCCCCATGTGTGCAACTTCTGTAAGCACCTCTACTCTACTGCTCTATGCCATTAGGGAAATGTCCAGAAAGGACATATGAATAAAAAAAACAATTCCCTCGTTATGTCTTATTTATCTCATGATCACTACATAACAAAAGTTGTTTTGTCGAGATCACGAGAAACTTTATAAATAGGAGTGGACGTATTGATGATAGATTGACATTGTGGCTGAGGCGTCAGAGCCCACGGTGGATCAGCGCATATGTTTTTATTGATTGCTACACTAAGGGATGGTACATTTAATGTTAACATCTTGCTTTCATGTGTGTTTGGAGCTCATTATCAGTTTATAAGTTGGAATGCTGGTAAGCTCAATGTCCCTCACCTTGAGCTAAGCCCTCGTGGGGCATTTAAGCCCTGAATGATGCCTGACAGGCAGCCCAGACCACTGCCAATCGCATGCAAGCAACAACGCTAATCTTGTGAGCGAGCGAGCTAGCTAGTTAGCTAGGTAGTGTTGCTAACTATGCTGGTTGTGAGTTTGCATAATTGATATGTGTATTTTGTAAGGGACACTTATGGATAATATAGAAATGTACAGAGTGGATGAGCTCCATTCCTGACAGGTAATCAGATTCAATAGCAGCCTCAGAGGCTGATAAATCAGCATGCTGTCTTGTAGGCTGTTTCATCGGTAAAGCTCTTTGCAGGCAGATTAACAGTCAGTCCATTATATATATGATCAAGCGCTTTGACAGCTAATCTGCCTGCACAGAGGCTTAACTATAAAACAGTCTACAAGGCAGCATCCTGATTTACCAGCCTCTGAAACTGAATTATCTGGTCAGCCTGTCAGGAGTGGAGCTCACCCACTGTCAATTGTAAAATTATACACAAAAAATGAAGTGACCCTTATAATTATGTACATATCAGTTATGCAAGCTAAAAACCAGCATAGATAACAAGCTAGTTTGCTAGCCAACAAGACTGCCTAGCTAGCTCACAATTACTAGCGAAGTTAGCTGCGTTGTGCCTTGCATGTGATTGGCTGTGGCACACAGCCTAGGAGACAGTGCTGCCTGACAGGCATTGTTCAGGGCTTAAATGCGATAAACGCAGCCATAGGGCTCCTTGGTGAGTTGGTTATTGTTTACAGTGGCTTCGCCAAGGGGTGGCCAGGGGGGACCACGGCCATCCAGATACAATCGCTGGCCCCCCAACTGGCCCCCCCTCGCGAGTCGCATATGCATAATATGCTTCTATCTGATATTTTACATTAGGTACTATTCATTTAAATCAATAATGTATATTTTTCATAATAGTTCATGTGAAAGAAGATAACAAATGCATAGCCAGCCAGGCGCTTTTGACTGTCCATCACTGCGTCACATTTCGACCCCTGTCACCCCTCCCCCGGCTTGATGCTGCACAGTGAACTGCCAGATGACAGTCTGCCTCATGGACAGCAGCATCGGAGCTCAGCCTCGTGTCTCTGGTGGTATGATCGGAAGCTAGCCTAGCTGGCAGCTGCCTGCAGAGTTGAGTTGAGACCACCAGACTGCTAACGGGTAAGTAAGTCATACAATACTACTTATAGTCAAAAACATTATGTATTCAGTAAACTGTTCGTTTTTTGACGGTGTCGAATTACCTAGCTAGCTAGCTTACGTTAGTTAGCTAGCTAGCTAAGTTAGCTAGTTAAATTAGGTATTGGGGGGGCTTAGTTAGCTAGTTTATACATTAAGGTTACTCTGCAGCATAGAGAGTGTTAGCTCACTATAGTTTGAGTTATCGTAGCTTTCTAGAATGATTTTCAAACCACTTGATGAACTTAGGACTGCCAGAGCATCTAGCTAGCTGACGTTATGGGCTGGTATAGCGTTAGCTTACTAGCTACGATTAGTCACTGTAGCTATGTCAATTTGCAGACAATGAAAAAGTCCACAGATATCTCTTCTTTCTTTAAGAAGAAAAGTAGTACAGGGGAGACTCAGCCGACAGGGGAGCAGCAGCAGAGGGTTAACGTTAGTGAGGATGCAGTCGAAGATGATGATAACATCATTGAGCTAGCCAATGAACAGACAGAGGCAGCGAGAGAGCATGACAGAACAGAGGCAGAACAGAGGCAGAACATGGCAGCGACGAACAGGCACAGGCAGCATCAGTGACAGAGCATAGTGAAGAACAACAGACAGCAGCTTGGCACAAAAGTGCAGAACAGGCAGCAACAACAGTCACAGAGGTTGACAAACAAGTGAGGCAGGACTCAGCTAGAGCTATTCAACCTGTTCCTGGACCAACAGGTGAAGTTATGACGGTGTGACAGTGCCCCTGATAATGATATATCCTAGTCAAGAGCAGAGGGGACCAAACAGCCACATCTGAAGTTTTTCCCTCTGACCATTCAGGGGGATAGAAGATGGGGCTTCATGAAAGAGTGGTACAGTAAGCATACAGTGCCTTGCGAAAGTATTCACCCCCCTTGGCATTTTTCCTATTTTGTTTTCTTACAACATGGAATTAAAATTGATTTTTGGGGGGTTTGTATCATTTGATTTACACAACATGTCTACCACTTTAAAGATGCAAAATATATTTTCTTGTGAAACAAACAAGACAAAAAAACAGAAAACTTGAGTGTGCATAACTATTCACCCCCCAAAAGTCAATACTTTGTAGAGCCACCTTTTGCAGCAATTACAGCTGCAAGTTTCTTGGGGTATGTCTCTATAAGCGTGGCACATCTAGCAGAGGTACAGAGGGAGATGTTTCAGGGGGCCCCGAGAGAGTTACAAAGGCTGATAGAGACACGGTGGACATGTAGGTACAATGCTTGCAAGACAGTGAGGGACAGACTGCCAGCCTTCATACGTCTACTGAAAGAAATACCTGAAGAGAGAAATGGTGACAGAGTTAAAGAGCAAGAGGTCTATTAGCCCAAATAGATCTAGTTTGTTGGCCTCCTTGTAACATTCACACATTTTTGGGGTGAGATAAAACATCTGTCAGATATTTTAGAGTCCCCACAACTCAATCTGGGCACGGCTGTTACCCTTGTTGATTCTCTTGTTGACACATTGAACATTGACACAACATCGGTGTTGTACCTCCAGGCCGTGCAAGGAGTCAGGTCACACCAAGCTCTAGGCTTGAAGGGTATTACATTTCCGCTCCAATAGTTCAAAGACAGGTCAACACAGATAAGGAGTCATTTCGGGCAGGTTCATTCATTCCAATTGTTGATGTGCTTCTCTCTGAGGTGAAGAAAATGGTGTCATAATGCAAGGGATACAAGCCTTGAATCCCTGCAGTCCCACATTTTGTGAGAACAATTTAGTGTTTCCATTTGCCTCACAATACAACTGCAGCACTGAGGATCTAGAATATGAGATCCCTCAGCTTAAGCGAATTCTTGTTAGGAAGCAAACTGGTGGCTTGGAAACACCAACCAACTTAATAGACCTCCCAGTCTTCCTTGAGCCATATAGGGAGGTGTTGTAAAATTACACTTGCATTACCTGTGAGCACTGCAGCATGCGAGCACAGTTTTTCTGTGCTAAAGTTAACCAAGACTATCTTGAGAAATACAATGAGTGACGAGCGATTGAGCAATTTGGGGGTGTTAAGTGTAGAGTCAAGAAGGGCTAGGGACATGAATCTTGATGATTTTGTGGATGTGTTTGCCAAAAGACACAGCAACAGGCAAATAAACCTGTATTGAAAAGAATGTAGCCTAATAAAGCAGGGATATGAATAGGTTGTGAGTAGGCTATAGTAAAATGTATATTGTTGTCCATGATTATGATTTTTTGTTTTGTTTTCAATTTTGGACATACATAATATAATATTTTCATTTACAAAAAGACACAGTAACAGCCAAATAAAGCTGTATTAAAAAATAATTGGAGACCTCTGGGTGGTGTTTTTAAATTTGAGTAGGCTTGCTCCCAGTAAATGTTTTGTTCCTTACAATCAATGTACTCCTTCAAATTAAAGCTGTATATTTGTCTTTTTAAGGAAAAGGACAACTAGCCTATTTGAAGAACAATGAATCTCCTAACACATGTATATACAGATACATAACACATTAAAACAGGATTGTTGTGGAACTCAAAATGTTAACTGTACTGGTATTAGTCTATGCACATCAGATACTTAGTAATATTAACTGTAAAATAAGAAACCAAAGTATATCAGTATGCAATTCCTTAACTCTCATATTGACATAGTTTTCAAATAGTTTAAATATATATTTTTTTACCAGGTAAGTTGACTGAGAACACATTCTCATTTACAGCAACGACCTGGAGAACAGTTACAGGGGAGGGCCATGAATGAGCCAATTGTAAGCTGCGGATGATTAGGCCGTGATGGTATGAGCAACAGCTTGGGAATTTAGCCAGGACACCAGGGTTAACACCCCTACTCTTACAATAAATGCCTTGGGATCTTTAATGACCTCAGAGAGTCAGGACACCCGTTTAACATCCCATCCAAAAGACAGCACCCTACACAGGGCAATGTCCCCAATCACTGCCCTGGGATATTCTTTTTTTTTTTAGACCTGAGGAAAGAGTGCCTCCTACTGGCCCTCCAACACCACTTCCAGCAGGATCTGGTCTCCCATCCAGGGACTGACCAGGACCAACCCTGCTTAGCTTCAGAAGCAAGCCAGCAGTGGTATGCTGCTGGCTACTATATACTACAACAGCATAATAGAATTCCTGAAATTCAGTTATGGCTTTTGGTGTGCCACCCCAAGATTTTCAGTGGCCCCATCCGGCCACCCCTATGAACAATTTCTGGGGGCGCCACTGATTGTGCATCTGAACAAATGAATAGATGATGCGTGGTACTTCTGATTATCTCGTGATCTCGACAAATCAACTTCTGTTATATAGTGACCATGAGATAAAGAAGTCGTGATCTCAACATAACGAGGGAATTCTTTATTTTTATTAATATGTCCTTTCTTGACTTCCGTAATGCAATGCTTTATTATCAAGGTGATTTTTTTTTCTCATGAGTTCCGGTACATCAGAGCTCCACAGGTCACCCCTCTCTCTCGCACTCACTTTTTGCTCCGGCACCTCCAGATTTACAAATTAAGCACTGAACACAGGTAGTATAGAATCTGGCTAACCACCATATACTAAAATATCAACACAAACCAACAGCCAGCCAGCCATAAACTGAGTGTAGAAAATATTAGGAACGCCTGCTCTTTCCATGACACAGACTGACTAGGTGAATCCAGATGAAAGCTATGATCCCTTATCGAGGTCACTTGTTAAATCCACTTCAATCAGTGTAGATGAAGGGAAGGAGACAAGTTAAAGAAGGATTTTTAAGCCTTGAGACAATTGAGACATGGATTGTGCATGTGTGCCATTCAGAGGGTGAATGGGCGAGACAAAATATTTAAGTGCCTTTGAACGTGGTATGGTAGTAGACGCCAGGCGCACCGGTTTGAGTGTGTCAAGAACTGCAACGCTGCTGGATTTTTCACGCTCAACAGTTTCCTGTGAGTATCAAGAATGGTCCACCACCCAAAGGACATCCAGCCAACTTGACACAACTATGGGAAGCATTGGAGTCAACATGGTCCAGCATCCGTGTGGAATGCTTTCGGCACCTTGTAGAGTCCATGCCCTGATGAATTGAGGCAAAATGGGTGCAACTCAATATTAAAGTCAAAGTCACCATTATTAGTCAGTTGTACAACCTCTAGGCAACCACTTTGTGTAATATTGACTGAATGGGAGGAGCAGCATCTCAGATAAAGCCCTTGCAGAGCCTCCGAAGCCCCATAATAAAATACTACAGGCTGCTGCCTGCCTACTTCTTCCCCACCCGCAAGTGCTGAAGGAGGCAGGAACACGTGCATGACAATAGACACCTGGTGGAGCGAGGTGAGGTAGTGGCCAGTTTAGGTGGGGGCGAGGCTGGCCGGTGTGGTGGTGAGTGAATGTGGAGGTCCTACTCCTGGGTCAGATCAGAGCGTCAGTGTCATGTTGCGGAGGAGCCACTGCTGGGAGCGGCTGCCTGTGCAGTCTCTCAGGGTGGGCACCATCTTCTCCTCCTCAGTAGGCATGTCCAGACACTGGTTACTGTTGACATGCAGCAAGGTCAGCCGCTGGGGAGAGAGGCACAGGCAGACAGGCAGAAACAGGCACACACACGCACAGACACACACACACACATGGGTGAATGAGCATTACGCACTAAACACATGGGCACTGCAAAAAGTGAGCCGAGATTTTGGCCTCTGCTCCACCTGCAGCCAGAGAGATGGTTTCTGGGTAGATTAGATTACAGATGAGCACCACTTCAACATATTTTAAAATTGATGTTTTCCACCTACTCATACAGATGTTGCAGTATCTTCCCCAGCAGCTTGTATGTGGATTACATTTCATTTACAGAAACATCATCATTGGGTATTGAAATTATGCTGACTTATGTTCAGCTAAGTAAGTGTCAAACCTTTCCAAATAAATGTTGTGATAAAAATAAATGCTGCTGAATGTACCTGAGGACTTTCACCTCAGGAGGATTAGTTTTGTAGAAATCAATCTTTTGAGTGCCGTCACAACGATGGCTCTATTCCCCATGTCGATACCTAAGCCCCAAAACGAATGGCAAGGAGAGGAGACATAAAAGCTCTTAATTAACCACTTATGGCCACTCTCTCTCTCAGAGGTAATGTACTTAGCCAGTTTATACCTCCGTTGGCGGTCGTTACTCTTGTCATAATGACCATACAGAGTGCAGATGGCAGAATCCAATTCTTACCGTATGGCCATGTTTCACTTCTTAAGGGAGGAAAATGCAATTATCTTTCAAAGAGCCATGACAGACATTGTCAAACGACATAAAAAAAGTATGTACTGTAGGTCTGTGGGGGGCAACAGCCCAACCAGTAGTGTAACCCGTCAGAACAGATTTCCACATTATGAATCTCCAGCTCGTGTGTTGTGTTTGTTCTTGTTATCAACATTTCAATTAAATTTAGGTCAATTTCTCTCATTAGATAACCTATTGGTAACAGAGAGGGATTCCCCCCATTTACACTCTGTGTTCTGGCCTCTAAGCCTGTGGCACATGAGGCTGATTCTCTTGTTCTTATCACATACTCAATTTCACACGGACAGGTTTCTGAGAAAGGGGCTATTGATTTGAAAATCAATAGGTAGGCTATCAGACAGACTTGAACGGTGTCAGGTGCTGCAGGTGTGTGTGGTAATGTGAATCAGCTCTGTGTGCATTGGGACACCAGTCATCATGCAGAGCCATTGTAGAAGTACAGTAGAGAGAATGCTTAACCTGCAATCTGTCCCTCCTTGTGTACCGTACAGTAGAATAGCAATCAGATCAGCTCGCAACTTTAGGGTAATAGAGTGTTTGGCATTAATAGCTAAAATGTTATATATTATATGAATTGCAGAGGAAGACAGTCTATTTTATGTTCTTTGGCACATCATTCACACATCCCAGAGGTGTTTTCCAAAACATTGTATGACTGGTACACACTAAATCCAAGTGACAATTCAGACCAACGAGGATTGATTTTGTATTATAGGTTGACAGAATGCTAGAATCCTTATTCCCCATTCCTATTGCTTAAGGGTTTGATTAAATGCAATGGGGTTCCTTCTAGGCAGTTTTTCCTGGCCATTGTGCTCTCACCTCTGCTTTGCTCTTTGGGGTCTAGGCTGGGTTACTGTGAAGCACGGTGTGACAACTTCTGATGTAAAGAGCTTTAAAAAATCTGTTTAATTAATGAATTAATACATTTTCCTGCAGTGTAACTGAGAGGCATAAGCATTGTTACCGTCAAGTTAAATGAAAAATCATTAGTAATATGAGGGTTTAGTAATAATCAATAAATTAAGCCTAAGGCCGAGACAATAAGAAGACACAGTGGCAGAATAAATTCTAATAATACACATTTGTTTCATTACAAAACTGGAGAGCAACATTTATCCAGTGAAGTCCGCAAAACATATTGCATGGAACAAACAGTTACATGACCTACAGCATCGTCAAGCATGTTAATGTTTCCAACATTTTTGGACTACTAAACAGCTATTGATTTAGAGTTATGGCAAGTTCCAAAGAAAACAGGAGCTGCCTCCACTATTCCAGCACCATTTTAACTTCAACATTTGAACATCATCTAATCACCTATGCTTAGCCTAATACAGTGACAACTAAAAGATACCAAAAACTATTCAGTCCAATCAACGTAAGCTAAATATGATGTGGCTGTCCATGGTACTTATTTTTGTGTGTGTGTGAGTGTGTGTTGTGTGTGTGTGTGTGCATGCAAGTAGAAAAAACATGTTTACTCACCCTACTTACAGAGAAACGACAATGCCATCCTCCTCTTTCATGTTGCCTAAACGGTCTATGACTGTCATACAGTACACACTTTTAGTTTTTGTTGTCCTAAGCTACCAGGCTAAAATACTTTCTCAGTAGACTAACTTCCTTTCATGGTCAACGATACGCCAGGCCAGCTAGTTAACATTAGCCTACTACATCTAGCTACAAGTTGAACTTCCATCTTCTCAGGCCAGGGACACAATGTATGAATTTATGGTTGGATCATAATCATTGGCAGTACGAAGATTTAAGTAAAACCACAAGTCCTATCTCCAATGGTGGTTAATTTAGGAAAGGGATGATTTTAGTAAGCTAGCTAGCCACCGGAGGACAACAACACAACGAGATGCAACAATAAATAAAGAAATCTGTCAATAATGACGTTTGGCTTGTGATGTGATTGGTCTTAAACCAAATCCAAACTGACTTCCCTTGACACTTTTTTTGTGGGCCAGGACCACACACAGCTGAGCTCACTTAGTTTAGCTCAACGCTGATTGACTATTATTTTATATATTTTTATCAAGTGAGGCCAAATGCTCGCTGGCTTCCCTTGCATTCAATGCTACGGGCGGCAACAATGTCATACACTTTCTGACCAGACATCATCAGTTCGCTCGAATGCTTTTTCCAGTGAGATACATACAGCCTCTTGTGAATTGAAGGAAATTTATGAAAGACAGAGAAAGCAAAATATTTTTTTTTGTTTATACTTTTTTGGGGAAGCCTGGCTTACCTTGGCATCCATGGTTTTGAGGTAAGGTTGTCCTGAAGCTGCATAGGACATTTTCAGATCCATATTTAGCCTCTATGTTTTGAATGGGTACCACAAACCAAGATGGTTTGTAAGTGATTGTGCACTGTTTGCTTTGTGTAGTGAGGTAAATCTTAATAAAACATGGTTGTGTTTTACTTTTTTACAGATTATCTTTTTAAGGAACAAACAAAGAAGTGGAGGCCATATTTGAGCTTGTGCTTCCTTCAATGCAACAATACACAGAAGAGTCTCGCATTTACTTGGAAAGTATTCACACCCCTTGACTTTTCCAACATTTTGTTGTGTTACAGACTGAATTTAAAATGTATTAAATGTCACTGGCTTACACACAATACCCCATAATGTCAAAGTGGAATTATGTTTTTAGAAATGTTTACTAAAAAGCTGAAATGTCTTGAGTCAATAAGTATTCAACCCCTTTTTTATGGCAAGCCTAAATAAGCTCAAGTGTATAAATGTGCTTAACAAGTCACATAATAAGTTGTATGGCTTCACTCTGTGTGCAACAATAGCGTAACATGAGTTTTGAATGACTACCTCATTTCTGTACCCCACACATACATTTCTCTGTAAGGTCCCCCAGTTGAGCAGTGAATTTCAAACACAGATTCAACCTCAAAGACCAGGGGAGTTTTTCCAATGCCTCACAAAGTAGGGCACCTATTAGTAGGGTAAAAACAGAAAAGGCAGACATTGAATATCCCTTTGAGCATGGTGAAGATGTATCAATATACCCAGTCACTACAAAGATACAGGAATTCTTCCAAACTCAGTTGCCAGATAGGAAAGAAAACACTCAGAGATTTAACCATGAGGCCAATGGTGACTTTAAAACAGTTACAGAGTTTAATGGCTGTGATAAGAGAAAACTGAGGATGGATCAACAACATTGTAGTTACTCCACAATACTAACCTAGATGAAAAGAAGGAAGCTTGTACAGAATAAAATATTCCAAAACATGCATCCTGTTTGCAATAAGACACTAAAGTAAAACTGCAAAAAATGTGGCATAGAAATGAACTGTGTGAACTAAAACTGCACTCAACGAGCTGTATACGGCTATAAGCAAACAAGAAAATGCTCATCCAGAAGCGGTGCTCCTAGTGGCCGGGGACTTTAATGCAGGTGTCATGACTCTCCTGGTCGAGGATCCAAGGCCTCAGATCAGCTTGGAAAATGGCTGACAGATAGCCATACCCTCCTCTCTCCCACAGGAGAGGAGAAGGGGGGCTGGGCCGGTTTTATGACACCTCACGCCAATCATAAATCTTATGCAGCAGAGAACCCTCGCCTGCTTTTCAGTATCAACCAAAGGAATGCCTTTGTCTAGAGAGACTGTTACCCGCTCAAAAAAGGGAATATTGGAACAATAATTCTAAGATAGGAATGTTAGGAATGGTCAATGGGGATCTAAAGAATAATCATGTCATATTGTTTTTCATTTTGTGATGTCATTAAAAACTGTATAACGAAAATACTGTAACTTGAAGAGCTTTCATACTGTGTATGTCAGGTTTACATCCTTTACGTTGTGTAGGAAATATGAAGAACAATGAAACTGTTTTTGTTAAGATAGGAGTGTGATTTTAGTTTTCTAACCAGATCATAGTTTTCATGTCACTTGCACATTAACCAAGCCACGCCCCCGAATGAGGTCAGAAGAGCGTGTCAGTGTGATGGAACCGCCCTTTTCGACCAGAGTGCTTAGAAGGACTCGCTAAGAATTAACATAACAGACCAGCAGACGTGAAGCGTGAGCTAAACGTTACAAATGGTTGAAACTACCAGACCAGAAAGCGTGCAGCTGTGGCTACCCATTGAAATTGTTGGAAACTCAAACTCAACACGAGGTGTAGAAGAGAAATTCCCTAGACCAGAACATTTGACAGTCTGCAGCTGTGCATGTAAAGTGATCTAGAACTTTGACTATCTACCCGAGGAAGAAAAGAGGCGAGAAGCTCACCTCAGACAATCACTGGTACAGCTGATTAGCTGTCTTACGCCAGATATTGAGAAAAGCGAATCTAAACGACTATCCTACTATGCTCATCACCATTGGAGACCAGACCACTAAGAAAGACATTGTGACCTCTGGTGGACAACCAGAGCCTTACACCTATCGAGCCATTCCCTATAGAAGGATCGATTGGTTTCAACAGAGAGACGACGAACAAAGACATCTACACGTAAATACATTGCATTTCTTACCAAAATGGGCGGCGGCTCGTTCGTAAGGTATATGGTTACTGTGAGCGTAGTTTCCAAATGTACAATAAATCTCTCTATTTCCCCCTAACCCCTTTTCCATCTCTGTATAATAAGCCGTCATATCTTGTCAGTCCACTAAGGACATTTGCCTCAAGTAAGTGTGTATGTGTTTTCTGTGTTATTATTTAGTTAGTTAGTAAATACATAATTAAATACATTTGTGTAGAACTGAATAATGAGAAAAGAATGAGGTTCTTGCAGATTCAAGAAGTCTGCGACGTTCAGAATGAGGTAACGATTAATAAACGACTGCTATCGACATATCTTATATATATCATTTTGAGTTTCATTCGGGAGATGGTAACTCATTAAACAACTTCTTCCGTGGTGCCCCAAATTCCTAATGAGTTAATTGTTACATGATTCATTTAATCAAGTAACAATTAAATATAGTTAGTTGATTCAATAAATAACAATCATCACATTAATCAAAGTCACGTCACGACACAGGCAAACTTAAATCTTTTTTTACCTCATTTATACCAACATGTCACGTGCCACCAGAAGAAAACAAGCTCTAGACCACCTTTACTTCACACACAAGACACACATACAAAACTCTCCTTCGCCCTGCATTTGGCAAATCTGACCATAATTCTATCCTCCTGATTCCTGCTACAAGCAAAAACTAAAGCATGAAGTACCAGTGACTCGCTCAATATTGAAGTGGTCAAATGACACAGATGCTAAGCTAAAGGACTGTTTTGCTAGCACAGACTGTGATTCATCCAATGGCATTGAGGAGTATACCACATTAGTCACTGGCTTCATCAATAAGTGCATCGATGACGTCGTCTCCACAGGTACCGAACGTACATATCCCAACCAGAAGCCGTGGATTACAGGCAACATCAGCACTGAGCTAAAGGCTAGAGATGCCGCTTTCAAGGAACAGGACACTAATCTGGACGCTTATATGAAATCTCTCTATGCCCTCAGATGAACCATCAAACAGGCAAAGCACCAGCTGTTCCGGACAACTGTGTGATCACGCTCTCCGTAGCCGATGTGAGAAAGACCTTTAAACAGGTCAACATTCACAAGGTGGCGGAGCCAGATGGATTACCGGAATGTGTACTCAGAGCATGCGCAGACCAACTGGCAAGTGTCTTCACTGACATTTTCAACCTCTCCCTGACCGAGTCTGTAATACCTACATGTTTCAAGCAGACCATCATAGTCCCTGTGCCCAAGAACGCCAAAGTAACCGCCGCATAGAACTCACATCTGTAGCCATGAAGTGCTTTGAAAGGCTGGTCATGGCTCACATCAACAACATCATCACGGAAACCCTAGTCTCTAATTCGCATACTGCCCCAACAGATCCACAGATGACGCAATCTCCATTGTACTCCACACTGCCCTTTCCCACCTGGACAAAAGGAAAACCTGTGTGTTCATTGACTACAGCTCAGTGTTCAACACCATAGTGCCCACAAAGCTCATCACTAAGCTAAGGACCCTGGGACTAAACACCTCCCTCTGCAACTGGATCCTGGACTTCCTGACAGGCCGCCCCTGGTGGTAATGGTTGGCAACAACACATCTGCCACGTTGATCCTCAACACGGGGGCCCCTCAGGGGTGCGTGCTTAGTCCCCTCCTGTACTCCCTGTTCACCCACGACTGTGTGGCCAAGCACGACTTTAACACCATCATTAAGTTTGCTGACGACACAACGGTGGTAGACCTGATCACCAACAATGATGAGACAGCCTATAGGGAGGAGGTCTGACAGTGTGGTGCCAGGACAACAACCTCTCCCTTAATGTGAACAAGACAAAAGAGCTGATCGTGGACTACAGGAAAAGGAGAACCGAAGACGCCCCCATTCACATCGATTGGGCTGTAATGGAGCAGGTCGAGAGCTTCAAGTTTCTTGGTGTCCACATCACCAACAAACTATCATGGTTCAAACACACACAAGAGGGCACGACAATGCCTACTCCGCCTCAGGAGACTGAGAAGATTTGGCATGGATCCCCAGATCCTAAAAAAGTTATACAGCTGCACCAACGAGAGCATCATGACCGGTTGAATCACCGCCTGGTATGGCAACTGCTCGGCATCCGACCATAAGGTGCTACAGAGGGTCTTGCGTCTGGCCCAGTACATCACTGGGGCCAAGCTTCCTGCCATCCAGGACCTCTATACTAGGCAGTGTCAGAGGAAGGCCCACATTTTTTTTAAGACTCCAGCCACCCTAGTCATAGGCTGTTCTCTCTGCTACCGCATGGCAAGCGGTACCAGAGTGCCAAGTCTAGTTCCAAAAGGCTCCTTAACAGCTTCTACCCCAATCCATAAGACTGCAGAACAATGAATCAAATGGCAAGCCGGAATATTTGACTATTTGCATTGACCCCCTTTTTTACACTGCTGCTACTTGCTGTTTATTATCTATGCATAGTCATTTTACCCCTACCTACATGTACATATCATCTCTATTACCTTGACTAACCTGTACTTCCGCACATTGACTCGGTACTGGTACCCCCTGTATATAGCCCCGTTATTGTTATTAGATTTGTTTACTTTTTTTTACTTTAGTTTATTTAGTAAATCATTTCTTAACTCTTATTTTCTTCAAACTGCATTGTTGGTTAAGGGCTTGTAAGTAAGCATTTCACGGTAAGGTTTACACCTGTTGTATTCGGCACACAATTTGATTTGATTCATTTGATATGTCCCGAATGCAAAAGGCATTATGTTTAGGGCAAATGGTGGTGGCTGCATCATGTTATGGGTATGCTTGTCATCGGTAAGGACTAGGGAGTTTTTGTTGAAAAAAATACACGGAATAGAGCTAAGTACAGGCAAAATCCTAAAGGAAAACCTGGTTCCCAGTGTCTGCTTTCCAACAGACACTGAGAGACAAATTCACCTTTCAGCAGGACAATAAGATAAAACAAAAGGCCAGAGTTTTTTAAAGATATCACAAAGAACTGCATAAGTGTTGGTAATGCTCTCCACTTTCTGGAGGACTGAGTTTTGACATCAGTGGAATGCTCAGTGGAAGCAGATTATGCAAGCTAAGGAGATAGGGACAATTCTAGCATGTCATTGCAAATAATGCGGAGGGAGTCGAAAAGAGAACACACAGAGGAAGGCTGTTGTATAAAACACCTGTCTCCGGATCAAATTTTCAAACTAAGGCCAGCCATGGCATCCGTGACTGAGAGGGAGTGTTCATCCATGTACACGGGTAAGAGAGTCTAGCTAGCTAAATGTTCAGATATTATACGTTTCTGATTTTGTCAGAAAGTCGTTTTTATTGCAAGTTAGCTACCGTTAGCTGGCTGGCTCATTGCTAAAAATACATGTATGATCTGTGTAATAATATTATTCATATCTCAGAGCCATTTGCCTTGCTAGTTATAGCCTAATGTTAGCTAGCTAGCTAACATTGAACCTAGCTAGTTGGTTAGCTTAAGCTACCTGCAGATTTATGCAGGGTAGTAACATTATGAGTTGGGATTATGGTAAAAAAAAATGTATCTAGCTAGCTAAACGTCTAAACAAAATGCTCCACTACGCAAATAACCATTTCACTGTACTGTTTACACCTTCTGTATCCTGTGCATGTGACAAATAAACAGATTTTATTTTATATAGTGTGTGTTTACCAGAGACGATAATGTGTAGAGATAATGTGTCACACTCCAATCGTAAGCAATTTTCTGTAATTAGCTCGCCATTAACTTGTAAATAATGATCATGTTGTGACTTTATTTTCCTGTAATAACGAATACAAATTAACTAAAGTTAAAATACATTTTCAGCTATATGATATGGTCATTATTTGAACTGGCTAGCCAGCTAACTTAACGTTAGCTAGCTAGCTAACAAGCTAGAAACAATCCAAAACATTGTTTAGAAAGGTTTGCTAGATTGACATATACTAAATTCACTTTTAAACGGATGGGTTTATTGGTGTTACAATACACCAGTTATGCTATTTTGGACCACCAGGCTGTCATGCAGCCTGTCATTTTTGTGTTTATACATTTTCAAAACAACAAGCTCGATGTTGGACGACAATAAAATGTTAATGTCGTCACTGCAACAAATGTATACAGAAATGTTGACAGACGTACTATAAACCAGCCTTTAGTCTTGAAATCTTTGGTTGTTTATTACACTACTGTACTCATTCTGTTTAGCACATGGCCTCGCATGTGAATCCTTAAAGAGATCGGTGGGGCTAAAGCTTAGAGGGTGTGAACGATGCTGAATGGGTGTAAACGGGCAGCAGGTAGCTTAGTGGTTAGAGCATTGGGCCAGTAACCGAAAGGTTGCTAGATCAAATCCCTGAGCTGACAAGGTAAAACTCTGCCCCTGAACAAGACCATCATTGTAAATAAGAATTTGTTCTTAACTGACTTGCCTAGTTAAATAAAGGTTAAATAAAATAAAAAAGTAGACAAAGAAGAGCTCTCCAGTAGGTGTACCAAAACATCCAAAGGCCATTTTATCAAAAGTGGGGTTAAAGTTGAGCAACTTTCAAAGCAGAATTACTTTCCCATAGTTCCTCAACTGTATTGCATGATATACAATTTAACAGCTCTGAGTCTCTACTTTAATCAAATGTAAAAACACAATTAAAATGTTTCAAAAGACCGAATCGAGCCGGTCGGTCACAAATATTGTACAATCCAAAGCTGAGAGAGCAGTTGAAATGTATACAATTGTTACCCGGAAGGAAATGGGGGAGGGTCATGCTTTTTCAATTTCAGTCATGTCATTTGTAATCGATTAAATGTCATATTGCTCAGTGTTTGAGAATTAGATACTTATATATCTCGATGTCCCCGATGCTGCCCCTCATCCCTGATTCTCTGATGGGCGTGTAATATCAAGTGTGCCTAGTGTGGTCTCAATTTTTTTTAACCTTTATACTTGCTTGGGCCAACAAAAACACGAGCAATGGACATTAGACCTGTGGAAATGTGTCTTTTGGTCTGGAGTCCAAATTTGAGATTTTTGGTTCCAACTGCCGTGTCTTTAACCTTTATTTAACTAGGCAAGTCAGTTAAAAACAAATTCTTATTTACAATGACGGCCTACCCCGGGCCAATTGTGCGCCGCACTATGGGACTCCGAATCACGGCCGGATGTGATACAGCGTAAAACTAGGCTATACTGCATTACACACTGCAATGGATAGGCTATCCACATTATTATCCATGACCTGCCCTGCTCTTGATGATGTAGGCCTAAGGCCTTTTGTGCTGCCTAACCAATGGCTATGGTGTGTACGGAGACATTTTAGGAGGTAAGTTAAAGGCTTCTTCCTATGTTTTTTGTTGATTTGTCCAACAAATTTAATATCTGTACGTGCGGACTAGGCCTACTGATGTTCTGTTCAGTTTGAAAGGGAGAGCGCAAAGATGAGAAGGATTTGTTGAATTTCTTTCCTTCTTAATGCATTTGAGCCAATCAGTTGTGTTGTGACAAGGTAGGGGGGCATACAGAAGATAGCCCTATTTGGTAAAAGACCAAGTCCATATTATGGCAAGAACAGCTCAAATAAGCAAAGAAAAACGACAGTCCATCATTACTTTAAGGTATGAAGGTCAGTCAATGCTGAAAATGTCAAGGACTTTGAAAGTTTCTTCAAGTACAGTTGCAAAAACCATCAATCTCTATAATGAAACTGGCTCTCATGAGGACCGCCACAGGAATGGAAGACCCAGAGATACCTCTGCTGCAGAGGATAAGTTTATTAGAGTTACCAGCCTCAGAAATTGGAGCCCAAGTAAATGCCTCAATGAGTTCAAGTAACAGACACATCTCAACATCAACTGTTCAGAGGAGACTGCGCGAATCAGGCCTTCATGGTCGAATTGCTGCAAAGAAACCACTACTAAAGGACACCAATAAGAAGAAGATACCTGCTTGGGCCAACAAAAACACGAGCAATGGACATTAGACCTGTGGAAATGTGTCTTTTGGTCTGGAGTCCAAATTTGAGACTTTTGGTTCCAACTGCCGTGTCTTTGTGAGACGCAGTGTGGATGAATGGATGATCTCCTCATGTGTATTTCCCACCGTAAAGCATGGAGGAGGAGGTGTTATGGTGTGGAGGTGCTTTTCTGGTGATACTGTATGTGATTTATTTAGAATTCTAGGCACACTTAACCAGCATAGCTACAGTACCACAGCATTCTGCAGCGATACACCATCCCACCTGGTTTGGGCTTAGTGGGACTGTCATTTGTTTTTCAACAGGACAATGACCCAACACACCTCCAAGCTGTGTAAGGGCTATTTTACCAAGAAGGAGAGTGACGAAGTGCTACATCAGATGACCTGGTCTTCACAATCCCCCGACCTCAACCAAATTGAGATGGTTTGGGATGAGTCGGACCGCAGAGTGAAGGAAAAACAGACAAGTGCTCAGCATATGTGGGAACTCCTTCAAGACTGTTGGAAAAGCATTCCAGGTGAAGCTGGTTGAGAGAATGCCATGAGTGTGCAAAGCTGTCATCAAGGCAAAGGGTGAATATAAAATATATTTTGATTTGTTTAACACTTTTTTGGTTACTACATGATTCCATATGCGTTATTTCATAGTTTTGATGTCTTCACTATTATTCTACATTGTAAAAATAAAGAAAAACCCCTGAATAAGTAGGTGTTCTAAAACTTTTGACCGGTAGTGTACGTTTTGCACAGTCATCCAACTCGGAATTGGTTGTGCACATTACCTATAACTCGTTTTAGAGAAATGTAATCATCGAATTTTGTAAGAGCTTTCATTGTCTGCTTATATGCCCCCTTTATTTAAACAACGGTTCTGACTTGGTGTACAGGGAGAACACTGTAAGAAGGGCCCATGTTCTGAATTCTGTCGCTGTACATTTCAAAAGTGCTAAACAAATAGTTACATTGACTACGTCCGCCGTCGCTCGCTCATTAATGTCTTAATCAAAATTACGGCTGGCCTCTTATCGTCCCCTTATGCCAAAGTTTGTACATCTCAATTGTCAGTAGAAACCACATTTGTTTAAGCAAGTCAGCCATATCAGCTATGTTTTTTTTAAAGGTAGGAAATGAAGTTGAATGAACTGTTTCACTGCCAGACAAGGCTCCGCTGATAGCCAGGTATAGCAGTGGTAAGATGTTGGAACTGCTGTTGGGACAGCTTTATGTAGGCCCTAACAGTTTGTGGGCACCGTTTGTCACCGTTATAGTGCAAGAGTGTTGTGTTGTGTGTAGTGGCTTTGCTGGAATGCATCCCACTTTTTATCTTTTTTTTCCACCACCAAGATTTACATGCTAAAATTGCCACTGCCTTGGAGTAAGGGTAAACAGTGGGCATGTTCTCTGCTATCCACTTGATGTTTTCATTATTATTTTGGGTATAGGGGAGGGTCACTTGTTTTTTTTTTCAAATGTTCAGGGAAGGTTGGTAAAAATGTATTTTACTGAAGGGAGGGCTACCCATTTTAATTTCAGAGAGGTCCGATTTTCTCCAGGTACAGTATCCCTCATTATAAATAATGTACAGTCCCTTATCCAGAAAGATTCACAGCTGTAATCACTGCTAAAGGTGATTCTAACATGTATTGTCTAAGGGGTGTGAGTACTTATGTAAATGGATATTTCTATATTTCATTTTCAATACATTTTAAAAATGTCTATGTTTTCACTTTGTCATTATGGGGTATTGTGTGTAGTTGGGTGAGAAAAAAATATTTAATTAATTTTGAATTCAGGATGTAACACAAAAATTTGGAATAAGTCAAGGGGGTATCAATACTTTTTCAAGGCATCACACAGAGCATCTCTCTCTCTCTCACCATTACTTCACTGGAGGGGGAGATGACCTGAGCATTACAGTACAACCAACCACTTAGGCAGGTTTTGGTGCAAAGGTTTAAAAAACACAATGTTCTGCTTTTAAAATGTATAAAACAATGTCAGACATGTATTGATGTCCTCAAAACTTTAGCTGTCCAAATAGTATTACATTATCAAGCCAAAATTGTAGCATCTGCCATTATACTACTGTACCTGTAAATAGGCCTATGAACCTCCACTACACTAAAGCTTATTTATTAATCATAAGAACATGTCTGGGGCAATAATGGAGATGCTATTTTTGCCATCCCTGAAAGATCCCACCATACTTCAGTGCAAAAAAGACAGCATGAAGAAAATATAAGAGAGGAGGAAAACCAATCCATATTTAATGAAAATATTAGACATGTGAGGGACGTGTCCTCTCTGCTCATAATTATTTCATTGCTCCTCAGTGGCAGTAAAAACTCCCATTACAGCTGTTGCAGTCCCAGAGAGTGGCTCATGAGCTCTGTGCCGTGTGTGTGCACAGCTGAGACCTGCTAATTAAATGAAGATGGTTTCCAAGAGCCGGCCCAGGGTGAAGAACATTTATCCGCTATGTCTCAAAGAGGAGTCGGCAACCCGACTTGCTTACAGATGCAGGATCCCTTTTAAATGTCTGTTTGTGCTGACACTAACAACGCTTAAAAACAGAGTCTGGCGTGTAACAAAAAATGTACACCGTACCAACAGATTCAATAGTAATGTGTTTCTTTGGCATTCTGCCATTGGAGGGAGCCACGACGGTTAGATACTGTGGCTGTTCAGTGCGGATTGGCCAAGTGTGTATCCCAAATGTCACCCTATTGCCTTTATAGTGCTCAACTGTTGATCAGGGCCATAGGGCTTTGGTAAAAAAGTGATGCACTATGAATGGAATAGCGTGCCATTTGGGACACACCCACTGTCTAATTGTGGTCCCAATATTGTCTGTTCAGAGAGCGTTGTGCAGTGTTCATCTCAAGGACAGAGACCACGGTAGGAACAGAACAGGGAATAAGGCCATCTGACAGCAGGCTGCCCTAGCACCGTCATGTTTACAAAGAACAATAACCCTGAGCGCAACTCACCCAATTTAACCAACAGTAGTCCGAAAAGGAGAGCACACAGCAATGAATATGTTCTTTACCAGGCAGACATCCACTGCTTAACAGACAAATAAACTCCAATGAATTACAGAGGTACTGTAAAGAGGTAACTGGCTAAAGTTAAGGGATGACAAATAGAAATACAGTCCATATATCAAACAGAAGCCGGTAGCTACATGCAGCGAGCATCCAGACTAGATTTAGTAGATGTATATAGGTAAAATGGAAATGAGTGGTGATTGAAATTCATTCCTTAGACAATGAGAACACGAAGCGTGCTGAAAACAGCTGTTATGAGGCCATAGGAGTGTGTTCAAAATGCAGCCGTCACTTTCCCAAGGCCAGAGCCATGAAAGCACAGCTCACAATGAGGGATCACTTCAAAAGGGCTTGTAAACAAAGGCGAGTCCCATTTCAATTTGCCCATCGCATAGACAATCAGCTAAACATAAAACCACCTCGCCTCCTCAGCTCTCATCCAATGAGGGCCTCCAGTGAATTTTCGCATCCAAATAAAATATTGATGTAGGAAAATAAATGTAAAATGAGATCTAATTTGGTGCGGAGGAAGGCTGGATACATTTCTTGCAGATAGCTTCGTGTATACAGCACCATCTAAAGCTGTCGAGGGACGTTTATTATTGCCTTGTGTGCCTCTGTGTTCCTGTCGTCATGCATTCATATCAAAAGGTCAGTGGTAATCGCTACTGAAACTGCTTTGCATGGCACACTTTTACTAACGTTGGAAAAGTCCAGCATCGCAACAAGCTGAAGCTCCAAAAACATCTCAATATGGAGGTAAAATAAACACAAACACACTGTGAGGTAAGAAGCTACTTACTAAAGCAACGTGGCAGCCTATTCCACCACAGTCATACAACTCCAGCTCTACAGACTGGACACTACACACTAGACGATTACACACTAGACGATTACACACTAGCCAACTACACCATTGGTGGCTGGTGAGCAGAGATATAGCAGGACGGGCTAATTTTAAAGGCTGGAATTCCATTACAATAACCCCTTCCTCCGATATCTCCGCCCACCAGCCACCACTGGACTACACACTAGACGACAAACTACACACTAGAACACTACACACTAGACTACTACACACTAGGACCTCCACAAGGTCTGGTTGTACACTAAGTTACTGACCTGTGGTGGCCCATGCAGGAAGACAGCCCCTACAGAATGTAATCAGTGGGGCTGTAGTACAGCTTCCTAAACACCTCCAGCCGGGTGAAGTTCCTCAGGACCCAGGCTTGCAAGGGGCTACTATTACAGTACTCCACCGTGGGGCGCCAGCTGCCGTCCTCCAGCCTGCTGATGGTCAGACACGACTGTGTGATGATGTGGAGGAACGTGTGCTTCTGTGGATGGACATCCGGATGGAGGATGTCATGCATGGACATGAGGAGATGGGAGTGGTGAGTGAGAAACGCTAGGACAGAGCCAGACTCAGGCCAGGCAGGCCCAACAACAAGATCACCAACAGTACTGTATACTTCTATTCCAAAAAAACACAATGCAACACAACCCATCTAAAGGGTAAAAGGACTATGTTGGAGTGTTGCTCAGAATGGAACCACCTTTGCCTACAATCAGAAAATCTTCAACCAGATTTCCTAGTTTGATAAAAGTGGATGGGACTTGGTGGGATGGTTGCACTGATATGTTATAGTCCTATGAAAGGATGAGCAGGAAGGGATTGAGAATAGGAGGTGAGTAGAGAGATGGCTCTGACCAGTGCTTGAATTGGACTGTTACACACTGGTACTGAGTACCGGCACCTCGAATTTGTTACTGCTTGAGTACCAGTACCTCTTGTAGAAAATTGGCTTAAAAATATTGCAAAGTACAGGCACCTAAACATAAATGAGAACCCAAAATGAGTACCGACAGCTATTTCAGTCCACTTCAAGCCCAGGCTCTGACCACCTGGAATTAGGAGATTATGTAAAAGTCAGGTATTTCTCTCTGTCAGATGCTGAAAATGATGACCATATGAAATGTTAATGGTACGGCTCGGATCAGTAGTATCGCCTGTCAAACTGTTCCTAAAAATAATCAGGTTGTTGACAGCGGCATTGAAACCCCACTGCTGTATACGTCAGGGACATTTCCTAATGCATGAATTATTCATGTTTTCATATTACATATTTAACTAAAGCACAAAGTGTAATACCTGGATCTCTCCCAGGGTTTGTACAGGAATAGATGAGCCTGGGGGCTTTTCAAAGTTGACAGTGACATGAGAGATCTTAATCAATGACAGGTGACACCGTACTGGAGCAGGTAGCGCAATCGGCCGTTTGCGTGGCTGAATTGTAGAGAACATTTTAGAGGCCCCCGTAGAGATATATATTTTTTTATGCCAATTTCCTGCAATTCTACACATTTTGCCATTAAGTTGAGAGAGAATGTTCCAGTTTCAAAGAAAATGTCATGCGATTCGACATATTCTGAAATGGGGCTGAGAGAAAATGTTGCAGTTTTAAAACAAATTTTCTGCAATTCTATGCATTTTGCCATGGCTAATTGTAATGAACACGATGGGAGACAGAGAGCTGGTTTCAAGCGCAGGGCGCAGCAGGTGTATATTGCAAACGACCACAGGAGGAGGCAGGTAGCTGGGTCCAGGGGCAGGCAGAAGGTCATACACAGGGGGTCCAAAAAAGAAACAGTACAGGCAGGAAAAAGGCTAGTAACGTCATCCGGGAGATCAGGCAATAGGTTGATATACGGAAATCCAATAGGCTATAGTACAGGCAGGGAATAGGCAAAAGGCGTTGTTAGTGAGGCAGGCAAAAACTATCATACACAGGCAGAGCAAAGAGCTGAACTAAATAGTGTGTGATAATGACGTACAGGTGTGTGAACAGGTAATTAGAATTCAGGTGATTGGGATCTGGAAAGTGAGCTGCGTTCAGGGGATCTACGTGTTTGAGGGTGTGAGCTAGAAAGTGGGCTGGAAAGTGAGCTGCGTTCAGGGGATCTACGTGTTTGAGGGTGTGAGCTGGAAGCAGATGTTACACTAATGCAGTGTTATTTAGCAGTATATATTTTGTTATTATGCAAAGTTAATTGTTGTTGAATTTTAAATTCTCCCTGACTGTCTAGTTTTTATTTTGGTGATTGTTAGTTCTCAAAGATTATATATATTTTTAAATATATATTGCATCATTATTTATATTGTTTATATCTGGTTGTAGTTGTTTAACTTGACTCTGAAAGCATTTTTCCATCACACATTCTTTGGGAAAAAACGGAACGATCTGAAAAAACTCTTAGACGGCCCGCCCAAGAACTCAAGCACATGAATATGTCCCAGTGGAAGAAATATAACGATATTAATTGTTAATATTAAGGCTGCTTTGAGAATACACAATTGTTGTATGCTACAGTTTCCCTGTGAGAATGTATATGCTTTATTGTTGGTGCTGATGCACATCAAAATAGCACTTCTATTGGCATAGATGGTTTGCATGATATAAATATTATGGAGATGTCTAGAAGTGTACTCAATTCATCAAGTCCTGGATCATTGAAATGAAAACGAATCTGTTGGAAAACATGGACCATTCAGTAGTGTCTAATACGGTTGCAAAATTCCAGCAACTTTCCCAAAATGTCCAAGAATTCCATTAATCTTCCACCCAGGACTTCTGGAAAGTCAGGGAATTTTTGGAAAGTTACTGGAAATTTGCCACTCTATGTCTGAGTCAATACAGTGCAATGTTGGACACACGTCATAGGCTCATAACTGGACAGTGGAGTCTGTTCGGTCCACTGGTCTGGCTAACAAGTCACATTCCCCAGAGCACTAACATAACCTTTTCTAGAAACTACTAACACAATTTCACAGAGGACTTTTGTAGACTACTGAGAAAAAACACAGGCCTTACAACCACTAAGAACAAGATACTACGACCTACCAAAGACAGGACTTATACACTGTCTACATCGACTAGATGACAACATTCACGAGCACCAGGTCAGAAAGCTTACCTCAAAATCATATTCCCACTTGCCAACATACTACACGAGAGAAGAACATTTTAATAAATGGGGAATATTATGGGCTGCAATGTGCACTGAGCTACAGAATGATGGCTACTGTACAGGATTTGACAGGAAGCCTGACTCCTGACATGTAGCACCATCTGGTGGCTTAAAACAATCACAACATTTTTTAAGATTTATAGATGTATTTGTACAGGAGTGTCATTATACACATGAAACATCTTCCTATGTAATAGTGCAGAAATTACTCTGGACAATCAGTGTGTGGCAAAGGTGTGTGGGCTCCCGAGTTGCGCAACAGTCTAAGGCACTGCATGTCAGTGCAAAAGGCGTCACTACAGTCCCTGATTCGATTCCAGGCTGTATGACGTCCAGCCATGATTGGGAGTTCCATAGGGCGCCGCACAATTGGCCCAGCATCGTCCGGGTTTGGCCGGGGTAGGCCGTCATTGTAAATAAGAATTTGTTCTTAACTGACTTGAATAGTTAAATAAAGGTTAAATTAAAGAAAAATAAAAAATCATAATCACAAGTTATCACACTCCTGTCATGACTCACACAGTGCAGGAGGAGTCTTGAATTTGATCTTACCTCTGCATCATACTCAAACATCTGATTCCCCTTCATTTGATGACACTTCAGCATGACCACAGGTCCATGGGGACGAGACACGTCCAGACACAGGTCATCTGTCCGGATCTCCTTATCAGCTGTGTAGGAAAACACCTAGCAGAGAGAACAAGACATTACTGTATCTACTAGTCCATTGCTCTCTCCTTGGGTTGCAAAATTCTGGTAATTTTCCAAAATCCTGGCTGGAGGATTCTGGATTTCCTGCTAATTCTCTCCATTCCAACCGGGATTTCTGGAAAACCTAGGAAATATGGGAAAGGTATTTTGCAACCAAGTCCATAGCTCTCTGCTCTTTCTGCTCTCTACTGCAGTCTCCTTACCTGATTCCCACCCATGCCATGGCAGTTGAAGAAGCCAACTTTCTCGTTTTCCTTTCTGCCCATGTTGTCCACACACTGGTTCGTTTCAACATTTCTGATCTAGGGGTAGAAAGGAATAAAGTGAGAGATTCAACATTGGATTCATACTTACTCATAATTACCATCCTTCAATCCAACTTGGCATATTTACAGCTAACAAAAGCTACTGCTTATAGGTGGAAGAAATGAAGTCCCTCTCATCAAACACTGGCACATCATTTCCAGGTGACAAAATCGGTTGCCCAGATGTCAAATCTAATTCAATATTTACTATTCAATAAAACTAGCAATCTAAACTCATTACCTCACCGGTGATGTAACTCATAACGCGGGACCTTGCTTAGCAACGCAAATGGCTGTATAAATCAGACCTGCTGTGATCTATGTTCCCAACCCAAATTCTTATTTAATGATTCCATAATCCAATGAGCCATCTAATGTCTAACTAATATACTCCTAGAGGCAGCTCTATGTGCTAGGTGTTGTATAACTTGCTTACTATGCAGGAATGGTACCGTTCATAATTAAATGATATAAAAGCTAATGACTGCAGCTGTTAAAAGTGGGATGTGTGCTGTGGAGTGAGTTAATCATGGAACAGACGGGAGGGCAGACTGAGGGTCCTGCTGCAGTTCCCTGCCATAGGCAGCTTTTACTGCAGTACATTGGATGCAGGCTGTAAAATCATTGAGCCTCAGCAGAATTAAACTTGGGGATTACAACCTCCTCTCCAAACTCCCCACCCGTCACATCATTTAACACGCTCTCTATCAATCATGGCCTTCCTCTTTTATTGGCATATGTTATCAAGAACATTCCCCTCTTTGCCTCATGCTAAGGGTTTGGGTAAACAACTAAACCGCTGACGCCAGTTATCGTCCCTGACTTACTTTAAAGAGAAGTAGGGCAAATGGCACCTTATTCACTATGGGCCCTTGTTAGAAGTAGTACACCATATAGGGAATAGAGTCCCATTTGGGACGCATCCATGTTCATGAGAGGTACATTGGACTGTAGTATCTGAAATACTTCATACTTCACCAAGTGAGTAGTATCGCCTGGGGATCTGAGAGTCGGGGTAGATGTTCTCCAGGTACCAGGAGAAGGGTTTGCACTGCAGAGCTTCACGCAGGGCCTTACGAGAGGACACGTCTCCATAGCCCACCCGGGCCACACCTGCAACACAAACCAAGACCACGGAGCCATGTGTATCGAGCATGTCAGACTAGTAGTGGATCAGTTTTTAAGCTAGGATCAGTTTTTACATTTGAGATTATAATGAATGGACAGAGAGGACCTGATCCTAGATTAGCCCTTTACTTTAAGATGATTGATACATACAGCGCCTGGTGCAAGTACGTTGAAATATCAGCTAAAGACAACAAGAGCCCTTACTGCTTACAAGCAACAACGTTTGGTTGGTGGGTGTGGCAGCTGTGGCTGAAACACCAAATTATGTTAGTACTCTGGTATCTATTGTCTGACTGCACTGCCAAAGCTGTACTCTAGAGGGACCTATCCATCGTTACATATTTAATGGCTGCCTCTAGTCTACACAACTGGAGGCTCCTCAGAAGGAGAGGACCATCCTCTTCAGTGAAATTTCATAAAAATAAAAATAGTGAAACATTAAAAAAAGTTATACTTTTTAGATAAAACAAAATATATTAATGTCATCAAATAATTTATTAAAACACACAAATTTTGCAATAAATGTCTATAGTAACTTCAACAACACTCTAGCTTCTGTCCTCCTCTTGGTACATTGACTTCAATACAAAACCTAGGAGGCTCGTAGGCCTCACCCCCTTCCATTGACCTACATGGTAATTATGACCACTTCTGGAGGACGACCTTCAACCAACCAAAGCTTTTGCAATATGCACTGGCATGTTGTCCATCCAATCATAGGATTAGGATCAGAGAATGAATCTAGTGTGTTGTATTGGGGTTGTGCAGCAGAGCATTATCAGGGGTTATATGTGTTGAGAAGCTTAGTTAGTTGGTGACATTATTGGATAGAGATTGAGAGTGAAAAGTGAGAGTTGAGCATTTTTAGGATATTATTCAATTCAAATTAGTTTCTTCAAATTACAGGAGACGTAGGAAGTAGATTATAAATAGTTTTCTTGGTTTTAGAACTTTATTTTTGTGTCCAGTTAGCGCAATTCATTTCAAGTTGCCTTGCTAAATTCAGTAGCAAGTGGCAGTAGCTAGCTAGCTAACAGGGCGAGCAGGCTGTTCTCGCCGCCAGAATGGTAGAAGCTACCGAAAATGTTGTTGACACGGAAAAGGTTAGAATTAAAACCAAGGGTCGACCTCTGCCTGAGATCAGTTTCATGAAGAAAGAGGAAAAGGTTAGGGCGTTCAATACCACTTGGTACCAAAAGGGTAGCTGGTTAACAGGGAGCTATTCATCAAGCCACCTGTATTGCTGGCCTTGCCTGCTTTTGGAAAGTTTGAGTACAGTGACCTGAAGAACATCGACCTTTTAGCTAAACAGCAAAACAAAAGCTGGGAGCATATACAGTTAATTCGGAAAATACTTAGACCCCTTGAACTTTCCACCTTTCATTACGTTCCAACCTTATTCTAAAATTGATTAAATTAAATGTTTTCCTCGTCAATCTACACACAATACCCCATAATAACAAAGTGAAAAAAGGTTTTTAGAATTTTCTGCAAAAAAATGAAATACCTTATTTATATAAGTATTCAGACCCTTTGCTATGAGACTCGAAATTGAGCTCAGGTGCATCCTGTTTCTATTGATCATCCTTGAGATGTATCTACAACTTGATAGGGGTCCACCTGTGGTAAATTAAATTGATTGGACATGATTTGGAAAGCCACACACCTGTCTATATAAGGTCTCACAGTTGACAGTCATAGCAAAAACCAAGCCATGAGGTCGAAGGAATTGTCAGTAGAGCCCCGAGACAGGATTGTGTCGAGGCATAGATCTGGGGAAGGGTACCAAAAAATGTCTGCAGCATTGAAGGTCCCCAAGAACACAGTGGCCTCCATCATTCTTAAATGGAAGAAGTTTGGAACCACCAAGACTCTTCCTAGTGCTTTCCACCCGGCCAAACTGAGCAATCGGGGGGGAAGGGCCTTGGTCAGGGAGGTGACCAAGAACCCCACAATCACTCTGACAGAGCTCCAGTTCCTCTGTGGAGATGGGAGAACCTTCCAGAAGGACAACCATCTCTGCAGCACTCCATTAATCCGGCCTTTATGGTAGAGTGGCCAGACGGAAACCACTCCTCAATAAAAGGCACATGACAGCCCGCTTTCGAGTTTGCCAAAAGGCACCTAAAAGGACTCTCAGACCATGAGAAACAATATTCTCTGGTCTGATGAAACCAAGATTGAACTCTTTGGCCTGAATGCCAAGCATCAGATCTAGGGGAAACCTGGCACCATACCTACGTTGAAGCATGGTGGTGGCAGCATCATACTGTGGGATGTTTTTCGGCGGCAGGGACTGGGAGACTAGTCAAGATCGAGGGAAAGATGAACGGAGCAAAGTACAGAGAGATCCATGATGAAAATCTGCTCCAGAGGGCTCAGGACCTCAGACTGAAGGCGAAAGTTCACCTTCCAACAGGACAACGACCCTAAGCACACAGCCAAGACAACGCAGTAGTGGCTTCGGGACAAGTCTCTGAATGTCCTTGAGTGGCCCAGCCAGAGCCCAGAGTAACATCTCTGGAGAAACTTGAAAATAGCTGTGCAGTGATGCTCCCCATCCAACCTGACAGAGCATGAGAGCAAAGAAGAATGGGAGAAACTCCCCAAATACAGGTGTGCCAAGCTTGTAGCGTCATACCCAAGCAGACTCGAGGCTGTAATTGCTGCCAAAGGTGCTTCAGCAAAGTACTTAGTAAAGGGTCTGAATACTTATGTAAATAGATATTTCAGTTAGTTTTTTTGCAAAATGTTCTAAAAAAACAGTTTTTGCTTTGTCATTATGGGGTATTGTGTGTAGATTCATGAGGGGCAATTTAATCAATTTTAGAATAAGGAGGGGACAATTTAATCCATTTTAGATTAAGGCTGTAACAAAACAAAATGTTGAGAGGGGAGGGGGAAGGGGGACACACAATTTAATCCATTTTAGAATAAGGAGGTTGGGGGGGAAAAGTTATCCATTTTAGAATAAGGCTGTAACAAAACAAGGGGTCTGAATACTTTCCCAAATGCACCGTAAATGCCCACATCAGATTCAAGCTTCTGGGAAAAGCTGCTTCGATAATGTAACAGACGAAGATCTGCGTCGTCTTCAAACGAGAAAGTAAGAAAAACAGGGATGTTCTCAAGTGGTTTATCGACACCACTGCATTTTAAGGCACGCAAGAATGGGCTTTTAGAGGACACGACGAGAGGGAAAATTCTGCTAACAAGGGAAACTACAAGGAGCTTGCAGAGGTAATTGCACATTACGATGCTTTACTTGCTGAACATATGGAACTTTCAACCATCTTTTCTGGGATGTCGAAATCAATTCAGAATTATTTGATAGCTTCCGTCGCATCATCCATTAAAAGTGAGATTACAGAGAGGTTGACGCAACATCTTTTCACACGCGCTCAAGTAGGTTTTCCACGTTCCTTCTGTATTTGTTTAGCAAAGATGATAACACATAATCACTCCGGACAGACACAAGCAACAACTCATTACATACATGTTGCAGCAGCCTAGGGTACACCTAAACATTAAAGATCGAATGAAAACGAGACGATTTTTCAGTCTGATCAACTGTAGGCTACTAATAAAAGCAGCTGCATACAGCCTATGCGCCCTGTCCATCTGGTCAGGGTCAACTAATTGGTAACGTTATGTATTTATAGTCCATTTGTGTGTCAGGAGAAAATGTGAATGTGATCAAAAATGGTTTATAATCCAACTTGGGCTGGCTAGGCTGCCCGTACCTTTTCAATCCAAATTATTAACTGGAATGAATCAATCAACATAATAGTGATGACAGACTGTGAGTAAATGTTTAATTAGGACTACAGTTGCATAGGCCTGCATGATGCAAACATGCATAAAGCAAGCTCAGCCCTGTGAGTTCTATTGTCTATCAGTTGTTGTCTCTGTGTCTGGGTAGAGGAAATCCCCCTCTTAATCTAGTCTAAATATAATTTATATGAACAAGTATAAGGTTGCTGCAGTTTGACAGGGTTTTCATCCCCCCCAGGGCCAGGAGTTTTTTAAAACCATGTGACCTGATTAGGAAAAACGGGTCCCATCATAGCCCATATAAAACCTTTTTACAACTGATTAATCACTGTCATACCTTATAGGATCCAGAGTTTTTTTTCTGGTTAGGCTAACAGATAAGGAAGAACTCTGGGCCCCAGGAGAAAACAAATGCCCCACCACTCTGGGACCTATGGTGCTGCCAGTCTGCTTGCAGTTGTCAGTTATCATCAGGTATGTGGATGATCAGGGCTTTATTCAGGACTGTTTCTTGGGCTACGTTGATGTGTCAAGTGGGCGAGACACGCAGTCTGTGTTTGACTTTGTGAATTCAGAGATGTCTGAGTTTAACTTCATGTTAAATATTAGCCACTATCGGGAGCCACCGTCAGTAATACCCACATACAGTACATTTATAACTGTCACTTTAGTGAGTTTGTATAGTTGTTCCTGAGGGTCGCTAGCATTAGGATCATATTAGGTTAATGTTGTGCAATAATTTGGAACATGTAGTCTATTTGAATCATTATGGAACTCAGACCACGCGTAGCAGATTAAACCTGGAGCCTGGCACATGGTTCACAATGACTGGACCGTTGTCATGCAGTTCCATGACTAGTGAAGATTAGTGTAGATTTATATGACTATTGTTCAACCCTTATTGTACTATTTTTTTCACCTTCCAATATTTCATGGCTTGAATTTGAAAACTTTCAAGATGAATCAAACACATTTATTTTTGATTCATCAATATATTTTTTGTGTTCTCGATGTATTCTAGTCTGTTGACTAAATTCTAATTAAAGGTACACCTTATTTAAAGGGATGGCTTAAGATAAATGTACAGAAAACCCTATTGAATGAAAACTACACAACAAAATATGTTGGCCAGCACGTGGGAGGGTTTTCAGCGGTTTAATTAAATGTATTCAGCGCGCGCAAGGGAATCACGCCTGCAAAGCCTGTTATGCACCTACATAAGGTAAATCTGAATACCAACTACTGAGAAGTGCGTAGGAAAGACGTGCGTAGGAAAGGCTTACATTTCCTCAATTGGAATCAGGCCAATAGTGCAGTACTTTTGACCAGAGCTCTGGACAAAAGTATTGTAGACCTATATATAGGGCAGGGGTGGGCAAACTATGACCCGCAGGCTTGATCCAGCCCGCAAAGCCATTTATTCCGGCCTGTGGGAGGTTTGAGTAAAAAAATATAACGATTGGGGCAAATTATTATTTTTGGATAAAAAAAATACTCCATGCCACACTTGAACGTCTAAAACTAGAGAGAAAGTCTGTAGAAATGTATAATGGACCTACATATTTTCAAATAACTTTTTCTGGCTCGTAAATTGATTTTGACAAACAAATCTGAGCTACCCTTGGTTGAATTTCGAAATCCCGATGTGGCCCTACTGCCAGAAAGTTTACCCACCCCTGATATAGGGCATAGGGTGCCATCTGGCAAAATTCTGGATCATTGTTACTCTAACTTCTGCGACCCACAGCGACTATTAAAACCTTCCCCAACCAGAAACCGTGGATTGATGGCAGCATTCGCGCAAAACTGAAAGCGGGAACCACTGCTTTTAATCAGGGCAAGGTGACCGGAAACATGACCGAATACAAACAGTGTAGCCATTCCCTCCGCAAGGCAATCAAACAAGCTAAGTGTCAGTATAGACACAAAGTAGAGTCGCAATTCAACGGCTCATACACGAGAGGTATGTGGCAGGGTCTACAGTCAATCACGGACTACAAAAAGAAAACCAGCCCCGTCGCGGACCCCGATGTCCTGCTCCCAGACAAACTAAACAACTTCTTTGCTCGCTTTGAGGACAATACAGTGCCACCGATACACGGCCCGCTACCAAAACCTGCAGGCTCTCCTTCACCGCAGCCAACGTGAGTAAAACATTTAAATGTGTTAACCCTCGCAAGGCTGCCGACCAGCTGGGCTGGTGTGTTTACAAACATAATCAATCCTTATCCCAGTCTGCTGTTTCCACATGCTTCAAGAGGGCCACCATTGTTCCTGTTCCCAAGAAAGCTAAGGTAACTGAGCTAAATGACTATTGCCCCGTAGCACTCACTTCTATCATCATGAAGTGCTTTGAGAGACTAGTCAAGGATCATATCACCTCCACCCTACCTGACACCATAGACCCACTCCAATTTGCTTACCGCCCCAACAGGTCCACAGACGACGCAATCGCAATCAGACTGCACACTGCCCTAACTCATCTGGACAAGATGAATACCTATGTAAGAGTGCTGTTCATCGACTACAGCTCAGCATTTAACACCATAGTACCCTCCAACCTCGTCATTAAGCTCGAGACCCTGGGTCTCGACCCCGCTCTGTGCAACTGGGCCCTGGACTATCTGACGGGCGGCCCCCAGGTGGTGAGGGTACAACAACTCTACCCTGCTGATCCTCAACACTGGGGCCACACAAGGGTGCGTTCTCAGCCCTCTCCTGTAATCCCTGTTCACCCATGACTGCGTGGCCATGCACGCCTCCAACTCAATCATCAAGTTTGCAGACGACACTACAGTGGTAGGCTTGATTACCAACTACGACGAGACGGCCTACAGGGAGGAGGTGAGGACCCTCTGAGTGTGGTGTCAGGAAAATAACCTCACACTCAACATCAACAAAACAAAGGAGATGATCGTGGACTTCAGGAAACAGGAGAGGGAGCAGCCCCCTATCCACATCGACGGGACAGTAGTGGAGAAGGTGGAAAGTTTTAAGTTCCTTGGCGTACACATCACGGACAAACTGAAATGGTCCACCCACACAGACAGAGTAGTGAAGAAGGGGCAACAACGCCTCTTCAACCTCAGGAGGCTGAAGAAATGTGGCTTGTCACCAAAAACCCTCACTAACTTTTACAGATGCACAATCGAGAGCATCCTGTCGGGCTGTATCACCGCCTGGTACGGCAACTGCTCCGCCCACAACTGTAAGGCTCTCCAGGGGGTAGTGAGGTCTGCACAACGCATCACCGGGGGCAAACTACCTGCCCTCCAGGACATCTGCACCACCCGATGTCAAAAGGCCAAAAGATCATCAAGGACAAAAACCACCCGAGCCACTGCCTGTTCACCCCGCTATCATCCAGAAGGCGAGGTCAGTACAGGTGCATCATAGCTGGGACCGAGAGACTGAAAAACAGCTTCTATCTCAAGGCCATCAAACTGATAAACAGCCATCACTAACACTCTAGCCACTTGAATAATAAAAAATTTGATGTAATAAATGTATCACTAGTCACTTTAAACAATGCCACTTTATATAATGTTTACATACCCTACATTACTCATCTCATATGTATATACTACACTCTATACCATCTACTGCATCTTGCCTATGCCGTTCGGCCATCGCTCATCCATACATTTATATGTACATATTCTTATTCATTCCTTTACACTTGTGTGTATGAGGTAGTTGTTGTGAAATTGTTAGATTACTTGTTAGATATTACTGCATGGTCGGAACTAGAAGCACAAGCATTTCGCTACACTCGCATTAACATCTGCTAACCATGTGTATGTTACCAATAAAATGTGTATGTTACCAATGTACCCTAACAGTGGAGCTGCCCTGACCTTTTCATCCCCTCTAATATCCTGGAGGGGCAGACTCTGAATGTTGACCGGGCTACACTAGACAGGGTGGCTCATCTATCACAGCCTCAGCACTGTCTGTCTCTCTCTGCTGCCTGCCTGGCTGCAGCCTTCAGAGGATACTGCGAGCATGCTTTTCCAGGACTTAGGGTACTGGGCCTGCTTCTAATCCTCAGAAAGACTGAAGAGCATTCTGGAAACCTGGAAGAGGTTCCTTGCCTTGCCTTCCATGCAAAACACTTAACAAATAAAATACAATTTTATTTATCAAATGCGGCATATACAACACTTGATCAATGTGCAGGGGTATGAGGTATTTGAGGTAGACACAGTATGTAACTGAAGGCAGGGTAAAGTGACTAGCCATCAGGATAGATAATAATAAGAGTAAAATAAAGAAAAGTGAATGCGTTGTGTGTGTGTGTGTGTGTGTGTGTGTGTGTAGTGTATATTAATGTGTGTGGATTTTGTGTGAGAGTGTCATTGTAGTGTGTGTGAGTGAGTGTGTGTGTATATACAGTAGTGTGTATATACACTGAGTGTACAAAACATTAGTAACACCTTCCTAATATTGAGTCCCACCCCCTTTCGCCCTCAGAACAGCCTCAATTTGTCAGGGCATGGACTCTACAAGGTGTCGTAAGCGTTCCACAGTGATGCTGGCCAATGTTGACTCCAATGCTTCCCACAGTTGTGTCAAGTTGGCTGGATGTCCATTGGGTGGTGGATAATTCTTGAAACACACAGGAAACTGTTGACTGTGAAAAACCCATTCCCTATAGGCTGTCTCATCGTTGTCGGTGATCAGGCCTACCACTGTTGTGTCATCAGCAAACTTAATGATGGTGTTGGAGTCGTGCTTGGCCATGCAGTTGTGGGTGAACAGCGAGTACAGGAGGGGACTAAGAACGCACCCCTGAGGGGCCCCAGTGTTGAGGATCAGTGTGGTATATGTGTAGTCTTGTGAGTGTGCATAGAGTCATTGCAAGTTAGGGTCAGTGCAGATAGTCCGGGTAACCATTTAATTAACTATTTAGCAGTCTTATGGCTATTTAGAAGTCTTATGGCTTGTGGGTAGAAGCTGTCTCAGAGCCTTTTTGTCCAAGAGCTGATGCCCCGGTAGCGTTTGCTAGACGGCAGCAGAGTGAACGGTCTACAACTTGGGTAGCTGGAGAATTTTGCAATTTCTCGGGCCTTCCTCTGACACCGCCTAATATAGAGGTCCTGGACGGTAGAGAGCTCGGCAACAGTGATGTACTGTGCTGTCCGCACCACCAACTGTAGCACTTTGTGGTCGAGGGGCGGTGCATTTGCCATACCAAGAGGTGATACATCCAGTCAATATGCTCTCGATGGTGCAGCTGTATAACTTTTTGAGGATCCTGGCTGTAGAACATTACTTGGCTCAGGCAGCCAAATGAATACTGAGCTGCCAATCTCTTGCCAATCGTATTGCTTCGCTAGGCTGTGGTGACAGCATTGTTCGAGTCTCCCGTGAGATCTCCAACCCATGTCATAAACAACGTCTCGCATGAATATGTGAACGCAAGTTCAGAAAAGCACCAGTCTTGAAAGATACTTACAGTAGTACAACGCTTTCTACTGAATAAAATATAAAATGCCTTGTTTTGCACGTCAAGAGCAACATCAAAACTCAATGGAAGACGAATGCAAAGAACAGTATAGTGAAGACATGAGACTCAGTGAGACCATGAGGAGAAGCAACGTGAGCCAGAGTAGAGGTAAAATATAGCAAGATACAGTACAGGTTGCTTCCCTTTCAAACCAATTTGTTACATATAATCTAGTTACAGAGCTCATGGCATACAGTACAGTCCAGAGGAGAAATGACCCTATCCTGAAGAACATACAGTAATGAGGAAATGACTGTGGAATGAAAAATCTGGAGGATATTCCTATAAGATATAATTATGGTGCCTTACATGTATAGTATTGGCATAGGAGGCTACACTAGCCAGTATAGGCAAATATGTTGTATTCTATGTGTGTAAGCAGGGGAATAATAATCATGTGGTCAATACAAAACGACATGAGCAGTCTATTTTCAGAACCCACATACATGCGTGGGTATAATCATTTCCTTTCAAATGAAAGTAAAAAAAACAGTGACAATAAACTATGTCTAAACAACTCAAAATGTTAAATGGCCACTTTCAATTTTGAGTTTATATCCAATTTAATGAACCATTTCATGTATTAGTGCCTGGAATTTGCCTGCTGGCGTGACATTACAATTCCTGTTAATATTATAAAAGGTTTAATGATTCCAAAATAAACCAGAAAAATATTTTGACTCGTTATTCAGAGGCTTATGTCTTTAAATCATTGATCATATTCTTGCGTTTTAAATGAAATACAATAGTGTCTCGCTATCACATTTTGGGTATGATTCACAGTAATTTCACTAAATCTAGATGAAAATAAACTTTTTTTCCTTTCATTTGTTGGCGTCACCCCATAGGACATTATGACACGCCGATGGATAATACACAACAGGCAGTCAAATTTGACTGATAAAACATAACTAATGACACTTTCAGAAGTTTCTGACAAAAAATGCTTCTAAACATAATTTCTAAACATCAGCAATGGATCCTCATTTAAGGATTTTAAGTGTACTCATTTTAATTACACAGACTTGAAGAGTCCTGTATTATTATTTCTTAATCCCAGCCCCTGTCCCGCAGGAAGCCTTTTGCCTTTTGGTAGGCCGTCATTGTAAATAAGAATTTGTTCTTAAACTGACTTGCCTAGTTAAATAAAAGGTTAAATAAAAAGATACAGAATTTTTCGTCACTACCTCCCCGAATCGGGAGTGGATCATTTGTGTGCATGCTGCCTTCCTTGTATGTGGTAACCGTTTCTCAGACTCCCTCTCCGGAATCAAATCCTGATTCTCCGTTACCCATGGTAGGCACAGAAACTACCATCGAAAGATGATAGGGCAGACATTCGAATGAGACACCAGTGCCACGGTCCAGAGCACCTGTATGGGTTTTGAGTCTGATAAATGCACGTGTGCCCAAAGGTCAGGACTTGTTGGCAGATTTTAGCACTAGAATTGCCATAGTTATCCAAGTAACATTGGAGCGATTAATGAAACCATAACTGATTTAATGAGCCATTCACAGTTTCACTGTATCGACCATGTGTACTAAGACTAGCATGGCTTAATATTTGGGACAAGAATATGGCAGGTCAACCTGGTAGAGCAAGGGGGAACAGTCTCCAAAAGAGGCACGGCTATTGGGGGCCCTCCCAGGGTGGATCACGTATGCTAATCAGTCAGGAGGAGTGAAACTGTTAGGACAGACAGAGGGACTAAGGGGATGGATGGTCTAATGCAGGGAGTGAGAACCAGGAATGGGAGCACCACAGCCAGCCCCCAATATCTGTCTGCACCGTCACTAGGCCAGGTAAAAGAACGAGACCCTCCCCAGAGGGCAGAGACAGACCCAGAGGTCACCAGAGCAATGTTCACATGCCGAGAATGAGAAACCAGGCGTGAGAGAATTAATACATAAGTATTGCACTCAGAATCACTTAAAAGTATCAAAATTGCAATAGGATACAAATAGGTCTAATTCAGTGTTACTCCATGAAAAATAAGTCTAAAAATGTAATTATATACAGTACCAGAAGAAAGTGTGGACATACCTACTCATTCAAGGGTTTTTCTATATTTTTACTATTTTCTACGTTGTAGAATAATAGTTAAAACATAAACACTATGAAATAACACATATGGAATCATGTAGTAACCAAAAAAGTGTTAAACAAATATATTATATTTGAGATTCTTCAAAGTAGCCACACTTTATGACAGCTTTGCACACTCTTGGCATTCTCTCAACCAGCTTCATGAGGTAGTGACCTGGAATGCATTTCAATTAACAGGTGTGCCTTGTTAAAAGTTCATTTGTGGAATTTCTTTCCTTCTTAATGCGTTTGAGCCAATCAGTTGTGTGGTGACAAGGTAGGGGTGGTATACAGAAGTTAGCCCTATTTGGTAAAAGACCAAGTCCATATTATGGCAAGAACAGCTCAAATAAGCAAAGAGAAACAACAGTCCATCATTACTTTAAGACATGAAGGTCAGTCAATCCGGATTATTACAATAACTTTGAAAGTTTCTTCAAGTGCAGTCACAAAAACCATCAAGAGCTATTATGAAATGGCTCTCATGAGGACAGCCACAGGAAAGGAAGACCCAGAGTTACCTCTGCTGCAGAGGATAAGTTCATTAGAGTTACCAGCCTCAGAAATTGGAGCCCAAAGAGGAGACTGCGTGAATCAGGCCTTCATGGTCGAATTGCTGCAAAGAAACCACAATTAAAGGAGACAAATAATAAGAAGAGACTTGCTTGGGCCAAGAAACACGAGCAATGGACATTATAGACCTGTGGAAATCTGTCCTTTGGTCCAAATGTGAGATTTTTGGTTACAACCGCCGTGTCTTTGTGAGAGTAGGTGAACGGATGATCTCTGCATGTGTGGTTCCCACCATGAAGCATGGAGGATGAGGTGTGAAGGTGTGGGGGTGCTTTGCTGGTGACACTGTTGGTGATTTATTTAGAATTCAAGGCACACTTAGCCAGCATGGCTACCACAGCATTCTGTAGCGATACGCCATCCCATCTGGTTTGCGCTTAGCGGGACTATCATTTGTTTTTAAACAGGACAATCACCCAACACACCTCCAGGCTGTGTAAGGGCTATTTGACCAAGAAGGAGAGTGATGGAGTGCTGCATCAGATGACCTGGCCTCCATATTCACCCAATTGAGATGGTTTGGGATGAGTTGGACCGCAGAGTGAAGGAAAGGCACCCAACAAGTGCTCAGCATATGTGGGAATTCCTTCAAGACTGTTGTAAAAGCATTCCAGGTAAAGCTGGTTGAGAGAATGCCAAGAGTGTACAAAGCTGTCATCAACGCAAAGGGTGGCTACTTTGAAGAATCTAAAATATATTTTCATTTGTTTAACACTTTTTTGGTTACTACATGATACCATGTACGTTATTTCATAGATATGTCTTCACTATAATTTAATGTAGAAAATAGTAAAAAATAAAGAAAAACCCTTGAATGAGTAGGTGTGTTCAAACGTTTGACTGGTACTGTATGTTTATTAATGCGTTATGTCCGCTGGAGTGACAGCAATGTCCTCTGGTGTGACACATCTTCATGTCACACCAAGGGAAAAAAGCTGTCACACTGTTGGAAATCTCAGGCAGTATGGTCCAATATGGGCCTTATTGTTAACAGTAAACCTATATGATTTCACCACAACATGTTTTCATTGCTTTTTATACTTTATAAAAAATATATATGGATAAACTGTGCCTTCGGGAAAGTATTCAGACCCCTTGACTTTTCCACATTCTGTTACGTTACAGCCTTATTCTAAAATGGATTTAATATTATTTTCTTTTGTCAGCAATCTACACATAATACCCCATAATGACAAAGCAAAAAAAACATTTTTAGTTTTTTTTGCAAATGTATTAAAAATAAATCAACAGAAATACCTTATTTACATAACTATTCAGACCCTTTGCTATGAGACTCGAAATTTAGCTCAGGTGCATCCTGTTTCCATTGGTCATCCTTGAGACCAATTGACTGGAGTCCACCTGTGGTAAATTCAATTTATTACACATGATTTGGAAAGGCACACACCTATCTATATAAGGTCCCACAGTTGACAGTGCATGTCAGAGCAAAAACCAAGCCATGAGGTCGAAGGAATTGTCCGTAGAGCTCCGAGATAGGATTGTGTTGAGGCAGGGTATTTGCAATAATTTCAAAAAAACAGTTTTTCTTTGTCATTATGGGGTATTGTGTGTAGATTGATGAGGGGCATTACAGCCTTTAGAATGAGGCTGTAATGTAACAAAATGTTGAAAATGTCAAGGGATCTGAATACTTTCCGAAGGCACTGTATACTGTATACATTCAAAAGGTGTCACACCAAAGGACTAAGAAACTGACCCCCTTTATGGCAATGGCAGAGGTGCAATATATTGATAAACCTTTCTGATAACGCTTACAATCTGTTCAGGCCATGTGCTCATTGCAAGACAACCCTCCCCAGTGCCATGGTGCCCAAATGCTTGCTCGTTGTTTAATCACAGAATTATGTCACACCAAGTGGACATTGCTTTTAGGGATGACATGTAATCAATCAGAACTATTTGGAAATATCATGAATAGACTTGGGGACTATTGTTTCTTGAAATAAACATCTGTGTTATAACTAAAAGAGTAGGTGAATGGAATTTTGTTCATGTTATTATTGAATTACTTACATTCAAAGTTCCACAACCTTACCTGGGACAGTCACATCACAATTGCCACGTTTGGTTCAAAATTGTAAGAAAACGAATTATACACTGCATGAATTTACTCAAAGATTTTACTTTTATATCACAATTTTAGCCAATTTAAGTTGAAGTTATATTTGTGTTTGCCATCATGGACAAAAAACAGGGGCCTCACGTCAACTACCCACATGCCACTTATACCCAACACGATAGTCAGGGACTGATTCCACACTTAAAGTACATCCTTTGAACTCAGCGATTGACAATGAGGCCATAGGCATTGCCACTCCATCAGATCTGTGTTGAACTACTCCCTTTACCGTTTGCTTTAGTCTGCATGGAGTCCCAGGTGGGCGGGGTGTACAATGTTTCCATTGCGCCAAGAAACTCCATCAAACCCAGCTTAAGATTTTGAAATGATTTCAAATAGTATTTGAACCCAGGTCTGCATTCCCAGTCCAGTCCATATGCATTCCCAACCACTGAGAGACAACAACAGATTAAAATGGAAGCGTGGTATCGTACCTGGTGATATGATATAGAAGAAATCTTTGAAGCCGTCCATCCACACCTCGGCCAATCGCCTGTTGTTCTTGTTGATGACTTGACCCGTGCCACCAGGGAAGCTGTAAGGGGTGGCCTTTCGGAACACGTGACCCACATGGGAACAAGTGATAATCTCCAGAGAGCCGCCACACTGCCAGATCTACACACACAACAGCAAGAGGTCACACACACACACATACACAACATGCACACACAAACAACCATGCATGCAAGTACGCACACATGCACACACATGCCACTTTCATTGTCATAATAACCAAGCAGAGCTCAGCCCTCTATTATCAATCACTCACCCTGAAAGACATCTCCAAGTTCTCTCCGCCCCAAATGTCCATCCCTGGATCGTATGTGCCTATTTCTTCAAAATATGTCCGGTCAATAGAGAATAGACCTCCAGCCATAGTAGGGGTTCTGTAGGAGAAAAATGATGAGTGTGGATAAAGAAACACATCTTGCAAGTGACACGTATCTTACAGTGAGAAACATGTCAGCTCGCAAATAATCAATATCTATGGCATACAGTAATATTGCTAGATTAGCAAGGCACAATTAATCACCTAGCTGCACAATTGTTTAAATGTTTTCATCAGACGAATGGGCACTTTGGAAACTACTCTTTCACACGAACAAGCCTGACCTAGACTGGCCCATTTAAAAGACATGGATGCCATAGGACTGACAATCTCAGTGCAAAATTACTCTCATTGTTTGAACCACTCTCTGCCATTTTCATTCTGCTAAAGAAAAGCCAACAGACACAGCTAGGTCTTGGAGATAATCATATAATTTAATGATAATAGAAATCAGATTTATGAAGCATTAGGTGACACCATCATAATACCATGTTGTTGCTCTGTCCAATATAATATGATTGATGGAGCACTTTGTCAATATTTTGCAGCACCAGCTCCATTTAAGTCCTTCTTTAGTATTTTCGTATTTGAAAATGAAACTAGTTGCAACATGATACTACAAATACAACTGCTGTATCAAATAATAAAACTAAAACAAATAGACAGAAATGCAATCCATCTCTATCTCCAAATGAAAACTGCAGCTTTGATGGCTATCAGAAGAAAAGGCTTCTAAAGAAATCCACATCAATGATGTCAACTCTGCAGCTTCCCAGCATTTCAAACAACCTATTCTCAGCTGAAATGACAATGCTAGAGCTAACATTTGTTTTGTCTTATGAGATTTTCAATAAACTGTTCTTTAATGTTACTGTGCTCTCCTTGCTGACTCTGATCCACCAGCCCCTGGCTTGGCTGCACTGTGATAACAAAGTATGCATCCCAAATGGTACCCGAATCCCTATATACTGTAGTGCACTACTTTTGTAAAAGTAGTGCACTATAAAGTCAATAGGGTGCAATTTGGGACGTAGACAAATTCTTTCAGTACAAAGAAACACATTTCAACACGGGCACAGATAAAGGTATGTGTCTTGTGTGCACCTGAGAGGGAGTGTCCTGTCCCCTTTGCGCCTGTCCATCTCTCTCTGAGGCACGGGATACCAACGGAAATTCAGCTTCCAGTTAAATCCTCCATAGGTCATGTCTGAGCCTGCCATATATTCAAACGTCTCGTCGCTGATCACATCGATTATAGGACACACCACAGATCTCCTAAACAACCATGGAGAGAAATAGAAGGCATTCATTTAACAAGAAATAGAGTTAGAGAGAAATGGAGAAATCAGAAGCGTTAGTTTTACAGGAAATAGTGGAAGAAAGCCCTTTGTAGAACTCTCCAAAATGTATTCCCTTCGTTCCCTTAAACCCTAAAACGTTGTGTTATTTCCGTTAATAACATTCCACATCTGATTATATTAAACTGATTGGCTGGCAGAGCCAACAGCATCCAAGCAATGAATAATAAATGAATAAATAATTTACAAAGGTAATGGTCCCATAACTGTTGTTTCTTCAGGTGAGCGCAGAGAAAAATGAAAGCTGCTAGCTAACTGCTGACCACGCATTTCTACAGCGGTGGCATTATTCCTGGCTTCATTATGAGATTATTTCAATATTAGGCCATCATTGGCCGGTCCATACTCATTATAAACATATCCATTAATAACAACGACCAGAGGTAACATATTGCATTAGTGAGAAGCTACTTACAGTCAAAGGAAATTGAAAATGTGGACAATGACAATGTATGGATAACTGTCACGCCCTGATCTGTTTCACCGGTCTTTGTGCTTGTCTCCACCCCCCTCCAGGTGTCGCCCATCTTCCCCATTATCCTCTGTGTATTTATACCTGTGTTCTCTGTTTGTCTGTTGCCAGTTTGTCTTGTTTGACAAGATAACCAGTGTTTTGTCTCAGCTCCTGCTTTTCCCCCAGTCTCTCTTTTTTTCGCCCTCCTGGTTTGGACCGTTGCCTGTCCTGACTCTGAGCCCGGCTGCCTGACCACTCTGCCGGTCCCTGACCTTGAGCCTGCCTGCCGTCCTGACCTTGAGTCTGCCTGCCGTCCTGACCTTGAGTCTGCCTGCCGTCCTGTGCCTTTGCCCCACTACTCTGGATTATCAACCTCTGCCTGTCTTGACCTGTCGTTTCCCTGCCCCTGTTGCTGTAATAAACACTGTTACTTCAACACAGTCTACATTTGGATCTTACCTGAAACATGATAGATAACCCAAAATCTGCATCCCAAATGGCACCCTATTTCCTAGTGCAATACTTTTGACCAAGACCAATGTAAGGTACTGCAAGGTGTCTGCGGCCAGATCCCAAAATATATATACAGTATGTTTTAAACCATTTAGTTTTTTTGTTTACATTACATTTTTTCAATGAATATTACTAACAACAACAGATTAAACAAATTTTGGCCAAGGGATATGTAATATAAGTTTAGAGGGTGTCATACAATAAAATGTTATTAATCTATTACAATATTTTTTTACATAAATGCACTGTCATTTAAGCTTTAAAACTGAAAAGTTTTCTCCCTGCTTCTTGGGAAAATGTGTAGAACTGCAGGATATTATCTTTAAGCTGCAACAACAAAACATCTCTCTGCCCCATGACAAAATGTGTTGAATTGCAGGAAATAAGCTTGAAAACTCGTGCCTTTAAAATGTTCCTACCCAGGGCCGAGACTTGGTTTGTCCGGCCATGCACTGCCGAAGTCATACTAAAACTCCTATTTTTATCTAATTCGAGTTGTGTTCTGATTATGAAGGGGTCCCTGATTAATTTGCTATCACAAAAGGGTTCCCCGGCGCCCCAAAAGTTTTGATAACCCCTGACGTAGGGAATAGGGTGCCATGTGGGAGGCTCTATATGCTGCGGGCAATTCATTCAACACATCCCCCTCACTCAGCATCCACTTCACTTCCTGGTCTAAATCGAATCAGTCTCTGTGCACTTTTATGCTCCTGCACATCCTTTTACACATCAATAAACGTGCAGGGGTCATAAAAGTGTAATGGCTCTATAATATAATCTCCTTGGTAATACAATATTAATTTCTGCCTGGCACCTGAGGCAAAATGGGTGAATGTCTGACCCCAGTTTTGAGAGATAATGGGGAAGGGGGTGCATTCATTTTTAGTCCACCTACAATTTCTCCCTTTTCCGTAGAAGGAACCCTTCACCCACCGAACAAGCAAGTGCAATCCTGAAACAGGATTAGAATTACCCCACCATTACAGGATAACAATTACCACAGATACCAGAACCCTGCTGTCACTTAAAATAGCCATCGTTAAGTTATTCAGTGCAATCACATTCCACTGTATCTACTACGGTATAAAGACATGACAGACAGCATCGTGACAAAACAAGCTGCCACATCTCCCATTCAGCTACGGCTGCCTTTGAAAAGGGACACACAGCTGTCACTGGCATTGGTGTCGCTGTCTGCTATAAAGTCTAGCTAGCGTCTACCATTTAAGGAGAATTGTCCTATTTCTGAAGTAAATCTTGATTTTTGATGTAAATAGCATGTTATACAGTAGAAGGGTCCAGACACGTTTTTTGTGATTTGGCTTACTTTTGCTAAACATACTGTACCCCAATTTACCCCAGTCACTTTCTCATTGTTCGTTGTGCATTATCAGGGCGTGCAAAATGCATTAACAAAATCTCCAAAAACACCCAAATACGTCCAAAAACGGAAACGCTGTCAGTATAGTGATGTAGGTCTTTAGATGTTGTACACATGAAATCTTGTCATTCCAAACGAGCCGTTTCTTTCACCAGCCATGCTGCCCGGGCTGTGTCCGTGTAGGGACACGCTTGGCCTGCACAGCTGAGTGGGGGAAACAGCGCAACTCGACCAACATGGATTATAACGTTGCGGATAAAATTCTCAAAACCAAGCCAAATCACACAAAAAATGTCTGGACCCTTCTATAACATGCCGCTTACATAAAAAATACATTTTGGATTATTTTCCCTTTAACATCAGATCGGTTTTCAGATGACACAGAAAATCGTTCCCACTGAGGCAGCAAGAACAGAACAGAGCGGAGATGATTTGCTACAAGCATCAGCACCACCATGTCTCTCCATTGCTGCCTGTTCCATTTACATTGAGAGGGGTGCTAGTGAAACTGAGCTCCACTGAGCTCCTTACCGGTCCTCTTTGATCCTGGCCAGCAGAGGCTCCAGCCAGCCCATGGTGCACTCACAGTGGGCATCCAGGAAGGTGATGACCTGCCCCTGTGTGGCCGCAGCCCCCCTCAGCCTGGCCCGGATCAGCCCCGTCCGCTGCTCCATCCGCAGGACCCGCACGGGAACCTCCAAGGTCCGACCATAGTTCTCCAGCTTCTTTCCCAAGAAGTCTGACAGAAGAGGAGAGGACATGCTTCAAACTCCTGAAGAACTTCATTATTTGGTTATATTATGACCCAATACTAAGAACTGCATGAACTAATCCTAAATTGCCCCTTTAAACCCAGTAAAGCCAGTGAGTTTATGGGTTTATTTTATTTATTTAACACTTATTTAACCCTTATTTTACTAGCTAAGTTGACTGAGAACACATTCTCATTTACAGCAATGACCTGGGGAATAGTTACAGAGGAGAGGAGGGGGGATGAATGAGCCAATTGGAAGCTGGAGATGATTAGGAGGCCATAACGAGGGCCAGATTGGGAATTTAGCCAGAACACCAGGGTTAACACCCCTACTCTTAAAATAAATGCCATGGATCTTTTAGTGACCACAGAGAGTCAGGACACCCATTTTAACGTCCCATCCGAAAGGTTTAGGTTTAGGCTGGACCCAGCTACAGTACCTCTCTCACTGGCATCGTCCACTAGTAGGATCTCCTGCAGTAGGTGGCGTGGCGAGCGGTTGATGACACTGTGGACGGTGCGGAGCAGGGTGCTCCACGCCTCGTTGTGGAACACAATCACTATACTGGTGTTGGGGAGATCATCCGTGTACACCTTGGTCTTGCAACTGATGGACAGACAACAAGAGCTCTGGTTAGGAGATCAAATGTGCTGCTACTCCTGACGCTTGTCTACAGTGGAATTCTATCAAGACTGAGCATAGTAATGTGATATTTCTGTACATACAGTATAGCCTACTATACGTGGTTGAACATTCCCTCATTAGAGCACTTGAACAAAACAAACCGCTTGGAAAACAAAACCAACATTGACAAGACTTAATATGGTGTGCTCATCGGCATGCACCTCCACACACACAGGCTATATTCCAAATGGCACCATATTCCTTCCATAGTGCACTACTTTTGACCAGGGATCATATAGGGAACTTCAGACAACAACCTTATATTCAATAGAATAAAATAAGAAGATTATAGCACAAAAATAACGGGTATCAGAATAAAAATGACCAATAACAACAATATCGTCAACGACGTCAACAATAAGAAAAAGTTCATTTGAGTATGATCTCTCCAAAACAAATAAGTTAAAAATACAACAAATATATAGAGTTGCAACAACCTCCTTGACTACAGTGAGATAAATGACAAGTCCATTCCCTATATGGTGGAGCGGAAAGCAGGGTTATCCCATTCGCCCCACTACGGGTGACAGGACAGACTGACAGAATGGGGGCACCAGGGTAGCTAGCAACTAGCCACTGAACAAACATCTTATTTCTCTCCACAACTGGCTACGACACCACACGGCAGTCTCTCACAGAAGTTCACATTTTTGCAATGCCAAGCTTATTTTTTTTTGGAACGTTCCAAGGGGTACTCGCGAGTCGTTTGAGGAAAATGTAGAGATGCAATTAGTACAATTATGCAGTATTGCACTCCTGGGGTGAAATAAAATCACTATTTAGATCTACAGAGTTGTTTGTTTGCTCTCCATTTTGTACAAATTCTTCAATATGGGACTCTAGTGTCATTTACGTGGAATTCGTAATTAGATATGACTAAAAGCATTATGCTTCGCACAATCCTGGTAAATGTGTGAAATGAAGGGCATGCAGTGTTTTACATGTGTCTTTATTAAGTCAATTCTAAACCAATGTAAAAACCCACGGGGAACAGTCATACAATTGAGTGTCAAGGCAGTAGGCACCAATATACATAGACAATGTTTACAGCATTGGCAAATGTTTATATTCTCTGCATCGTTATTTATATTGTTGTATTGAAAATGTTTTCATTTTCCTCCGACATGAGAGACCTTGGACTGCAGCGCAGAGCACTTTGTAAAGCACAGTTGATAAGAAGTGTTCTATAGGAATGCATAAACATGAATCACTGCGATGTCGCCAGGAGAGACTGCCTCTAGATCAGCTGCTCAAGATGAATGTGGGTCATGTTTCACACAAATTGCTCTTTGGGTTTTCATTATCCAGCTCTAGTAGGTCTTGGGTGACAGTAAACAAAGCCCTTCTCCCATTCAGACTGTCATGGCTGATGTAAACACCCGAAGATTGTGATGGATCCAACACGGCTAAAGAGTAAGTCTAATATTCTTCAATTAGAGCAGTGGTGGCTGGTGGCACTTTAAAATCAGAGGACGAGCTCATGGTAATCGCTGGAACGGAACGAATAGCACGGTATGAAAAACATCAAACACATGGTTTCCATGAGTTAGATGCTGTTCCATTCATTCCATTCCGGCAAAACTATGTCCCTCGTCCCCTCACCAGCCATCATTGAATTAGAGCATGTTACATAATGGAATTAATCCTGAGGAATCTGAGGACTTAAAAGGTGTTTTTCATCAAAGTTAACAAATTGGTTAATTCTAGACTATATCAAAATGTTCTGTTGGATCTTAGTTCTTTATTAGATAGTCTCTTATTGCTGTTAATACTCTGCTTGCGGCTGCTCCTAACATTAAAAGGAACCCCATGCTGTTATTGTCAACATTGTGCTGTCAGCTGTGCTTCCTTGAATTCAACTGTTTCCATTGAATTTAGCTGAAGTCTCTAGACTAAAACAACGAGTAAAAAAGGCAGAAAGTCGATCCAAAATCGCAGCCCTTTGATAACAGGAATATGTTGCCATGTGAAGTGGACAGAGTTGATGACTCAAATCACATGACATGGACTCGAGTCACAAATTGGATGACCTGAGACTTGATTGAAAGTAAAATAACTTCAGACTTGACTTGGAGCCTCAAGACTCAGGACTCGACTTTGACTTGAAACTGATAACAAAATTATCTGGCCAGGTTTTGTCACTCATTTTGTGGCACATGCCACGTTCACGTGCTAGTCTGAACTAGGAAACTGAAATTTCTGACTTGCTAACTGGTTGTAGTTACACACATGCCACAGTCAACTAATTAGCAAGTCAGAAATTTCAAAGCTTCCTAGTTCCGACTAGCACGTGAACGAGGCAACAGACTAGAGTCTCTACGGATTACTCTCCACGCAGCCCAAGATGGTAACCGCAGCCTTGTCCTTGGAAAATAATGCATGCAACAGATTGCTGATTTGCTGTACAGCTATAGAATCAGGTGCAGAGAAAATGTCAAATTGTAGGGAGAGAGGATTGCCATAATAAATAAATATGCAGCTACACACATTGTTTGGTGATCAAGAATATTAACTGTTTACTTTGCAAGCTCACCAGCAAGGGGAACAACAACTACTATCATGGTCTTTGCTATGTCAAAAATGTATGATTACTCTGGTGAAGATATACCATAGGCACCATCTTGTTGAAATGTTTGCTGTTGCTTTTTATTTCTTTATTTAACCTTTATTTAACTAGGCAAGTCAGTAAAGGAAAAAAAAAATTCACTAATTTAAAAGCATATGTGGTAAATCTATTTTCCATCTTACAATAATTGGTAGCATTCCATCATTCCATCCCCATGGGGGCGGCAGGTAGCCAAGTGGTTAGAGCGTTGGGCCAGTAACAGAAAGGTTGCTGGATTGAATCCCCGAGCTGACAAGGTAAAAATCTGTCGTTCTGCCACTGAGCAAGGCAGTTAACCCACTGTTCCCCCGGGCGCCGTGGATGTCGATTAAAGGCAGCCCCCCGCACGTCTCTGATTCAGTTGGGTTAAATGGGGAAGACACATTTCAGTTGAAGGCATTCAGTTGTGCAACTGACTAGGTATCCCCCTTTCCATACTGTTTATTGCAACACTTCGAAATGTCTGTTTCATACAATACATCTACATTTTCTATCCTCTGAGTGGTAAGTAAGCCTTGCATGAGCCTTCAAAACTACTTTTCCCAGCCGAAGCTCGTTTTGTTCCGAGTTCCCTGTTGTCTTGAACGCACTGAAATCGGAAGTCTGAGATTTCAGAGTTCCCAGTTCCCAGTTGTTTTGAACGCAGAATGTGTCCTATGGTTCTATCATTTTGTTTGTGCGTAATAGGGAGTGTGTGCGCCTCAGTGCACATAGAAATAGGCTACATGGCCTGCGAACCACGCGTTCTGAGTCAGTACGTTGAATAAGAGAAAATGACTGTTCCAAGTATGAATGGTGAGGAAATATAATTAATAATCATTAAGTCTGATTAAGACGAATGTATCAATGGATGTGGAAAATGCCTTTTACATTATAGAAACAGTTTATTGCTTGTAATTGCCAATTGGGTAATTGTATGGTCCTGGGAGGGGCCAAGTGCTAATACATGTATGTACCTGTTTGAGGTCCTGTTAGACAGATTCGATTTGGTTTCTCCAGCAGATGCTGTTCAGTTTAGCCCTCTACCTGTGTTCGTTCAGATAGGACAGGTTAACCCTGATAATGAGGCTATATCCTTTGGGCTATTGCCGGTGTATATTTGGTAAATCTACTCATATTTTGTATGGTATTTTGCTTTCACCATTGGACCACCAAGACCTGTAAATAAATGTACACTGAGCATGTCTACCTGCCTTGCCTTTTGCTGATTTCATTTCCTTACGACTACTGCAAGGTACCTATTTTAAAATTACATAACCAAAATGTGTTGTAGACAAAATAATGAAAAGGGCTGTCTGGTTGCCTCAAAAAATAGACAGAGATTTGTTAGTTGAACAAGTGATTGCATGGATACATTTTTTTGTTTTAATTATCTTGAGACTTGACTTGGAAAAAACTTGTGACTCAACTTGTCTTGACTTGCTCTTAGAATACACGACTTGGCTTCAAGACTCAACCCCTTCTACTTGGGACACGACTTGAGACTCAGACCTTGTGACTTGCTTATGAGTAGAATAATATTGACCGGGTCCCACTGGTATCAAAGCTTCTGAGAGGTAGCAGTGGAAGGTTACACCGTTTTTAAAGTGGGTGGTGCGTGCCGTGCCGAGTAAAGAGGTCTGTAGTGCGATTCACAGTGTGTGTCTGGGAAAAGGTCATGCTCACTCACCCGTCCAGTCTCACATCCGGCAGACTCCTGTTGAGCGCAATCATGTCGCTGGCCATCAGATTGAACTGGTTAATCTTAAAGAGCTCCTTCATTTTCTCTTGCTCGTCCTTTGCGATAACCACCGCCTTCCCCATCTCCCCTGGGCCCTCGTGGGTCCGCGATATGACCGCTGCAATACAATGGAGAGAAATGTTACAGATTTTATACTCACTATGTGATTTCACAGTTATTTCAATGGGAGCGGGAGGTCACATACAATTCCAGCTACCGAATAAGATGAAATCTGTTAAAAGCAGCTAAATCTATTTTATTGTATGTATTAATAAAAGGTACAGTACTGTGGAAAGTCAATGAACTTAAAATGAACCGTGAGCAAATGAACCATGGTATAGAGTGTGTCTAAGAGAGAAAGACTGGCCTAAGATCAGTGGGAGATTATGGCCACATCATCAGGCTTTGAATGCTGAGGCCATTAAAATGTCCCAAACAGCCAATGAAATGCTGATCAGTCTGACACTGATGCAGCTTCCCTAAGTATTCTGGATCCATTAACCATGCTACTATTCTCAGGGCCGGATTACCGAACAGGCACACAGGGCATGTGCCCCAGGGCTCCCGACCTCCAGTGGGCACCCAAGCAATTACATGTTTTAGGGTTATGGGCCCCCTGGAGGAAATGTGCATTAAAACTGCTAAATTCTCTCTGAGCCTCATGGCAAAATGTGTAGAATAGCAGGAAATGAGCTTTAAAACTGAAAATGTTCTCGTAGCCTCATAACAAAATGTGTAGAATAGCATTATAAAACGGCACTTTTTATCAACACAAAATGTGTTGAAATGCAGGAAGTTAGACGTTTTCCCCCCAAAACGTTGGTGCCCCGGGGCCCCAAATGCGGTAGTCCGACCCTGACTACTCTAAAGATTAAAATGTCAAGCATCATCTAGGCCTGTTGTAAAATCCCATATTTGTCCAGAGACTTAGGGCTAGCCCTCTTCTCTGTCATTGATGAATGAGGAAGGAGTGCGAGAGCATTACGACAGCTGCCCTCTGCTGTTAAGAAATATCAGCTCAAATATCTGATCACTCAGCGTTACTGAGGATCCATTAAAGCTTTGAGAACATCGGCACCATCCCAAGCTGCATCTGTTGCATACTGCTCCACACCGCTTCACAATGATCCAAAGGTAAATAACCTCCGTTGATTTATGCTCCGCTCTCCAATAATCTCAAGCAGAGTGATTTCCAAGGGGGACAATTCAGAGAGAGAAAGAATATTCAGGTGAATGTCTTGTGATTACAGTATCCTCACAAGTTCAAGTGAACGGAGGGGTATACTACTAATGAGTTAGCCAGCTGACTTTGATAAACAACCAAAAATATCTACAGATTTTCAGGTTCATTAAGAAAGCTAAAACGTAACGTGTTTTTGGTTGTTGAGTCAATTAGACCAAGCCCATTACAAGCTTTTCTTTGTTCAAAATGTAAAGTTATTTCAGAATATTTAGGCAAGTTAACTGGCTACTGTAACTCATTGATTCTGCTTTGTAGCATACCCCTCTGCTCAATAGTATCATTGGGTTTAGAAATATCAAGACTTTGGTATCTGCCCTTTCTCTGGCTCTTGAGCCCAACAAACACATCACTGACCCCCTGACAATGGCCACAACAACAGTGACTCTATTCTAGGGCTCATAGGTCTTATGCCCTAGTCCTGTCCAGTGACTCTGTGTGCAATTATATTATAGGGTCTTCACCCTCATATATAATGGGTCTGTAGAGATATGGTCAATAGTGTTGAGATTAAACAAGAGTGATCTATTATTTCAACCATAAATAATGGAGATCAATTAGCCTAACTTTTGTGAGTTATTAAATATGTTTTTTAAATAGAAAAATAAGTATGAATTAGGGGTGTTTAAATGATGATCCTTAATGTTAAGAAAAACATAATTAAAATCATAGTGCAGTTATCACAACACTTTATTTTCCATTTTAGACATTTTATAGCCTAAAGGCATGCGAGGCATGCAAGACAATTTAAGGCATTGCGAATTGCAGATTACCAAGACATACAGTATGGGCATGGTTCTGCTGGCCCTACTCTCTCCATCGTGCTGGTCTGCCTGCTCTTTCTCTTCGCTAATTGCGCAAGTGTGTCTGTTGCGAAGAGAATATCCAAGTTAGGCTATTCATGGTACCGATGTTGCTGGGATACAGAAGTATCTTCGGGCCAGTCTTGCGAGCAAGGTTTGGCTACTCTTCGCTGCTGAGTGGGTGGGGGTGTATTTGTTTAATAATATGAAATTACAAAAAGCTACCGGTATTGCCTGTATCGATGACCCTTTTCAGATACGTCGTGTCATTATCTGTCACGGTAGGCTACACTACGGCTTTGAAACGCTGACACGAAACAGGATCGGGACTAACTTCCATGACTACTAGGCGACCATCACTGTCAATTCTAGCCTGCCTGCTGGCTGCGCGCAGACCACCACTTGAAAAAGTACTTTGTTAAATATCGCGACTTACCAAGACATTTAGTAGAACGAAGGCACATCTAGCTACCCTACCATAAACAACATGGCTGGACATCAATCAGAAACGAGTATTTCTTGTCAGGGAAACAATATAACATGATTATCCTGGTGCAGAATTCTACTGTCTGAAAAGGTACAGACGCTTCTGATGCAGCACTTTTTTTAACTGTCTGAAAAGTAATGTTACTGTAGCTGTCTTCTACGTCTGAAAAAAGGTCGCGGTAGACAGAACTTCATTGAATACAGTATTGTAATCCACAGTGATAAGAGCTTATTGGAATTGCTGCTATGTAAGTAATAATTTTAGATTTAGTTTTCCATTTCAAAAGAACTGTACTCTTTGGTTTTCATTAACAGTTCCCAATGTGATTTTCAGACTCAAATTTGACCAATTGATTCTCTAAAGAAAGGCAGGGAAGTCTGCTTAAAAAAAGTGAGCAAAAGCTCAATCCAGGTGGGAGATCACATTGATCTGCAGCCGGCTCTGATTATATTATCTGATTATTTTAGTTTAGTTCCCCACATCCTCAAGACATTTCTATGCTTAATTTACTTTGCAGAGGAGAGTGGAAGGGGAGTTTGGCCTGTGCAGGGTTGGTGAGTTAGAGACTGGTATTATCTCAAATGGCACCCTAGTCCCTATATAGTGCACTACTTTTCACCAAGGACCATAGGGCTCTGCCAAAAGTAGTGCACACTATAAAGGGAATAGGCTTCCATTTCGGTCATACACTGAGTATAAAAACATGAACCTCCCAAGAACATCCTCATTTCTTTAGGCCATGGACTCTACAAAGTGCCGAAAGCATTCCACAGGGATGCAAGCCCATGTTGACTCCAAAGCTTCCCACAGTTGTGCCACATTGGCTTGATGTCCTTTGGGTGGTGGACCATTTTTGATACACAAAGAAAACTGTTGAGTGTGATAAACCCAGCATCGTTGTTCTTGACACAAACCGGTGCGCCTGGCACCTACCATACTCCTTTCAAAGGCACTTAAATCTTTTCTCTTCCCCATTCACCCTCTGAATGACCCACATACACAATCCATGTCTCAATTGTCTCAAGGCTTAAAAATCCTTCTTTCTTTACCTGTCTCCTCCCTTTCATCTACACTGATTGAAGAGGATTTTACAAGTGACATCAATAAGGAATCATAGCTTTCACCTGGATTCACCTGGTCAGTCTATGTCATGGAAAGAGCAGGTGTTCATAATGTTTTTGGACACTCAGTGTAGATGCTGTGTTTTTGGGGCAGCTCCCCTCCTCCTCCTGTCCTTCCTCTCTCTCCTTTGCCTCCTGCTTCCCTGTTTGACCCAGTTGTCAGGACATGTATTCTTGCAGATCCTACTGGGCAGGGGATCACAAGAGCCCAAGCCCAAATCCGCTGCATAACAGTACAACAATGCACTTCTACTGTTTGTTTCAGGGATAGCACTTACAGTGAACTCAATCTCAATAGGCTCAGTGCAAGGGTGTCAAACTCAATTCCTGGAGGGCCAAGTGTCTGTGGGTTTGCGCTCCTCCCTTGTACTTGATTGATGAATTAAGGTCATTGATTAGTTAGGAACTCCCCTTACTTGGTTGTTAGGTTTTAATTGGTCACGAATTGAAAGAAACAAAAGACAGTACACACGGCCCTCCAGGAATTTAGTTTGACACCGCTGGCTTAGTGCTTACACTTACACTGCTTACACCCTGCTTACACTTTCTCAACATAGCTCATCCGATATAACTACTGCTGTACATACCTTTTTCCTACTTATGTATTGTCCATACTGTCTATACACACCAGGTATTTATATCCCAGACTTTGCTCGTTCTGATATTTTTTCCTTTTTCTTTCTTGGGAGTCTTTGAGTATTAGTATTGTACTGTTAGACATGTCTGCACTGCTGGAGCTAGAAACAGTAGCATTTCGCTGCATCTGCTTTAACATCTGCTAATCTGTGTCCGTGACAAATAAACTTTGATTTGATTAACACAAAAACATATTGGTAGGAAGATTAGAAACATGCTTTTTTTTGTAAGTATATCTTAAACACATAATGTGGTCGGAATTATGTATTTTATGTATTATTATTTTGATATAATTATGCATTTCCGTTTTGAAGCTGTCTAAACTTGAGGATCTTCTCTATGGGAGGAGCTACTCAGTCCTACTGTAAACCCAGCTAGCACAGAATGTTCTGGGAACCGACATTTGTTAGCTGGGCAGTAGCTACATAATGTTGTCATGCTGACTCTACATATACATAATTTATTAATAAAATCAAAAAGCTATTTGTTTAGTGAGTAGGAGATTTTGGTAACTACTGTATACTTCTGATATCTGTTACAATGGCTTACCCATTAGTAAACGCTTACCCTCTTGCACAGCTTTCATTGAATCCCATGCGCAATGGAAACTTTTATATGTTGTGTTTGAAAGAATGGTTTGGAAAGTGGACGTTTTATGGGCTCCTGACTAGGGTTGCACATTTTGGAGAAAATTCACAAATTCACTTTCTGTGGGAATTAATGGGAATATATAGGAATTAACAGAAATATATGTAAATTAATATTAATACCATTTAAATGTTTATGTTTTTTGCATTGGATATATTTACCATATCATATGGAGACAGAAACATAAACCTTTTACCTTATCATAAGTAGACATAATTGCAAATTATTAAATCCTTCCAATAGAAATAAAAAAACACAATTTAGTTACGAATTTAACTTTAATTAATTCAGTTGACACTTCACATAGGATGATTTGACTGAACAACAAAAGAAAGGGAATATTGAATGATCGCCAATGATCCATTGCATTTCCCAAAAACGTTTTCAACATACATCTGTAAAATGAGATGAGTCTAGAAACGAAAGCTTTTGTTATCTTTCTCTCAGGCTTCCATGTCTTCTCCTTGGACTTCCTCAATGTCCACCTCTTGAACATCAGACTCTGAGGCCTCATCTTCACTGTCACTTTCCAACCTTATTGTGGATGGCACGTTGTCAGGCTCAAAAAGCCTCAAATTTGCCTGGATGGCCACCAATTTTTCAACCCTTGTATTGGTCAGCCTGTTGCGTGCTTTTGTGTGCGTGTTCCCAAACATGGACCAGTTGCGTTCTGAAGCGGCTGATGTTGGTGGGATTTGGAGGATGATGGAGGGAACAGGGGGAAAGAGCCTCAGATCCACAAAGTCCCTTCCACCAGGTGGCTGATGAGATATGTTGGCACGACTGCCATATTGCATCTACATCCCAAAGCCCTTGCTTGGAAGTGTACTTCGCCAGACTGCCAAGAACCTTGCCCTCATCCAGGCCAAGGTGGCGAGACACGATAGTGATGACAGGATGCTCTTGCCAGCATACTTGGGGTCCAACATGTACTGCGGCGTGTATGGGCTTCAGTCAGAAGTCTTCATGCTTTTTGATGTATTTCAGAACTGCAGTTTCCTCTGCTTGGAGCAACAGTGAAGTGGGCAGGGCAGTACGAATTTCTTCTCTTACATCTGAAAGCAGAGTCTGAACATTAGACAGGATGGCATTGTCTCCCTCAATCCGTGCAATGGCTACTGCTATAGGTTTCAGGCTGCTTACCACTCTCTCCCAAAATACATCATCCAGGAGGATCCTCTTGATGGGGCTGTCCATTTCGGCAGACTGTGATATTGCCATTTCTTGGATAGACTCCTTCCCTTCCAGGACACTGTCAAACATGATGACAACACCACCCCAACGGGTGTTGCTGGGCAGCTTCAATGTGGTGCTCTTATTCTTCTCACTTTGCTTGGTGAGGTAGATTGCTGCTATAACTTGATGACCCTTCACATACCTAACCATTTCCTTGGCACTCTTGTAGAGTGTATCCATTGTTTTCAGTGCCATGATGTCCTTGAGGTGCAGATTCAATGCATGAGCAGCACAGCCAGTGCATATACCTTCTATGGTCCAAGGTCATTGATGACTGCCTTCAGCTCATCTGCAATGTAGAGACCGGTGTGTCTGTTGTCCCTTGTGTCAGAGCTCTTGTAGAATACTGGTTGAGGGGTGGAGATGATGTAGTTAATTCTTCCTTGCCCACGAACATTTCACCACCAATCAGAGATGATCGCAATACAGTCTGCTTTCTCTATGATTTGCTCAACCTCCACTTGAACTCTGTTGAACTCTGCATACAGCAAATGAGTAGATAAAGCATGTCTGGTTGGAGGGGTGTATGCTGGTCGAAGAACATTCAGAAATCTCTTCCAATACACATTGCCTGTGAGCATCAGAAAGATGAGAAAATAAATTGTAAAAAAAATATATACAATTCCATGTACAGATAAATAGTTAAGCAGTTAGATTATACAACTCCTTTGTAAAATAAATGTTTTAAATTGAAACATGTATGGAAACATGTGAATTAACCCTCCTCAGTTAGCAGGCTCAAGCAAGCTAAAACCCACATGGTAGCAAAAACTAACTAGCAGAAATTGTTAACAAGTTAGAAATTATTTAAACACACTTTGCTGTAGGCTACAATTTACTAGTTAACAAAAAATAATGTATGTCATATAAAATATATTCACCCCACCCAGTATTGTAATCAAAACTTACCAGAAAGCATGTAGTCCTTGGCTCAGACAGTATAGTAGTGTGGGGTCAATAGCATCTCATTAGTGTGCAAGATCTTGAGAATCAGCTGTACATGTGATGGAAGAGTGCACTGTGCATGCAGAGGGTTGCAATTCCATTGATTTGGGGATAGTTTAACCAAAATATGCCATAAGACCTAGAATTGCCTTATGTGTATCCCACAAAAAAGGTTCATTGCTAAAAGCCAACTTTTTTGATGAATTTAAGCAAAATTCCCCAAATTGCATGAATCCCATCGGAAATTTACCGGAAAGTTTCCGACTCTTTGCAACCTGACCAATTGTGCTATTTTGTGTATTATTGTTATTTTTGTACATAATGTTTCCGCCATCGTTTCCTATGACCAAAAATAGCTTCTGGACATCAGAACAGCTAACACTAACCTCGATTTGGACGATGACTTCTACTTCAATAAGTCGGAGGAAAAACACATACTGATTACCCGGGACCAGGCCCAAATCCCCAACACTCGAAGAAGGAGAAGACAAATCTAAAGAGGCCGGTGCGCAGGCACCTTAATGAGACAGACTACGGTAGCGGATGGGAATAAATCGCCTCTACCGTCTGTTCTAATGGCGAATATGCAATCACTGGAGAATAAACTGGACAAGATCTGTTCGAGACTATCCTATCAATGGGACATTAAGAACTGTAATATACAGGGATGCAAACTAGTCACCTTTCGGCGAAATTCGCCGTTTTTAATCCAAAATAGGTGACCTACCTAAACCTCTAGCCATCAGATTGGCTCTCTTACGGGCCATGCCCATAGGAACCAAATCTCTGGCCTTGTTTGTCAAACCTGCCTGTGCGCCTGGGACAACAGGTCCCTGCGCAATGGGAGTTTCCACGGGTCCCCGACCTAAAATGCGAATGATCTCTGCAAACCAAGGCTGCTTGGGTCAATGGGGAGCCACAATAATCCATGGTAAGCCCTCCTGGGCCACTGGTGCGCCAGAGTGTAGATTCCCAACAGGGGCATTCAGGTCCCTCATCGAGAAAAATAAACATCACTGCGCGTTTTCTTGCAATGTGTCCTGGACTTCCTGACGGGCCGCCCCCCAGGTGGTGAAGGTAGGAAATCCTCAACACTGGTGCCCCACAAGGGTGCATGCTCAGCCCCCTCCTGTACTCCCTGTTCACCCATGACTTCGTGGCCATGCACGCCTCCAACTCAATCATCAAGTTTCCAGACGACACAACAGTAGTAGGCTTGATCACCAACAACGACGAGACAGCCTATAGGGAGGAGGTGAGGGCACTCGGAGTGTGGTGTCAGGAAAACAACCTCTCACTCAACGTAAAAATACAAAGGAGATGATTGTGGACTTCAGGAAACAGAGGGAGCACCCCCCTATCCACATCGACCGGACAGCAGTGGAGGAGGTGGAAAGTTCCTCTGCGTACACATCATGGACAAACTGAAATGGTTGTGAAGAAATTTGGCTTGTCACCTAAAACCCTCACAAACTTATACAGATGCACAATTGAGAGCATCCTGTCGGGCTGTATCACCGCCTGGTACGGCAACTGCACCGCCCACAACCGCACTACTCATTCCAGATGTATATAATGTATTTTATACCATCTATTGCATCTCGTCTATGCCGGTCGGTCATGGCCCATCCATATATTTATTCCATCCCTTTACTTAGATTTGTGTGTATTAGGTAGTTGTTGTGGAATTGTTAGATTACTTGTTAGATATTGCTCCACTGTCGGAACTAGAAGCACAAGCATTTCGCTACACTCGCAATAACATCTGCTAACCATGTGTATGTGACCAATAAAATTTGATTTTATTTGATATTTGACTGAATACAGAGCAGTAGCATGGATGTGTGTAACACTGCTTGCCCCCTCGACTCCTCCTTTACCAGTGAATTGCTGTAATAAACAGCTGCTCATGAGTATTCTGAGTTTGTAGACTCTGAGGTACTTTCTGAGGGGACAGGTCTAGAATGGGATGCAAAATCCCATCTCTTTTTGTAACCAGGAATGCCGGCTGTACAAGCAGTCCTGGATCTTTGACATAGGGACCACTCAGATTGCCTGCTTCTTGAGACGGCAGATACTTTTGTATGTACAGTGTATGTGGATTCGGCTATTTCAGCCACACCCGTTGCTGACAGGTGTATAAAATCAAGCACACAGCCATGCAATCTCTGAAAAGTTCAGTCACTTTCAATGTGGCACCGTCATAGGATGCCAACTTTCCAACAAGTCAGTTTGTAAAATGTCTGCCATGCTAGAGCTGCCCTGGTCAACTAAGTGCTATTATTGTGAAGTGGAAGCATCTAGGAGCAACAACGGCTCAACCGCAAAGTGGTAGGCCACACAAGCTCACAGAACGGGACCGCCAAGTGTCCTCGGTTGTAACACTCAGTACTGAGTTCCAAACTGCCTCTGGAAGCAACATCAGCACAATAACTGTTCATCGGGAGCTTCATGAAATGGGTTTCCATGGCCGAGCAGCCGCACACAAGCCTAAGATCACCATGGAAAAATGCCAAGCGTCGGCTGGAGTGGTGTAAAGCTCGTCGCCATTCGACTCTGGAGCAGTGGATACGCATGCTCTGGAGTGATGAGTCATGCTTCACCATCTGGCAGTCCGACAGACAAATCTGGGTTTGGCGGATGCCAGGGGAACGGCGAATGCATAATGCCAACTGTAAAATTTGGTGGAGGAGGAATAATGGTCTGGGCTGTTTTTCATGGTTTGGGCTAGGCCCCTTAGTTCCAGTAAAGTAAAATGACATTCTAGACGATTCTGTGCTTCCAACTTTGTGGTAACAGTTTGGGGAAGGCTCTTTCCTGTTTCAGCGTGACAATGCCCCCGTGCACAAAGTGAAGTCCAATCAGAAATGGTTTGTCAAGAATGGTGTGAAAGAACTTGACTGGCCTGCACAGAGCCCTGACCTCAACCCCATCGACATCTTTGGGATGAATTGGAACGCCAACTTCGAGGCAGGGAATTTATTTTTAGCATAGAGGTTACCCTGCCAACCAGTCATAGGTACTGGTGATAAAGCACCTTGTAACCTAGCTGGGAATGGGACAGCCAGCTCTGAAAAACATACCCTGTCTCTTTGAAATTGTATCTAATTCCCAGGAATGAAAAGTGTTGAGCTGGAGACAGACAGCTCATTTGGGCGCTCATATGAGCCACAGAGACTACATGTAGGATAATTGCGTGGTGGTGTCTAACCCTGCTCGTTCCCTCGACTCCGCTTCCAACAACTAATCGCCCATAACCTGTATCACAAAGGGACTAGTGAGGTAAAGGCAGGAATCAGCAATGAATCCCAGTAATGAGCCACCTATGCGGGAGGTGCACCCCCTTGTGGACAGTGACCCAACTTGTTACACTCACCCTGGGGAGATTGATATACCCCTTGAACCCTGTGAACACTGGAACGAGGGTAACTGTATAGCTTGTATGAAGCCCCCCTCCTTTACGGGCACAGGGGGCTCTGGCAATGGCTGATGTAGTACCCCGTTTAACAAACGGGGAGACACTGTTGTCACAGTACTGTTTTTGCGGAGGGGAGCACTGGTCACTCAGACCTGTGCCAATGCCCCTCGCTCCGGGGGTTACTCCAGCCAAGTTCTCGGGCCGCTTTTTCATCGAAGGTGCACACAAACCCTGTGCACCTCGAGTAGCCTCCCGTAACTGGCGACAGAGCGCACAGGAGCCAGGCAGCCACCGCGTACCGCCCGCCCAGGCAGCCACTACATACCCCACGCCCAGGCAGCCACTGCATACCCCACGCCCAGGCAGACAAGGCATTTGCTCCGACCACCCAATCCATCTCCGCTTCCAGCACATTGGTCCCAGCTGAGGTAGCGGCATCCGGGAAAGGAAAGACATTTTTAGTGTCCTCTGTGTCTCTGCAAATGCATGACTACATATACCGTATTGTTTCTTGTTATTGTGTTAGGATGCTCTGTGACTGCTCTCAGGGATGGGACTGATAGAAGAACAGAAAGAAGGGAACACGTTACTTTGGCTCAATGCCTAGAAACTATGTGTGCAAGGTCATGATCAGTTTATTGCACCCTGAGAGCAAAGATGTTTAGTTTCTGCATGAGTATAAAGAGTGCTGAAGGAAGAGCATCTCTTCAAAGCTTCTGACAGACTTGTACTTTGAGTATTATGTTTATTGTAACCTCTCCGAATGTTATAATAAAGATCTGTTCATTTAACTTTGACTTGGAACCCGGCTTAGCCATCGTCGTCTTGGACGTTTTCTTAGACATCTTACTCATTGCAACAGCAAATTGAAGAATAACTAATTGTTTGTGATTAGAAGATGTATGAGAACAAGTACAACCTTTAGCACACAACGTCCAGAGGGTGAGCACGCTCTACCACTATGGGACAGTTTAGTTGGCACACCCTGAGACAGTCTCGTTTTCCAATTGTTTGTTTTAGTAGCGTGAATCATTCCTGTTCACACTGAGGGGAAGAGCGGAATAATTGAAGGAATTAATCAGAGCCTCGCGCTTATCAACTGTGGAAGGAGGGGCTTCCAGCGAGGTGCGGATTTCATTGGCCTTGTCAGGCATGATTGTAGATCTTTCAACCAAAGTCGCGAGAGTGCGACTCCCCATAGTATGTTGTACTAAAGTTGACTGACTGAAAGGGAACAACTTTTGTTGTGTCATGATCATGAAATAATTATCTTGTGATAACGACAAAGCAACTTCTGTTATGTCGTGATCATGAGATAAATAAGTTGTGATCTCAACATAACAAGGGAATATCAAATATACAATACTACACAAAAACTGTAGTATTTCAATCTACTAGTCATAAGTGTACTGGGTTAAAGGGATTCAATCAAATTACAAAATTACATATTGGTGAACTATCCCTTTAAGAATGGCAAAAAAGTCCTAAGCTAAATAAAATGAACATGGTGATACAAGGATCAAAGACCATTAGCCAACCAAATCAATGTGACGATGTTCATTGGAGACTCTTAAAGCAACAGTGAATCAGAGAATGGGTGACAGACTGCCAAAGGACTAAGCCATCCATTCCCCCAGATGCTTACACTGATATATTTAGAGTCTGAAAAGAACTCAAAGCCGAGCACATGTATCAAATCGTCTAACACCATTTAAATTAAACTAAGAGCATAAGTAAATCGTATGTAACATCAGGCACTGTTGTGATGGAAATTAGTCTGGAATCCAGAAGGCCACATAGATTTTTAGCTTCTTTCTGGAGTTTCTCTCCCCATTCTAACCTTGAAAGCAGCTTAGCGGGCCACTTGTAAACTTGCTTACTGGAAAGGGCATGTAAGGAAATGCTGGGCCAAAGAAGGAAAGGACACTCCTGTGGATAAGATTGATTAACTAGGGCAGTGCTGTTTCTAGGCACAAGTGACATAAACATATGCTTAGGGCACCGCTGCCACTAGGGACCCCCAACCATGAAGGAAGGGCCTCAACTTACTGTTAGTTAGGATAGTAGAATACACAACGAGCAATTTCAAAATTTGGTAGTGCATCATCAGTTTTCCTCTTGTTATGTCAGGTATTGACAGTCACCCAATTAGTCCATGTCAGCTAACATTTTATAAGTTAGTCTACCCAGCTTTCTAAACCTTGTAATAATCATGGCCCGAATTACATGCAAGGCACCTGCCCAAGGGCCCTGACCTCCAGGGGGCCCCAATGATTTTGTTAGTTACTCTCACTCAGATATCATATGAACATGGCATAAGTCATGGCAAAATGTGTAGAATGGCAGAACATTTACTTTAGAACTGAAAAAAATCCACTCCATCTCATGTCAGAATGTGTGGAACTGCAGGAAATCAGCATTAAAACTGCAACGAATGCAACGATTCAACAAGTAACTCCATTGCTTTTCTTTGAAGTTTACTGTGGTATTTGTTCTCCAACCTTTCCCCCAAATAATAGCAATGTAATAACACAAGAATAGTGTAATTTGTATTGGACTACTGTGTGGAGTTGGCAAATCTGTCATGGTGACTGCTTCGCAGGGCCACCAACCCATATCTACAGAGGAAAGTATATTCTATTGAATCCATTGGCTTCTATAGAAGTTGTGATTGTTTCACCAGCCATCAGTGCTCTGTCTATGTGTGTCTGAAGTATGTGTTGTTGTTGTGTCTTGCTGGTGACAAAACCAATTTCCCCGGGTGGGATTAATAAAGTTTATTCAATTCAATTCAAGGCTCACCTCTCAGAGCAGGCAGCATTGAGCGGTCCTTCCTGTCGTCACATTTGTTACATTCACTGAAGTAGAGCAACAGGAAGACATCCACCAGCACCCAGACCAGCGAAGTGGTAAGCACCACCTTACAGTAGACAAACCTCCGCATCGCCCTCTACGTGACGTGGTGTTGGGGAGGAATCAGCAGGCGGGCCCCTGACAGAGAGCAGGAACTCAAACCAGCGAAGGGGAGATTGAGCGTGGGGCACACAGGGACATCATCCCGCTAGAGATGAGAGCAAAACCAAAAAACATGGTTAGATAGAGAACTTTAACAAACGTACAGAAGTAAACTTCACTTATGGAATGTTAAGATTGAACATTGGGACAATGACACTGAAGAGAACTAGACTGTTGAATTAAGTGATTCCACCATACAGCTTCCACCGCTTACTTCCTTTGAACATGTACAGGTAACTGCCAAAATAAAGGAAACAACAACATAAAGTGTTTTAATAGGGTGTTGAGCCAGAACAGCTTCAGTGGCTGGAACTCTATTGGAGGGATGTGGCACCATTCTTCCAGAGAAATTCCATAATTTGGTGTTTTGTTGATGGTGGTAGAAAACGCTGTCTCAGGCACTGCTCCAGAATCTCCCATAAGTGTTTAGTTGGGCTGAGATATGGTGACTGAGACAGCCAGGGCATATGGTTTACATTGTTTGCTCACCAAACAATTTCAGTCACCACTCGTGCCCTGGGGATAGGGGCATTGTTATCTTATGGGGGCATAGCCATGGTAGCCAAAATAATGGCCTGTCCAGCACTTTTATACATGACCCTAAGCCTGATGGGATGTTAATTGCTTAATTAACTCAGGAACCACACCTGTGTGGAAATGTAACTAGTGCCCATGGTAGCAAGATCAGGGAGTGCATAATTTAATAAACAAATGAACAAAACAAGAAACACAAACAAAGCACAGACAGGAAACGGAAACAGAAACAATACCGCATGGGGAAGGTACCAAAGGGAGTGACATACAGTTGAAGTCGGAAGTTGACATACACCTTAGCCAAATATATTTAAACTTTCACAATTCCTGACATACATTCCCTGTCTTAGGTCAGTTAGGATCACCACGTTATTTTAAGAATGTGAAATGTCAGAATAACAGTAGAGAGAATGATTTATTTCAGCTTTTATTTCTTTCATCACATTCCCAGTGGGCCAGAAGTTTACATACACTCAATTAGTATTTGGTAGCATTGCCTTTAAATTGTTTAACAACGGTCAAATGTTTTGCGTAACCTTCCACAAGCTTCCCACAGTAAGTTGGGTGCATTTTGGCCCATTCCTCCTGACAGAGCTGGTGTAACTGAGTCAGGTTTGTAGGCCTCCTTGCTCGCACATGCTTTTTCAGTTCTGCCCACACATTTTCTATGGGATTGAGGTCAGGGCTTTGTGATGGCCACTCCAATATCTTGACTTTGTTGTCCTTAAGCCATTTTGCCACAACTTTGGAAGTATGCTTGGGGTCATTGTCCATTTGGAAGACCCATTTGCGACCAACCTTTAACTTCCTGACTGATGTCTTGAAATGTTGCTTCACTATATCCACATCATTTTGCTTCCTCGTGATGCCATCTATTTTGTGAAGTGCACCAGTCCCTCCTGCAGCAAAGCTGCCCCACAACATGATGCTGCCACCCCTGTGCTTCACGGTTGGGATGGTGTTCTTTGGCTTCCAAGCCCCCCCCCCCTTTTTCCTCCAAACATAACAATGGTCATTATGGCCAAACAGTTCTATTTTTGTTTCATCAGACCAGAGGACATTTCTCCAAACAGTACGATCTTTGTCCTCATGTGCAGTTGCAAACCGTAGTCTGGCCTTTTTATGGAGGTTTTAGAGCAGTGGCTTCTTCCTTGCTGAGTGGCCTTTCAGGTTATGTCAATATAGAACTTGTTTTACTGTGGATGAAGATACTTTTGTACCTGTTTCCTCCAGCATCTTTACGAGGTCCTTTGCTGTTGTTCTGGGATTGATTTGTACTTTTAGCACCAAAGTATGTTCATCTCTAGGAGACAGAACGCGTTTCCTTCCTGAGCGGTATGACGGCTGCGTGGTCCCATGGTGTTTATACTTGCGTACTATTGTTTATACAGATGAACGTGGTACCTTCAGGCGTTTTGAAATTGCTCCCAAGGATGAACCAGACTTTTTTTCTGAGGTCTTGGCTGATTTCTTTTGATTTTCCCATGATGTCAAGCAAAGAGGCACTGAGTATGAAGGTAGGCCTTGAAATACATCCACTGGTCCCTATCCAATTGACTCAAATGATGTCAATTAGCCTATCAGAAGCTTCTAAAGCCATGACATCATTTTCGGGAATATTCCAAGCTGTTTAAAGGCGCAGTCAAGTTAGTGTTAACTTCTGATCCACTGGAATTGTGGAAAACGGTGAATTATAAGTGAAATAATCTGACTGTAAACAATTGTTGGAAAAATGACTTGTGTCATGCACAAAGTAGATGTCCTAACTGACTTGCCAAAACTATAGTTTGTCAACAAGAAATTTGTGGAGTGGTTGAAAAATGAGTTTTAATGACTCCAATCTAAGTGTATGTAAACTTCCAACTTCAACTGTATATAGGGAAGGTAATCAGGGAGGTGATGGAGTCCAGGAGAGTCTGATGACGCGCAAGTGCGCGTAACGATGGTGACAGGTGTGCGCCATAACGAGCAGCCTGGTGACCTAGAGGCGGGAGAGGGAGCACACGTGACAGGAAGCAACTGCTTTCAATATACTTTGTATCCCTCATTTACTCAAGTGTTTCCATTAATTGGGCAGTTACCTGTACATTTTGTATGGAACATAGTTGTTGACGATGACTTAGTATTTTTACAGTTCAGTGGAAAGCAGCAAGCTAATTCCTCCCTCAGAGAGTCTGCATATCCTCTCTGGTGTTATTGGCTGCTTTGCCTGGACCAGGCAGATAGATTTCAGTCCAATGAGAATGTATGTGGGGAACAGAAATCTCAATGGAATTAAATTAATGCCTCACTAGTATTCAACATGAAAAACACCATTATTTGCTCTGGAATATGACTTTCTCTGACTGGAATTATAGGCTTACAGTCAGAGGCAACAAGCTGCATTCAATTCAGCCTGTATGAAACCGTGTGCATGCCAATTTACAAAGGAGCTTCCAGACAAGACAGTTCTATAAGAAGCAGCTGTCAGAAGACAACAAAATGGAGACATTATTCATAATATGAACCATTACATACAGTTGAAGTCGGAAGTTTACATACACCTTAGCCAAATACATTTAAACTCAGTTTTTCACAATTCCTGACATTTAATCACAGTAAAAAATCCCTGTCTTAGATCAGTTAGGATCACCACAGTATTTTAAGAAGGTAAAATGTCAGAAAAATAGTAGAGAGAATGATTTATTTCAGCTTTTATTTCTTTCATCACATTCCCAGTGGGTCAAAAGTTGACATACACTCAATTAGTATTTGTTAGCACTGCCTTTTAAATTGTTTAACTTGGGTCAAACGTTTTGGGTAGCCTTCCACAAGCTTCCCACAATAAGTTGGGTGAATTTTGGCCCATTCCTCCTGACAGAGCTGGTGTAACTGAGTCAGGTTTGAGGCCTCCTTGCTCGCACACGCTTTTTCATTTCTGCACACAAATGTTCTATTGAATTGAGGTCAGGGCTTTGTGATGGCCACTCCAATACCTTGACTTCGTTGTCCTTAAGCCATTTTGCCACAACTTTGGAAGTATGCTTGGGGTCATTGTCCATTTGGAAGACCCATTTGCGACCAACCTTTAACTTCCTGACTGATGTCTTGAGATGTTGCTTCAATATATCCACATAATTTTCCTTCCTCATGATGCCATCTATTTTGTGAAGTGCACCAGTCCCTCCTGCAGCAGTGGCTTCTTCCTTGCTGAGCGGCCTTTCAGGTTATGTCGATATAGGACTTGTTTTACTGTGGATGAAGATACTTTTGTACCTGTTTCCTCCAGCATCTTTACAAGGTCCTTTGCTGTTGTTCTGGGATTGATTTGCACTTTTCTCACCAAAGTACGTTCATCTCTAGGAGACAGAACGCATCTCCTTCCTTAGCGGTATGATGGCTGTGTGGTTCTATGGTTTTTAGACTTGCGTACTACTGTTTATACAGATGAATGTGGTACCTGCAGGCATTTGGAAATTGCTCCCAAGGATGAACCAGACTTTTTTTTCTGAGGTCTTGGCTGATTTCTTTTGATTTTCCCATGATTTTAGGCCTTGAAATACATCCACTGGTACATCTCCAATTGACTCAAATTATGTCAATTAGCCTATCAGAAGCTTCTGATAGGAATTGTGATACAGTGAATTATAAGTGAAATAATCTGTCTGTAAACAATTGTTGGAAAAATGACTTGTGTCATGCACAAAGTAGATGTCCTAACCGACTTGCCAAAACTATAGTTTGTCAACAAGAAATTTGTGGAGTGGTTGAAAAAACTAGTTTTAATGACTCCAACCTAAAAGTATGTAAACTTCCGACTTCAACTGTAGCTACCTGACAACAAGTCCGGCAAGATAGCTTAGATCACAACTCAAATAGAACATGCTATATTTTCCTTCTACAAATGTCAATCTCCAATCCTATTTAACAATGTACAGTAAGGCTCGTGTGACTGAAACATTTTCACTTCTGCCTATGATACTGTACCTTTACATTATTGTAAAGAAATATGATGCCAAAGTCTTCAATTTTTATTTTGGGATGCAAGGAGGCCATAATGACATAATAGACTATCAAATATTTTATGTCTTACACACAAAATCTAGTATTGGACTATGGTGCATTGAGTTTCTATAAACTCGATGACCTAACCACACAAAAAGAACACGTGTGTGTGTGTGTGTGTGAGCATGTTTGTGTGTTTGTGTGTACGTGCGTGTCATTGCATTTCTGTTTACCCGCATCCTCCAATATGCTCAAGGCCCCATGCCAATGGGTGATTCGTCCTTCTAGGCTCCTCCCCACAACATCTGACTGATCTCATGTCCGTATCATTCTCCTGCAGCATAGGGCAGTGTAGTGTTGTCTTTGTACTACCAGCATCATCTCTGCTCTCTGTCTATGTCCATCCCAGTAGATGATTAGCCTTCCCTGGGCTAACTGTTGCCTCATCCAAAAACAAGCCAGGGTGTTACCGTAAACAAAAACAAAAGTACAGTATGTTACCGAAAATGTCAAAGTAACTTTTGGTTGAACTGTCATAAGTAGGCCTACAAATCTTAACCAGATGCGTAGGCTTTCTAAGATTGGACACTACCCCCAAATGGCTTCGAGAATAACAGTCCAATAAAAGAAAGACTCCCTTGTGTGCAATGTTGTCATCAGTCGCAAAGGACTTTCCCAAACCATACAAATGTATACCCATGTATAGATTTTGGTGATAAGGTATTCAGATCTAAATATAATCCTGTATTTCAAAAACTCCATGAATCTGCTTAAAATCCAAGACACCAACACCTAGTAACACTGGGCATGGAACCTTACTTACACTACTTTCACCATATTGAATTTGATGGTAATTTCTGCTAACAAAAAATCTGATTATGTCTGCTGCGTTTCTGCTCGACCATCTGCTTGGTACTGTCGAGTGCTATGTTTGGGTCTGGTGCCACCAACTAGGCTGGAGGCGACGCTAGCGTTCCCCTCTGAAGCGGCTGGGTCATTAGTCCAACCATCTGCACAGATTAATATTTCCTGTCTGTTGAGCAGTGCACTGCAACAAGGTCTCTCCCTTCATTACTAGAGTGTGCAGCTCTCCTTAAATTTTTTAAGTGTGCTACTCTGCTAGCCAGCACCTCGACTAAATAGGTGTGCGTTTCTTTTGCCTCGCTAGCTAGCCAGTTAATATAACTTGTTTTTTCTAAATGTACAGTGAGGGGAAAAAAGGATTTGATCCCCTGCTGATTTTGTACGTTTGCCCACTGACAAAGAAATGATCAGTCTATAATTTTAATGGTAGGTTTATTTGAACAGTGAGAGACAGAATAACAACAAAAAAAATCCAGAAAAACGCATGTGAAAAATGTTATAAATTGATTTGCATTTTAATGAGGGAAATACGTATTTGACCCCTCTGCAAAACATGACTTAGTACTTGGTGGCAAAACCCTTGTTGGATTTTGTCCCACTCCTCTTTGCAGATCTTCTCCAAGTCATTACGGTTTCGAGGCTGACGTTTGGCAACTAGAACCTTCAGCTCCCTCCACAGATTTTCTATGGGATTAAGGTCTGGAGACTGGCTAGGCCACTCCAGGACCTTAATGTGCTTCTTCTTGAGCCACTCCTTTGTTGCCTTGGCCGTGTGTTTTGGGTCATTGTCATGCTGGAATACTCCTCCACGACCCATTTTCAATGCCCTGGCTGAGGGAAGGAGGTTCTCACCCAAGATTTGACGGTACTTGGCCCCGTCCATCGTCCCTTTGATGCGGTGAAGTTGTCCTGTCCCCTTAGCAGAAAAACACCCCCAAAGCATAATGTTTCCACCTCCATGTTTGACGGTGTTCTTGGGGTCATAGGCAGCATTCCTCCTCCTCCAAACACGGCGAGTTGAGTTGATGCCAAAGAGCTCCATTTTGGTCTCATCTAACCACAACACTTTCACCCAGTTGTCCTCTGAATCATTCAGATGTTCATTGGCAAACTTCAGACAGGCATGTATATGTGCTTTCTTGAGCAGGGGGACCTTGCGGGCGCTGCAGGATTTCAGTCCTTCATGGCGTAGTGTGTTACCAATTGTTTTCTTGGTGACTATGGTCCCAGCTGCCTTGAGATCATTGACAAGATCCTCCCGTGTAGTTCTGGGCTGATTCCTCACCTTTCTCATGATCATTGCAACTCCACGAGGTGAGATCTTGCATGGAGCCCCAGGCCGAGGGAGGTTGACAGTTCTTTTGTGTTTCTTCCATTTGCGAATAATCGCACCAACTGTTGTCACCTTCTCACCAAGCTGCTTGGCGATGGTCTTGTAGCCTATTCCAGGCTTGTGTAGGTCTACAATCTTGTCCCTGACATCCTTGGAGAGCTCTTTGGTCTTGGCCATGGTGGAGAGTTTGGAATCTGATTGATAGATTGTTTCTGTGGACAGGTGTCTTTTATACAGGTAACAAGCTGAGATTAGGAGCACTCCCTTTAAGAGTGTGCTCCTAATCTCAGCTCGTTACCTGTATAAACGACACCTGGGAGCCAGAAATCTTTCTAATTGAGAGGGGGTCAAATACTTATTTCCCTCATTAAAATGCAAATCAATTTATAACATTTTTCACATGCGTTTTTCTGGATTTTTTTGTTGTTATTCTGTCTCTCACTGTTCAAATAAACCTACCATTAAAATTATAGACTGATCATTTCTTTGTCAGTGGGAAAACGTACAAAATCAGTAGGGGATCAAATACTTTTTTCCCTCACTGTATGTTAGAATGTTATGAAAACAACATTAATCTGCTGTTGACATCAAGATATGATTTAAGAGCACTACTTAGCTCTAAAAGTGGTTAGTAACTTTGGCTGCATGCTGACAGTGCATTCAGAGCCATCCAGTGGCTAGCCACACTACAACCTTAATTTTACCAGGTTCCTGTGTAGCAACTGTAATGACAGTCCACCACAACATACCAGGGGTAGTCTGTGTTTAATATCATTGTGTATTAAAAACACAGTTTGAGATCATTGTGAGGGGATTTCACCAGTGTTGGGAATTGGGCTTCCTGGGAAAATGTTGTCCGAGGTTGCAACAGTAACCAAGGGGGCCGGGGCTCAGTGAAGGGTCACTTAAGGTCTAATGTTCTCTACCAATTCTGACTGGTTTATTCTTAGATCACAAACACAGAGTTATCTGAAGTACTTGAGTACAATCCAGAAGCAGACTGAACTTCTGTCTCGTGTATGTGAAATCAGCACAAATCATCCAGCGTTGGGCCTTCAGGATACAGGAAATGACTTTCAGGATGGACTATACAGCTGATACTCTTAAATCTGTCCATCGCTCAAATCCAATGGGTTGCTGTGACAACTTAAATAACAATGGGAAGAGGTGTGCTGTGCTACTAAAGTACATGAGGGAACACTTCAGTGTCATATCTATTGGAAACACTTCTTTAGTATATGCAGGGCTGCCAAACCCTCATCCTGGAGATCTACCGTCCTGTAGGTTCATTGTATATACTCACAAAAAGCTCATTTCTCTCACATTTTGTGCACAAATTTGTCTACATCCCTGTTAAGTGAGCATTTCTCCTTTGCCAAGATAATCCATCCACCTGAAAGGTGTGCATATCAAGAAGCTAATTAAACATAATGAATCGTACACAGGTGCACCTTGTGCTGGGGTTCATAAAAGCTGATGCTGGGGTTCATAAAATGTGCAGTTTTGTTACATAACACAATACCATAGATGTATCAGGGAGCATGCAATTGGCATGCTGACTGCAGGAATGTCCACCAGCTGTTGCCAGATAATTTTATGATCATTTCTCTACCATAAGCCGCCTCCAACATAATTTTAGAGAATTTTGCAGTAAGTCCACGTGTAACCACGCCACGTGTAACCATGTCACGTGTAACCACACCAGCCCAGGACTTCCACATCCGGCTTCATCACTTGCAGGATCATCTGAGACCAGCCACCCAGACAGCTGATGAAACTATGTATTATTTATGTCTGTAATAAAGCCCTTTTGTGGGGGAAAACTCATTCTGATTCGCTGGGCCTGGTTCCCCAGTGGGTGGGCCTGGCTCCCCAGTGGATGGGCCTATGCCCTCCCAGGCCCACCCATGGCAGCGCCCCCTGCCCAGTCATGTGAAATCCATAGATTAGGGCCTAATTTATTTATTTCAATTGACTGATTTCCTTATATGAACTGTAACTCAGTAAAACAGTTGAAATTGTAGCAAAATACATTTATGTAATCTCGTGAGATCAGCATGGTCATACAAGGCTATGCTTTGTTATAGTTGGACTTAAAACCTACAGGACGGTAAATCTCTAGGAAGAGGGTTGGTCAACCCTGGTGTAATATAAGTATAGTACCACTCTATTGATTAAGACCATTATAAAGTGAGAGACAACCCACAGGGTGTGAAATGGTGGAAAGCCAAGGACACACTCCTTTCACTCAGCAACTGACAGATAGAGGCTAAAGGGAATATATTGATTCTCATCTGTTGTTTTTTACATCTGAACTGATCTAAAGACACCTTGTCCATAACAAATAGGCTAAGTGAGACGTAACTTGTTGACCTGTTTTAGAACCAACCCACTGTAGGCTACTACTCCTCAGGGCCGGCGTTATTGGTGGGCATTAGGAGGCCTGGCCCACCCTACTGTACCTCCTTGCCTGCCCAAATAAAATACTGAAATATTGATAATTTATTTGACAGAGACGTACGCGGAAAGAAAGACGCGTCAATCTCAGATAAAGCATCGGATCGAGCGAAACAGCGCCCCTCTGTCTGTATGTGTAGACCATGTATCTGATGCTGTCTGGACAAAAAGAGTATGGCATGTCCTACTTTTTCTGGCCAGACAGCATCAGATACATGGGCTTTATAGTAAAACAGAGGAGCGCTGTTTTGTAAAATCTGTCTAGAATTCGTTTCTATGGGCATAAGATATATGCACACTAGTGGAGGCTGCTGAGGGGAGAATGGCTCATAATAATGGACGGAACGCAGAAAATGGAATGACATTATATAGGCCTACAGATCTCTGGTTACAGGCAAAATTATATAATTACTCCTGTCTAAATAAAATCATTAAAAATACTTCACCAGAGAGCATGACAGCCATGGAGGATCATTAGCTTCTTATATAGCTGTGGGGCCTCCCAAGTGGCGCAGCGGTCTAAGGCGTCACTACAGACCAGGGTTCAATCCCGGGCTGTATCACAACCGACCGTGATCGGGAGTCCCATAGGGAGGCGCACGATTGTCCCAACGTCGTCTGGGTAAGGGGAGGGTTTGGCCGGGTGGGTTTTACTTGGCTCATTGCGCTCTAGCGACTCCTTTTGGTGGGCTGGGCACCTGCAGGCTGACCTCAGTCGTTAGGCGAACGGTGTTTCCGCCAACAGATTGGTGCGGCTGGCTTCCGGGCTAAGAGGGCGGGTGTTAAGAAGCGCGGTTTGGCGGGTCATGTTTCAGAGAACGCATGACTTGACCTTCACCTCCTGAGCCGGTTGGGGAGTTACAGCGATGAGGCAAGATCAAAATTGGGGAGAGAAAGGGGGTAAAATAAAAAAAAAATTAAATACAAATGTTTTTTTTGCTATGTATTGTTTCAAATCACAAGTGCGTAGGCCTATGCCTATTTGGGAAGCCTGCAATTTGGGCAGTGTGCGTGGCAATAGGGCTAGCTGATTATTGAGTTGCTGCTGTCAGTGAAAAGCATCTCTAATGTGTGAAGACAATGTGTCTTGAGTTTCATTTTAAATGTTGAGGCAAGAAGAAGGGGAGGTATGTAGTGAAGATATGGCCTGTCTCTCTCCAGATTGCATGCACTCAGCTCTCCAGAATTGGCTCAGCTGTCTCCCACCAATTCTTGAGCATTCATTGTGTGAATTGTTTGCCCCTTGATTGGTTATTTTGATCAATTCCCCATTACATATGTCACCAGTAGGCTTAGTAAATGTACCACTAATCTCCATCATTTGGTTACACTAATTCATGTTAATACATGTATTAATGACAGTAATTTAATGTAACCATTCTCATTCTCCAAGTGGAAATGTTTGAAGGGTTCACAACCTGCTACATTTGTGAGAAACTAGTTTTGGTTTATTTCATAACCATCATTTACAAATTTTGATTTGGTTTCTGATTGTCTTAATTAACTCACCACGTCCATAACTAATAAGCTTTGCTTCTCATTCATGTTTTCTTCAGCTCAAACAGTAAGTCAATGAAGTCTCTTTATATTCAGTGGAACGTCATAAAAAAACAGCTGTCTGTCCGGAGCTCACTGGCGCGGGAAACTCTGAGGGCCGGACTAGGCTGGTTGATACAATGTAGCACTTCACATAGTGATAGCTCAAGAAGACAGACAGAAAGGGAGGCAGACAGGCGGGGTAGAGAGATTAATGAAAGAACCTGCATTTTTTCATCAGGATATTTTCTAGTGTTTTTATTTGTCTCTTTTAGGCCTATGTATTTTAATTAGTTGACTATGTAAGTTATAGGCCTACTGCTGTATTGGCCTGGGCTATAGGCTATCTCTGAGTTCCATGCGCTCATTTCTTTAGTCGCCAATGGATCAGGGTGTATCAATGTGTCCATTTGGTAGAGGCTGGTGCTCTTGCATTAGTTGAATTTGAACTTTTAGATTTGTATCATTTTAATTCAATTTTTATGATTAACCACGTGACAATGATTTTGAGAAAGGAAAATGTTATTAATGAAATGAAACTGTTCCACAAAAATGCCCATATGAATATAATCAGAACTGGCATGCAGATAGTTATAAATGGTAGGATAAATTGTAGACTTCCCCAAACTTGAAACTCAAGAGCAGCTTTGAGTCTTTACTATAACACCCATAAAAAAATGAGGTCACTTGAAAAATACATGCCTGCCTATAGAAATCAAATGTCCATCCAACTGATTCGTTCTGGCGCCGTCCCTGCTACTTCTTTACTGTTACCAATGCCTCACTGACGGGTTTGGTTCAATTTAATACAAGGCATCCTACTCAGGAAGTAAACTGAAATTCCAATGAAATAATTGAAGGCCATCTACTTTCAATTACTGTTCATTAAGCGCAAAAAGAGAAGCGCTGTATGTTCAAGATTTTTCAATTTTCGGATTTAAAATTTAAATCACTTTTTGAATTGCCTGACTTCGAATTGACCACAACCCTAAGTCACACCTATATCTCTAGAAGTAAATTACTACCATATTGTATGACTACATTTTATCCATGATATCTGACCTCCACGATAATCCAGTCATTATGATGGATGAGTAGGCTATACACTTCAAAAAGCTGCAGAAGTAAAGGTGTAGCCTATATCCAGGCTACAACTTTGGCCTGCTTTCTACAGCCAAGACTAAGATATTCTAATTGGAATCCTAGTAACAATGTTACAACAAATGTTGCAAATATGTATTAGTATTCAATCAAACAAGAATACCCAAATGTCTTGTAATATCTAATTGACAGTCTAGACTTAATATATAAATGGAACACTAGGCTATATTCCAAACGAACATTTCTTCTGTAGCCACCTTATGACATTGTCTGAATGCTGAAAGATGAAAACACGTCATTCATAAAATGTAATTTTGTAGGCTACAGTAAAAATAACAAAACTTCAATACTTACAGAAAATACGTATTCTGTGAATCAATAAATGCAACGATGAAGTCTCTACTGCCAACAACATGTTGCATTGGGTTAACAACCCTAATAGCCTAATTCACAAATAATTTTTGATTGCTTGAAATGGTAGGCCTATTAGGCTACTTCGATGTTACTCTATTTAAATCAAAGAATCAATCCAAAGGTCCCGCAGACAGGAAACCTATATATGAATGAAGAGCATAATGTCACGTCCCTATGATGTTGCTGGTTGGCAACCGTTATTGCTTGATATCTATTACTCCTTGTCCCTCTTCAGAATGCACTGCAGTCGTCACGACCCGTACCGATACATTGTAAACGAGTTCCCTTGCATTCTATTTGATATGCAGCGCAAATGATGTATTTGGATCCACCTATTCTCCGAAAGAATCATATATAGCCGGGTAACCACAGATGAACAAGCGATACGTTCTGGTACAATCTACATGAAAGCAGTACTGGCAAATGTAATTTTTGTCATCCGTGGTTGGCTGTAAGTCTTGTCGATCATAAAGCCCTGCTCATAGCACCAAGGGCGTCTGGTAAATGTATTTCTCTCCGTGTCCATCACATGGGAAATAGCCTACGCACAATACTCAAATACTGTACATACACTTTCCTAATGTTGAGTTTCATATGAATGATATGTTGGCTATCTGAAAATGTGAGTACTGTAGTTTATACACAGTTAATTATTAGTAAAAATGTAGGCTGTATAAATCATGAATAAATAGTTATAACTCGTTGGTTGAAATTGTGTGACTGTAGTTGGGTGCTTCCTGAGTAATAGCTCAATATAGCCTATATGAATAATAATAATAATCATAATTATATGCCAGTTAAACCTAGATAAATATAACACATTTTGCACATTACAAACCAATATTACCCAGAATAATTCATAATTTCTCATTCTGGCCTTGATTATGATCACAACAAAACTGAATTGATATACAGATAATGTGTTGAGTATGCCAGCTTTGCAACCTAGACTTTCTTGGCACAGCTCTGTTCTCATACAACGGTGTAGCTTTTCTACATCAAATAGTATAAAACACTGCCATCTGCTGATGATTTACCGGTAGTTGCGAACCAGGGATGGCCAGAGGTGTAGCCTAAAATATGACTAATCCTGTTCAAGTGTCTATTGTCCCAATAATGGAACATTCAGTCATCTTTCAGCTTCCAAAACACATTACATTTATAAGTATTTTAAAAGTCAGGCATTCATATCAATACAGAAAATGTACAGTAGGCTAGGTCTTAGAGCTATACATTGGGCATAATAATTTAAAAGATATGCATAGTTCAGACCAGAATTGTCCCTTTGCCAAAGAATACCAAGGTAACCTGCCTAAATGGCTGCCAACCCGTAGCACTCACGTCTGTAGCCATGAAGTGCTTTGAAAGGCTGGTCAACACCATTATCCCAGAAACCCTAGACCCACTCCAATTTGCATACCGACCCCAACAGATCCACAGATGACGCAATCTCTATTGCACCACACTGCCCTTTCCCACCTGGACAAAAGGAACACCTACTGGAGAATGCTATTCATTGACTACAGCTCAGCGTTCAACACCATAGTGCCATCAAAGCTCATCACTAAGCTAAGGATCCTGGGACTAAACACCTCCCTCTGCCACTGGATCCTGGACTTCCTGACAGACCGCCCCCAGGTGGTAAGGGTAGGTAACAACACATCTGCCACGCTGATCCTCAACACGGGGTCCCCTCAGGGGGTTTGCAGACGACACAACTGTGGTAGGCCTGATCACCGACAACGGTGAGACAGCCTACAGGGAGAAGGTCAGAGACCTGGCAGTGTGGTGCCAGGATAACAACTTCTCCCTCAACGTGATCAAGACTAAGGAGATGATCGTGGACTACAAGAAAAGGAGAGCCGAGCGCAGACCCCATTCTCATCAATGGGGCTGTAGTAGAGCAGGTTGAGAGCTTCAGGTTCCTTGGTGTCCACATCACCAGCAAACTATCATGGTCCAAACACCAAGACAGTTGTGAAGAGGGCAAGACAAAGCCTAGTCCCCCTCAGGAAACTGAAAAGATTTGGCATGGGTCCTCAGATCCTCAAAAAAAAAAAAAGTTATACAGCTGCACCATCGTGAGCATCCTGACTGGTTGCATCACCGCCAGCTATGGCAACTGCTTGGCCTCCAGCCGCAAGGCACTACAGATGGTAGTGCGTACGGCCCAGTACATCACTGGGGCCAAGCTTCCTACCATCCAGGACCTCTATACCAGGCGGTGTCAGAGGAAAGCCCTAAAAAATTGCCAAAGACTCCAGACACTGTAGTCATAGATAGTTCTCTCTGCTACCGCACGGCAAGGGGTACCGGAGCGCCAAGTCTAGGTCCAAAAGGCTTCTTAACAGCTTCTGCCCCCCGTAGGACTCCTGAACACAGCTAGTCAGGTGGCTGCCCAGACCCCCTCAATTGCCTCGACTGGTCTGTGCCCCCGCATGTTGACTCTGTGCCAGTACCCCCAGTATATGGCCTTGTTACTGTTATTTTATTGTTGCTCTTTAATTATTTGATATTTTTCTATTTGCTTCTTTTTTTTCTATATATTTTTTTTACTTCAGTTTATTTTAGTTAATATTTTCTTAACACTTATTTTTCTTAAAAACTGCATTGTTGGTTAAGGGCTTGTAAGTAAGCATTTCACTGTAAGGTCCACACCCCTCTACACCTGTTGTATTCAGCACGTGTGACAAATAACATTTTATTTATTTGATTTTATTTGAATTGATGCGTTTGGATGTAATTGGAAAACGAAAATGCATGCAGGTGAATCCTTAAATGGTTTATAAATAATTCACATTTATACATTTAATTAATTAATTAATGTTAGATATTCTACATGACATCCACTAGATGTCAATAAAAGTATTGATCATAACATGCACTTGATTTAGCTTGCCAGAAGCGCAAGGATGACAGAGTTTGGCCTTCGCGTCCATTAGGACCAATGGAATGATTCCAAAATAAAAGCAACAACCCTGACTACCCGACGTGTCGTGCGAGCTAGATCAAGCACATTCTGTCTACATCTGAAATTAGAGTTTAAGAATGCGGGTCCGACAGTGGTAAAGACTGTGATGGTCGGCTACAATAAATATTTGCCCAACTACATCATAAAAAAACATAGCGCTATTGGAAATGTAATCCAAAGTGTCACGTTTTCACCAAATTGCATGTCTTTTTCCCATTAATGGAATGGATGGAATGGGCAGGTGCATGGGCTCCCGAGTGGCGCAGCATCTCAGTGCAAGCGTGTCATCTCAGTGCAAGCGGTTCGAATCCAGGCTGTATCACGGATAGGCTGTCATTGTAAATAAGAATTTGTTCTTAACTGACTTCCCTAGTTAAAAAAGAAATCGTTTTCAGCCATACAATTACGCATAGTTCATGCTCATGGCGGCGCTATTGCTGTATGCTCTTGGAAAACAGCAGTCTCCTGTGCGTTTTGAAATGGTTTCACCCAACCAGGTATAATAACCACGGGTTGCTGTAAGTAACACCGTAAATGCACTGAGGCTGTGAAGAGGGAACTTGGAAACGTCTAGTAATGCGACGCCAAAGCAGACTGATAGACACCAGAACAAATATAGGCCTACCTCATTTAAAGGTGTTTATTCACTAATCATATTTTTCTGCAGTTGTGGGGAATTTCTCTGGATTTTTTTATCAAGTGTTCTTTTGGCTCTTATTTGTTGTGCCAACTGAAAATTGAAAAGTGGAGATGAATTCTACCGCTTTCAATCAAACGGACAGTGCAGGACTTTTCAATAAGACTGAAGATCTATTTTGCTGTAACTTTTCATCAGTGGTGACTGATAATGGCTTCGTGGCGGCGACTCCGGATGAGAGAAGTCTCTTCCTCATGAGAGTTGTCCAGATAGCAGTTATGTGCGTGTTATCGCTCACGGTGGTTTTCGGTATATTCTTTTTGGGCTGCAATCTTCTCATCAAGTCAGAGGGAATGATCAACTTTTTGGTGACGGACAGAAGACCATCCAAAGAGGTAGAAGCAGTCATTGTTGGTGCATATTAGTAGCCTAAAGGGCGCTTTGGGAGACTTTGTCAAAATGACTTGTCCTACCACTGATTCCCAGATGATGAATCCACTTTTCACCAACAGCAGAGACAGAGACAGAGATACATGAATGGTCAAGTATCCACATAAGAACCAGTTTCTATTGTTCTGTTCTCGACAGTTGGCGAAAATGTAGGACAGAACTGGCCTATACTTAGACACTGTAGACACGCACATATCCAATAATTAGCCGAAATTAGCTCTCACTTTTTGACAAACACTCATGTAATTTAATATCTAGACGCTCTCTAATTGTTATAGCCTTTTTGTCAAAGTAACAATATATTTTTACTTCAAATACTGTCTCATATTGCTAAAGCAATGGGGATGAATGAATGTTTGAAAAATGCATATTGTATGTGTTTTTGCATACATGCAAGACAGAATAATGATTTAATCAATGTGCCTAACGCGTTTCCTATTGAACATTTGTACATAATGAGTGGTTAAATGCATGAACGTTGGAGATATAACAATACAACAACAACAACACTAGCTTTGTTTATTGGAATAAATTAATCCCCTAATTATGTTCAAGTTTTTTCCCTTTTGATTGATTCAGCATTTCCATCAATCTGTTCTCCGTGTTAATTTGAGACAATCATGGCTACAGTAGGCCTAGTTGGTAGAGCATGCCGCTTGTAATGCTAAGGTAGTGGGTTCGGTTCCCGGGAACACCTGTTCGTAAAATGTATGCATGCATGGCTAAATCGCTTTGGATAAAAGCATCTGATAAATGCATGTTGTATTAAACTCTTTCAAAATATGACAATTTTTCATCACCAATATATAAAACATTTATTATTTATTATTTTCATATCGCAAACTTAACATTTTTGTATATTCTATTCAAAGTGTGCAAATGTCATTCATTTGACAGGGCACATTGAAAGAGAATGTGTGACATTTGCACCTTGTTGTCTTGCAGCCTAATGGTGGACCACTGAAACCAATGAGATGATAAGGGTTGGTTTTTCCACAATTGATGTGTGACGTCCTGGTCCCATTGATCATTCTGGGTTTTAGTGGAAACCTGCCTGACTGTGTTTGTTCCATATCAGATGCTCAGGAAATATATACACTCTAAATGCTGGGTTAAAAAACAACCCAACTATTCATACGGTGTAGGAAATGCAGTATGACCAAAATTAGAATTTAGATCACCATTTGTCTGGGGACCTTAAACATGATCAGCTGACACATGTATGGCGTTAATCCGCTAGCATTTACCTTGCTTTGGTCAATTCCTTCTCTCTGAAGTGATGGACTGATGTTTTTTAATTACATTCATTATATAAACATAATTTTTTGGTGTGGTTTCGATGGTTTAAAATACATGTAATTTTACGCACACTTTTATTTATTGCACAGCAGTGACTGACATTTTCTCCTTTTCTGTCTGTATTATAAAGTTGTTCCTGTATAGACCATTGTGCGGCTTCTCTCCCCTCAGTGAAAGCATCTGTTGTTCTGCTCCTGGCTCACCTCATCTGGGCATCAGCACCACCCCCAGCTCCCCAGGGGGGACCAAACAGCACCTCCACAAAATGATTTGTCTTGTCAACCCAGACCAAGGAGGACGAAGCCACAGCACAATCTGCTGCATTCTGACAGGCCACCTGTGTCCCTGTGCTCCATGGACAGAGTTAAAACTAAAAAGCGACTACAGTCGTTTTACTTCCTCCAAAATCATGCTTCCTGCCTGCCTGGTGGTTGAGGACAAATCAATCTGGCGACCCATCAGAGTTAACTGAATTGCATTTGACATGGCCCATTATGATGTGTTATGATTGATGGACGGCAGCATAGCCTACGGGGTGCGTCCCCGGCCAAAGTCCCCAGCCACTGTCTCACATATTAATTACAAATAGGACATTTTGTTTGTTAAATGGTCTTTCAAACTAATAATATGTAATTAAGAATTTTATAGGCAGTCATTATAGAGAAATTCATGATATTGCCATTTTCCTTAGACTAAATCCTCTAAGCACAAAAATGTTAATAGTATCTCATACATAAGTGTCAATTTGGTTGAATGTGAGTATACATTCAACACAATACTCTGAGGAACTCAATGAAGTTGAATTAACTCAATGAAGTGTTACCCATTAGTTGAAATGGTCAGCCAGTAGTCATATAGATATGGATGATTAGATTACCCTGAATACATCTGTGGTAGACTATGAGTTGTGAAAACTGACCTAACCTAAACTATGTTTAGCATCATCCAGTTATTAAAGCGGATTAAAGATTGTATCATTTTTGTTACTTTCATCGAAGCATCTTCTCTCTTCCTGTATTTAATTGTATTGTATTATAATCATTTATTGCATTATTAAACATTTATTTCATTTATTTGAATGATTGCAATACTTGGTAATTTCCTTATGCATCTGTAACTTGTAGGGCTGAGAAAAGGCAAGGTGTTGGCTCAACAGACAGGGTTGATTAAAGAAAAGGCAGCTGTAGTACGCCACACCTATTTATAACTGCCTTTGAAAGTGTGTGTGTGTGTGTGTGTGTGTGTGTGTGTGTGTGTGTGTGTGTGTGTGTGTGTGTGTGTGTGTGTGTGTGTGTGTGTGTGTGTGTGTGTAAAGCTCCCACTGAATAACTAATTGGTGAGGAGCCACATTCAAATTATAGATCATGAGTCATGAGAAAAATATAATTAATGGGAAAACGGCAATTACCGGGCGCCGGTTTCAATTGAATAGTGCCCCTGCTATACTTGACTTTCCACTAAAGAAAATAAAAGCACACCTAGATGTTTACTTACTTGCTTAAGGTAGTCCATTGCTTTTGATAATATGTCCCACTTCTGCCTATTGATGAGTCTTAGTGTGGCTTTATTGTCCTATCCTTGAATTAACCGCATCTCACACAGGCATGCGTGCACACTCTCACACACACACACACCACCCACCCACACCCACCCACACAGTCTTGTATAACTAAAATTCAGTCCCATTCAATCTTATTTTCCCTAACCCTTAACCCTAAACCTAAGCCTAGCTCCTAACCCTAAACCTAATTCTAACCTTAACCCTAAACCCCCAGAAAATAGCATTTGACCTTGTGGGGGCTAACAAAATGTCCCCAGTTGATCACATTTGTTTGTTTACTATCCACACACACGCACACACACGCACACACATGCACGCACGCACGCACACACATGCACGCACACATGTGCGCACGCACACACACGCGTGCGCACGCACGCACACACACACACCACTTTAGAGGAGCCTCATTCCTCCAACAAAAAACAAAATCATGCAGCGACTTTGTTGAGATGTCTAATTTAGATCACAATAGTAGGCTGTATGTTTTTCTGGATATAATACTGAACCTCCCCTTCAGCGCGCAGTGTGATTGTTTCATTAACGAGTTGCTGTGAATCGCTCGCAGGAGAATGTTGTGGAGCAGTTTAATATCCAGCAGAGAACAATTTCCAGTCTACTGAAGCACCACTGTAATGATGTCACTGAGCTAGTGGGGGGATCTCACACTGTGATGCAGACGCTCTGTTAGTACTATACTTTTGCAGACACGTTTGATGATGTCATTCACAAGGACTGATTCAGGCTAGAAATCCAACTAATAATTGTAATGGATTTGGTGATAATTCACAATATAAGGTGGTGATGATCATCATTAACAGGAGGATAGTAGCTACAGACAATTGTACTGAGTATTGGTTGTCTTCTAGATCATGATTTGATGAAATTACATGTGGAATTGTTACAGCTATACTCTGGAGTACAGCAATACTCTCAGTACAGCAATACTCTGGAGCATGGCGTGAGAGCATCCCATCTCATCCTGAATCTCTGACAGTTTTCTGTTTTAATATAGTGGTTCATGGAGGATCTGATGGTATGGTGGTATACACAGAGCAAAATGCAGAATCCATGCACATTAAGGATTCTTGCTTCACGGCCTGGCTGTCTGTCAAAAAACATTGCCATGAGGAATTGCAGCAATATGAATCAATGACTGACGCCTTTACACCCAGAAACAGTGAATCCCCAGTCTGGTTTCAGAGAGCTATTTATAGCCCATGGTGTTGGACATCAAATCACCAAAGTGCCCCTGCCAGGCCCTAATGTGCAGCTGCTGCTGCCGTATGTGTCCCAAATGGCACTATATTCCCCACTGTACATAGTGGGCCCTGATCAAAAGTACAGTATAGGGCAGGGGTATTCAACTTTTACCCTACGATGTCTGGAGCCAACTGTTATCTCTGTTCTACCCTATAATTAATTGCACCCAACTGGTGTCCCACGTCTTAACCAGTCCCCGATGAGAGGTGAACAATAAAAAAAGCAGTGGAACTGGCTTCGAGGTTCAGAATTAAATTTGAGGGGAATAGGGAGCCATTTTGGACGTAGCCAATGACTAGTGTTGAGGGACAGGGCATCTCCAGGGTGTTGATTATGGGTAAAAAAGGCCTCAGGTCTGAGCCTGCAATAGACCTGCTGATTGGTGCAGAGCTCTGCTGATTGGTGGAGGTAGTCAATGATCTCGATCGCCACTGACAGCTCCAAATTGCGGCATGACAGACACAATCATCTCCCCTGTTCACTCCCTCCACCTCATTGGCACTGGATCCCCTTCTCCCACTACTCCAAAAGGCCATATCACGAGTCTGAGTAGAAGAGAGAAACACACAGAGACTCCTGTCACATGGAGACAAGGTAGTGAGTCTAAAATAAGCACTGGGTAATGTCTCCTTGCCTCTTTGCGTAATGATTCACCAGCAACATCAGTAATTGTGGGATTCAAGTGACGGTGACAAATCCCTTTGGACTGGTTTTGGGGCAATTCCATTATATCTCATCTCAGCTGGGTGCCAGCGATGGGAGGATTGTTTCCCACCGAAATATCAAAGGGATTTAGTGTGTGTAACTTCTTGGTCTTAGGTGTCACAAAATTTGAAAAATGAAATTTACTACTGTAGAATATTGAAAATAATGCATTTCACCGATGGAAGCGTTCAAAAGAAAAAACTGTAGCCTACTGAATTTTATAGATACAACGTGATTGCACTTCATGTAGATTTTTGCTGAGCTATACAGATACCCTTTTCAAGTCAGTTTCACAGACACAGATCAAGCCTAGTCCTCATAGACTCAAAATAATTTCCAATGGACTTAATCTGTGTCCGGGAAACCGCCCTCAAGCATAGCCATGGGAAGTAAGGGTGCCGGGGGTGCTGCAGCACCACCTGAAAAATCCAAAACATTCTCAGCACCCACCCTCCCCCCAATTTACAGTGAGCACTATACAGTATAGCACCCATTCCTCACTATATAACACACAGCAATCAGTGCATGTTGCTTTAAAAGTCTGTTCTATTATGTCAATGTGATATTGATCTTGAAATCCATTTCAATTCTGGAGTAAGAGTGTATCGATCTCATGATGATCATCCAGCTCTGTGCCAGTTAGTTTTCACTTTTATCATAAACTCATCACAGAGAATGAACTATTGCTATATTATACTACTCTTGCTTTGAGATTAACACTTCTACATAGTAATACCATTTCCGGACATAACTTTGAGCACAGCTAGCAGTTTGAAAGGACCTACAGCCTCTTGCTGATCTTCAGCTAAACGTTCAAAAACCCTTTTTGAACGCTACAGCGAGGCCACCCAGTTGAATGCATAGCAGTGTTTATTCTGTCTGATCACTAACGTGTTTATAGTTTATAGGTTTTAGGAAACACCGGAGCACTGTTTACTTCTACAGATTTTCCATGACGTTCGTAATACTTCTATAAAATCCTCCAGTCCCCATTTTAAAGTGACAGACCTTAACCTACACAAAACATCCTCTCTTGTGATTACATCAACTCGCATTCACAGTAACATGTATACTGTGGTGGCTATTATATATATATATATGTATTTTTTTAAATAATTTTACAGATCTAGAGTTACACAACAGAACAATGATTGAACAGAAAAGCCTCAGTTTGCAATCCCTTTTGGGGTTTTGCCAACAGTAGCAGCATCAATAATAAATGGTGTGACTGAGGGAATCCTCATAAAACAACAAGGTGTTTAATAGAAATATGCATTATTTATCCATGGCTTGTTTCAGTGCACATGGCCATCGTCTTTCTACTGTTTATACATTCGCTCATTTATATTTGATCACTTGTGTTGTCCAACACCTAAGAAGCATAGTGGGTCCAACATTACTGGCACCCTTGATAAAGATAAGTAAAAAATAATGTAGGAAATAAATAATACAAATACTGAGCTATGTTTTTATTATTTTATTTTTTGGGGGGTAAATCAGCTTTAATATTGTAGATAGATTGTAGCTTCCATAAATGTAATTGTCTGCATCACTTCCAATCCCCCATATATTTTTGTCGGAAGTTTACATTCACATTAGCCAAATACATTTAATCTCAGTTTTTCACAATTCCTGACATTTAATCCTAGTAAGAATTCCCTGTCTTAGGTCAGTTAGGATCACCACTTTATTTTAAGAATGTGAAATGTCAGAAACATAGTAGAGAGAATTACTTCTTTCAGCTTTTATTTCTTTCATCACATTCCCAGTGGGTCAGAAGTTTACATATACTTACATACACTCAATTAGTATTTGGTAGCATTGCCATTAAATTGTTTAACTTGGGTCAAACGTTTCGGGTAGCCTTCCACAGGCTTCCCACAATAAGTTGGGTGGATTTTGGCCCATTCCTCCTGACAGAGCTGGTGTAACTGAGTCAGGTTTGAGGCCTCCTTGCTCGCACACGTTTTTTCATTTCTGCCCACAAATTTTCTATACAATTGAGGTCAGGGCTTTGTGGCCACTCCAATCCCTTGACTTTGTTGTCCTTAAGCCATTTTGCCACAACTTTGGAAGAATGCTTGGGGTCATTGTCCATTTGGAAGACCCATTTCCGACCAACCTTTAACTTCCTGACTGATGTCTTGAGATGTTGCTTCAATAAATCCACATCATTTTCCTGCCTCATGATGCCATCTATTTTGTGAAGTGCACCAGTCCCTCCTGCAGCAAAGCACCCCCACAACATGATGCTGCCACCCCCGTGCTTCACGGTTGGGATGGTGTTCTTCGGCTTGCAAGCCTCCCCCTTTTTCCTCCAAACATAACGATGGTCATTATGGCCAAACAGTTCTAATTTTGTTTCATCAGACCAAAGGACATTTCTCTAAACAGTATGATCTTTGTCCCCATGTGCAGTTGCAAACCATAGTATTTTTTATGGCTGTTTTGGAGCAGTGGCTTCTTCCTTCCTGAGCGGCCTTTCAGATTATGTCGATATAGGTCTCATTTTACAGTGGATATAGATACTTTTGCACCTGTTTCCTCCAGCATCTTTACAAGGTCCTTTGCTGTTATTCTGGGATTGATTTGCACTTTTCGCACCAAAGTACGTTCATCTCTAGAAGACAGAACGTGTCTCATTCCTGAGCGGTATGACGGCTGCGTGGTCCCATGGTGTTTATACTTACGTACTATTGTTTGTACAGATGAACATGGTACCTTCAGGCGTTTGGAAATTGCTCCCAAGGATGAACCAGACTTGTGTAGGTCTTACATTTTTTCTCTGAGGTCTTTGCTGAATTCTTTTGATTTTCCCATGATATCAAACAAAGAAGCACTGAGTTTGAAGGTCGGCCTTGAAATACATCCACAGGTACACCTCGAATTGACTCAAATGATGTCAATTAGCCTATCAGAAGCTTCTAAAGCCATGACATCATTTTCTGGAATTTTCCAAGCTGTTTAAAGGCACAGTCAACTTAGTGTATGTAAACTTCTGACCCCACTGGAATTGTGATACAGTGAATTATAAGTGAAATAATCTGTCTGTAAACAATTGTTGGAAAAATGACTTGTGTCATGCACAATGTAGATGTCCTAACCAACCAACCTAAGTAAACTTCTGACTTCAACTGTATATTTATATATTTCCTTTATGACTTTCTAACCCTACTACCCTTTCCCTAATTGGAATAAACTAGTGAACCACAACACTTAGGCCTCTACTTCCAGCTTATACATACTATATACATTTTATGGACACAGTCTATTTTACAATAGTTCTATTTTGTTTGTTTTTCTCCCGTCCTTCATCTACCCTCAACCTCCCCCATCTATTTCTGATGTCCATGCGGTTTGGTTTCTATTTGCCATATCTTTCAAACTGTGGTTCTTATTAACGCATTATACCTTTTACAAACACAGTACGCTTTACATTAGTTATCTTGTTATTATTTGTTGTTATTAGTCCCAACCTTCAGCTCCATTCATATTAATTTACAAGACCTGTTCACAGAAAATATAATTGGTCATAAGAAGGGCCTGAGGTCAAAGTAAATATTCAGACCACTGTTTTTAAATAGGATATCCAGTACGCCTCCCTTTGTAGTAGTAGGATCTCGATGTTACCTCCTCTCCTTGGTAGAGCAACATGCTCCATGCCTGTGTATTTGATGGAGGAGATGGGATGGTTAGCCTCAACAAAGTGAGCTGCTACTTGATATTCAATGTTCTTACACCTGATTGAGCTGCGGTGTTCAGCTATGTGTTGTTTTAATTGTCTTTTTGTTTGTCCTACGTAGGCTTTTCCTTACGGTTGATGAGATAGATTACTCCCTTTCTCTTGCATGAGATGATACCCCTAACAGGGATTCTTTTTACCTGTATGTGGGTGTCTGAAGAAGGATGTTTTTATAGTGCTATTGCACTGTGCGCATGAGCCACGTTTGTAGTTCACATTTGGAATGGGTGTCAAGAGTGTCTGAGAGGGCTCAGGGGGCAGGTCAGATCTCACCAAGCTATCCCCAATATTGCGACCACGCTTATAGACCACCAGTGGGGGCTCCTTGAAGAGATGTGCAATTTTTTTGCAGAATATGCCAGTGCTTTTTCAGGATTGCTTTCATTTTCTCTGAACACTTGGTGTACTAAGTGCAAAACACTGTTGTGTTGTTCTTATTATTTGGTTTAGTTTTCAGCAACTACTCTCCTGGTTTTTGAGATATTGTCATCATCGAAGCATTAAGAGTTTTGTCCTTGTAGCCTCTCATTTTGACTTTATCTGTCATTTCCTTAGCATTGCTGTCAAAGTCTGACTGGTGGCCACAGATTGGTTTAACCCTGCATTACTGGCTATATGGTAGACCATTATTGAGGGTAAGGGGATGAATACTATGCTCACGTAGCAGGGTATTGCGGTCTGTGGGCTTTGTGTACAAGTCTGGATGTAATGCATCATTCTCTTTGATGATCCATAAGTCCAGGTAATTTATTTTTCTCTCATCAGTCTGCATGGTGAATTTGAGATATTCAGAGCTCTCGTTTAGTAAAGTTTAGAATTCATTTAGTTCCTGCTGACTTCCTTCCCAGAGCACAGAGACAACATCTATGTACATTTTTAGGCCGTCATTGTAAATAAGAATTTGTTCTTAACTGACTTGCCTAGTTAAATAAAGGTAAAATAAAAATAAATAAATGTATCTCTTCCATAGGAGCATTTTAGAAAGTAGGGGGTGTGTCTTTGTTTTGTGAAGGAGTGCTTCCTCAAATTGTCCCACATACAGGTTTTCATAGTTGGGGGCAAAAGGGGAGCATTAGTAGTCTGATAATTATCTGTACCAAACAGTTAATCTGATAATAATATACAAATACTTGCATGATATACATTTTCCAGTTTCTGGAAATACTTTGCAAATGCAACTTATTTCTATGTGAAAACTGAAATGTTTTTTTCATTCCTTTGAGGAGACTCTTATACAGAGCAACTTACAGTGCGAGTGCATACATTTCATACTTTTTCATACTGGTCCCCCGTGGGAATCAAACCCACAAACCTAGCATTAGCAAGCACCATGTGCTACCAACTGAGCCACATCATCACATCACATCATCACAAACCACTTGATGTCTCAATGTACTCAATCAATTACGGCATTGCACATTGTTTTCCTTTATGCTGATGGAGAGTCTACAGGTACAAACCTAGATGACCAGCCTATGTACAATACAGTAATGTACATTTATATTAAGTGGTTTGTAAGGTTGGTACATTATTATTGCACAAAAAGTGGTTGTTTTTGCATGTTTGTATTTGATCAAGAAAAATATTGAATTTGATTTGGATGTTTTGGGTCTTTGCCCATAACTTTGCACCTTTTGATGTAAATATTTGAGGACAGGATTTAGTTATTTCTGGATTCCATTAGAATGAAGATCACAGAGAAAGGGACAGGGCAAGAACTCTTACAATTCCACCTATTGAATCCGGCAAGACACTATTCTTAATTATACAAGTACCTTTTTTTGCCAAAGCAGCAAACATTTTTTTACCTGCGTTACAGATGTCTGGTTCCCGAGTGGTGCAGCGGTCTAAGGCACTGCATCTCGGTGCTAGAGGCGTCACTACAGACCCTGGTTTGATTCTAGGCTGTATCACAACCAGCTGTGATTGGGAGTCCCATAGGGCGGTTCACAATTGGCCCAGTGTTGTCTGAGTTTGGCCGGGGTAGGCCATCATTGTAAATAAGAATTTGTTCTTAACTGACTTGCCTAGTTAAATAAACATCTGCTAATAAAGGCACAGTGCACTACATTTGTGAAAAAAAATATTTTCTCCCAAAAAATGTTTTATTCATATTTTTGTTTTATTACGATTTTTCAGGGGGTGCTGCAGTACCCTCGGCACCCGTACTTCCCGTGGCTATGGAGGCAACCAGGTTTTTAGCTAAAATGCCCTGGTACTGGGTAAAGTTTATGATGCCTTTAATCTTAATAAGGGCCCCAGGAGGCATTGAAAGGTATTGAAAACAAGGGTGCCAATAATTCTGACCCCTATCTTCTTGAGAAAAACTATTATTACTTGTTAAACAACATTTCTTTCTCCGAGCAATTGTATAAGGATAAAATCATATCATTGTGCATTTTCTTTTTTAAATACAATATAGCTCAGTATTTGAATTATTTATTTTATGCAGACTTTTTTGCTCATCTTTATCAAGGGTGGCAGTAATTTTGGACGTGACAGTTGGTGGGGGTATACTGCAGACCCAGTAGTTGGACTTCAGGCATTCTATTCTCTATTCTCAAGAGGGGGATTCCATGGAAAACAATGTCTTCTCTGACCCCATCCTGTGCTAGCATGTACTCCAACACATTTCGGTGCATAAACTTTACAACTGGGAGCTGATAAAATAAATTTTGTTCCAATACAGTAGTTATTTTTTACAAACTATGGTCAGGCCGAGATGACTGTTACTTGGGCACCCTGAAGTCCCTCCCTCCTCTTACTTTCTATCCTTGTCTCCATGTCTCTATCCTTGTCTCCATGTGTTGGAACATGTATTTTTTAGCAAACAGTTCAAAGTTTCTGCTCTGAGATGGTACTGGTACTGCCTGGAGCTCACTTTGTGCCGAGCGCAGCGGTGCTCTGACAGGCCATCTCAGTCTGGGTAGCAGTGACGAGGCCCCTCCAGGAGATATTCATTCTTCTACAGGTGCATCGTGGCATCAGAAATGCAGAACTCACTCACGCACCACGTCATCCATCCAGCCCCTGTCTAGACAGAAGGAAGACGTTTTTCTAGCAAAAGATACTCAGATCAGTTCCGTGTAAGGTGAAACGTTACTAAAGATGCTGCAGGTCCTAGAATACATTAGTCCTTTCACAGAAGCATCTCTTTCAGGTAAAACACGTACTGTGCCTAGACGTTATATTACCTATAAGGTGTTGTAGATTACCATTGTTATTCCATGCTGTCCATCTAATATTCTAAATGTTCTTTTGATTCTTGCTCATGGACATGTTATATTTGTAATTGAAAGAACAAGGTACAAAGGATAGCACTATGAGCCAGCTGTGTGTAATAATGTATAAGGTCTTCTGTATAGCGCATAGTATAATGCAAAGTGTATTACTGTATAAATCTCTCAGCAGAGTGTAACAGCCCATGGCATATAACAACCTGTACAGTATAAATCCATTGTCTGTAATGCATTTATTATGAACTACAAACAGGTGGTTCACAAGCGTGGCTAAACACAAACTCAGACAGGAGTCCTACCAGGACAAAACAAACAAGTTAACAGAAACAGAAGCAAAGTTTAATAAACATTAGTAAAAGCTTGATCCAAAAATACTAAATGTAATATTTCCACACATCCCCACCAATGAACTCATGGATGAACAATGTTACAATAATGAATTGTGTTCTGCTCAGACCTCACCTTGGAAATCTCTAGTGACAGATCGGACCTGGCTGAAAACCAATGGTGTCCTGGCTGGCTCTTCAGTGCACTCCAGTGGTCCCTAGCTGTCAGCTGCACTCAGCACACTGTACAAGTATTTTGCAACCTTTAGCAAAAACCTAACCTCCTAAGAGGACAACAGTTGGACTCCGAACCTTTAAAAACATGTCAGACTCACTGCTTTCAGTACCCTATATTTGGTGAACAGTTTTTTTTTCAGCTTTATTTACCAGGTAGACCAGTTGAGAACAAGTTAGGTAAATTTGGCAAAAAGCTAGACTCTGTCGAAGATAACGACTGGATCGGTTTACAGTTCAGATTCAGTCAGGAGATTGTAGTCTCAGTTAATATGGTTGGTGTCATGTGCACCCAAATAATAACTATTTCAATGTTAGTATAAGGGAAAAAATAATTGCAAAAGATGATACGTAGTCATAAAGTACATTGTAAAGTATTATACACATGTACTTCATGGAAAGTATTACCCATAATACTTATAGGGCTCCAGTAGGGTGTGGCTACAGGCAGCAGCTCAACAGGGGCAAAACATTTTTTGTCAATGTACAGTGCCTTCGGAAAGTATTCAGACCCCTTGACTTTTCTCACATTTTGTTAGGTTACAGCCGTATTCTTAAATTTATTAAATAGTTTTTTCCCTCATCAATCTACACACAATTACCCCATAATAATAAAAACGAAAATATCACATTTACATAAGTATTCAGACTACTTTGTTGAAGCACCTTTGGCAGCGATTACAGCCTTGAGTTTTCTTGGGAATGATCTACAAGCTTGGCACACCTGTATTTGGGGAGCTTCTCACATTCTTCTCTGCAGATCCTCTCAAGCTCTGTCAGGTTAGATTGGGAGCATTACTGCACAGGTATTTTCAGGTCTCTCCAGAGATGTTCGATCGGGTTCAAGTCCGGGCTTTGGCTCGACTAGCCCCGAAGCCACTGCTGCATTGTCTTGGCTGTGTGCTTAGGATCATTGTCCTATTGGAAGGTGAACCTTCGCCCCAATCTGAGGTCCGGAGCGTTTTGGAGCAGATTTTCATCAAGGATCTCTCTATACTTTGCTCCATTCATATTTGTCTCAATCCTGCCACTGAAAAACATCCCCACAGCATGATGCTGCCACCACCATGCTTCACCGTAGAGATGGTGCCAGGTTTCTGCCAGACGTTACGCTTGGCATTCAGGCCAAAGAGTTCAATCTTGGTTTCATCAGACAAGATAATCTTGTTTCTCATGGCCTGAGAGTCTTTAGGTGCCTTTTGGCAAACTCCAAGTGTGCTGTCATGTGCCTTTTACTGAGGAGTGGCTTCCATCTGGCCACTCGACCATAAAGGCCTGATTGGTGGAGTGCTGCAGAGATGGATGTCCTTTTGGAAGATTCTCCCATCTCCACAGAGGAACTCTAAATCTCTGTCAGAGTGACTATCGGGTTCTTGGTCACCTCCCTTACCAAGGCCCTTCTCCCCAGATTGCTCAGTTTGGCCGGGCGGCCAGCTCTAAGAAGGGTCTTGGTGGTTCCAAACTTCTTCCATTTAAGAAATATGGAGGTCACTGTGTTCTTGAGGACCTTCAATGCTGCAGAAATATTTTGGTACCCTTCCCCCAGATCTGTGCCTCGACACAATCCTGTCTCGGAGCTCTACAGACAATTCCTTCGACCTCATGGCTTGGTTTTTGCTCTGACATGCACTGTCAACTGTAGGACCTTAAATAGACAGGTGTGTGCCTTTCCAAATCATGCCAATCAATTTAATTTACCACAGGTGGACTCCAATCAAGTTGTAGAAACATCTCAAGGACGATCAACGGAAACAGGACGCACCTGAGCTCAATTTCAAGTCTCATAGAAAAGGGTCTGAATACTTATGTAAATTCGATATTTCTGGTTTTTAACCTGTTTTCGTTTTGTCATCATGGGGTATTGTGTGTAGATTGCTGAGGAAACTTTTTTATTTAATCCCTTTTAGAATAAGGCTGTAACGTAACAAAATGTGGGAAAAGTCAAGGGGTCTGAATACATTCCGAAGGCACTGCACACCATTCCAACAGTACAAAGGCTATAACATAGACACTTTGATTTGCCAATTGAGCAAAGTGTCTTGTGTTTAAGAGCTCCAGGGTAGCGCTCCTATTTTGGGAATTCCATGCTTAATGGGCCGCTGCCTAGATCTGCTTTATGATAAAACATCTACAGGTAATGACTGATTGAACTTCCTCAAATTGCTTCTCACTGTGCCGGAAGCAGTCCCCATTGTGGGCTGGCCTAGGATCCATTATCGCCTGGGTCTGGAGGAGCACCACCATCACAACATCAATGTCTGCTTCCATTAAAGCAGCTGCTTACATCCAGAAGAGGTTATTAAGGCAGCAAGGCTGCTGGTCCATGATAAACCCTCATCATACTAGATGAAACAAGCAGGTGCAGAGCAAAGATAGGGGTTGCAAAATTCCAATTCCCAGGTTTTCCAGAAATCCTGTTTAGAAGATTAAGTAGTATTTCTGAAAAACCTGGGAATTTTGGGAAAGTTAGCAGTATATGCAACCCTAGAGCAGACACAGAGACACTGGATGAGGTAATAAATAGGGTAAACAGAACAGGTAGAGAATATATTTAGCTCAAAAAGGATATAATGACAAATACAGTGCAATCGGAAAGTATTCAGACCTCTTGACTTTTTCCACAATTAAGTTACAGCCTTATTCTACAATGTATTAAATTGTTTTTTCCCCTTATCAATCTATACACAATACCCCATAATGACAAAGTAAAAACAGGTTCTTAGAAATGTTGCTAATTTATAAAAAGTTCTAAACTTAAATATCACATTTACATAAGTATTCAGACTCTTTACTCTGTACTTTGAAGCACGTTTGGCCCTCGATTACAGCCTTGAGTCTTCTTGGGTATGTAAGCTTGGCACACCTGTATTTGGAGAGTTTTTCCCATTCTTCTCTGAGATCCTCTTAATCTCTGTCAGATTGGATGGGGAGCGTTGCTGCACAGCTATTTTCAGGTCTCTCCAGAGATATTCAATCGGGTTAAAGTCCGGGCTCTGGCTTGGCCACTCAAAGACATTCAGAGACTTGTCCCGAAGCCACTCTTGCATTGTCTTGGCTGTGTGCTTAGGTTCTTTGTCCTGTTGGAAGGTGAACCTTCTCCCCAGTCTGAGGTCCTGAGCGCTCTGGAGCAGGTTTTCATCAAGGATCTCTCTGTACTTTGCTCCGTTCATCTTTGCCTTGATATATGACTAGTCTCCCAGTCCCTGCCGCTGAAAAACATCCCCACAGCATGATGCTGCCACTACTACAGACAATTCCTTCGACCTCATGGCTTGGTTTTTGCTCTGACATGCACTGTCAACTGTGGGACCTTAAATAGACAGGTGTGCGCCTTTCCAAAACATGTCCAATCAATTGAATTCACCACAGGTGGACTCCAATAAAGTTCAAGAAACCTGTCAAGGATGATCAACGGAAACAGGATGCACCTAAGCTCAATTTCAAGTCTCACAACAAAGGGTCTGAATGCTTATGTAAATAAGGTATTTCTGTTTTCTTATTTTTTATACATTTGCTTTGTCGTTATGGGGTATTGTGTGTAGATTTTATAAAAAGGCTGTAACGTAACGAAATATGGATAAAGTCAAGGGGTCTGAATACTTTCCGAAGGCACAGAATATGCTCCTTTGGAGAGAAACCAAGTTTTGGGAAATGGAGACAATGTACCAATACACAATAGATTCCATTAAAAGCCAATAGAAGAGATGATGAGAAGAATGAGAAGCGTGATACAGTTGCGCTCCACATGACATTGATTGTGTATCGGGAATATGATAAAGTGTGTCAACCCTATTTTGAAAGGTGTATATGACAACAATTGAGAAACAGTATATTTACTGTACAGGCACATTTAGTTTACCTTCTAAGGAAGATGCCTTCAAACCCCCGTGTAGGAGGAGAACAGAAAGTTATCCTGGCGGATGACATTTATCAGCAAGCCGTTTGAGAAAGGAAGGAAAGAAGAGGGAGGGATGAATCTGCTGGCCTTTGCAAATGATATAATCGGAGGAGACAGAAAGAGGCTCAATCACTCACAGACTGAGTCACAGTCACAATCAGCCTCTTCACAAGCTGCATGTGGGCTAGTTAACATGACAAACAGTAAGCTCACTGGAAAAACAAGATACACTACTGCAAGTCTTGTCTATGTCAACACAGCCAATACACTTTTTGTCCTGAAAATTGTGTTTTTCAAAATATTGAAATAAATCTTACACTAAATGGGTTGTATTAGTTGGTAGGGTTTTTTCCCCTCGTAACCATTTGTTAGTTGAATCATTCCCCTGATTTGACCACTGTGTCAACACCTGTCGGTTCCCTTTCCAGTATGTTACCTCTGCTCTCATATACAGTCTAATGGCTTGTGTCAGTACTGGAGCCTTGCATATGTGATCCGGGGCCGTTGCCGGGTCCGTTGCCGGGTCTGTTGCCGTGTCGACAGACGGGTGCCCACAGTGAGTAAGAGGCAGGGAGTGTGAAGCGACAGGCAGCCGCAGCACTGCCACACCTTCAAACGTGCACCAGCTGCCACAAAAGATCCTAGTCCGCTGCACAGAGGGAGCCGCTCTTCAAAAGAGCACTGTTGTTCTGTTGTCCTGTACGTTTATCGTTACAAATTAAAGGTCACCACGCAATAGAATGCTGCTAGACTCTCCCTCCCTCTGACAGTTTAAAATAGCCTCTACACAGGCATTGTTGTGGCCAAATGCACATTATTCACATTATTCATATTCAATACAGAAATATTTAAAACAAAATGTGTCTCTCCCTTTTAAAACCGCCTAACATTGTATTATCTGTTGTCAACAGAGCAGCCATCTGGGCGGGTATACAGATCAAAGCTGTATTCTGGGAGAGTTGCACCTGGCTGAGGTCAATTTGAGTCTTTGATCTGTACTCCAATTGTTTCCTCCCTTTGTAACCATTATAGTAACCAGTATACTCCTCTCCCAGTGAAACGGCCAAAGATTCAATTGATCAGTATTTAAAAAGGGATTTCACAGCCGAGCAGACGGTAGTCGGAAACAGCTTTCTTCCAGTGTTGCTCGAGCACTGAGGTGACGAGGGGGCAAAGTGGTTGTGACAGAGTAGTTTGGTGGTTAAGGTGCTGACAGGTACGTTGGCAGGACACTGCTGCTGTGGGAGAGGTGTAAGAGCACAGCGCTGTGCCACTGCCTCAGCCATTAATCTCAGCTCGCAGTCGGATTCCAACTTGCCTGCAGCTGGAGCCACAGCTCAGGTCTTAGTGGTGTGACCTCTTCTACGACCTATGCCTGGCTCTGCTCAGGGAGACAGTCATCTCATCGCTATAGGCAACAGGGAAACATCTGACCAGAGCACCTCTTACTGCTGTACACTGTCCTGTCAGTGTTACCCTGGTCTTTTACATGATAGCTGACCTCCTGGAGATGGCCATTTGGTATGTCAGAATACTGAGACTGAAACAAGTCCTGCTGAGACTGAGGTTGTCCTAATATGGGCACCGTACAACATATCAAATAACTTACATACTGTATACTATTTGGATAGAGATGGATAAGAGATGCAGCAAAATGTAACATTGTGCAAATGCAATGCATACATGACACAGTGCTCTGGACACATTATAACCATATGCTTCCACCTCAAAGATGATATATTAGCCAATGTCAGACCCGCTCCTCAAATAAACTGGACCTCATACACTCCAGTGCCATCCCATCCTTGGTTTGCCTGCTAAACAGCTGATAGCTTTTGACTTCAAATTCCCTAGAAAGTTGCAATCATTTGTATCTAATAAAGTCATCATAAGTTGGACATGTAATTCAGCTTGTTGCTGTCATTGTACAACGTTCGTTAAATAGTCAAATTATATATATTATCACCATTAGCGTGTCATCAGAGCATCTGCTCAGACCCAGCAATGATCAATGCATAGTGTCGTTAGTGGTCAGTCTGATTGTCTTTTTTGCATCATTTAAACTCACATTGCCAAGTAGAGGCCATATCCAATGCATCCTGCTGCCAATATTAGTCAACTGTATTCATCCCTGTGGCTTTCAATTTTTGAATTGAGGTGTTTGAGGAACAATTTCTTTCACCTCGGAAGGTCAAATGACAATGTGTACTGATGAAATAGATGTCTAACTTGTCTTTGAGGGAAACTTTGTGACAGAGAGAGGGAGAGAGAGGATGTGGGGGACATTAGTCAGGGGAGGCTGTGAACAGACTGTCTGACTGTCATGACCAGTTGGGCATCAACTTTGTCAGCTGACAGCCAATAGGGAGCAGCGTAGCAGTGAGCTGGGCCCTGTGAGAGATCCCCAGGGGCGGAGGAAAACAGCACCACTCTATAGCACTCCCTACTTCCATCTCCTGCCTGCCACCATCGTCACGCAACCCCACAATGAACATCTGAACAGCCAAATACTGCCAGCCACGGCAGGGGGCTCCTCTCACATGGCACCCAGGGACATTATGTTGTCTGGGCATTTGAGAGATTATCGGAGAACTAAATTGCTTTCCAAAGGTTTCCCAAAATAGCACGCTCAATAGTATTCTATCCATGTAGCCTGGGGTTTCGGAGCTTTAATGCGCTTTCAGATTGTCATTAGCCAACCTATTAGATTAGTTTGTTATAAAACAGAATAGCAATAACCCTTTACATTGCGCAAGGTAGCCTGTCTTAAAGAACAGCCACATCAATCAATACGGTTCTCCAATGGTTTGAGAAACCCTCCCTTGTTCCCAGGCTAGGATCTTACACATTCCTGTAGGACTAATGTCCTCTGACAGCTAAGTGACAGCTGTGACTCTTATAGCCCTGAGCATCGTGTGCATTAAGGGTAGTGATGTGGGCGACACTTCTTCCCCACACAATGAAGGTGGTACAGGGATAGGGGAGGCTTTGACAGGACTCCTGGTGGACTGGTACTGTGACAAGCTGTCCCTGTTGCACAATGCCTTTCTGCCCCTCCATCACAGGAGGTTGGTGGCACCTTAATTGGGGAGGATGGGCTTGTGGTAATGGCTGTATCAAATACATCAAACACATGGTTTCCAGGTGTTTGATGCTATTCCATTCACTCCATTCCAGCTATTATTATGAGCCATCCTCCCCTCAGCAGCCTCCACTGCCCTCCATATACCATTAAATAAGGCAGGTTTTCTGGTAGGTTGCTGGCCACTGATTGGACCTCGGCACATGCCGGGTTATGTCAGAGAGCATTTCTCAGGCTTTTAGGAGCAAGAGTGAGCACACAATTACAGGTGACATTTAGAAAATTGCTAGAAGGGGAACATTTAACATGAAATGGCAACAATCTTTTTGTTATTTTTCTAGGTGTGAAAATACCTTACCCACTATCCAAACGCAAGCCTGGTTTTCGTAGCAGCGAGGTTTGAAAAGTTCTCTCCCTCATCTCCCTTTACATATTAATATTGCTTGGGGAAATTGGAACTCTGAAAAAAAGTCTGAAAACTATGCATCCTCATTGTGACTGGCAGAGCCATAGAGATCCTCTAACTCTATAAGCTATAGCTACTTACCCCAGCAGATGGCAGAGCCATAGAGATCCTCTAACTCTATAAGCTATAGCTACTTACCCCAGCAGATGGCAGAGCCATAGAGATCCTCTAACTCTATAAGCTATAGCTACTTAACCCAGCAGATGGCAGAGCCATAGAGATCCTCTAACTCTATAAGCTAAAGCTACATAACCCAGCAGATGGCAGAGCCATAGAGATCCTCTAACTCTATAAGCTATAGCTACTTACCCCAGCAGATGGCAGAGCCATAGAGATCCTCTAACTCTATAAGCTATAGCTACTTACCCCAGCAGATGGCAGAGCCATAGAGATCCTCTAACTGTATAAGCTATAGCTACTTAACCCAGCAGATGGCAGAGCCATAGAGATCCTCTAACTCTATAAGCTACTTACCCCAGCAGATGTATTCACCTCAGTCGATCTAAAAACACGGAACACCTATTAGCTATGCAATTAGCCACTATACATTAACCTCTCAGCACAGGGATTAAAAACTATACATACACAGTGATCTGTTAGCAGAAAATATATTTTATTAACAAAAGGTAAACAAATACGCTTTCGTAATAGAGTTTTTTGTTGTTGTACAGTTTTACAGCTAATTTCCTTCAATTCTACACATTTTGCCATGACTTATGCCATGTTAATGTGATATCTGAGTGAGAGTGACTAACAAAACCAATGGGGGCCCCCTGGAGGTCAGGGCCACTGGGCACATGCCGGTCGGTAATTGGGCAATCATTACTACAAGTTTATTGTAACTGACATGGGACTATTGAGTGACTGTCATTGACTGACATACCAATAGGAAAACTGCTGATGTATAACCAAGTTTTGAAATTGCACCTTATGTATTCTACTACTCTCTCAACAGTAAGTTGAAACCTCGACTAAGCCCCCAATTTTTATTTATTTATTTTAATTTTGTATTATTATTAAAAATTATTGTTGCCTTCATACGCAGAACAAAGCACCTGGGAAACCATAGCATGAAATAAATATTCCCTTCCATGCCTTTGTGTGATTACATCTGAAGTCCAGCTTCCCTGAAAAGCAGAATCTCTCTCTCTCTGGTCTTCAATGTCCCTCTGCTTGCTTTCAGCCTGCATCTGGTAACAGTTTGCTGTCACAGTGCATCAGCTGCATCTAGACTACAGCAGGGTTCCTCTGCCCTCTCTCGGGTCTTTAAATACCAATTTCACACAGACCAGGGCCACAGTCGTCCTGTACGTCCCAAATGGCATCCTATTCCCTACAAAGTACACTACTTTTGAACAGGGGCCGGGTCAAACATAGTGCACTAAATAGGGAATAGGGTGCAATTTAGGGCACAACTATCCTCACCCTTTTACTATATCACAGCAGCCAGATTCAGTTCCACTTACTGTTACCAATGGCCTTTCGACTCCCCTCCTGATCGGAACATAAATTGAACTCTAATAATACCCATAAATGTGATAATGTATTTACTCAAGAATGATAGGACTGTACGCTAAGACAGAGACTGGCCATTCACGTAGCAATGTACAATACACAGCAACAAGCCAAGCTCGAGAAAACGCAAAACAGAACGACAAAATTAATGGTGTGTTTTTTTCTGTTAAGCATTCAAAAGTGATCCTTTCTCTGGGTTGTCAGTCATCTCCTTAGACAATAAAGAAATAAATGATGCTTCCAGCCATGATGGTGTTTGGAAGTCTCTGAGCCAATAGGAGCAAGCCGTTGCATCTTAGCGGTCAAACAGGGAAATTATTTAAAACATTTTTCCACCATTCATTTTTCCTATAGGAGATTTTAGAAACAATTAAATAAGGGCTGTGTTTTGTGTAGGCTTACCCTGGTGTGACGTTTTGATAACCCTGTAAATCTCTCTAAGAGATAGCATAGTCAGTTTACCCCTATCTATATGTACAAATTACCTCGACAAACCTGTACCCATGCACATTGACTCCTTACCGGTACCACCTGTATATAGCCTCGTTATTGTTATTTTATTGTGTTACTTTTTATTATTGTTTACTTTAGTATATTTGATAAATATTTTCTTAACTCTTTATTGAACTGCATTGTTGGTTAAGGGCTTGTAAAGTAAGCATTTCACTGTAAGGTCTACATCTGTTGTATTCAGAGCATGTGACAAATAAAGTTTGATTTCATTTAGGAAAAGCTGACTTTTATCAATATATGTGCCTGTATTTACCTCCCAAAAGGAAACACTAATTAGCTGCTAATGTAAAGAACTACAAATTCCATGATGATAATGATCTGGACAAGACTGCCGAAGGCAAAGGTAAGAATCTCTGGATTAACTATCTAATGTTAGCTAAATGTAGTAATTAATAAATTGGCAAAATGTGGTGCATGAGTGGTGCATGAACTTATAGTTCAGCATGTGGGAAATTTCAGGGTCCATATATCATACCCAAATTTCCTAGTAGTAATTACGAGTTGGAGGGGCGTTTAAGTACATTTTTCCCAGTAGGAAGGCCGTATTTACATGTTCCCGACATGACGTGAGCACAGCATTGCCCCCAAGTTAAGTTAGTCCCACCACAGGGCTGTCACAGCTTCAACGTTTCTCACTTGATTTCCAGGTGTCCTCCATGGTCTCCCGAGAAGACCATCCCATAATGAGTCCTTGGTGGGGCCTGAGGTGCTGATAGGGCTAGTGGGGATTTGCAGGAAAAACAGGCGCCTGTCCAAATATAGACACAGAGAAGCGACTAAGTGACATGTGTCAGTGCAGAATATGTAAATGAGCCCAAATACAGAGAATAACGAATCCCAACTTCATAAAAAAGCATTGATGGGGTGACTATATGAAAATGACCTACATTAGCCTCCCACTCTGAGCGAAAGAGCAGCTGTGTTGTGGAAGTTGAATCCGATTGAACCTATTGACTAAACCCACAGTAATAGGCAGTCCCCAGATTGTTTTAGCAAGGCGTTAGAGGTGCAGTGGCGACCCGTCATTTAGTTGTTTTGACCACCACCTGTTTAGCAAAAAAAGATATACATATCTTTTTTGGCTTGTTTAGCATTTTGGAATTTTGGAATTAATACGTGTCACATATCAGTTTGCAAACAATGTAAAAAAAACTGTTTTATGAAGACGCAGACAAACATGGTCTCTTTTTTGCTTTCTTGAGAAAGGCAGCTCCAAAGTGCAAGTGTTTCAGCCTAGATTAGAGCTTTCTGTGGTGGTGGGGCAGTCAGTGGAAAATAAAGAGCGTAGGGGTTGGTAGTCTTCTTTAGTTGCGCCATGATTGGCTCAGTGTTCTGTCACTCACGGGGAATCTACTTCACTGCAAAATCTACAGGGAGAGCTAGAAGGTTCCCTTATAAGTGCCTTTCCAAGAAAGCTCAAGGTCATTGGCCACAGATAAAATGATGTCAAATTAAGTTATATCTACCGTAGCTTTGACTGGACTGATCCTGTCAACATCATACTTTCAAAATCTTAGCTAGCAAGCTAGACAAGCAATCATAAACCTGAATCAAGCTGACAATCTACTGGCAAATCCTTTTCCATCCTTGTCATATGAAGATAAATTATAGATACAACTTACAAGGTGCTCATCAGCCATTGGACATTAACATTGCACAACAAGTTGGAGATCGCAAATTCAACAATGAGTGGTTTGGAAGGAATCCATGGCTAACTGCAAGCGTTGCAGAGCAATCCCGATTTTTGCTTCCCCTGTTATTCGGTGGAGAGAGTTTGTGGTCCAAGTCCGGGTTTAACCTCTACGGGATCGGTGTCCCTAAACTGGGATGGTTGTTGCTCAATATGCAATAATGTGACTATAATATGTTGTAAACAACAGCCAACTTTCCGGGTCATAGACATGTCTTATATGGGCAGAAAGCTTAAATTCTTGTTTATCTAACTGCACTGTCCAATTTACAGTAGCTATTACAGAAGAAAATACCATGCTATTGTTTGAGGATAATGCACAACAACAAAACACAAATGGTTTGATACATTCACCTCTGAAGGTAAATCATGTACTTACATTCAGTAATCTTGCTCTGATTTGTCATCCTGAGGGTCCCAGAGATAAAATGTAGCGTAGTTTTGTTTCATAAAATCAATGTAGGAACATTCAAATGTAGGAACTGGGTTCAACAGTTTGACCCCGCTGCTGTCTCTGGCTCAGATTTAATGTGTTATTTTTGCCTTAATTTCACATGTCCACGAACTTTAAAGTGTTTCCATTCAAATGGTACCAAGAATATGCATATCCTTGCTTCAGGTCCTGAGCTACAGGCAGTTAGATTTGGGTATGTCATTTTAGGCGAAACATTTGAAAAAAAGGGTCCAATCCTTAAGAGGTTTGCAAGTCAGCCATATCAGCTATGTTTTTTTTAAAAGGCAGTAAATGAGGCTGTACGAATTGTTGATAGCCAGGTGTAGCAGTGGTAAGGATTCACTCCATGGTGTTGAAAAGAAAGCTTGGCTGTTGGGAAAGCTTTATGTAGGCCCTAACAGTTTGTGGGGACCATTTCTCACCGTTATAGTGCAATTACTGTATTGTTTAGTGTTGTGTTGTGGCTTTGCTGGTATACATAAAAAAATTGAAGGTTGAGTTTGTCCCACCAAGATTTTCATGTTAAAATCGCCACTGTAGAGGTGTATTAGATATAATCAACAAAGTATGCCACCACATAGTTCTTTTTTCTTTTTAAAGAATGCTGGAAATAGCTTTGAGTGGGGCTGTATTTGGCTAGATGAATATGGACAGGACGAGCCACAGCATGGGTGAGACGACTGTCACATGACGTTACACTCCAGTAGCTGGTTCGGATTACTGGCAGGTTAGGCAGATTTGACAGAAGGCGACTGACACTAAAATCCCTTTTGGAGTAGGACACCGCAATGGAATCTGAGGGGAATTGATTAAATATTAATTTGCGCTCACTCTCATCTTGTTTGTGATGTGGTTTAACCCCCGCATGCAGAGACAACATACGTCTTATTCATCTATTGAAATATGAAGTAATAAAATTGTCTGTTTTCACACAATTACCATTTTGCATATAAAATATGACATATGGAGCCGTTTCAAATTTGAGGCAAAGTGTCTTGGATATTTAGGCAGCTCTAGCTCCTGTTATCTGTTTAGGTCTAGATGAGATAGACATGCATGATGACTTAAGATGCCAAACAGCGTTATACTGTATATTTAGTCAATTATAATATGAAGCAACTATAACTGGAGTCTCACATGGGTTGTCAGAAGATGTAATAAGTCATTCTAATAAGGAACTGCTGCCACTCATGACTGAAGCAATAAATGAGAGTGCCACACTGCATGACTGTCTGTGTCCCAAATGTCACCATATTCCCTATATATAAACAATATCCCTATATATATATATATATATATAAAAAAAAAGGTGCTATCTAGAACCCAAAAGGGTTATTCCGCTGTCCCCATAGGAGAACTCTTTGAAGAAGCCTTTTTGGATCCAGGTAGAACCATTTTGGTCCCAGGTAGAATAGTTTTGGGTTCTACAGGGGTTCTACATGGAACCCGAAGGCGTTATACCTGGAACCAAAAAAGGGTTATTCTATGGGGACAGCCAAAGAACCCTTTTGGAACCCTTTTTTCGAAGAGTGTAGTGCACTACTTTCGACCAGAGCCCTAAAGGGTGCCATTTTGGACATAACCCATCTCTATTAGATCTTATGTGGGGTATAAACTACACCATAATAAAATATTAAGACTAATAAATGTCAATCAATCATTTTTGATGTGATTAGATTTCTGATTCTTATCCATAATATTTGCCTCCATAACCAGGAAGCAAGCTTAGTGATTCATAACAAAACCAGGCATGTATCGTTCATTCACCACGGTGGACTTGTTTGATATGTATTTCTGACTGTCTGTTTGTTTCCTACCTACCACCTGTCTCTGTACTTTTATTTGGATCTAATGGATTTGAGTCGATGGCATAGCACAGTTAGTATAACATTATTATGTCTGACAGTCTACTATCCTAGGAACCACTGCTGTGCTGATGAAGTGCTGAAATAGACCCAGATTTTATATGGAAATGGTTCGAAAAGGGTAACACTGCAGTTGCATCCGAGATATGATGCAGCATAGGGTCAATAGAGAAACTGCTAAATCAATCTTGCATTGCAAACAGAGTTGATACATCATACCAAGATAGCGTTTTTTGATGGATGTTCATTGGAAATTGTCAATTTAATTTTGAAGAGGTGAAGTGAAAATAATTTATGAAAACTTATTTTACATCCCAAATGGCACCTTATATTCCTTATGGGCTCTGGTCAAACATAATGCACTATATAGAGATATGGATGCCATTTGGTCCTCAGACTTAGAGTATGCAGTAAGTCACGTTTTGCACAGTGTTTTGTTCTCCACGATCCAGAAGCCAAAGCATTGAAAGGCACATGAATATAAATGGTATTGTCTGTCGGCTGTAAACATGTGCAATTGTGTTTATTTGTTGCTGCTGTTTGAACGCAAATTAATACTGACAGACTGTCACCAGCAATTAAACTACAGATCTTTGAGAAACTGCAGGAGGACCCTGCATGCCCGAAGAAAAAGAGGGAGATATCAAACCAGTGATGAATTCAAGTTGACAAGAAAAAATAGTCCCTGTATAAAAATTGATAGGCCTTCAAATTTGTTTCTGACATCTGAGACGAGGTTTGTGTTTGTTTGTTTGCTCAGTACACACATTTATTCTAGGGGAAGAGAGTGCATCACCTGTTGAGTAAGAGTTATTTTATCTAAATGGGATTGTACTGAAGCAGAGACATCATTCCATTCGTTACTGTCTTTCAAGATAAGACGCGCATATTTTTCTTGTGTTGTCGAAAATAATGCATGTTAGGCTGGTTTGAGGTAGGCTGCAAATAATGAATGTAATCTCCTCCTATTCAATCAGATCACTGTCTGCCTGGCACCCAGCCACTGCAGAACAGCAGAAAAAAGCTCTAAATCAATCATCCAAATGAGCAAAGTATATCAAATCCATGTGCAGCATGATTACTGTCAACATAGCATAGTATGAAATATGAATATGTACAAGTCACTGAGCTGCATATAGGACCACCCTATTTTACCTCCAATTACTTTGTTGATCTGTATTCATGTTCACCTGACATTTATTATTGAACATTTGATCCCAAAAAAATATGTCACCTCAAATACCCCTTACCCAATCAAAGGTGTCGTCATGCTGCAGCTTAAATCTCAGACAGTGGAAAACAACTCAGTGACAGCCTGCTAATTATAGTCTATTTCAAGTCTGACTAGGCAGACCTGCAATATTGGAGCCTTGGAGAAATAGCACAAAAGGATGTCTCCGTGTGTGAAGTCAGTGGGACTGTTCCAGCCTAAATGAGAGCCGGCAGCGTGCTGGCGTCCGACCAACTGTTTCCTGGAGATAAGAGAGAACGGAGCAGTTGGTTTGGGACTAATTTAATAAGTCCAGGAGATAGCATGTTAACTGTCACTATCTAATTAACAATCGGGGATCACAAGACTCAGGCATTTTCTAAAGTTTGCGAATGGATGAAAGAGTGAATTTCGAAATCCCAATGTCAATCAGTCGCGTTTTAATCCCTCTACTATGTCAATGAGAGAGAAATTACTGTATAGCTTACAGTAACTTAAAAAAGCATTAAAGAGGCAATCTGGATTGCCTACAGTATATAAATGACTATATATCATTAATATAAAAGTAAAAAAATGTATTTACCAATCCCAGGTGGCCCATGTAACCTAGGAGAAAGTAATGAGGGAATAAACACAAAAACAGTCGACACAGTACTGTAGATATGGCCTCTATAAGAGGCGTCAATCCCTGCTGTCTCTCATAGCCAGCCTTTTCAGTATATCTTCAATATAACATAATGCCCTGTGCAATTTATTATTTGTGGTATTTCATCCAGGTATTGAAGCCTGCATAATCAGATTTCCAACTATGAAAAATGCCACTTTACTCAAGTTTGTCATCCGGGGATATGGTGTTATCACGAAGTAATGACCTTTTATTTAATCTTGAGGAATTACCTGGCAGGCTAGGGATACATTCTAAAAAAGGAGCCTAACAGAGTATTGTCAGGGCCTTGTGGGAAATGGATTCATCATAGATTGAATGATTCTGCAGGCGAGCAACTGAAGCTGGGCTTTAATGAATTATCAAAGGCGTATGCTTGTTAAAGTGGATGGGGAATTTAAATGTAGGCTCTTCACCTGGTCTTCACCGAGAGGTTATTATTTTTTACTTGTAGAGGAAGCGATCCCATCAGGTTTTCATCCTTTTGGGCCGTGAGAGTCAAACTCCCCACGCTCATAAACGTTTGCGAGCAGGTGTTTTCAATATGAGTGAATATCATAATGCGATATCAGTCAGAAACTAGGTAGCACACCAGGTCTACTTTACAGAATTGGTCTCTCATAAGGATAGAAATCAGAGCACAGGAGGCTGGAGAGGGGAGGACAGCACATAATAACGGCTGAAACGGAGCAAATTAAATGGCATCCATGTGTTGGTGGCATCCATGTGGAAACCATGTGTTTGATGTATTTGACACAATTCCACTCATTCAGCTCCAGCCATGACCATGAGCACGTCCTCCCCAATTAAGATGCCACCAACTTCCTGTGAATCAGAAGATAAATTCCCCCTCAAACAACCTCTAAATTCAAAGTAAAAAATATAAGAACATAAAACACAAGATTAACTTCCTCATCACATTCACAAGTCAACCCTTATTAACCCTGTGCATCTAGCCCCAAATGAACATCCGTACGGTAGTAACAATGAAAATACTTGTCAATCTTGATTCATAATTGCAATTTCATGGTGCAAATCACTCATGAGCACTTCACTTTTTTGAACAGCCAATGAACTAATAGAATAAATATTGTTTCCTGTTTTGAAACCTGTGGTTATGGCTCCTTGCCTGTGAGATGGATCATTTCAGATGTTACCATGACAGATTTAGCTAATGGTTTTGCTTGTGTAACAGATGGTCAAAGGCCACGCTCATTGCGCATTGTGGTGAGTGTTCTCTCAGCTGCATTTAGGACCCAGTAAGGGGCAATGAACCTGCTGATCCAGCCCCAATTTACAGTGGGTTTGTGTCCAAAATGGCACACTATTCCCTTTATAGTGCACTACCTTTGACGAGAGCCCTAAAGAGAAAAGGGTGCCATTTGGGATGCACATTGGTTCTTCAAGGCACACTTCATCTGGGAGAAGAGTCCCATTCAACACCTGATCTCGACCTCTCCCAAAATAAGGCTATTTTCCAGGAATGGTTTACACATCAAACATGCATCTTTGAATCATTTTTATTCTCATTATTTGAAAAAATATTTGGTAACACCTTCTATAAAGCATTATACATACTGTATGTACTTCATAGAAAGGGATATAAAAGGGTTCATTCATGTCAGTGTAGTGGCTGGCAGGGTCCATTTGTCTAAATAACGATGTTGTTGTGAGCCATCTGCTCCATATACCAGCGTATACAGATTGATATTGTTTGATTGACAATCAGGCCACTGCACAGGAACAAATGGACAATTTGATACTTAATTGACTGTTCATTCATGTGCTGAACACAATGTTCTGGGAGCAGTAGGGACTGCATAAACATAGGACACATTTGGCAGGGGAAGTCAATATGGTTATTGATTTAGTCTGTTTGGTCTTTCCTATGGATGACAAAGATTGTCCATATTATAAAGTTAGTGCCGACTGTTTCATCAAAGCAGTTCATATTTCAAACGGACTTATAACACTGAATTGAAAACAGACACTTTTTAATTAAAAACTGATGAGTAGATGACACCACATAATCTATTCCCACAACATTCTGTCAAGATGCACTGATTTTACTCACTGTAGAGAAACAACCCACTTGCTGTATATTAATATTGGTAGACAAACTGCACTCTCTCTTGGTAAGACCATCATAATGTGCGCTATGGGGCTGATTCAGACTTAGGACATGTATGCCTTTTTTAAGCGTTTTGATTTAAGCACTTATCAGTAGTTGGTATTCAGACTTACCTTATGCTTGTGTGTAACGGGCTTTGAAGGTGTGGCTCTCTTGGCAGTGAATACATTTAATTCAACCGCTGAAAACCCTCCCACTTGCTGGCCAACAGATTTTCTCATGGAGTTTTCATTCAAGGAACAGAAACGGAACGTGGAAAGAAAGTGATCCATACTGTTCTGGAACAGAACCATTATTTTAAAAGCATGTGTTCCAGACATTTTTTTCTAGTCCCAGAAAAAACAACGCAACAAAGCGCCTATTCAAACCCTCACTCTGTCAGTTATAAATGTATTCCAGTGTCTGCCTGTAGGAGGAAAATCTTTGGCAGTGGGTGCGTTTTGGCTACCTGCTCCTTCAAAGCATAGGCTACTGTACTGACGTTACACCCGAGGCCGTTACAAGGATGATTCAGAAGATAGGGAGAAGGATTCTTAATTAGCTAGAGAAGAATGGATTCACTTTTTCAATACTAGTTAAGGATACTATGGACCTAGTTATCATGTTTCAGGTTGGATTTATTAACTACAAAAATGTAAATGTAAAATAAAAAATTAAAAAATAGTGGTTCTGTTCAGAACGAAGCGATTGGAAAATCATTTTGGTTACAACACTTGGTTATCAGTACATTTATCTAAAGCCATCCCTTTAAATACAGGGCACATTTAATTTGAATTTTCTCAACAGACTCACTAAAATATAGAGAGAACAGGTTCTGAAAGCCATCTAAATACACACATATTCATTTCATTTTCAGCACCAATAGGTAGATTTAAAAATACTCTGATCTTGTAGGTTAGGAAAATATTTATGAATCATGAAAAAACTGGTTCGGAGAGCCTTTACGCACAAAATATATTTGTTAATAAAAAATACAGGGGTTTTATTCATCCTGAAAGTTGCGATATTCAAATGTTCAAGCCATGAAATAATGGAAGGAGAGGAAAGTGTACAATAGGGGTTGAAGAATTGTCCTATAAATCTACCCTAATACTCACTAATCATGGAAGTGTGATGACAACGTTTTCTTGAATCGTGTGCCAGGCTCCAGGTTTAAATTGCCACGTTTTGTGTGCGTTCCATAATGTTTCAAATAGGCTACATCCCAAATTATCGTACAACTTGTAATACTTTAGCCTAATATGATCCAATATTGCTAGCAACCCCCAGCAACAACTATACAGACGTGACAGAGGATTGAAACTAATGATGTAATGGAATGAAATATAAGCTACAAATTGAAGGAAACTAAAACTAAAGCGAAAGTTATAAATGTGTGTTAATATTACTCAGGGTGGCTACTGATAGTGGCCAATATTAAACATTATACTTTTTTTATATATAAAAAAAAAATAGAGAAAATTCGGGGCATAATAAAAACATTCTAGAGAGCACAAATCAACATGGTAGGTTCCGCTCAACTGTCATTGTTTAAGGCTTTCCATATAGGCTACAGTATAGGCTACATTTAGCTTGTCTCCAAATTCCATCCCTGCAAATTATGAGGCCATACAATTACAATTCTGAATAACGGCACAGCTATTTTAGCCTACTTCACTGTGGAAAAGAGGCTGAAATACCTGTCATGTTAATATAATTTTCAGATTGTTTCCATATGACTGGTGTCCACATTCATCTCCAGCGATCATAAGGAAAAATGACCTAAAGCAATCGCTATGCTTTCTCAGTATTTGTATTTATCATCCACTTCTCCAAACTGATTAGACCTAATAATTTACGTTTAGCGTATAGCTCTTATTAAATTATAAATGAAAATGCATGGATAATGGTGTAATTCTTATAGGAGAAAATCACAAGAGTTGTTTTCTACTTGCTACCGACATGCCCAGCGCTTGGTGGTTTCCTTGAGCATAAAGGTGGTGGTGGTATTATGAGGGAATTAAGTCAAGGTCATAATACACGTATCTGTAGACACACCTCTGCCACGCCTCCGTTTCTGAGATCTGGCTGGCCCATGTGTTTCCCTATGCTGAAGTTCATTGTCAGAATATGTGTCGAGAGAAAAGTGCATAAAAAGGGATACATTCTCGTGCATAACTCGGGTCTGAATCCCCCTTAATGTATAAAGTTCAAAAGGTCATAGACTAAAACATGGTTGTGTTCCGACAGAATGAGTAAGAGTAATGCACATGCCCAGTAATCCCCAGAGAAAATTATGAGAAGACTGAATACATTTTGAGATGTGGCATGTATGAAATTATCTAGGCAAAACATTTTCATGCCATTTGTTTTGCAATACAAGAGAGCTTTACCCCATTATAACCAATTATGGTGGAATCCATAATGAGCCTTTAAATGGTCTGGGTTTGCTAAAGCACAACATTGGCATCCATCAGAGTTTGAAATGTTTTGATTGCTCAAAAGCTATTATGATTGTTGATCAAAGCCAAAAACGTGACAATCAATTCTCCAAAGTCATTTGTCCCACCCATAGGTGAAACATAGCAATATTTTTGTTTAGTAAAGCTATTTCAGGTATTGTGACTGTGTTTTGAAAAATATTAAATAAAACGAGGAGGTTCAATGACTCTGTGCACAGGGGGTTCTACAGAGATTGTGCTCTCCTCTTATCTGAAACAGCCCAGGCACATGACACGCAATACTATTTTAGAACTATAATTGTATACATAGCTTCAGAAACCTCTTCTGAGCAGTCTACACGTAGACGGCGGTCACAATAGAATGAAAGAATACCCGAACACCTTCAGCCCAGCTTGAACAAAAAAAAGAACCACAATCTCCGATTTTTTTTTCAATCATTTGAGATGAAAGAAACAAAGCATAACGGGACTGTCAAAAAGATAAGTATAAATCCCTCAGGATCATTTGCATATGCAAATACAGTCATTTCCCTGGCTTTTTTCCCTGGCTTTCTTTCGACGCAAAACATTACACTTGTGTGCATGGCCAAAGAGCTCTATCTTCATGCAGTCTGACCATAGCATCAGTTCCAATCCAAGTGCCAATGCCGTTTAACAAACGCCACGCACTGTTTGGTGTTTTAAGCTGGGTTTCTGTATAAGCACTTTGTGACATCTGCTGATGTAAAAAGGGCTTTATAAATCAATTGGATTGATTGATCAAGGATCTAGAAAGATTCTGTACGGAGAAATGGTCTAAGATCACTCCCAGTGTGTTCTCCAATCTCAGAAAACATTTATGAAAAAGGCTCAGTGCTATTATCCTTGCAATTATTATCCTGGCATTATAAAAGGTATTGAAAATGGGTGGCAATAATTTTGACCCCTATCTTTTTTAGAAACAAATATTACTTGTTAAACTAAATCTCTTTCTCTGAGAAATTGTATTAGTATAAAAATAATATAATTTCCCTATTTTTTTAGGATAGAATATAACTCAGTATTTGTATTATTTATTCTATACAGTCTTTTTTTGTCTCTATATAAAGCGTGGCAATAATTTTGGACCTGATTGTATCTCTTCACCCCATTGTGTACATTCATCAACAAAGAAATATAATTACTAGAGAATCACAATTCATGTGAATAATGTGATGTCTATGACCATAGTTTAGAAGCAGTGTGTCATGTTTTCCAGGTTCTCCTTTCTTGCTACCCACTCATGGTGCTGTACCCGGGTTGTGTGTCGGCAGCCTCTACTTATCATGCCCCTTTATGTATCCCATCTAATCTACACCAGTGCTCTCCTGTCCACTGTCTGATCCTAGCCTGTCTCTTTTCCATGTAATCTGCCCTGTACAACAACCATGGCTATGGTCCTTCATTACACACAAGCTGGTGAATCTTAAACAGAATTCACCGGGTGGCCCAAAAACACAACAAAGCAAGCTTGAAATATCAAGATAAATAAAATAGTTCCTTGCGGTTGGCATACATCATTATTTAAATTGCATAATTAAATAAATACATATGACAAGTTCTCCATTGATTGAAAGTCTAAACTAGTGGTATTCAAAGAGGGGTCGCGACAAGGAACTGCAGTTGTGTCGCCAAAATAAAAAAGACCCCAAAAAATGTATATATATTTTTGGGGGGGAACAAAAAATTAAGAACATATTATTGTATGGGACCATACACAAACATTTTTGAGAAAGATCATACGAAGAAAAAAAACATATTGAGTAAATATATTTATTGGTTTCTTTTCTTTTTGATAAGAAAATAAAATGTAGTGAATTGAAGGTTGTGTCATTGGATTTTGGGTGGGGTGGGTTCGAATGGGGTCCCCAGAAATTCTGGCGTAAAAAATTATGCAGCCCTATGGTGTCTGACAGACCTGTAGAAAGCAACCATTTTGTAGTTATCCCTGGAGGCATGAATCTGAGTTGTTGCCCTGGTTTCAGAGAGTCCCTCAGACCTGACAGCATGTGACACATCTCAATTTATTGACTGATAAACTGTCCAAAGAAGCTGTCAGTCACGTTGACTGTGACAGTGGCTACGACACATCCATTCTCCTCACACATACTGCTCCTCTTTTGGAAGAGCACAAGGAATATGTACCAACAGGGATAATCCTGTCGGTCACGTACATGAAATGAGACAGCAATCGTGCCATGATGACAATACTGTACAATCAGGTTTAACTGAATACAGCTGCGGAGGAGGGAGGGGTGTTTACGCTCAAGTGTAAGAACATCACTATAATATTCAGATGACATGGACAATGTGACAGTAATTCCTTTTGACAGAGACTGTCAGCAATGTGTACGTATCTGCCAACAGAAGAGAATCCAGAATGGGTCTTATTTCAGAAGCAAAAGAAAGATGTGGTTTGCAACAAGGATTTGTTTCACTTGCAACATGCTTTTCAGAGGATGTCTTTGGTACAATCTTTTTTTTTTATGCTCTTTAAGACCTACATTTACATGGAAAGGCTTGTGTAATTTTGACCAATGCGAGAGTTAAGTCTAGATTAATCAGTTGTGTATGTGTCAGGTTGTGTGGAGGGACTTTCATGATTGATATTCATGAAATCCGGCATACTTTCAGAAGAGACTCAAAAGTGGTTGTTACTCTTCAGTAATTGGAATCTTTGCGCGAGTTCGGAATTGCAAGCCGTAAAAAAAGAATGAAACTAAATAATAACTTCCCTGGATATGCGTCAAAGGTTTCCCATGACCATACAATGCTCTTTGAAAGACTGTTAGCACAACTGTAGGTAAAACCCAACATATCATTTCACAGAGTAAATCTCAAGCCTTTTCTCTCAGATGAATACTATAGTGGTTTCTACACCATGTAGAAAATGTATAGCATGCATTCAAGCATATAGGCAGACGTTCATGTTATCAACATAGAGGCCATGCTTTTGGTGGGTCGATGGATCCGTATCTTGCACAGGTCAATATCTCCCCACAGGACAAATACGCTTTTAGACGGACACACCGATTTTAAAGCAACATCTCCATGGCAGCAGCGGGACTATTATTAGGTTATTCCTCCCACTGTAGAGTGAACCCGAAATGTATAAGCCCTGCCCTAAAGTAATACTTTTTCAAACTGGGAGCAAGTGTTGGAACGGTTTAAGGATTTCCCATGTCATGAGGTCCTACTTAGTCCTGTGGGAAGAATAAACAGTAAAAACAGCATTCAGTGTCATTGACAAGATATATGAACAAAGTCACACCAACAAAGTATCACCATCAAAGATAAACCAGCTTGTATATTAGAATGCTGTGAGAGTTCTTGAACGGCAAATGTGACATTGGAATCCAGTAAGTTAAGCTAGTTGTTAGATGAGAGAGAGAGAGAGAGAGAGAGAGAGAGAGAGAGAGAGAGAGAGAGAGAGAGAGGGGGTGCCTGCGAGGCAGGTCAGAGAGGGCATGGGAAACTCAAAGCTGATTGAGTCAAAAAGGCCAAGGGCAGCCATTGACCAGCTGACTGTATTGTGAATCAATCCCATATTCAGCAGTGAGGTGCACACGAACTGTGCTGGAATTCACTCATGAATAAGGTAGTCTTTTATGAATACATTGTGCAAAGCTTTGTGTGTAATGGCACATGGCAAAGTAACTTTGTTTCATTTAGAAAACAAATCTATTTCCAGTTTATTACTGAAGAAGAAATAAGTTCCAAAAACTGATGTTAAAAGATGACAAACTGTACCCTGGGTATGACAAGAAATGGAATGAAATACAAAACCACTCCAAAATCTTGCATCAGATTGATGTGCTCCAAAGAGGCATCCTATGGCAACAATGCACTCACACTCTAAAAGTCTCTTTGGGCTTGTGACAACTAAAGGTAACTGAATGCTAAAAACCAAGCAATGAAATGTGCAATTGTATACACTTGTATGGTACACGGTTTTACTTAATAAGTACAAAGTCTCCCATATCCTGTATACTGTCTACGAGTGGTGTCATGCCCATTAAAAAAGGAAGTTTAATCATTCATTTAAATTCTGAAATATATATATATTTTTTAAACTGGACAAATCTGAGAGGGAACGTGCCTTTGTGACGCCACTGCACACAGCGTTTGATTTGATTTTAGCTGCCAGTGATGGACAGGAGGTATGTTTTTAAATGAATTTGATTAAGCTATGTAGCCTATTGATTCCTTCTTGATGAATAAATAAAACAAACATATTTTTATGTTTCTCTGTAATACTAGCCCCCTAGCAATTATATGAAGTTGGCTTTCACTAGCAAGCCAGATAGGTTCCCAACCTCCCAACCTCATAACAAGCTACCAAGCCATTTCAGGCTATCAATCAAGATAGTGTAGCTTGTCTAAAATTCTAAATTCTCCAATCAGACCCCTCCATTATCAGGTACTTCGTGCCCCCTCTAAAATAACGGTTGCATGATGACCCTGGCCCACTACTCTGCTCTGAGCTTGATAAGCTAATGGATATCAAGTGTTGCAGAGTCACTTGTCATTGAAAGGATCAGTCTATTGTTATCTACCTCACTTGTGGGCACATCGGTTTCAGAACAATCTTGTTGCATGCTTTAGTTACACACCATTAGCATCCAAGAACATAAATACCATTTTCATTAAGTCCTAGGCACAGACATCTGTTACGCACAGCCTTATTATTGACATCATTTTGGAATGTTTGCGCAGGGTATGTTGGGGATGTTTCTTCACTTGAAAAGCCATGGATTTCCTTTCAAGACAGTTGGTACCCACCAAATGAAAAAATATTTCTTTGTTCTCAGAAATCCATGCTTTTATCGGGTCATTTAACTAATTTTCTGTCTGAACAACAACTTGCACATGGGTGAGCTGCTTGACCTTGTTTTGTGTGAAAAACTCTCCTGTGTATTGCCGACATATTTCAGGATACAGGGTAAACACAGCAGTTGCATCTGAAAAATATGGTCCGTTTGTTATATACCTGTACCATATATTGATAAAAGTGAGCTGCTAAATGACCATATTATGCTATTTTAAAAAGTTAGTGGCAACAATCCATTACAAAAGAGGTTTGATTAAATAAATCTGCATGTGCATAATGCCATTGCTCAAGAGACATTTTATAATGTAATTCCTCAGTCAATATGACATAGATGGTTCACTGTGCTTTCAACACTATTCCATACAGAAAAAGTGCAAGAGAGTTGGGACCAACAATATATAAAGTGATAGATAGCCTTCTACTAGACAATTTCCCACTCCCTTTGAAACCAACTCTGCCCTGACACTAGGATTATAGGTGTAGGATGGAAGCCAATTATAAGAATATTCCTCCGTGTTCTTCAAATCATCACCTCTTGCTGCAGGTAATTCTGATGTGGCTGAACCACTGAGGTATATCTGAACTGGAGACAGCGTCCAAGATGGCCGTTTTCAACATAATCCACTAACGTTCGCATACGCCGTTTCATGATAGCTGCCATCCGCTTTACAGAGCCGATAACGCCTACGCACTAGCACTCAGTGCGCACTGGGGCAAGCGCGAGCAGCGACAACGTCATCACGTCATCCAGAAGCATGGCAGACGTTGGATGAACATAACATTTTAATACCTTCAGCTGTGAGGGATGGAGAGAAAAAAAATCCTTGAATTACTGGAAAAAAGTAGTGGATATTTTTGGCACAAAGGTGATAACTAGGCCTTCCGAGGGGCGCAACGGTCTAAGGCTCTGCATCACAGTGCTAGAGGCGTCACTACAGACCTGGGTTCGATCCCGGTCTGTATCACAACCGGCCATGATTGGGAGTCCCATAGGCCGGCGCACAATTGGCTCAGCGTCGTCCGGGATAGGGGAGGGACTCCTTGTGGTGGGCCAGGCGCCTGCAGGCTGACCTCGGTCGTCAGGTGAACAGTATTTCCTCCGGCACTTTGGTGCGGCTGGCTTCCGGGTCAAGCGGGCGGGTGTTAAGAAGCGCGGTTTGGCTGGTCATATTACGGAGGACGCATGACTCGACCTTCGCCTCCTGAGCCTGTTGGGGAGTTGCAGCGATGAGACAAGATCGAAATTGGGGAGAAAAAGGGGGTAAAATACAAACATTTTATGTTTTAAATAAAGTGATAACTAAAGTTTATTTTTAGTAATTTTACAATTTCACTTCTCTATGGGGCCGACGATGAGAAATGTCACTTTGGGATCGACTTTAGCTAAACTGCAGTACCGAAAGTGATCACAGTGGAAAGCATGCTTCCAGACCGGAAACCTGTCCCCCTGGTCTGAACATCAACCAAAACAATGCGCACCGTTCTTCAACATCCTTTGACGGCGCAACATCGCGATACTGTCCCTGGAGAGCTACCGTCCTGTAGGTTTTCGCTCCAACCCTAATCTAGCGCGCCTGATTCTAGTAATTAGCTGGTTGATTAGCTGAATCAGAAAACCTACAGGAGGGTAGCTCTCAAGGAACAGGGCTAAAGAGCCCTGCAGTACATGTTATGGCCCTGCTACACTATAGCCATTGGGCGTCCGGAATTGCCATCAACCATTGAGGAAATTCTTCCTTTGAAATCAATGAAAGCTGCTATACTGCCCATGTTGCGTCTCGTCCAATGGAAACGTCCAAGAATTGCCATGGTGCAATTCTCAATGGCTGACGCACGCAATCATTCTATCTTGTGAATTAAAATTATGAGAAATAAAGTTGATTTCGGTTGCATATGGCCTCAACTATCACAGCCGCAGACCAATGCCATCCCATGACCTCCACATCCGGCTTCTTCACCTGGGGGATCGTCTGAAACCAGCCACATGGACAGCTGATGGAACTGTGGGTTTGCACAACCAAATAATTTTGCACAAACTGTCAGAACCCGTCTCAGGAAAACTCATCTGTGGGCTCGTCGTCCTCACCAGGGTCTTGACCTGACTGTAGTTTGGTGTCGTAACCGACTTCAGTGGACAAATGCTCACCTTTGATTGCCACTGGCATGCTGGAGAAGTGTGCTCTTCATGGATGACTCCCAAGTTCGAAAGTACATTAAAACGGCGATATGTGAATTATTCCATAGAATCGAGAATGAAGAAAGTAGCGGCAAGGGCAGGTTAGTTGAAAAATTGCTTCCGACCCTTTCTAGTAGCTGCTATGGAAGAATTCACGTATTGGCGTTTTATAGCTAGTTCTGATGTGGGACAGTGATAGGAACACCGGCGCTACCTCGCTCACCAACCAAGGTGCATGAATTGAGGAACAAACTGAAGTGAAGAAGCAACTCTTGGAGGGCAGTGGTAGTTGATAAAACACTATTTAATTGACAAAACGAATGTGTTTAGTGGGAAAGGAGCCAGAATTTTTAAGGAAACAGGGGCGTATTCATTACGTCTTGCAACGGAAACCGTTTACCAAACGGAAGCAAACAGAGCAAATTGAACAAAACGGGGAGGGACCTAGCAGTTTTTTTCCGTTTGGAGAAAACGGTTGTTACAAAACCTGTCGCAACAGAATCGCCGCAATGTATAAACCCCAGGTGGAAGTGCATTCAAACCTGCAACCAATCAGAGAAAACAAATGATTAATTAAAACGGACCAATCGATCAGCACACAGGTCACAGTCACGGCTACCATAATTCACTGAAAAGAGGCACCTCCACTATATGTGGCACGTTGCATTGCCATCAGCGTCGCGTCAATGTGACGTTCTACCTGCTACACAGAGCTCGTAGTTTTGAGAGCGGAGCAGAGGGGAACAACATCTTTATTCTATGTTCCCCTACTGTACAGTATACCCTGATGAAGACAGCTTGTCTGTTGAAACATTGGACATTAGGTTATTAAATTATTGCATCTAGAGTGTGCGGCTTTCCTTTAATCTTTCATGTCCCCTACTGTACAGTACCATATTTACCATATTTAAGAACTGGGACATTTTCAGCTTCCAGGAATTGTGTACAGATCCTTGCGACATGGGGTTGTGCATTATCATTCTGAAACATGAGGTGATGGCGGCGGATGAATGGCAAGAGAATGGGCCTCAGGATCTCGTCATGGTATCTCTGTGCAATCAAATTGCCATCAATAAAATGCACTTGTGATCGTTGTCCATAGCTTATGGCTGCCCATACCATAACCCCAACGCCACCATGGGGCACTCTGTTCACAACGTTGACATAATCACACCAACTGTTGTCACCTTCTCACCAAGCTGCTTGGCGATGGTTTTGTAGCCCATTCCAGCCTTGTGTAGGTCTACAATCTTGTCCCTGACATCCTTGGAGAGCTCTTTGGTCTTGGCCATGGTGGAGAGTTTGGAATCTGATTGATTGATTGCTTCTGTGGACAGGTGTCTTTTATACAGGTAACAAACTGAGATTAGGAGCACTCCCTTTAAGAGTGTGCTCCTAATCTCAGCTCGTTACCTGTATAAAAGACACCTGGGAGCCAGAAATCTTTCTGATTGAGAGGGAGTCAAATACTTATTTCCCTCATTAAAATCTAAATCAATTTATAACATTTTTCACATGCGTTTTTCTGGATTTTTTTGTTGTTATTCTGTCTCTCACTGTTCAAATAAACCTACCATTAAAATTATAGACTGATCATTTTATTGTCAGTGGGCAAATGTACAAAGTCAGCAGGGGATCAAATACTTTTTTCCCTCACTGTAATTCCTTTTTATATGTACTGCACATATCTACCTCAATTACCTCGTACCCCGTGTATATAGCCAAGTTATCGTTACTCATTGTGTATGTATTATTACATGTTTTACTTTTTAAAAATTATTTCTCTATTTTCTTTCTCTCTGCATTGGTGGGAAAGGGCCCATAAGTAAGCATTTCCTTGTTAGTCTACACCTCTTGTTTACGAAGCATGTGACAAATACATTTTATTTTATTTATAGATTAACATCGAATATGAATTTTTGTTCAAATATGTTCATTTTAATTAGGGTTTAGAGTTATAAAGCAACTGTAGAAAACCAAAATTGAGGAAAACCAAAATTGCTACGTAGCATAAAAATATGCAATTTGTCAACAGTAAAACATCAACTCAGTCAGATTTTTTGTCTAATGTCAACTCCGTGCTGAAAGATCTGATAGAACGGCTTTCTTTTAGGGGGTATTGTCAAATTAATCATTTTCCATAGTTTACAAATGTTCGTATTGAACTTATTTTTTGAGATAAGAATGTCTGTTTTGAGTATTTGCTTGTCAACTCTGTCACTGATTGCTAACCCCCTGTTGTATGTTAATATGTTAATAATTGTCCTGCAATATATGCCTAAACTATTTAACTATTTGCTGTGCTAGACAAAAAGGAAACAATCAGACCTGAACCTGAATGGACCCGACGACAACCAGACATAGATCCGACGCATATTCGATCAGACCCGATTGGACCCCAGTGACAAAATAATGTTTATCAGCCAAGTTGCTCTTCTGGTTAATAACGAATGTCTTTATATGTTGGCTAGGCCTTCTATAAGTCAAGAAATGCACCTTATTAGGATTAAATAAATATGCTATATTGCCTATGCAGAGCCGTGTTGGGGTCCATCGGGTCCACTCGGGTCTATCAGCTGTTCTCATAGACCAAAGACCCAATGAAAATTTAACAGGACCGACTTCGACCCAAGGGAAAAGTTGGATTTTTGGACCTGGATCTGCTCGTGCCTCGGGTTGGGTATCGGGTACTCAGGTTTGGGTGACCCGTGAAAATCTCTAATTTGTTTTGCATATTTGAATAAGCTAATGTCAGAATGAAACAATCAAGGCTTTTAAACACTTGTTGGAGAATACATTTAAAAATGAAATGCCTCTTATTGTTTCTGACGGGGTTTTACCAGTGGCGATTTTAGCATGTAAATGTTGGTGGGGCAAACAAAACTAAAAACATTGGGGATGTATGCCAGTAAAGCCACAACACAACACTAAACAATACATTAATTGCACTATAACGGTGACAAATGGTGCCCACAAACTGTTAGGGCCTACATAAAGTCCCAACACCTTACCACTGCAAAACAGTTAATTTAGCCTCATTTACTGCCTTTAAAAAAAACACAGCTCCTATGGCTGACTTGCTTAAACAAAAGTGGTTTCTACTGACAATTGAGATGTACAAACTATGGCATAAAGGGACGACGAGCGGATAGGAGGCAATCTGTAATTTCGATTAAGACATTAATGAGCGAGCTAGGACGGACTTAATAACTATTTGTTTAGCACTTTTGAAATGTATAGCGACAGAATTCAGAATATGGGCCGTTCTTACAGTATTCTCCCTGTACACCAATTCAGAACCATAGGATAAAAAGGGGGATTATAAACAGTCATTGAAAGCTCTTACAATATTCGATGATGACATTTCTCTAAAACAGGCTATGTGCACCACCAAGTCTGAACAGTAGGCTAAATTATGAGGGGAAAATTGACCAAATTATTAGGGTGAGGCACATGGGCTACTAACAGCTTACTACACAACATACACTTAGTATTACTTTCTTAGCTACAGTATACATATCTCCCTGGCATACTCACCTTGTTATGCTGTGCTCACTTGAACAAGAAGGTGGCACGGCGGTCCTTCGTGGGCAAATTTTGTCATCAAAGTCTGCCATTCTCAGGATTTATGGTGCTTTCAAGAAAATTGGGAACTCAGAAAAAAACAAGTTTGAATCATGAAGACATCAGTGATCTTCATGATTTCCCGAGTTGCCGTCTTCAAAACGTATTATCCCAGTCGGAGTTCCCAGTTGTCTTGAAATCAATGAAGTCTGAGATTTCCCAGTTCCGAGTTTCCAGTTGTTTTGAACACGACAGAAGTCATGCTGGATTGACAGCATGGCCAATGTTGAATGTTTATCTTGTTAAGCTTGGAAAAGAGACCCTTAAGCCCATACTTGGACCACACACCCACTCCACTGAATAGCAGGCTAGGGATTACTTTGCAATGCTTGCAGATAGCCACTGATTCCTTCCAAACCACTCATTGTTGAAATTGCAATTTCCAACTTGTTGTGTAATGTATATGTCCAATGGCCGATGAGCACCGATACGTTTTATCTATAATTCCTCTTCATTATTTCTCTTTACATGACCAGGATTGAAAAGTCCAATCAAAGTTACTGTAGATATAACGTGATTTGACGTCATTTTATCTATGGCCAATGAGCATGAGCCTTCTTGGATGGGCATTCTATTGTAACTCTATAGCAGCACCCAAGGGGCTTGAATTTTCGAGCTCCCCATGAATGATAGAACACTGAGCCAATCACGGCACAACTAGAGAACATTACCAACCCCTACGCTCCCGTATCTTCCGCTGGCTGCCCCACCACCACAGAAAACACTGAGCTTGGTTGAAATACATGCGTTTTAGCTGACTTACTCAAGAAAGCAAAAAAGAGACAAGAGCTGTGTTCGAATACTCATACTAACCGCACTAACCATACTATTTGTGATGTGAATTGTGTATATAGTATGTTTATAGGTCATAGTATGGATATAGTTAGTATGCCAAAAGTTCAAGGATGTCGTATTAAATTCACCAAAATATGAAGTACACACAGAGGACAATATTTCCGAACTTTGGGGCCCATAATGCAATTCCTCCGGAAAAGGGCATGGCTTCACATCGTTTTCAGATTTGAAGAAAATGTAGGAAAATATGAAGCCGAATTACGAGAGTGGATACAAATTCATTAATTTAACTAATTATGACAAATGTTAAGAAAATGTTGAGCAATGTAATAAAGTAATGACTTTTCAAATAAGTTACCTTACACGTTATGTTGGCTGACAATTTGTTAGCTACGCTGTCCTTTACGAACCACATAGCATATCATTACAGCAGTATGTACAGGTCTGTTAGTTAGCTAGCTATCTAACGTTAGTTGGATAGAAAACGTTAGTTGCAAAGAAAAAGCCATAACTCCGACTGGCCAATAAAAATAAAAGATTAAGATGGGCAAAAGAACACAGACACTGGACAGAGGAACTCTGCCTAGAAGGCCAACATCCCGAAGTCGCCTCTTCACTGTTGACGTTGAGACTGGTGTTTTGCGGGTACTATTTAATGAAGCTGCCAATTGAGGACTTGTGAGGCATCTGTTTCTTAAACTAGACACTCTAATGTACTTGTCCTCTTGCTCAATTGTGCACCGGGGCCTCCCACTCCTCTTTCTATTCTGGTTAGAGCCAGTTTGCGCTGTTCAGTGAAGGGAGTAGTACACAGCGTTGTACGAGATCTTCAGTTTCTTGGAAATTTCTCTCATGGAATAGCCTTCATTTCTCAGAACAAGAATAGACTGATGAGTTTCAGAAGAAAGAGGACAAGTACATTAGAGTGTCTAGTTTGAGAAACAGACACCTCACAAGTCATCAACTGGCAGCTTCATTAAATAGTACCCGCAAAACACCAGTCTCAACGTCAACAGTGAAGAGGCGACTCCAGGATGCTGGCCTTCTAGGTAGTGTATGTAGTATACAGTATGTTAGTATGAGTATTCGAACACATATCAAGTTTGTATGCAGCTTTATTAACTCAATGATTATCATAATTTGTTTTACATTTGTTTGCAAACTGATATGTGACACACATTTTTAATTTTTTTTACTAAACAGATGGGGCTCAAAACAGGTGGTGCTCTGCCCCACCTGCCCTGAATGACGGGTCGGCACTGGAATTTACATAAATCCAATGCATTTTATGAAGGGAAAAAAAGTGTTAGTTCCTTTAAATCAAATTTTATTGGTCACATACACATATTTAGCAGATGTTATTGCGGGTGTCTCGAAATGCTTGTGTTCCTAGCTCCAACAGTGCAGTAGTAACTAACAATTCACAACAATCTAAAAGTAAAAGAATGGAATTAAGAAATACATAAATATTAGGAAGAGCAATGTCGGAGTGGCATTGACTAAAATACAGTACAATAGAATACAGTATATACAAATGAGTAACGCGGTATGTAAACATTATTAAAGTGACTATTGTTCCATTATTAAAGTGACCTGTGATTCCATGTGCAGTCGGGAAAGTATTCAGACCCATTCACTTATTCCAATTTGTTACGTTACAGCCTTATTCTAAAATTGATTAAATAGTTTTTCCCCTCATCAATCTACACAAAATAACCCATAATGACAAAGCAAAAACAGATGTATAAAATGTATAAAAAATGTAAAACCGAAATATCACATTTACATACAGTTGAAATCGGAAGTTTACATACACTTAGGTTGAAGTCATTAAAACTCATTTTTCAACCACTCCACAAATTTGTGGCCATCACAAAGCACTGACATCAATCCTATAGAAAATGTGTGGGCAGAACTGAAAATGCGTGTGCGAGCAAGGAGGCCTACAAACCTGACTCAGTTATACCAGCTTTGTCAGGAGGAACGGGCTAAAATTCACCCAACCTATTGTGGGAAGCTTGTGGAAGGCTACCCGAAACGTTTGACCCAAGTTAAACAATTTAAAGGCAATGCTACCAAATACTAATTGAGTGTATGTAAACTTCTGACCCACTGGGAATGTGATGAATGAAATAAAAGCTGAAATAAATCATTATCTTTATTATTATTCTGACATTTCACATTCTTACAATAAAGTGGTGATCCTAACTGACCTAAGACAGGGAATTCTAACAAGGATTACATGTCAGGAATTGTAAAACAAAACGGAGGTGTATTTCCGACTTCAACTGTAAGTATTCAGACCCTTTACTCAGTACTTTGTTTAAGCACCTTTGGCAGCGATTACAGCCTCAAGTCTTCTTGGGTATGACGCTACAAGCTTGGCACACCTGTATTTGGGGAGTTTCTCCCATTATTCTCTGCAGATCCTTTCAAGCTCTGTCAGGTTGGATGGGGAGCGTTGCTGCACAGCTATTTTCAGGTCTCTCTAGATATGTTTGATTGGGTTCAAGTCTGGGCTATGGTTGGGCCACTCAAGGATATTCAGAGACTTATCCCGAAGCCACTCCTAGGTTGTCTTGGCTGTATGCTTAGGGTCGTTGTCCTGTTGGAAGGTGAACCTTCGCCCCAGTCTGAGGTCCTGAGCGCTCTGGAGCAGGTTTTTCGTAGAGGATCTCTCTGTACTTTGCTCCGTTCATCTTTCCCTTGATCCTGACTAGTCTCCCAGTCCCCGCCGCTGAAAAATATCGCCACAGCATGACGCTGTCACCACCATGCTTCACCATAGAGATGGTGCTATGTTTCCTCCAGATGTGACGCTTGGCATTCAGGCCAAAGAGTTTATCTTGGTTTTATCAGACCAGAGAATCTAGTTTCTCATGGTCTGAGTCCTTTAGGTGCTTTTGGCAAACTCCAAGCGGGGTGTTGTGTGCCTTTTACTGTAGAGTGGCTTCCGTCTGGCCACTCTACCATAAAGGCCTGATTGGTGGAGTGCTGCAGAGATGGTTGTCCTTCTAGAAGGTCCTCTCATCTCCACAGAGGAACTCTGGAGCTCTGTCAGCATGACCATCGGGTTCCCCCCGATTGCTCAGTTTTGACAGGCGACCAGGTCTCGGAAGTGGTCCCAAACTTCTTCCATTTAAGAATGTTTGAGGCCACTGCGTTCTTTGGGATGCTGCAGAATGCTGCAGAAAAGTTTTGCTACCCTTTCCCAGATCTGTGCCTCGACACAATCCTGTCTCAGAGCTCTACGGACAATTCCTTCGTCCTCATGGCGTGGTTTTTGCTCTGCCGTGCACTGTCAACTGTGGGACCTTATATAGACAGGTGTGTGCCTTTCCAAATCATGTCCAATCAATTTAATTCACCACAGGCCGTTGCTCGGGTGGTTGATGTCCTTGACCATCTAAGAAAAAATCCAGTACCTAAAACCGGTTAAGGCTTCATGCTTTACATGATGTGATAGCTGATACTTTAGTTTATAAAAAAATATAGATTTCAGATTTGATTATTATGTAGAAAACATTCAGTCGAAAAAAATATGGGGTTGTTCAGTCTTTAAAGAATCCACGAGTTCCGAAAAATCTCTTGTCTACCCGGCAGAATCTGTGCGCCGATTGTATTGGTTCACCTTTGCCCTTTCATTCAGAGGCAAACTAACCAATCAGAGTGCACGTTATTGTGGAGTTGCCAGGTCTGGACCCTCGCCGTGAAGTCAACATGGTGAGTAGTTTATTGGTATTATGTCCATATTTTGAATTGCTAGCTAATTGAAGTCTCCTACTGCATGAAGTGTTTGGCATAAACAATCATTACATGAAAGGGGATAACCAACATAGCTATATTTAATTTGCTTGGTGTGTTTCTTCAACTGTTGCTAGCTAGTTAGCGCGTAACTAGCTAGCTAAGCCAACAGTTAACGTTACTCAGCTAGTTTTCAGCTACTTCGCTAACGTTAGCGAACTGCTGTAAGGAATCCTTTTTCAGTGCCTAGCAAAAGTTAGACAAGCGTTAAAGGGGTAATGTTATTTATGGAGGAGTTTTTGTGAACAAATCACGTTATCAAACTAGCTAGTTATGTTGGCGTTGACACTCGCGAGAATAGCAGCTAGCTAGTCAATGTGTTGAATAGTTAATGCTCGCTAGGTAGCTATGTTTGCTAGCATTGGCTGTAACTGTATTAGCTATCTAGCTAGCCTGCCTGTTATTAGCAAAATTTGGTTGCAAAAAAACTGAACAGTCCGCGGGAAGCTAAGCGTGTATTCATCAGTCGGATTCCGTTGCAACCCGTTTTGCAACGAAAATCGCGTAACCGTTTACTCTAGGAACCAAACGGAAGCAAGACATCGCAAACAGGGATGGACCGACCTGCATTTGTCTAACACAAACTCGTTTAAGTTGCAAAACGTTTTCCGTTTGGAGTAGGCCTAGTACAGGACATATGTGAGCCATATTAACGTACAAGCTGTGACTGTATAAATGGGGTCTCTTGTTCATTCATGTCCAGTCTTCAGATGGTAATAATGGCCAGAGCCAAGCACCTCCTTTTGCTGGGGTCCCAACCTCAGGCATGCCACCGCCTTTTGTAAGTTGGTGTTGGAAAACACCTGTATCTTCTATGTGCTCCCAATGGCATCTCAAAATGGGGTCTCATTGAGTGTGTTGAATCTCACAGCATGTGTCAACTATTTTTCACCTGTCTAGATGGGACCACCGGGAATGCCGCCTCATTACCCACCAATGGGAATTCCACCCATGGGACAGAGGCCTCCCAACATGGCTCCCATGCCGCCTGGCATGATGCCGCCTGGCATGATGCCACCGATGGGACAGGTGAGCCGACTATTAAGCTTTAAGATGTCATGATCACTTGTTGTCCCAGAACATGGGCCACACCCTTAAAGATCAATCGTTTGTAATTTGTTGTAATTGTCCAGTTTAGCTCTCAACAACCTAGTCCATCAATGCATAGCCTCATGTAGTGATTAGATTTTAATTAAATGTAGGCCTATTGAATTTTGCCGGAGACCCAGGAAGTACAATGTTGGAGTTGGACCAGAAGCTTAGCTTTGGTTGACTCTTTGGAGTGTGTAGTGATGATTTTTAAGTGCCACTATCTTTTCCCAAGAGTTGACACAAAAATATTCTAATAACTTGGGTTTGTACTATTTGCTGCCAGCATAAACTAACACTCCCCTCTTTATGTATCTGGACAGTGATGTAAAATTTGGCTCTATATTCCAGCATTTTGGATTTAATGGCCCAGTTCAGTGAAAAATGTGATTTTCTTGTGCTTTATATATACTCCCACACTGAGGTTGGAATAATACTGTGAAAATTATGATAATGGAACAGAGGTTGGGAACTCTCTTGTTGGTCTATTAACTAATTTAAATCTTAAATCAGTTCTACCTAATTTCCATCAACATGTTAAATGTGCAACCAGAGGGGGGAAAAATTCTAGATCACCTGTACTCTACACACAGAGACGCGTACAAGCTCGCACTCCATTTGGTAAATCCGACCACAACTCTATCCTCCTGATTCCTGCTTAAAAGCAAAAATTAAAGCAGGAAGCACCAGTGACTCGGTCTATAAAAAAGTAGTCAGATGAAGCAGACGCTAAACTACAGGACTGCTTTGCTATCACAGACTGGAACATGTTCCGGGATTCTTCCGATGGCATTGAGGAGTACACCACATCAGTCACTGGCTTTATCAATAAATGGATTGAGGACGTCATCCCCACAGTGACTGTACGTACATACCCCAATCAGAAGCCATGGATTACAGGCAACATTCGCACTGAGCTAAAGGGTAGAGCCGCCGCTTTCAAGGTGCAGGACTCTAACCCGGAAGCTTACAAGAAATCCTGCTATGCCCTGCGACGAACCATCAAACAGGCAAAGTGTCAATACAGGGCTAAGATTGAATCGTACTACACTGGATTTGACGCTCGTCTTATGTGGCAGGGCTTGCAAACTATTACAGACTACAAAGGGAAGCACAGCCGCGAGCTGCCCAGTGACACGAGCCTACCAGACGAGCTAAATCACTTCTATGCTCGCTTTAAGGCAAGCAACACTGAGGCATGCATGAAAGCGTCAGCTGTTTCGGGACGACTGTGTGATTACACTCTCCGTAGCCGACGTGAGTAAGACCTTTAAACAGGTCAACATTCACAAGGTTGCGGGGCCAGACGGATTACCAGGACGTGTGCTCTGGGCATGTGCTGACCAACTGGCAGGTGTATGTGCTGACCAACTGCCATAGTCCCTGTGCCCAAGAAGACGAAGGCAACCTGCCTAAATGACTACAGACCCACTGCACTCACGTCCATAGCCATGAAGTGCTTTGAAAGGCTGGTAATGGCTCACATCAACACCATTATCCCAGAAACCCTAGACCTACTCCAATTTGCATACCGCCCAAACAGATCCACAGATCATGCAAATTCTATATTGCACTCCACACTGCCCTTTCCCACCTGGACAAAAATAACACCTATGTTAGAATGCTATTCATTGAATACAGCTCAGCGTTCAACACCATAGTACCCTCAAAGCTCATCACTAAGCTAAGGATCCTGGGACTAAACACCTCCCTCTGCAACTGGATCCTGGACTTCCCGACAGGCCACCCCCAGGTGGTGAGGGTAGGTAGAAACACATCTGCCACGCTGATCCTCAACACGGAGCCCCCAAGGGGTGCGTGCTCAGGCCCCTCCTGTACTCCCTGTTCACCCACAATTGCATGGCCAGGCACGACTCCAACACCATCATTAAGTTTGCAGACGACACCACAGTGGTATGCCTGATCACCGACAACGGCGAGACAGCCTATAGGGAGGAGGTCAGAGACGTGGCCGGGTGGTGCCAAAATAACAACCTATCCCTCAACGTAACCGAGACTAAGGAGATGATTGTGGACTACAGGAAAAGGAGGACCGAGCACACCCCCATTCTCATCGACAGGGCTGTAGTGGAGCAGGTTGAGAGCTTTAAGTTCCTTGGTGTCCACATCACCAACAAACTAGAATGGTCCAAACACACCAAGACAGTCATGAAGAGGGCACGACAAAGCCTATTCCTCGTCAGGAAACTTTGGCAAGCGTCCTCAGATTTGGCAAGGGTCCTCAGATCCTCAAAGTTCTACAGCTGCAACATCGAGAGCATCCTGACTGGTTGCATCACTGCCTGCTACGGCATTTGCTCAGCCTCCGACTGCAAGGCGCTACAGAGGGTAGTGCGTACGGCCCAGTACATCACTGGGGCTAAGCTGCCTGCCATCCAGGACCTCTATACCAGGTGGTGTCAGAGGAAGGCCCTAAAAATTGTCAAAGACCCCAGTCATAGACTGTACACTCTACTACCGCATGGCAAGCGGTACCGGAGTGCCAAATCTAGGACAAAAAGCTTCTCAACAGTTTTTACCCCCAAGCCATTAGACTCCTGAACAGGTAATCACATGGCTACCCGGACTGTTTGCATTGTGTGCCCCCCCTCCCCTAATCCCTCTTTTACGCTGCTGCTACTTTCTGTTTATCATATATGCATAGTCACTTTATCTACTTAGGGAGTGGTGGGGCGCTAGCGACACTACCCGGTGAAATGTAAGGCGCCAAATTCAAAATCCAAAAGTTGAGTTATTAAACATTCATCAATATATAAGTGTTGCATATTCATCAAAAGCTCTGATTCTTGGCAATATCCCAGTGTTGTCGAATTTCAAAAAGGCTTTACGGCGAAAGCACAACATTTGATTGTTTGAGGATAGCACCTACAATATTTATCAATTAGCATAAATTCATAAACCATTGCGGTTCACACAAAACCCATTTCACAGCAAAAACAAGTCCCTTACCTTTTGAAGAACTTCTGCTGAGGGCTTCCCAAGTGTCCAACAAAGACATTCAATGGTTCTTTTGTTAGAAAAAGTCATTTATTATATCTATAAATCTCTGTTTGGTTGGCGCGCGTTATGTTAATAAAATACAGCGTCCACTCGCCCATTGAACCATGAAGAGAACACGTTCAACCTATACACTTGTCCAAGAACAATCAAACATCAATGATAATGTATCCTTAGGAACACTTTTATGTATATTTACTATAATATTTCAACCGGATTATAAACTGGACGATAGGAAAGGAAAAAAAAACCACAGCGCGCGAGCCCGTGAACGCGCATCCTCTTCTGGTGACTAGTTCAAAATTCTTCTATTACCATCCAGAGTAACCTAACATCACCAAACACTGTCTAGAGACTGTTGACATCCAGTGGAAGCAATAGGTACTGCAATCTTACTCCCATATATGGATGTTTTCAATAGGGAGGGGTTCAAAATGAGGCAATGTGTCAAACACTTTTTCAGGACAGAAATTCCTCTGGTTTTCGCCTGCTATATCAGTTCTGTTATACTCACAGACAATATTTTAACACTCTTAGAAACTTCAGGGTGTTTCCTATCCAATAGTACTAATTATGCAAATCCTAGTTTCTGGGCTTCAGTCTAAGTTTAATCGTAGGTTTATTTGAACAGTGAGTGACAGAATAACAACAAAAAAATCCTGAAAAACGCATTTGAAAAATGTTTTGAATTGATTTGCATTTTAATGAGGGAAATAAGTATTTGACCCCTCTGCAAAACATGACTTAGTACTTGGTGGAAAAACCCTTGTTGGCAATCACAGAGGTCAGATGTTTCTTGTAGTTGGCCACCAGGTTTGCACACATCTCAGGAGGGATTTTGTCCCACTCCTCTTTGCAGATCTTCTCCAAGTCATTAAGGTTTCGAGGCTGATGTTTGGCAACTTGAACCTTCAGCTCCCTCCACAGATTTTCTATGGGATTAAGGTCTGGAGACTGGCTAGGCCACTCCAGGACCTTAATGTGCTTCTTCTTGAGCCACTCTTTTGTTGCCTTGGCCGTGTTTTGGGTCATTGTCATGCTGGAATACCCATCCACGACCCATTTTCAATGCCCTGGCTGAGGGAAGGAGGTTCTCACCCAAGATTTGACGGTACATGTCCCCGTCCATCGTCCCTTTGATGCGGTGTTGTTCTGTCCCCTTAGCAGAAAAACACCCCCAAAGCATAATGTTTCCACCTCCATGTTTGACGGTGGGGATGGTGTTCTTGGGGTCATAGGCAGCATTCCTCCTCCTCCAATCACCGCGAGTTGAGTTGATGCCAAAGAGCTCCATTTTGGTCTCATCTGACCACAACACTTTTACCCAGTTGTCCTCTGAATCATTCAGATGTTCATTGGCAAACTTCAGACGGGCATGTATATGTGCTTTCTTGAGCAGGGGGACCTTGCTGGCGCTGCAGGATTTCAGTCCTTCACGGCGTATTGTGTTACCAATTGTTTCCTTGGTGACTGTGGTCCCAGCTGCCTTGAGATCATTGACGAGATCATTGACAAGATCCTCCCGTGTAGTTCTGGGCTGATTCCTCACCGTTCTCATGATCATTGCAACTCCACGAGGTGAGATCTTGCATGGAGCCCCAGGCCGAGGGAGATTGACAGTTCTTTTGTGTTTCTTCCATTTGCGAATAATCGCACCAACTGTTGTCACCTTCTCACCAAGCTGCTTGGTGATGGTCTTGTAGCCCATTCCAGCCTTGTGTAGGTCTACAATCTTGTCCCTGACATCCTTGGAGACCTCTTTGGTCTTGGCCATGGTGGAGAGTTTGGAATCTGATTGATTGATTGCTTCTGTGGACAGGTGTCTTTTATACAGGTAACAAACTGAGATTAGGAGCACTCCCCTTTAAGAGTGCTCCTAATCTCAGCTCGTTACCTGTATAAAAAACACCTGGGAGCCAGAAATCTTTGAGATGGGGTCAAATACTTATTTCCCTCAATAAAATGCAATTCCATTTATAACATTTTTCACTTGTTTTTCTGGATTTTTTTTGTTATTCTGTCTCTCACTGTTCAAATAAACCTGCCATAAAAATAATAGACTGATCATTTCTTTGTCAGTGGGCAAACGTACAAAATCAGCAAGGAATCAAATACTTTTTTCCCTCACTGTATATATAACACAGGACAATCACTTTTTTGACTGCACTGGGCCTTTAACAAAATAATAAACATTAGCATAACTAATGATGAGTGAGAAAGTTAGAGGCTATAACAAAACATGCAAACATCTCACCATTGCCAATAATGGGGGAGAGCAGCATTCTTTTGGGGGGTATGGTCTTTGCTTCTAACTTTCTCACTCATCATCATTCACAATTCATTCATTATTATCCATAATCATGGTAGCATCAACATTGATGTAGTAGTGTTCACAAACATTTATTTTGACTAAAAGTGAATAAAAAATGACTGTTTTTCACCATTCACTTCCTATTGGGCAAAAGTCCAGAGCCCTGGTATGCTTCAAATAAAAGGTGACTTTCTGTACTGTCGCCTCACATGAAACATTTGATCTCAAATCCAAAATGCTGGAGTATAGACCCTAATTCCAAATGTTAGATTCACTGTCCAAATATGAGGGGAGTGTGTGATCTCATTATCCAAATGGAAAAGGTGTGATCCGAGATGTGTATGATCCAGCTGCCTGCCTGAGAAACGGGGCTCAGGTGGCAGCGAGGAACTGCAGATTGGAGCGTCACTGCTTCACAGATCACAAGCTGTGGCTCCGTTCGCACTGTATAAGACTCAGTCAGTCGCTCTCACCCTGCCATGGCTGCTCTCACTGTGTATTAATACCCAGCGTGCACCCAGTGCGCCAGGCGGGGGGTGAAATGAACGGGTCCAATGAATATTTCATGATGCTCTTTTATTAGATACCAGGCATGATGCCACCTATGATGCCCGGGATGATGATGCCCCCTCACATGCCTGCTGCATCGATGCAGCCAACAGGACCGGTAAACTCACTCGCCTGCCGCCTCCACTGCCGTGCTTTGCACTTTTAAAATAGAGCCCGCAGGTTGTCAGGAGTGACACCAATAGCTAACGTGGCAAAGCATAGGAACACTTACCAATACAGACATAGGCTATCAATATAGAGGGATTTAAATATTCACCACAACTTGAACATGTACATCCCATCTCCATAATAATTCTACACTTCTCATTTGAACTTAATTAGGCAAAAAAAAAATCTTCATAGAACTGTATAGGTCCACTTTCTCTTACAGAGATACAAACTCGCCACTTTATGGCGATATTTACAGTTTCGATCTCAAAGTAGGTCATCTATTTGAATTGCGTTGCTCCGTTTAAAAAATAAAAAATACGTTTCAAGGTGGCGATCCATAGATTAGGGCCTAATATATTTATTTCAATTGACTGATTTCCTTATTGGAACTGTAACTCAGTACAGTCTTTGAAATTGTTATATGTTGTGTTTATAGTTTGTGTGTGTGTGTGTACATTTTTTTTTACACCATATACAAACATACGAACAGTAACTTAGACGCACACAAACGACGACTACATCTCATATACCCAGACCCGCATGCTCACACCCCCATCCCTAGTGCCTGCTATTTAAATAATCAATCATTAGATTTTTTTCATTGTGTTAATGATGGCAGATTGAGAAGTGATAAGAAGAGACTCGTCCTGCACATTGGGTATCTCATTACACCCCCATATGATATGTCTTGAAATATGCAGACAGACGGATTAAAAGTTTACATTGTAATACTTCTGACATTGAATTCTACCGTGCATTATATAGGGAAATAATGCACGCTCTAGTATGCCCTTCCAGCCAATCAAAAATGAGTATTCAACAATGCCAAGGTATTTTTCATAATCAAACGGAAACCAAACCAATCTCAAAAAGCACTGATTGCTCAGCACTAGAAAGTATTCAACCCCCTTGACTTTTTCCACATTTTGTTGTATTACAAAGTGGGATAGAAATGGATTTAAATCTGCACAAAATACTCTGTCAAAATGTAAGAAATTATAATGTGAATTCAATGTTAGAATCCCCTTTTAAAGCAATTACAGCGGAGTCTTCTGGGGTAAGTCTAAGATCTTTGCACACAATATTTGCCAATTTTTTTATTTTAAAAACTCTTCAAGCTCTGTCAAGTTTGTTGTTGATCATTGTTAGACAGACATTTTCAAGTCTTGCCATAGATTTTCAAGCAGATTTTTAAGTTGAGATCATTCAATGTCGTCAATGTCGTCTTGGTAACACCAGTGTATATTTGGCCTTGTGTTTTAGGTTATTGTCCTCCTGAAAGGTTAATTTGTCTCCTAGTCTCATGTTAACCATTGAACCAGTATCTGGGCAGAGGAAGAGACAATGAATATGACGAGTCTCCTCTAGCCTAGTTAGCTACCATTCATTTTCCCATTAGACAGCTCTGCAAGCGTTATGTCAAAATGCGTTTGTTGCTCACAAAATATGGAGTTTCCGTGAGCAACTATCGTCATTTACTGACATCACACCCGCTACGTACTTCCAAAAAAGGTCAATAAAATTTTTACGAGCAAACCGAGAGAGAAAATTTGCCTGGAAAGAATCTATGTATTGTTTCTGACCAAGTGAATTTGGCATATGCGCACCTCTTCAGCACCTCCAGTAAATCATGAATTACTGCCACTCACATGTCGGCTGATCCGGCAGCAGTACAGAATCCCAAAAGAGTGTTGATTTGTATCACCTACTACATATATTTCATGTATTATTTTTACAGCGACCTTTCCGAAGAGGTAGATTTGGCACGTGCACTGTTGGTAAAAAACAATACATAGATTTCCAGACAACACATTTTTTCTGTCGCTTCTACGTTTTTATTTAGACCTTTTTTTTTAAGTACATACTGGGCGTGAAATTCCGTCAGCCAGTGTTTGTCAAGCAAATAACTGTCGGTCTCACGGTAATTGACATGAATACATTTAGCATCTGTAGTCTATTTAGAAGAACAGAATAGTATACTCTGAGTTGTCCTTATGTTTTTTCCTGATCTGGCTATGCCAAATGGCTGTGGGCTACACTAGTTCATTTAGCAGACAAGATATGCTTAGAATTCCGTGGTGTTATTTTATAGTATGAAGAATACAATTGAACAAAGCTGAGTAAAATAGAAAGGATATTTTCTCCAAACGATTTGAGAGAATGCGCACATACGGCTATTCTGTGTTGAGCGGTTAACAAAGAAATAGGTACTCCAGTATAGTTATTAATGTAACTTTAGTTGTTAAACTTTGGGCTATATGTTGTGATTTTTAATACATTGTAAGGCTGCATGATGTGACTCGAATGATTAAAAAAAAAAAAAAAAAGTTGCTTTGTTTTTTTGCGTTGGCTGTACACACCATCAGTTTCTCATTCACAATTTGATAAGCATCCCCTTTGTGGGGCCGTAATGCACCCTAAAAGAATGGCGGCCTTTTGCAGCCAGGGGCTGTTGTGCCCTTGTCCCTGAGTGTTGCGAGCTCCGAAGCACCTCTCACTCACATGGCTCTCCATCACGTCATCGGGTCTTTCTCACAGGCTACAAGTGAAGACCCACACATTTGGGATGCAACTGTGCGCGTCCTTATCCAATTCCGAGGTGCATATTGAAGATATTGGAAGAGCTGTCCTCATTTACTTTTCGTCAGCCAACGAGATGAGTAACAACCAGCAAGAGCTCTAGCCTATGTCAATCTAGTTGTAGGATGCGATAGATCCCAAATTAATACAACCACTAGCATCAAACTTTTTTTACGCAATGTGGCTGACGTAACAGATCAGAACGCTTAGCTTAAAATGTCGATAAACTATTAGGCTATTTCTTCACATAAGCGCAGCAATGCGCACACGGCAGTAGGCTATAAGCACAAATGTTCCATTCGTGGGAGAATACCATTGTCAAAAGTGACCACGTGATTATGCATGTAATGGTTTTATTATAAAGGTGCACTTTTATGGTAAATGATCTTCCCCAAACTTGAAACTCCCGCGCTGCTTATGTATGCCAGTTAGGCCCTACACCCCTTGTAAAGCGGATTAATGTGCTTAATTTTAAGAAGTTATTTGGCCACATTTGTTGTGATTAAAAACATTATGAAAACATATAGGCCAGGCTACATGAGGTGTGCGACTGATTAGAAAAAGTTGCAAAAGGCTTTGATTCTTGCCTTACGCTGGGCATCATTCACAAGTGATAATATTTAATTAAGAAGTGATAGGCTAATATTGTCACCCATCAGACTATTCTCGATTTAATCTTGTCTTTACATATACTAAATAATATGTGTAAAATTTGTTTTGATTAAATAATGGACCATTGTCATGGACCATTATCATGCATCTATCTCGAAACAAAAATACACTTAAATAGCGAATGGAGGACGCTTTTCCCATGGTTCGTTTTCATGCCAGCCATTGAAAACGTTTTGTAAAGATAAGCAATGTGCTTAATATTAGGAATGTTGAAAAATAAATATAGTAGGCCTAGCCTATAGAACGCTGATGGAATCCTCTTTTCAATAGAGGACATCACTCTGTTTTCTCGCACAATTGCATAGCCTATAGAAATATTAAGCAACATGGGCTCTTGTGAAGTGTTTGATTAGATTTTCGATTAGGTTTGCATTGATGTCAGAGGGACAATAGAGTGCTGAGTACCAGGCAGTTAGTCATTAGTAGCCTACCAAACTTGCTATCAGCTTGGAGAAGTCTAATTACTGTGACTAAATGGTTACATGGAATTTGACTGCCTTCATGACTTTTGACCGCCGGTGTGGCGGTAATAGTCACCGAAATAGCCCTATGTGACAGCAGTAAATGATGGTAGTTGCTCAGGGAAACTCCATATTTGGTGAATAACGAACGTATTTTGACATAACGCTTGCAGAGCTGTCTAATCAAACCAATTATAAAAGTTGACAAGTTATCACACCCATTCACAGGGTTGGTCAACTCTGGAGATTCCTTTGGTGTTTAGAGTTAAGCAAATCAGCCTTTTAAATTCCTTGCACCTTTTATGTGTGGAATGATCTACAATACACTTTAAAATTTGAAGAATTGGTGCCTCTAAAGCATTTGACTGTGGTTAGGGGACCTTTTTACTGAAGAATGTATTTTTTAATGGTTTGGTTTGTTTTTATTATATTTTGTTGTGTATAATACAGTGCAAATAAATTTGTAATTTGTTGTAAACTCAGCAAGTTCTCACTGTTAGCGTTTATTTTCAGCAAACTTAACATGTGTAAATATTTGTATGAACATAAGATTGAACAACTGAGACATACTGAACAAGTTCCACAGACGTGACTAACAGAAATGGAATAATGTGTCCCTGAACAAAGAGGGGGTCAAAATCAAAAGTAACAGTCAGTATCTGGTGTGGGCACCAGCTGCATTAAGTACTGCAGTGCATCTCCTCCTCATTGACTGCACCAAATTTGCCAGTTCTTGCTGTGAGATGTTACCCCACTCTTCCTCCAAGGCACCTGCAAGTTCCCGGACATTTCTGGGGGGAATGGCCCTAGCCCTCACCCTCTGATCCAACAGGTCCCAGACATGCTCAATGGGATTGAGATCTGGGCTCTTCGCTGGCCATGGCAGAACACTGACATTCCTGTCTTGCAGGAAATCATGCACAGAACGAGCAGTATGGTTGGTGGCATTGTCATGCTGGAGGGTCATGTCAGGATGAGCCTGCAGGAAGGGTACCACATGAGGGAGGAGGATGTCTTCCCTGTAACGTCCAGCGTTGAGATTGCCTGCAATGACAACAAGCTCAGTCCGATGATGCTGTGACACACCGCCCCAGACCATGACGGACCCTCCACCTCTAAATCGATCCCGCTCCAGAGTACAGGCCTTGGTGTAACGCTCATTCCTTCGATGATAAACGCGAATCTGACCATCACCCCTGGTGAGACAAAACCGCGACTCGTCAGTGAAGAGCACCTTTTGCCAGTCCTGTCTGGTCCAATGACGGTGGGTTTGTGCCCATAGGCAATTGTTGGCTTACAACAGGCCAACAAGCCCCATTTCATCCTCTCTCAGCCTATTGTGGACAGTCTGAGCACTGATGGAGGGATTGTGCGTTCCTGGTGTAACTCGGGCAGTTGTTGTTGCCATCCTGTACCTGTCCCGCAGGTGTGATGTTCGGATGTACCGATCCTGTGCAGGTGTTACACGTGGTCTGCCACTGCGAGGACGATCAGCTGTCCGTCCTGTCTCCCTGTAGCGCTGTCTTAGGTGTCTCACAGTACGGACACTGCAATTTATTGCCCTGGCCACATCTGCAGTCCTCATGCCTCCTTGCAGAATGCCTAATGCCTATTCACGCAGATGAGCAGGGACCCTGGGCATCTTTCTTTTGGTGTTTTCCAGAGTCAGTAGAAAGGCCTCTTTAGTGTCCTAAGTTTTCTTAACTGTGACCTAAATTGCCTACCGTCTGTAAGCTGTTAGTGTCTTAACGACCGTTCCACAGGTGCATGTTCATTAATTGTTTATGGTTCATTGAACAAGCATGGGGAACAGTGTTTTAAACCCTTTACAATGAAGAGCTGTGAAGTTATTTGGATTTTTACGAATTATCTTTGAAAGAGGATCCTGAAAAGGGGAAGTTTCTTTTTTTGCTGAGTTTCTTTTGATGTGTATTGTGGTGCTGTACAGGGCTTATCCTGGAAAAGAGACCTTGGTCTCAGCATTTACTCCCTGTCAAAATAAAGGTTAAATACATACAACTTATGGGAAAATGAATGGTTGCTAACTGGGCTAGAGGAGATTTGTCATCCTCTGTCCAGATACTGGTTCAGTTAACCATGCAACTTATGTGACTTGTTAAGCACATTTTTACTGCTGAACATATTTTGGCTTGCCATAACAAAGGGGTTGAATATTTAATGGCTCAAGACATTACAGCTTCATTTTTTTTTTATTAATATGTAAGAGATTCTAATAACAAAAATCCCCTTTGACATTGAGGTAGATCAGTGACAGTCTAATTGAATCCATTTTAATTGAATCCGTCTGTAACACAATGTGGAAAAAATCAAGGGGGTTGAATACTTTCTGAAGACACTGTTAGTTTGCTTTGGATGAATGCTATCTATAGTGGAGTAGCTCAAATGGATACAATTTGTGTCTCAGTAGACAAAGTGCTTCTGGGACAAGATCATTTCAATCTTAAATTGGAGAAAAGTCAAAGAAAAACAACTTATTTTTTTTGCCACTTAAAACGTCTTGTTAAATGGAGCATCACATCCTTACACTCCAGGTTTTTCCCTCCAGTAAATGGTTGAGTGATTTATGGAAGCTACATTTCAGTCTGTGTGTTGCTTTCGACAGCAGCCAGCTGTTTAACTATATGCACTAAGAGCTGCAAGCTGTCAAATAAACCTTCCACCTGTCAACTCTGATGTATCAAGACCACAGAGATTTTTGTGTTAGACGCTCGAGGGTATAAGCTTTTGTTGTGTTAATGAAGCAAATTCAGGTCATAATTGTATTAGTTAACAAAAATTATCTCTTCCACAGCCTGGAGTGGACACAACTGGTAAGGCTTGAATCGGTCTATCTATTTACAATTTTAAAAAAGCTTTTATTTTTGTTGTCTTAGTGATTTTATGAATTCTAATTATTACATTTTTTTTTTATAGTCACTGCTGCGCCTGGAACAGTTGTAAGTACAGCCTCATTTCTGTGGATAAGTTCATTTAATTTTATGTAATGATCTCTAGCAGTATCTAAATGACCGACCTTGCTATGTGTAATGTTCAACAGGGTACCACAAATGGCACGCCACAGGATGACCAACCGAAGAAGGTTAGTGAACATTTTTAAGTGGAAGCCTTTACTCTTCCTAACCACAGATGGCCCATTGTTTTCTGTGCAAAGACTTAATTTAATTTTGTTATATGAAAAGCTGCTTGATTTAATGGTTTGAAATCTAGTACTTTCCATGCAAATGTAGAATTTGTATCACAGAGCCCTTCATTTACCTGTTGCAAGAGTGTTGAGTGGTGAAGGCAAAGTGTGGTTGTCATCCTCAGAAGTCTGTGTGGACAGAACACAAGTCTATGGATGGGAAGACCTACTACTACAACACAGAGACCAAGCAGTCTTCTTGGGAGAAGCCTGACGACTTGAAATCTCCTGCAGAAGTAAGGCCTTACAAACTGAACACCCGTACCCATCCCTCCCCACACACTATTGCTGTGTCCTAAATGGCATCCCGTTCCCCTTTTATGGTTCGTTACTTACCTTCATAGTGCACCCGTAGTGCTTGTAAAAAAAAGTGTGCTATGTAAGGAATATGGTACCATTTGGAACGCAAATACTATCCCTCCCCAACTATCTTCTCGTTAACAGTAGAGGCCATTCCCAGGCTCTTTAGCCACCGGGAACAATTTGTGGAGCGTGTCTAGACCATACATGGGTTCAAATATGTGTATTTGTTATTTTTAAATACTTTTAAAATACGTTATTTAAATACTTTTCAAATACACAGCCCAAAGCAAGTTATTTTATTCAAGTATTTGAATTGTTATTTGTAAAAACCAAATTGTTTTTGAAAGTCTATTCAAATACTGTTTTCAAATATCTGAATACTTGTTTTGAAAAGTAATTGAAATACCTGATAGTATTTGAACCCAGGTCTGGTAGAGACGCCCTATTTTTGCTTTGTGCTTTGCAGCAAATGCTGTCAAAATGCCCATGGAAGGAGTATAAATCAGACAATGGCAAGGCGTACTACTACAACTCCCAGACTAAGGAGTCCCGATGGACCAAACCCAAAGAGCTTGAAGATCTGGAAGGTGAGCCTGTGCATTAATGATCCTTTTATAATCTACTGTGAAGGACCAGGGGTCGCATTTACTCATCCTTTAGACCAGTGTAAATAGCAGGGGGTCTTCAGACAAACAGCTACTGGTAATCATGGATCAGTCTCATCCCTTTGCATGAATTCATCTTTGCACTATTCATTCTTAAACATGAAATGTGTTCCTCAAAGTTTCCTGCGAGGCATTGTTAACTTGTGTATATCCTCTCTTTTAGCCATGATAAAAGCCGAGGAGAATGGGTAAGAGCTGCTTATTGTTACCACTACTCTACGGTAGGGTTGGGCGATATTATGATAGCATCATATATTGACGATGATTGACAGACATTGTCGATGGTGACAACATTGTGATGTCACAAACAATGGTTTAGCCTTTGAATATGAATGGAGTCGGGCAGCGCGGCCAATTCTCTTTTTGCCATAGCCTACATTTTCAATAAATATGAGGTAGGTAGACTATTAACATACTGTAGTGCAAGAGAACAGTGCAAAATGTCAGATAACGTGTTTTTTTCCCCCCCTTCTGCTGTTTGCAGCAGACACTCAGTTGTCTGGCTTATAGTTTTAAAATCCTTAATTTCACTTTTCTGCCCCAATCCCCATTCAAATTTAAATGATCAACTGTTGAATAAATGTATGGGCCTAAAGGAGTTGTTTACGAAATAGCCTAAATAAAAACATAGTATAGTAATAATGAGAGAGGGAACAAACAATACGTTTCTGCTTTACTTTACCAAGGTTTAGGCAAACCAAACAACATAGGCTTACTACCAATACTGTCAAAGGTTGAGGTAAACATTACTTTGGTATTTTATTAGCATCCCCATTAGGGCTGGGTGATATGACGATATATATCGTGTGACCATAGAAAAAACGTCTATCGTTTCATATTATGCTCTATCGTTTATTTCGTTGTCGCAAATCACACTCTTTACGGCAATATTTTTTGTCATTTGGACGTTGCTTTGCAACACAATTTGCAACACAAACAAACATTGAGGAGAGTGAACGCGGCACGGAGACCGTACCTAAAAGAGGGGCTACTTCGGTCACATGGACGTGGTTTGGGTATGAAAAGTCTGACACGGAACAGAAAACCGTCCTCTGCAAAATATGCCGCAGGCCGGTCCCGACAGCAGGCTCATACACCGCTAACCTCTTTTACCACCTACGCAAGAATCATGTGAAACAGTACGGAGAGAGTCTACGGATGAGACCCCAAAAAGTAGTTGAGTGCTCAAAACAAACCCCCGATTCAGACGTTGCAAGAGGCTTTTTGCCTCCGCCACACCATATGGCAAAGAATCATGAAGATGGAAGGAGATAACAGCTGCCGTTACAACTTAGCAAAGACATGGCCCCAATTTACACGTCGAGAAATGGGGGTTTCGTGAGTTGGTGCTAACACTCGACCCAAGGTACCAAATGCAAGTACCTTTTATTTGTTGAGTATAATTCAAAATGTAATAAGAAGTAGGGCTTTACATGTGGTCATTTTATATAAAAAATGTATTCATTGAATTTACAGAATGTGTATGTCGTGATATGTATCGTTAACGGGATATGAAATTACCTATATCGGGATATGAGATTTTGGCCATATCGCTCAGCCCTAATCCCCCATTAGCTATTTCGATAGCAGCAGCTACTCCTCCTGGGGTCCACACAAAACTTAAAACATGAAATAATACAGAACATTAATAGGCAGGAACAGCTCAAGGTTGGAACTTTATAAGTGTCAAACATCACACACAGCCTACATATCAATAGATAGACACACACACAATATCTAGGTCAAATAGGGGAGTTGTGCGGTGAGCTGTTGCTTTATCTGTTTTTTGAAACAAGGTTTGCTGTTCGCTTGAGCAATCTGAGATGGGAGTTCCATGCAATCATGGGTTTATATAATATTGTATGTTTTATTGAATTTGTCCTGGATTTGGGGACTGTGAAAAGACCCCTGGTGGGGTAAGTGTGTGCCAGTGCTGTGTGTAAGTTCATTATCCAAACAATTTTGAATTTTCTACACATTAATATTTATTTATAAAAAGAAGTGATGCGACCAATCTCTCCTCTACTTTTAGCCAAGAGAGACTGGCATGCATCGTATTGATATTAGCCCTCTATCAGTGAAGAGCAAGACATGCTGCTTTGTTCTGTGCCAACTAGGTCCTTCTTTGCAGCACCTGACTTCGACAAGTTATACTTAGACAATATTAGAAATATTAATTCGTAAGTGTTTATTAATGTCCTTGAATTGTGCAACGGGAATTACATAAGCTCCCGCAGCAGAGCTTTCAATAAGCGGGAATACAAAATAAATGAATCATGAGTCGGTGTCCGTTGTCTCACAAACAATTTTGAATAGCTCACTAACATTGTGCATTAATATCAAAGCCAACATCAATCAGATACAAAAATGACTTTAAAACTTGAAAAAGGAAGGAACTTAGGCTAAAAACAAATTAGCCCATTATCCTTATGCCTTTTATATCAAATTGTAAAAATTCTAAATATACAACTGTGCAAATAAGTCTGGATTTAAACCTCTTCAATTTTTGCCTAAAATGACATGCCCAAATCTAACTGCCTGTAGCTCAGGACCTGAAGCAAGGATATGCATATTCTTGATACCATTTGAAAGGAAACACTTTGAAGTTTGTGGAAATGTGAAATTAATGTGGGAGAGTATAACACATTAGGTAAGAGGGGGAAGAAAAAAAAATTATCCAGTGAAGCATTGTAATACTGGACAATATTTTGTATCAGGTCTGCCCAAATGTGCTGCATTGATACATTTTCTAGTACATAACTATAGAGAACATAGAAAATGATATGGTAATACAAAAATTGAAGTTTACACACTCCCAGGAATGTCATACATGATGGATCATTAGCTTATACACAAACTTTCACACATCTAGATGGCTGGGCGGGGTGGGTGTGGAGCCAGAGACAGCAGGGATTCAAACTGTAGAACCCAGTTCCTACATTGGAATTTAAAAGAGGATTTTTTTTCAAACAACTATGCTACATTTTATCTCTGGGACCCTCAGGATGACAAATCAGAGCAAGATTACTGAATGTAAGTACATTATTTACCTAAGGAGGTGAATGTATCAAACCATTTGGCGTGATACGTGTTTTGTTATTGTGCACTCTCCTCAAACAATAGCATTCATTTTCTTACTGTAAATTGGACAGTGCAGTTTGATTAACAAGAATTTAAGCTTTCTGCCCATATAAGACATGTCTATGTCCTGGAAAGTTTGCCGTTACGTACAACTGTCATGCTAATCACATTAGCGCACTTTAGTTCAACCGTCCTGGTATAAGGACACTGATCCCGTAGAGGTTAAAAATAGGCTATATTTAAAACTAAATAAAAAGTACAATGAGGAACCATTTACACTACCGTTCCAAAATTTGGGGTCACTTAGAAAATCCTTGTTTTTTATAGAAAAGCACTTTATTATTATTTTTTTTTTTTTCATTTAAAAAAAATAAACATGAAATTGATCAGAAATACAGTGTGGACATTGTTAATGTTGTAAATGACTATTATAGAATATCGAAGCATCCCGGAGTCGCCTTTTCACTGTTGACATTGAGACTGGTGTTTTGCTGGTACTATTTAATGAAGCTGCCAGTTGAGGACTTGTCCTCTTGCTCAGTTGTGCACCGGGGCCTCCCACTCCTTCTATTCTGGTTAGAGCCAGTTTGCGCTGTTCCGTGAAGGGAGTAGTACACAGCGTTGTACGAGATCTTCAGTTTCTTGGCAATTTCTCGCATGGAAAAGCCTTAATTTCTCAGAAGAAGAATAGACTGACGAGTTTCAGAAGAAAGTTCTTTGTTTCTGGCCATTTTGAGCCTGTAATTGAACCCACAAATGCTGATGCTCCAGATACTCATCTAGTCTAAAGAAGGCCAGTTGTATTGCTTCTTTAACCAGGACAATAGTTTCAGTTGTGCTAACATAATTGCAGAAGTGTTTTCTAATGATCAGTTAGCTAATCCTAGTATATCATTTAAAAAAAGCTAACACAATGTGCCATTGGAACACCGGAGTGATGGTTACTGATAATGGACCTCTGCATGCCTATGTAGATATTTCATAAAAAATCAGCCGTTTCCCGCTACAATAGTCATTTACAACATTAACAATGCCTACACTGTATTTCTGATCAATTTGATGTTATTTTAATGGACAAATGTCCTTGTTTTTTTTAAAGAAAAGCACATTTCTAAGTGATCCCACATTTTTGAACGGTAGTGTAGGTCTAGTTTTTTTTTTACCCTGTCTTAGGCTTACCTAAAGACTTGGGAGTAGAGTAACAATATTTCCTGCTGTACTGAAAACGCGTTCAGACGGAGTGCTTGTTGCACAGCTGCATACAGTTGAAGTTGGAAGTTTACATACAGTCGTGGCCAAAAGTTTTGAGAATGACACATTAATTTCCAAAGTTTGCTGCTTCAGTGTCTTTAGATATTTTTGTCAAATGTTACTATTTCATTTGTATTTATTTATTTTAGTTTTTATTTGTATTTATTTTACCTTTATTTTACTATGCAAGTCAGTTAAGAACAAATTCTTATTTTCAATGACGGCCTAGGAACAGTGGGTTAACTGCCTCTTCAGGGGCAGAACGACAGATTTGTACCTTGTCAGCTCGGGGATTTGAACTTGCAGCCTTTCGGTTACTAGTCCAACACTCTAACCACTAGGCTACACTGCCGCCCCTATGGAATACTGAAGTATAATTATAAGCACTTCATAAGTGTCAAAGGTTTTTATTGACAATTACATGAAGTTGATGCAAAGAGTCAATATTTGCAGTGTTGACACTTCTTTTTCAAGACTTTTGCAATCTGCCCTGCCATGCTGTCAATTAACTTCTGGGCCACATCCTGACTGATGGCAGCCCATTCTTGCATAGTCAATGCTTGGAGTTTGTCAGAATTTGTGAGTTTGTTTGTCCACCCGCCTCTTGAGGATTGACCACAAGTTCTCAATGGGATTAAGGTCTGGGGAGTTTCCTGGCCATGGACCCAAAATATCGATGTTTTGTTCCCTGAGCCACTTAGTTATCACTTTTGCCTTATGGCAAGGTGCTCCATCATGCTGGAAAAGGCATTATGTCACCAAGCTGTTCCTGGATGGTTGGGAGAAGTTACTCTCGGAGGATGTGTTGTGTTCTTAGGCAAAATTGTGAGTGAGCCCACTCCCTTGGCTGAGAAGCAACCCCACACATGAATGGTCTCAGGATGCTTTACTGTTGGTATGACACAGGACTGATGGTAGCGCTCACCTTGTCTTCTCCGGACAAGCTTTTTTTCCGGATGACCCAAACAATTGGAAAGGGGATTCATAAGAGAAAATGACTTTACCCCAGTCCTCAGCAGTCCAATCCCTGTACTTTTTCAAGAATATCAGTCTGTCCCTGATGTTTTTCCTGGAGAGAAGTGGCATCTTTGCTGCCCTTCTTGACACCAGGCCATCCTCCAAAAGTCTTTGCCTCACTGTGCGTGCAGATGCACTCACACCTGCCTGCTGCCTTGCCTGAGCAAGCTCTGTACTGGTGGTGCCCGATCCCACAGCTGAATCAACTTCAGGAGACGGTCCTGGCGCTTGCTGGACTTTCTTGGGTGCCCTGAAGCCTTCTTCACAACAATTGAACCGCTCTCCTTGAAGTTCTTGATGATCCGATAAATGGTTGATTTAGGTGCAATCTTACTGGCAGCAATATCCTTGCCTGTGAAGCCCTTTTTGTGCAAAGCAATGATGACGGCACATGTTTCCTTGCAGGAAACCATGGTTGACAGAGGAAGAACAATGATTCCAAGCACCACCCTCCTTTTGATGCTTCCAGTCTGTTATTCAAACTCAATCAGCATGACGGAATGATCTCCAGCCTTGTCCTCGTCAACACTCACACCCGTGTTAACGAGAGAATCACTGACATGATGTCAGCTGGTCCTTTTGTGGCATGGCTGAAATGCAGTGGAAATGTTTTGGGGGGATTCAGTTCATTTGCATGGCAAAGAGGGACTTTGCAATGAATTGCAATTCATCTGATCAGTCTTCATGACATTCTGGAGTATATGCAAATTGCCACCATACAAACTGAGGCATCAGACTTTGTGAAAATTAATATTTGTGTAATTCTCAATACTTTTGGCCACGACTGTACACCTTAGCCAAATACATTTAAACTCAGTTTTTCACAATTCCTGACATTAAATCGTAGTAAAAATTCCCTGTCTTAAGTCAGTTAGGGTCACCACTTTATTTTAAGAATGTGAAATGTATTTCAGCTTTTATTTCTTTCATCACATTCCCAGTGGGTTAGACGTTTACATACACTCAATTAGTATTTGGTAGCATTGCCTTTAAATTGTTTAACTTGGGTCAAATGTTTCGGGTAGCCTTCCACAAGCTTCCCACAATAAGTTGGGTGAATTTTGTCCCGTTCCTTCTGACAGAGCTGGTGTAACGGAGTCAGGTTTTTTAGGCCTCCTTGCTCGCACACACTTTTTCAGTTCTGCCCACAAATGTTCTATAGGATTGAGGTCAGGGCTTTGTGATGGCCACTCCAATACCTTGACTTTGTTGTCCTTAAGCCATTTTGCCACAACTTTGGAAGTATGCCTGGGGTCATTGTCCATTTGGAAGACCCATTTGCGACCAAGCTTTAACTTCCTGACTGATGTCTTGATGTTGCTTCAATATATCCACATAATTTTCCTTCCTCATGATGCCATCTATTTTGTGAAGTGCACCAGTCCCTCCTGCAGCAAAGCACCCCCACAACATGATGCTGCCACCCCTGTGTTTCCTCCAAACATAACAATGGTCATTATGGCCAAACAGTTCTATTTTTGTTTCATCAGACCAGAGGACATTTCTCCAAAAAGGACAATCTTTGTCCCCATTTGCAAACCGTAGTCTGTCTTTTTTATGGTGGGTTTGGAGCAGTGGCTTCTTCCTTGCTGAGCGGCCTTTCAGGTTATGTCAATATAGGACTTGTTTTACTGTGGATATAGATACCTTTGTACCTGTTTCCTTCAGCATCTTCACAAGGTCTTTTGCTGCTGCACTTTTCGCACCAAAGTATGTTCATCTCTTGGAGAAAGAACTCTCCTTCCTGAGCGGTATGACGGCTGCGTGGTCCCATGGTGTTTATACTTCCGTACTTTTGTTTGTACAGACGAACGTGGTACCTTCAGGCATTTGGAAATTGCCAGACAATTTTCTTTGAGGTTTTGGCTGATTTTCTTTTGATTTTCCCATGATGTCAAGCAAAGAGGCTTTGAGTTTGAAGGTAGGCCTTGTAAATACATAAACAGGTACACCTCCAATTGACTCAAATGATGTCAATTATCCTATCAGAAGCTTCTAAAGCCATGACATTTTCTGGAATTTTCCAAGCTGTTTCAAGGCACAGTCAACTTAAACATCTGACCCACTGGAATTGTGATGCACTGAATTTCTAAGTGAAATAATCTGTCTGTGAACAATTGTGGGAAAGATTACTTGTGTCATGCACAAAGTAGATGTCCTAACCAACTCATAGTTTGTTAGCAAGAAATTTGTGGAGTGGTTGAAAAACTAGTTTTAATGACTCCAACCTAAGTGAATGTAAACTTCCGACTTCATCTGAATGTATTTTGGGCGACGTTGGCCATGATTGGAAAGCCATCCTCATTTCCTCTCCACCATTCTAGGTGGGTCATGGTTTCCTCCGATGGCGTCTTCAGTGAGGTAGGCTGGGAGCTCTGTTCTGGACCGCTGACTTTCTTTTACCATGGAAAACATAACTAGTGTTTTTTTATTGTTGACAGGGGTTTAATTATATTGTTTGTGGCTTTTGTAACTATTTAAATTAGAATAATTACATACAGCCTAGTCTAAGCACTAAATCATAACTAAGGTGTGTCACCACAGTCCAGATATTGCGTCCTTCCCGCGACTTGACCCCTCCGTCCGTCCGCCCGTCCTAGAGCTTATAACTAACTATAAGCTATGTGCTAAATAAATGATCTCCATCTCAGGGCTTCAGCTATGCATTTGGTTTGTTAACTTGCTAGTTAAGTGGTTAACTTGCAAGATCAAACTTCTTGGTTACAGCCGAGACGATCAAGAATCCTGCTGCCTACATCGTTTTTTGCGGGGAGGGAAATTGCGCCCCTTGTGTGCACTGCCTTTAATACAGTCTACCCGGTGTGGTACAGGAATGGTATGAACATCTGGATACCGCCCAACCCTACTCTACAGACTTTGTTGCCAAAGCCATTTACTTTGTATTACCTAAAATAAAAAATATCTTTGTAGATGACGGAACACATTAACTTAATCAAATGATCAAAAACATTTCCTTTTGGTCTATTATTTATAGATCTATTAGAATGGAATGGCCTATTTATTGTGACATTTGAAGAGGCACTCCTGTTATAATAAAAAGCATATTGGGGGAATGCACTATCAAGGTCCTCCATCACTAACTGAACTGTTTGCAGGACATCAGAGGTAGGCGCTCCTTGCGCTGTAATCGCCCCCACCCTTCAGCCTGACAGCGCTGCTGTCATGGCGACCATGATGATGGAAATGCCGGTCATGATGCCGATTACAACAGTTTCGGAGGAACAGATGTCCCAGGTGCTCATGCATGTAGCTGATGTCAGCGCCGAGGCGCCTGTCAACTCCACAGAAGACGCAGTCGCTATGGAGGTCTCAGCCAGGTACTACAGACAGCCCATTTTAACCCCAGATTGTATAGAGGCCCACAGCATGAGCTACAATGAACTCAACAGGAATATCACTTGACTGTAGTAAAGGCACCGAACCTAATGTACAAGCCTATGGTAAACATCAGCTTCTCCTGTCAGTGGGGCAACCTACATTATCAGAATACATACCGTCAGTGCCAGGGGCTGGTCTAGTGGTATGGGGGTATATGTAGTCCACTAGACCAGCCCCTGGCACTGACTGTATGTGCGGTTTAACCATTCACTTTCTGTAAAGTTTCCCTCTCCCCATCTCATATTCTAATCTATATCTCCCAATAAAACTTCAAAATACCCAGAAAAATGTATCTCTATAAAAAGAACACGCACCATCAGACTACCAAAACCCTTGGTTCCGTTTTTATCTGAGGACCGTATTCTATCTTTCTTCCTTTCTCTCTTTCCTTTAGTAATGACACTTCAAAGGACGAGAGGCCAGAGCTGGTGAAGAAAACGTACAAGTGGAACACGAAAGAAGAGGCCAAGCAGGCCTTTAAAGAGCTCCTGAAGGAGAAGGTGAGGATTCCATATGGGATTTCATTACTCTCTTGCTGCTCAGTTGGGACTCCTGCATGAATCATCAGCATGTGTCATCCCAATGATTATTGGAAATTACAAACTGAACATTACATCTCGCTCATAAAGGCAAGGTGTGTCATGGAAGCTTGTGCGAGCTGGAACGCCTCATAGGGCAGGAGCCTAGCTCCCGTTTCTGTAGTGTGAGGCAGCTTGATGTCCAGGGGGTGTACTTGTACAGGACACTAGTCTATCACAGGGCCTTACCCCCAATCTATCTCCTTAATGCGGAGTGCTTAATGCGGAGTCTTTGGTATGACTCGGCCAGGGATTGAACTCACAACCCTCCAATCTCAGGGCGGACACTAACCACAAGGGCACTGAGTCGGTTGCAGCTCTTCTAGCTAGCCACCAAAATTAATCTCAACCACACTTTTGTCTGAGAACCACTTTCATCCGGTTTGATAATAAGGTGCTTGTAGTGCTGTAATGACTCCACCTAAAGATTGTTTACCAATATGGCCCTCCTGGACTTAATCCATCTCGCTCATTGTGAGCACTCAGGTTTTAACATGATTGCTAATCCTCACCGCGCCTCCTGTTGCTGTGGCAGTGGATGTTGTTTTTGACCGAGGAGGTGGCTCAGCACAGCTATATTTAGGTCTTTTTAATTTGGCGCACAAAGCTCTCCTCTGAGATTGCTCTCACCGTTTCCCTGCGAGATCTTAATGACTCCGTCTTTATGATTAGCGTTATTGGATGAAGGCACGGGCCCGGATTAAGACAGCGGAGAGTGGCATGCTCCACTGGGTTAGAATAACTCTGGTTGTGTCTCAAATAGCAGCCTGTTCCCTGTAGAGTGCGCTACTTTTGACAAGTGCACTTTGTAGGGAATCGGGTGCCATTTGGGACTTGTACTGTGACAAGGCAAATGCATGCCCAGAAATCATCTGTTCATAATGGATGAATGAGTCGCTCTACTGGAGAAAGGCAGGCAAAAAGGCCACTTACGTAAGCTGTCTCCCTCTGGCATTTCTTTAAATTATTGGTACTCAACCCCTCTTAACCCTGCATCTATTAGTAATTAAAGATGCACTATGCAGAAATCGCTCTGCCATTTCCTGGTTGCTAAATTTGTAATAGTTTGCCTAATTTCAGTTTATATGACAAAACAAGCAAGTATAGTGTAGACCTTCATTGTACCATCTAAACCACTGAAATATATTTTCCATGACACAAAATATTGTATTTTTAGTTGTTTGAAGCTGGTGTACAAAAGTGAAAGACTATAAAAAACAAAACTTAAGAACTGGAATCATAGAAATAACTCACAGAACAGACCTACCGCTTCTTAGACTTGGTTTCAGTGAGAATGACAGATCTATGACTCCGATTTCTATGCGAATTTGGTTGTCTTACCCCAAAAGTTATATATCGCAGCATTAAGAAAATGTATGGCCTTGGCTGGAACAAGCCAGAGAATCTCAGTACCACTCCTACACATACATACATGTTCCCATAAATGGCAGAACTGGGTTCAAATACATATATATTTGAGTATCTGGTATTTAAAAAAACTAAATTTAAGTATTTTAAAATACACAGCCAAAAACATTATTTGCATATTTGAAGGGTTATTTGTAAAAACCAAATACACTGACTCAAGTAGAAATACATACATTTAACCCAGGTATTTAAAAATACTGTCATACTTACAAGTATATTTCCAGATACATTAAATATTTAACTAGTTTCAAGTTTTAATGTCACAAGTACAGTGAAATGCCTACATTGAAAGACTACTTGTCTTTTCAAATAAAATCTATTTGAAAACTTCCTTTGAATATATTTTAAAGTAATTGAGATGTTTGAAATAGTATTTGAACCCAGGTCTTTTACATGAGTGCATAAATTCAATACATAGGCTACTCCCAGCACAATGTATTGTTTGCTGTTGATGGAGATACACAGCTTTACTACATATGAGCTGTAATGCAGATTGTACAGCTGAGTTGATTTGAGTGTCAACTCTTAACGCTCAATATCCTCTTAAAATTTCAGGGCGTTTCATCCAATGCGTCTTGGGAACAAGCCATGAAGATGATCATCAATGACCCACGCTACAGGTACCTAGCCACCACCTTGGTTTTTTGATTATGTTTATGTCGTACATGAATATTAAATTACTTTTCTAACCAACTGTTTGATGTTTATTTTTTCTTCCCTTCACATTGAAGTGCCCTGCCCAAATTAAGTGAGAAAAAGCAGGCCTTCAATGCTTACAAGGTGCAGACAGAGAAAGAGGAGAAGGAGGAGGCCAGACTCAAATACAAGGAGTCCAAGGAAACGTATCAGAGATTTTTGGAAAATCACGAGAAAATGACATCTACCACCAGATACAAGTAAGTGTGCCTTTCTTGGCGAAGTCAAGTTGTATCCCAAATGGCACCCTATTTCTTATAGTAATATAGTGCCCTACTTTTGTCCAGGGCCAGTAAGAAGAGGGTGCTGTTTAAGCCTCAGTCTTTATACTTCTTTGTTTCTGTCATTGATATGTGATTCCTGGAGTTGCCAATATGTGGAACTTTTGAGATAATCAATGACACCACACAGACGTGATCCAAGTGAGTTACTGGCTAATGTGTAACCGGAGCACCGCCAATATGCCCCCACTTAGTCATCGACCTTTCTATGGTCTAGTGTTTGTGGTCAGTCCATGGATGAGTGTACACTAATAGTACACATCCAGAATAAATCACAGGAAGATTGGCTTATGAACTTCCCCCAACCCTAAAATGAAATGTTGCTTTATCAGATAGATTTTATGATTTTTGACTTCCCCTGCATGTGAATCCACCACGTTCATTACCATTCTGTCTCTGTGTGTGTGTCTCTCTGTCTGGGTGTGAACTGTAAAAGTCACTGACATGGCTCAAGGGAAAGTGTTCGACTGGTGACCTTGACAACCAGCCAGTTTGGAGGCCACTGTTGTCGTGGCGACTGTAATGAACAGCTGGGGTGGGGGTGTGACATCAAGGTTGTCTGTTGCTTTTTTTGTTTTAGAACACACTCATCCTAGAAATACTACTTCTTCGCTGGCCTCACTGCTAGTATGGAGGTCTTGAACTTGATTTGGTTTACCTACGTCATGAGGTATTTTAAACACGTTTCTTCTCATGTTAAAATTGAAAGTGAACTAGTCTTTCTTGGACAATGTGCAATTCACGCAATTGCAGCAGTGCTTTGAGCCCGGTGAGATCAGAAGTGGTGATTATAGCTTGTGTAATGCTGCCCCCTTGTGGAGTAGTCATTTGCATTTGGATTCCCAATATTCAACTTTTTCCCTCCTGATTCTGGGAATTTCCAAATGGCATTTCTGGGAATTTGGGGAAAGTTACCGGATTTTCACAACCATGTTTGTCATGCATGTCATCTTTGTTCATGACCGTGGTTGTCTCTGTGTGTGTGAACCAGGAAAGCAGAGCAGCTGTTTGCAGAGCTGGACGTGTGGAGCACCGTCCCAGAGAGAGACAGACTGGAGATCTATGAAGATGTCCTATTCTACCTGGCCAAGAAGGAGAAGGTCTGTGTTACTGGCTGCCTCTCAAATGGCATCCTATTCCCTATATAGTCCACTACAGGACCTTTGCTGTCTAAAGAACATAGTAATACTATAAGGATATTATGTCGAGTTGCAAAATTGCAGTAACCACAATTTGACAACCCTACCATTCTGTCAGTGTGTGGACCTCCGCCTAACTAACGTCTGTTCCATCCTTGTCCTGTGTGTGTGGTACAGGAGCAAGCCAAGCAGCTGAGGAAGAGGAACTGGGAGGCGCTGAAGAACATCCTGGACAACATGGCCAACGTGACCTACCGCACCACCTGGTCCGAGGCCCAGCAGTACCTGCTAGACAACCCCACCTTCGCAGAGGACGAGGAGCTCCAGAGTACGCAGCACACTGTCATTCATACTGGTTTGAGTCCCAAATGGCACCCTATTCCCTACATAGGGCACTACTTCTGAGCTGCCCTCTAGTCAAAAGTAGTGCTCTATGTAGGGAATAGGGTGCCATTTGGGATACACCCTTACCCCGAGCTTTGGGTTCATATAACTAGAGCAGAGCCGTTACATCTCCGTCATTAAGTTTGAATATGTGAACGACTGAGCAGGCTGAGTAGCTGCAGTCGCTGACTGACTGTCCAGTCAGGTGATGTGGTTTGCACTGGTGCAGCTGTGTGGCTAAAAGAGTGACTTGTGACGTGAGGGCTCTGTTGACTCTCTCTCTTCTGGCTGTCTTCTCTCTCTCTGTGTCTTATCTCTTCTCTCCTCTCATCTATCTCCATGTTCGGCTCAGACATGGACAAGGAGGATGCTCTGATCTGTTTCGAGGAGCACATCCGAGCGCTGGAGAAGGAGGAGGAGGACGAGAAGCAGAAGACTCTGCTAAGGGAGAGGAGGAGACAGCGCAAGAACAGAGAGTCCTTCCAGGTAAGAAAGACGGGCGTCCTACTCTACCCCACCGTCTAGCATTTTGGGAACATTGTGTAGACCGTAGACAGTCCTGATACATAAAGGCAAGTTAAAACCGAGCCCTTTGGTGTCACCCAGAGTCAGACTCTCTGAGTTGGGGAATGGAGAGAAAAAAAAAATCCCAATCACACATGCGTGTAATACACACGTGTGTGAAATAGGACAAATAAAAGCACCCACCACTTATTATTTTATATATATCACAGGCTACAATAGATGCAGCAGGTTTTGAAGGTCCATATATACAGTAGTTAGCGGTCATAGCATTGCAGGTTCGAATCCTGAGCCGACAAGGTGAAAAACCGGTCGACGTGCCCTTGAGCAAGGCACTTAACCCTAATTGCTCCAGATGCGACGTTCATAATGACCCCCCACACACATACACACTCTCCGAGGGTGTGGCATATGCAAAAAACACATTTCCAAGTCACAAATGCACATAAATTACGTGTGTGTGTGTAACATGACAAATTACTCCCACCCCCAAAAAATGTAACGCATAATACTAACCGACTGAAGAAAAAGCCGACTAGACAGTCAGGACCCTGACTGTAACACTGTACTGGAAAAGTACAGGAATATAGGAGAGAATGTTTGTGTGTGTAAACCTCTATTGGGCACAAGTGACATTGGTCATTTCAGTTGATTTGCTGAGCTCCGCCGTGTTGTTTTCCCCAGAAATTCCTGGACGAGCTCCATGACCACGGTCAGCTCCACTCCATGTCTGCCTGGATGGAGATGTACCCCACCGTCAGCTCAGACATCCGCTTCGCCAACATGCTGGGCCAGCCAGGTAACGACCGCGCTCTCTGCATGCGCACAGACGCACTCCGTCACGCACTCGCACCCACATACTGACGACACTCACTCACATGTTCTGAGCCACTGCGTTAATGTCAAATCATCCTTCTGCTGCTCGGGTTATTTTTTTAACTCTCTAGTGTTGTCATAACCATGTGTTGTCGGAGCTCGTCTTGAATAACATGTGCATGTTAGTTTATGGTGTCTATTCTGCAGGCTCCACTCCCCTCGATCTGTTCAAGTTCTATGTGGAAGACCTGAAGGCTCGCTACCACGACGAGAAGAGGATCATTAAGGATATCCTGAAGGTGAGAGATGTTGTTTACTGCCACCTAGGGATCGGGACTCAAATGGCACCCTAGTCCCTATTTAGTGCACTACGTTTGACCTATATTTTGTGTTTTTTCCATTTAGTGCACTACTTTTGAGTACCTAGAGTAGGGTGCCATTTAGGATGCATTTAAATCTACAGTGTCGATATTGTCTGGTAACCACTTTTGATTCATGTGCATTTCATGAACTTACTTTCTTGTCACTTTTCTCCTCCCGTAGGACAAAAGCTTCTTGGTGGAGGTGAACACTAGCTTTGAAGACTTTGGCTCTGTGATCAGCTCAGACAAGAGAGCCATGACACTGGACGCAGGCAACATCAAGCTGGCCTTCAACAGTGTAAGAGCGCTGCCATTTAGACCCGGCTTGTGTCCCAAATAACACCCTAGATAGTACACTACTTTAGACCAGACCCATATGAGCCCTGGTCAAAAAGTAATGCCATTTGGGATGCTGATCATTTCACTGACGGTCAGTGACCACGCTGTGCCTCTAATAACCCCAGTGACCTCCCTCTCACCTCCTGTAGTTGCTGGAGAAGGCAGAGGCTCGGGAGAGGGAGCGGGAGAAGGAGGAGGCCAGGAAGATGAAGAGGAAAGAGGCTACCTTTAAGAGCATGTTGAAGCAGGCCACCCCGGCCCTGGAACCAGAGGCCACCTGGGAGGGGGTATGAAATGATATTACCCTTACCTTAAACCACAGGGGTCAAACTCATTCCACGGAGGGCTGAGTGGCCACGGGTGTTTTCGCTCCTCCATTGCACTTTGTAGTTAGTATAGAACTCCTCTCACCTGGTTGTCTAGGTCTTAATTGAAAGACAACCTGCAGGCACCAGGCCCTCCATGGAATGAGTTTGACACCCCTGCCTTAAACACACACACGTATTGGTGTTATCAAGGGGCTACTGTCTGGCACATGATTTGATGATAATAATGCAAATAGTCGAAAGCTAACCATTTATTTTCGGACTTCCTATGGTCTTTGGATGTCGTAGGTCCGAGAAAGGTTCCTCAAAGAATCTGCGTTTGAAGACGTGACTCTGGAGTCTGAGAGGAAAAGGATATTCAAAGACTTCATGCATGTCTTGGAGGTAAGACTCATTTAACTCTGTTAACCTCTGGGAGTATCCAAGAATGTTGGTTTGTGTGTGTATGTAATCTTCAGGACATACTATACACCAACCTGACTGCTGTTTCTTCTCCTCACAGCACGAGTGCCAGCATCATCACTCCAAGACCAAGAAACATTCCAAGAAGTCCAAGAAGCACCACAGGAAGCGCTCCCGGTCTCGATCGCGATCGGTCAGTATGCCCCGTCACCGCACAGGCCAAGCCCCCTCTATGGCCCAATTCCAAATTAACACATAGACCCACTCTACACTTGTGGAGATATTTTGCTTTGTGATGAAATGTTTATTTATTTTGTCATTTCTTTAATGGGGGTGTTACAAATTCATATAATTACATATTCAGTTTGAGGCCAGTATCTGTATCAGCATGGCACCTGACCAGACAAACCTCCCTCCTAATACTCACACCCTTCTCTCTGCAGGGCTCGGAGTCTGAAGGCGAAGACGATTATCACACCAAGAAGAAGAAGCACTCACAGTCCAAGTCCCCGTCCGAGCGCTCCTCCAGCGGCGAATCTGGTTAGTGGTTTTCACATTGACAATCCTTTTACGTTTGGGCATTTTCTCATCATACATGGATGAAATGTGTGGCGGACATTTTCTGAGATCCCTGTCCGTTTGGTCAACAGAGAGAAGTTATAAGAAGTCCAAGAAGCACAAGAAGAAGGGGAAGAAGAGGCGTCACAAGTCGGTAGGTTCTCAGGACTGGACTATATTTTTGGAGGAATGTTTGGGCCACTCGGGGAAAGAATGTGGAGCGCAATGGCTGACCATGTGCTGGTTATTGTGACCTTTCAGCAGTCTCCTGAATCTGAAGGCGAACGAAAAGATAAAGGAAGAGAGAGGGACAGCAAGCGTGAGAAGGACCAGGAGAAGGAGAAAGAGAGTGACAAGTCCCGGGGGAAGAGTCGCTCTGACTCCAAGCAGAAGTCGCCTAAAAGGAAATCTACCAAGGAGGAGGTGAGTCGTCCCATTCCGGTCACTGAACCCAGCCTGGGCTTTTAAAGCTTAAAACCAAAAATACACTATTCCAGTAAACACTTGTACTGCTATTGAAGCGTTTTGGCTCATCCTGGGTGCAGAGGTCATATTTCGTACTATCCTCCTAGTGCATCCCAAATGTCACACTAGTCACTATATAGACTCCCCTACATGTTTATTTGGACAGTGAAGCTAAAACTCTACATCAAACATAGTGATCATAAACTGTATATGACGTTTATCATTTTGGAAATGTGAAGTGCACATTTGGACTCACGGGTGTCTCCGCTTTCTTGTGTCATCAAAGCGGTATTTATTATAATCTTCAACGTCTCATCTGTCAATATACATAGTCATCTTAATTTACAGCATTTCTCTCTGACATAAAAACATTTGCTAAAGTTAGCCAATTACTGGGAGGGACGGAGGCCACTTTCTGTCGCGCGCCGCGCGCGGTGCTGAAGTTCAGAACGGCTGTCAGTGAAAACCCATACAGAGCTCTGACATTTTATTTTATTTCACCTTTATTTAACCAGGTAGGCCAGTTGAGAACAAGTTCTCATTTACAACTGCGGCCTGGCCAAGATAAAACAAAGCAGTGCGACACAAACAACAACGGTTACACATGAAATAAACAAACGTACAGTCAATAACACAATAGAAAAATCTATGTACAGTGTGTGCAGATGTAGAAGAGGAAGGCAATAAATAGGCCATAGGAGAAATAATTACAATTTAGCATTAACAGTGGAGTGATAGATGATGATGTGCAAGTAGAGATACTGGGGTGCAAAAGAGCAAGGGGATAAATAACAATATGGGGATGAGGTAGTTGGGTGTGCTGTTTACAGATTGTTACTGTAAAGCCACTATGTTCCAATTAGTGCCCATATCTGGTGTTTTTCAATCTGTATATACGGGTACGATTGTGAAGGTCTACTACACTTAAAGTGAATTTCTCCAAATACTTATGACACCTTAAGGGGGACTGGATGCATGGTGCTTTAATTTCTAAACAGTAAAACACCCTCAAATAAAAGGTGACATTCCATCGCATCATAAGTATTGTTGGAAAATGTGGGTTTTGATGTCTTCCTGTAGGGTGGCTGGGACACATCAGGCAGCGAGCTGAGTGAAGGAGAGTTGGAGAAGAGGAGGAGGACTCTACTAGAACAGCTGGATGCTCCTTAATGCTCTGTTTCTTCACTTCATCCAACATGCATTCCCCCTAGTGCTTCCTTTTCAGTGTAATGCCACACATGCTTGGACATAGTGCTGCAAAGTTCTGGTCGATTTCCCCAAAATCCCATGTTTTCAGGAATTCCCATTTGGGAGATTATCCTAATTCCTGGCAAAGTTTACCAGAATTTCGCAACCCTACTTTGACTGTATGTAAACTATTCCCCGTATGTTTTGTGTAATGGGAATGAATCCGCCACACCAGCACAAGAATGCTGGGTACATATTTTCTTTGTTTCCTTACATAATGGGAAGTGGTCACAGGCTGAGGTGACTACTTTATCAGAACAAGGTCTACTGTGTTGAAATGTTGCCTTTGATCATATCCTTTCTCTTTGTAATTTGTAGTCATTGGTAGAAGTTTTTCTTTGCTACTAGTTTGATATCTAAATGGATTTAAAGCGCATCTTAACACTGCTCTTTACTGTGACTTTGCCTTGCAGTTCTCAGTACATTTTCTTAGTTTGAGTCCCAAATGCCACCCTATTCCCATTTATAATGCACTACTTTTGACCAGGGTCAAAAGTAGTGCACTATATAGGGAAATAGTTATTCACTGTTTGTCCCAAATGCCACCCTTTGGCAAAGGTGCAAAAGTCCCTGTTTGAAGAATCCATGCTTTATGTTGTGTACATTTGATTTAAAAAAACAACTGGTAAATGTCTCTGAAACAATACTTTTTTTTAATTAATCTTATGGCTAGGATTGGTTCGATCAATTTTCATTGGAGGAATTGTGAAAGTCCTCATGACCTGATCTATAAATGTAATAAAATAGTTTACATGGATTTGTCTTCATGTACGATTACTGAGTCACCAGCCACCAACATACAATGTTTTTTCCTCCTACAAATAGCGCTACTTATTTGCTCATTATTTCCTTAGATCATCCTCTGTTATGAGTACCTCTTATCAGAACTCATTCAATAGGCTTAGTATCCGTTTCCTGTGGATCAGTGAAATGCTAGGCGGGCTTTAAGTAAGGAGTGCTATTGTATGAGGGAGGCCCGAGAACATGGCGCAGAAGAAATCAAGACTGAGATCCAACAACATAAGCAGAGCTGGCCAGAGACCGACAAATGGAGAGCCTTGGTTGCTGCCCTGTGCGCCAGTCGGCACAACAGGGATGCGTGAGTAATGATTGCTACTGTATTTACATACTCAAAGATGACAAGACGGACTTCTCCAGGGTTTTGTATCAGTAGACAAGCTGTCTGCTAAACGAATGAGGAAGATTAACGTTATAAAGATGCACACAGTGTAAACAGTTTATTTGATCATTTCCATTGAACTCAATCTAACAAAAGTATTTTGTAATAAGCACGTATTGCCTAAAAAACATTTATGAAATTAATAACATGCCAGTATTATCCAGTCTTACGAAGCTGATGAGTGGTTAAGTTCACAGGAAATCTAGAGATGAGTGGTTTGTTGCACATGCTATAATGTGGACATTTACAGTCCTAAGACCACAGGAAGCTTCTCTGAATGTCAATGGGTTACCTATAGAGCACTACTTTTGTCCAGTTCCCATTGTGCTCTCTGGCGAAAAGAAGTGCACTATATAGGGTATAGGGTGCCATTAGTGGCGTCACCAAAATAAGTGCACTATACAGGGAATAGGGTGCCATTAGTGACACAAACACTGATCTTATAACTCTTTACTGTCAGGCAAGTGTGACACCAGGGCATCCTGTTTCACACACTAGATTATTTTATGTTAAAGAGAAGCCAGATGTGTTTTTGGCTTAAATTAAATTTACAAAACGGACCAAAAGATACGTTAAAATAACATTCAAGTTGTATATGACATGGTGTTGCAAACTTTGTTTTAAACAATATGTACAATATTAACCTTATGGTAATGAGTGGATTAAGAAGTATAAAACAATGCATAAATGTATCAAAATATCTGTACATTTCAAAAGATTTTTGTCTGTTCTGATATGTTTTTAACATACCTAAACACTATCAAAAACAACTGCCGCTCATGTCAAAGTGGGTCACGAGCAATACTGAACAGTTTTCAGTGGTTAAATACTATACATTAAACTTATAATAGTGAGTAGACAGTTTCCTAGAGATTCATTAGCCGATAGCAGTTTTCAGGGTAAAAAAATATTGGAATCCAGTTTTCATGCTCCTCAAGTAGCCTAAAGTGCCTTACTTGCAGCCACTACACGTCACTGGGAGTATATCTGCTGAAAAGTTGTTTCAGCACCTTTCCTATTCGCTCTAAGTCAATTGTGTCTCTCGCTCTGGTCTAGTTTGGCTGGGCTCGCACAATCTTACGACCAAACAACGCCCTGGACCAGAGCTATTGTGGCGCCAGGGCCCCACCAACCACTAACAGCATTGCATGTGAATGGCGCTTGAGGTCTACATGAGGAGATAATATAGTTCTGTCTATTCAAGGCTTGGTCCACTAACCATGTTAACACTGATAAATGAGATGTTAATACCGTCATATGGAGGCCTAGCTATATACAATTCACATTAACCTGGTCTCGTCTTGAGAGAGCCACACCTCTCTGAGCTATATTGTCTTTGATATGATTTCTGTGGTCATGCGTTGGTGTACATATGTCTACCTCATACTTGCTCAAGTACTTTCTTTGAACATATTCGTTTTGGATCACTGCTTTATAATATACTAAAGTAAGACATGTACACTACATGACCAAAAGTACGTGGACACCTGCTCGTCAAATATCTCATTCCAAAATCATGTGCATTAATATGGAGTTGGTCCCCCCTTTGCTGCTATAACAGCCTTCACTCTTTTGGGAAGGCTTTCCACTAGATGTTGGAACATTGCTTCCATTCAGCCACGAGTATTAGTGAGGTCGGACACTGATGTTGGGTGATTGGCTCGCAGTCATCGTTCCAATTCATCCCAGAGGTGTTGGATGGGATTGAGGTCAGGGCTCTGTGCAGACCAGTCAAGTTCTTCCACATCGATCTCGACAAACCATTTCTGTATGGACCTCCCTTTGTGCATGGGGGCATTGTCATGCTGAAACAGGGAATGGCCTTCCCCAAACGGTTTCCAGTTGGAAGCACAGAATCATCTAGAATGTCATTGTATGCTATAGCGTTGAGTTCCCTTCACTGGAATTAAGGGGCCTAGCCCAAATCAGCATTCGTCCACCAAACTTTACAGTTGGCACTATGCGTTGGGGCAGGTAGCGTTCTCCTGGCATCCGCAAACCCAGATTCATCCGTCGGACTGCCATGACGGCGAGCTTTACACCAGACACTTGGCATTACGCATGGTGATCTTGGGCTTGTGTGCAGCTGCTCGGCAATGGAAACCCATTTCATGAAGCTCCCGACAAACAGTTATTGTGCTGACGTTGCTTCCAGAGGCAGTTTGGAACTCTGTAGTGAGTGTTGCAACCGAGGACAGACAATTTTTATTTAACCTTTATTTAACTAGGCAAGCCGGTTAAGAACAAATTCTTATTTACAATAACTTATGCCTTTAGCACTCGGCAGTTCCGTTCTGTGAGCTTGTGTGGTCTACCACTTTGCGGCTAAGCTGTTGTTGCTCCTAGACGTTTCCACTTCACAGTGACAGCACCTACAGTCGACCAGGCCAGCTCTAGCAGGGCATAAATTTGACGAACTGACTCGATGGAAAGGGGGCATCGTATGACAGTGCCACGTTAAAAGTCACTGAGCTCTTCTGTAAAGCCATTCTACTGCCAATGTTTGTCTATGGAGATTGCATGGCTGTATGCACCTGTCAGCAACGGGTGTGGCTGAAATAGCCGAATCCACTACTTTGAAGGGATGTCCACATACTTTGGTATATATAGTGTATGTCCCCTTTAAAAAGTACATTAGCCCTTTAGTAACAATGGAAAAGCTAATGTGTTCTTTAGAGTGTCGCTAAAGCACATTGTGTAATTTCTAAGAGTGATGGCAGTAGCACCAGGAATGTAATAAGATACTAGCTATGAAATACCATATTCATCCCCTGTGGCGGAATACCTTTCGACAGCTAAGAGAACCGTGACCCGTTACATTCTACACTTCTTTCAGGAATCCCCGCTACAGACGTCTGTGTCCAGTTTTACATATCAGATGAAAATACAATTAAAGCCAAGTTGTATTGCTTGAAGTAATAAAAAAAAGTCACCAGACAGACAAACAGGAGGCAAAACAACAACTGATCACAAGTAAGTTTTAGGCACTTGGCTTGTCTAAGGTTCCCTATAACTGACCTGTCAGACCCATCCATCTCTACTTCAGTCCTTAAGAGTGAGAGGCTGCTACACTTTCCACATCACTCCCCCTCCTCACCCTCACCCTAACACATGCACTTCTCCCTCGTCAAATTACGACTTCAGAGTTGTTGACCGGCCGCAAGTTCTGGTCGTCAAAGCGTCTCCTGACGCTCCTCCTCACCGCGTCGGCTCGCCTGTAAGGCTGATTGCGAAGATCTGGAATGGAGGGAGGAAGGGGTAAAAGATGTGTCAGTCATCTTGCCAGGGCCTTCAGATGTGCCCAGAGGCTGGTTGTGTTGGCAGCCAGTCAGGCAAAGCAGCTTGAGTTCTACAGAAACATTCCCCCCTCCGTTCACTTCTCTGGACGAAAGACAAAAACAGGCCCACAGAAAAGACCTTATTGATTTACAATTTTTCACATTTACTATTCCTTCTGTCACTATCAATAAAAAACAAGCTATGGATGGCCTCTTATACAAGCCTTGTCAATGGAGAAGTAACATGTTTAACAAATTACAAAAAGACAAGAAAAGTCTTCCATTTTCCATTAAGGGCATTTTAAAGATAATTTTGCATTCTTTGATTTCAGACATACCTACCGCTGAGGGAAAGCCCTCAGCGGTAAGTAACTTAAAGGGAATGGAGGTAAAAAAGAGATGCTTGCCAGGTCTGGGACACATCCACCACCACAGGGGTGCTATTGGAGGAATTCCTTACCCTTGAGTGGACATTGGGAAATTTAGTAATATTATTCTTCTTTAGGGCTGGATGGATGAAGAGAAGACAAAATGGAGGTTAAAGAAGCAGGGTGACCAGAGGGGTCACTCCAGTGTTTTCACAGTGTCCTTGCAGCGGTGGTAGCGCTGAGCGAGCAAAGCAGCCAATAGGGGGGCAGGGGACAGAATAAGACAGGACTAGAGGTGTTAGGAGGGCCAAAGCTAAGATAGGTTGTTAACTGATACTGCAGGCACAAAGGGAGAACAAACCAAAGCATTTGTTTTTCTGTGTCTCAAAACCCAGGCTGCTTTGCAGAATGACTACCAGCACGAGAAAATATAGCTAACCAAAAAACTTTGCACAAAACACTTTGGAATTTTTTCAACATACAAGAAAAAAATATTGAATAGAATTAATATTGAATAGAACACGGACCAAAAACCAAAGAACAGCATGCATTCAGCCAGGTACATGGGGATAGGATGCAAATTAAACTGTATGGAAATGTTTCGGAATACTGAGGCTTTTCCCTTTAAATTGCTAAACATTAATTCACGTATCTGGCTGTAGGTTAGTGGCACACAAAGGATACGTGACATCCAAGAGCGAGAACACGTGTCAGAAAATAAAATGCCATGCAATATGCTAGAAAGGTGGCCTGGCAGACCACAGAAAGTCATGTGATAAGATTGTGCTCCATCACCAGGCATTTGAGCCAAGCACAAGGTAAGGGGGCTGTAGCTCTGGACCAGAGTGCTACGTGTAGCTTCAAGGCTCACCATCAGCAAGACAGATGCAACACCCTGGACCAGAGATAGGGGATCTGGGAACAGGGGACATTTTGGATATGAAGCAGGAGAAAGCCAGTGGCATGCAGAAACCCGAACAGCAGCAGTAATACATGATGAACACAACACTCAGTTTTCATGATAAGACAGATGGACACACAAGCAAGGTATAATGCCACAGCCATTTTAAAATGAGTCAAGATCAACACATTCTAACTTACAATATATTATAGAATTCTTTTAGAATTATAGGGTAAACTACTCTGCTATGTTGACAATACTAACTATACTAACTTCATCTACTGAAGCAGAACTACTATACACTATACCACATAACTACTGGCACTAATTCTAGTCAACATAACATATGTCATGCACTATAAACGTATTGGATGCTAGTCAGTGAGAATCTGTTGGGCTATGGCCTAGGAAGCACTTCAGCTATTTTAACAGCAGAGGGCACTTACCATGCTGTCTGATTGATATACACTGAGTGTACAAAACATTAAGAACACCTCCCTACTATTGAGATGCATCCGCCCTCAACTTGTCGGGGCATGGACTCTACAAGGTGTCAAAAGCGTTCCACAGGGATGCTGGCCCCATTTTGACTCCAATGCTTCCCAAAGTTGTGTGAAGTTAGCTGGATGTCTTTTGGGTGATGGACCATTCTTGATACTCACAGGAAACTGTTGAGCGTGAAAGATCCAGCAGCGTTGCAGTTCTTGACACAAACCAGTGCACCTGGTACCTACTACCATACCCTGTTCAAAGGCACTTAAATATTTTGTCTTGCCCATTCACCCTCTGAGTGGCACACATACACAATCCATGTCAATTGTCTCAATTATTAAAAATCCTTCTTTAAACTGTCTCCTCCCATTCATCTACACTGATTGAAGTGGATTTAACATGTGGCATCAATAAGGGATCATAGCTTCCACCTGGATTCACCTGGTCAGTCTATGCCATGGAAAGAGCAGGTGTTCATAATGTTTTGTGCACTCAGTGTATGTTTAACTAATACAGATAGAGATAGTTTCTTACCCATCTACCCATCTCACTCTTCTCAAATATCAATGGCCTGACTGACTGACAGACAGGAAAACGTCTGTGACATTATGGTTTGCTATGGGTGATGATACAAACGGATGAGAAAGTATATAACGGAGATGACACGCTTCATGCAGGGTAACAGAGTTGACATCAGCAAACCCTCCCACAAAACCCCTCCCTCCTCATGCTCCCCTCATAGGAGGGGCGGAGACGGAGACCCCCCCCCACACACACACACATACAAATACACACGCGTCTGACAGTGACACATCCACAGAGTGAGCGAGTGAGAGGGAACACACCACACACGGTGAGAGTACGGCGAAAGAGAGAGATAAGAAAGAAAGAAAGAAAGAAGAGCACTGTTTTTACAGCGACCTTTCAGAGAGAGAGTTCTGAGCTTTAGTAATGGTTCTCCTCATTGTGAGCGGGCTCGCAGAAGAACCGAGAGCCCCGTTTGGCTGTGCGGGCGGTAAAGGGCACGGTCTTCAGCACTGCATTGAAACAACAACAGCCAAGACAAGACAGTAAGGAGAAGCACACATCTACAGGGTTTTAGAACAGGTTAACACCCTACGGCATTAGAAGACTGAAGCACAGAAACATTAACACATTCTATAGAGGGTTACAGTCTACTAAAGGCCTACAGGGCTGCAAAATTCCGTGAACTTTCCAGAAATCCCAGGTTGGAGGATTCCCGAATTTCCTGCTTATTGAAATCCTGGTTGGAAGATTCCCTGGAATCAGTACGGAATAAGTAGGAAATTCGGGAATCTTCCAACCAGGATTTCTGAAAAAGAGCAGATAATGATCATAAACACATTTGAGCCGGCTCCAAGTGTCTACGTTAGGTTAGCTGGACTGTCAGTGCATGTTTTAAACTTATGATTAAGGTTAAATAAAGCCTTAGGATTGAATCTTTGACAGTTCAAACAGTTCAATAGTTAAGAGGCAACATACTTGTTAGTGGTTTAGAAACCCATGTTAATGATTGAATGAGACTGGATTAGAGCACAGGAGAGGACTTGCATGCAGAACACCCAGTGTGTGTGTGTGTGTGTGTGTGTGTGTGTGTGCGCATACAGTATGTGTACACGCATGTGTGTGCGTTCGCATGTGTTTAAGTAATGTTGGGTGATTGTAGAACTGATGGTGATTGGCCCCCGGTCCTGTTTACCGGTGATGATGTCCTCGATGGCTCCGTCCTTGCCCTCGTAGACGTGGCGGCTGCCCGTATCCTTCACCTGCCTCTTCCTCAGCTCAGCTATCACCTCCTGCTGCTGACTCCTGCCCCTGGTGTTCTTATGGGACGGAGACTGGTGGGGAGACCACACACACACACACACACATAGAATAAAACACACAGACAAGGACGCACGCACACAGTCAAATCACAGGCCGTAGCTGTCAGTCTAATGTGTCCATTGGAAAGGTTATACATATATGATATATACCGTCTACATTTCCTGGTTGGTTTACTAACGGTTTATGTTTACTGGTTATATATAGTGGCTTATCTTGACTTGATGTGATACACTAGGTGTCTGCAGTACCTACTATAGCTTCCCCACCAGCGGGAGGGGGAGGAGGGAGAGGGGGAGGAGGGAGAGGTAGAGCGAGGGAGAAAGATAAGCTTAAATTATAGGAAGAGGAAGGAGAGGGAAAGAAAGAGGGAGAAAGGGCGAGGGGGGGAGGGGTAGTTTACCTTATGGGAAGTGGGTGAGGAGAGAGGGAGGGAGAGAGAGAGAGAGTGAGAGAGATATAGATGAGGGAGGAGAGGTTACCTTCTTGTCCTCCTGGTCCATCATGGCCTCCTGCTCCAGAAGTTTCTCCATCATCATCTGTTCCGCTCTCTTCTTCTGCTCGTTGTCCTCCTCTGCTTGCTGAAAGAACACACACACACACACACACACACACAGACACACACTTAGACTGAGCCTTGGACTGAGGCGTTTCCACAGCTGGGGGAACAGGGATGAGGGTTGGTCAGGAGCAGATGGGTGGGGGGGTTGGGACATCAGTCTCACCCTGTAGGCCTTGATGAAACGCACAAACACCGGGAAGAACACAGACGGGGGCGTCGTTTTGGAATTCTCGCCGAAGAATTTGACCGCCTCGTCGAAGGCGTCCTGTGGAGAGAAAAAAAATGGCACATTTTGCATTCGTGATTTCCCTGCAACGTTCTTTACAATCGAAACACATGTTACGTATGAAACATATGCCAATCGTAAGTTAGTCCTGTCAAACATATAAGGCCAGTTTCCCAGACACAGATTAAACTTAGTCCTGAACTAAAAACCTTCAATAAAGTTGCTGTATTAGTTTTGCACAAAATCAATTCAGTGAGATGAGATTTACCTGTGCGATCTTGGCGTCGTCCTGCAGCTTTTTCAGCTTGCCCTCGTTGTGTGTGATGAAGTCTTTGAGCATGGTGTTGTGACCATGCATGCTGTACTCTCTCTTGGTCAGGTCCATTCCCCGCTGGAGCTCCTTCACATCCAGCAGAACGTTCTCTAACGACACTGAGATGGCACACACGCATGTAGACACGCACACGCAGACACACGCACGCACACACACAATTGGATACTGTTCAAAGCAGGGAGGGCCATACCTCAGTGAGTTTACAGCACAGCTCTTCAGAGTAACACCCAGCATGGAGGAGTCAATGCCTCAGCAAGAGAACAACATCACAGTCCATTGTAGCACAAAACTGCAGATGACTGAAGATACAGTGCAACAGAAGTGCCTGCAGAACAAAGATAGGCTACAATCCAATGCAATGACTTAGGTATGCGTCCCAAATGGCACCCTATTCCATATATAGTGCACTATTTTAGACCAGGGCCCATAGGGCTCCGGTCAAAAGTAGCGCACTATGTAGGGAATAGGGTGCAGCCTAGGATCTGATTTAGCATCAGCCCTTGATCACTGTAATATCACTAGGCTATGTTGTGAATCGTACCTGCTGCAGCCTTCTCCACATAATGCAGTTCATTGTAGAACAGATTGACTTGGTGGTATTTCTCCTTCACCACGTTGGCTATGTAGTGCAACAGTGTCATTTTCCGGTCTGTTGACTTGGTGTCTAGTAGCTGGGGAAATTAGAGGATTAAAAGACGTGTGAAGAAAATTACATCCCAAATGGCACCCTATTCCCTTTGTAATGCACTACTTTTGACTAGGGCCCATTGGGCTGTGATTCAAAATAGTGTACTAAATAGGGAGTAAGGTAGTGTATAGGGTGAAATTTGGGATGCAACCAAGGGATGCAACCAGTGACAATCCTGAAGCACGTTTTGCACTAGCAATACATGGGAGAGAGAATCTCTTACCAAATCTAAACTTTGTAGTTTAAAACCGTATACTGCTCCCCTTTTACTGCTGTTCATGTAGTTTCCGAGAGCCAAGATAATCTGTGGGGGAAAACAACAGCACTGGAACATCAACACAGGTGGCAGCCAGGAACAATATTTTCAACAACAAAATATCAGCATGGAATATTTTCGATGCAAAGAAATCTGTAATTGGTTGCTTACCTCTAGAATCTTCTTGAGTTTCTGTGAGGATTTTATTGACACAGATGCTGCGATGATCGCATGAAGTTGCTGTAAAAAAATAAGAAAGAAGGAAGTAGAACAAAAGTCAGACAAGAGGAGAATAAGTCAAACTAAAGGCCCTGTACACACTCAGGTTGTACAACTGATCTACAACACATTTGACAATGGTTGTGATACGACTGATATATTTATGATACAATGGAGAGTTGGTCTTAGGGCTGGGCGGTATCCCGTATTTTACTATATACCAGTATTGATGCACAGACCGGTTTGTGTTTTGACTTTACCTTCTATAACGGTATTTGAATTTTTTGATTTTTAAATGTGATATGCCGTGTTTAACATCAATTTTAATAGTTTACACTGCTACTTGGGCCAGCATCACACCACCCTGCATCCCACTACTGGCTTGCTTCTGAAACTAAGCAGGGTTGGTCCCTGGATGCTGCTGGAAGTGGTGTTGGTGGGCCAGTAGGAGGCACTCTTTCCTCTGGTCTAAAATATATCCCCAATGCCCCAGGACAGTTATTGGGGATGTTGCCCTTTGTAGGGTGCCGTCTTTTGGATGGGACGATAAATGGGTGACCTGACTCTCGGTGGTCACTAAAGATCCCATGGCACTTATTGAAAGAGTAAGGATGTTAACCCCTGGTGTCATGGCTAAATTCCCAATATTGCCCTCATACCATCATGACCACCTAATCATCTCCAGATTTCCAATGGGCTCATTCATCCACCTTCCTCTCCCCTGTAACTACCTAAATCAGGATATTGTTTGTGCAACATTATCTTCAAAATCAAAGAGGAATAGGCAAAGGAAGCATGAATATGTTGGCTACATGAAGAAACATTTAACGTACCTAAACATTGTAGGGTCCCCTAACAAACACTGACCAACACTTTGGTTCCTATCCTGTCAAAATAACTCCTCCCTGGCATTTTCATGTCATGTCAAACAACACTGTATTCAAAGTGCCCACTATACATTTATATAGAATTAGAATAATCATTATATTTCCATGATTCCAACAGTTCAACCCAAGTGTTTTGCTCTAAATCGCAAGTCAAATCGCAATTGCAACATTTGGTAAAAAATTGTGCCTCTATTTTTTGATCGCAAATCGTGCAGCCCTACGTGGCAGTGTGGAAATTACCTCAAATGAGTGCTGGAAATGCAGAAATGAATGAAAATGCAGGAAATTATTTTTGGTATGTGTTGTGTGTGTTGCAACCCTAGGGTCACACTACTCATAAAGCAAAATTAGAACTTGTATTATTCTAAAACATAAAATACTGTCAAAACCTTGATGATGATATTTTGGACATATCGTCTAGCCCTAGTTGGTTTGCACAAAAATGTTCACACAATGCTTGTGTCATTTCTTGTGTGCAGAAACACTCCGTTGTATCACAAAACCCAAAAGCGTTGTACATCAGTTGCACAACTTGGGTGTATACAGGGCCGAACACCGAATCCTCCTCTCCCGTCACCTATAACCTCAATCATATCAGCTAAGCCTTAAGACAGCCTCACCGGTGTCAGCATCTGCACGCTCTCGCAGAAGTTGCCAATGAAGGCCATGATGGTCATCTTCTGCATGAGCCGCTCGATCTTGCTGAAGTGCATCATGAAGCGGTCCTCGTCCGTCAGAGCCTCCACGGGCTTCCGCTCCTTCTCGTACTGACGCATGATCTTAACCTCGTTCTCCGTGGGCAGGAAGCGCATCAGACACTCCACGTAGTCCACCGACAGGGTGCGCAGGTCAAACCTGGCGGGAGGGGGGTGGGGGGTGGGGATTCATTATTAGACACAGACATGCGCGCTATGCGGGGGCACAGGCAAACACAGACTGGAGACACTGACATGCACACAGACGCTATGCTAAACAGACATACACACTAAGCAGACACACAAACAAACAAAACCCTCATTCGCAATGCTACATAGATTAAGAAGACCACTTGGTTGTGTTGCGGAGGAGGAGTCCATGATGTCTTACAGCTGAATGGCCTTGCAGATCTCCTCGGGGGCCTTGCCCACTTTCCTCAGGGTGATGGCCATGTTCTTGGCCCGGTTGGCGTCCAGCAGCGCCACCTTGTTGGGACCCTTCTGGATGACCTTGGTCTTGCTCACGGCCAAGTCGATGGCCGGGCCCTGGGCTTTCGTCTTGAACATCTCCTCAAACTCATCCACGTTCAGGTCCTGAGGTTGAAAACACACTTCAAGTGAGAAGGTTTGAATCCTAAGCAACCTGCCCTGTGGTGAGTAGCCTACATGTTGTTTGAAGTACAGTAGACCAACATAGCTTTTATAGAAGGTCAAAGTGTGAAGTGCATATATGTGGGGGTGAGTGGATGGTTCCCTACCTCCAGTATCCTCTCGTCGTCGATCTCGTTGAACACAGTGCCGTTGATTTGGTTGGGCTTCAGTGCCACCCAGTTGAACACCGGCAAACGGAACTTGGTTTTGATGGGCTTCTTAATCTTCACCGCTGCACCGGAACACAGAGGAATAAGTCAGCAAGCACACCATCTACATATCTCTATCATCGCTCTCACATAGGCTGCATGCATCCCAAATGGCACCCTATTCACCATGTAGGTCACTACTTTTAGTACTACAAAAGAAGTGCACTATATCAGTGGAGGCTGGTGAGGGGAAGATGGCTCATAATAATGTATGGAATGGAGTCAATGGTGTGGTATCAAACAGGTGGTTTCCATGTGGTTGATACCATTCCATTGACTCCATTTTAGCCATTACTATGAGCCGTCCTCCCCTCAGCAGCCTCCACTGCACTATATAGGAAATAGGGTGCACTATATAGGGAATACGGGTGGCATTTGGGACACACACAGTCCTATCAGTGACTGGTGGTGGTGACACACATGGATATGCCTCCTTCCGTAGATAGATAAATAGGCTGAGACTGTCCGTCGGTCTTATTTTAAGAGCCCATTTAATGAAATCCCGCCTGAGAGAGCTGGAGATGTGCTCTACAGCCACTTCTATTGCAGGGCATGATGGGCTCTGACTAGCTCTTTACTGCTAGCCATAGCCACTAGTTTATTGATTTAACATTCATTTAACCAAGACATACTGTTCAGTAGCGGGCCCAGAATAGTGCCTTGGGGGACACCAAATTGAGTTAGCTATGATATTGAATGTGCATATGGCTAGTGTTGTCATCCCTGGCACAGCGGCAGATTGTGTTTATATAGACAAGGATTATGGCCATACTGAGTATATAAGCCCAGATTGACTGCCTCTCCCCGGGTAACCTCTCTAGCACACAGACAGCCAGAGGTACCGTGGAGCAGAGCGATAAGGATCAGGATTGGAGAGTGTGACAACCAGTGCATTCCAGGCTTGCGCAACACTCTCCTATCTTACTATCATTACCAGCATACCTGCAGCGGCACGTCAATGTGTTTCAGCATGCAACAACAGACACTTCCTGACATTACAATAAATCACACACGCACAAGGTAGAGTACAGTATGGAGACCATGCAGGAGTTGGAAATATGGCATTTTCAGTGCTTTCTCATCGGTCAAGACTAAGTAAGACAGATTGTACTGTATTTAGTCTCGTCCCATTCTATTTAACAGGCTAAGGACCCCAGCAGTTCAGGATCCCAGAATGATGACAAATGACTCCAACTAGGACTCCATGTCCTGTGGTCCATGTTTTGTGGATAGACTGTGGTTTCATATTTTGGTGGGCTCAAGCATTTTACAGTACAGCTATGAAGAATATTTTGGGGGGAGTCTGCAAACAGTTGTAAGAGAATTTAAAGAGAATGCATGAAACAAAGAGTCCAATGTCATGCTTGGCTAGACTGAAAGAATCATAGGGCATAAATGGTCATCTCTACGTGGACATTCCTCCTGTGTGTGTGTGTGTGTGTGTGTGTGTGTGTGTGTGTGTGTGTGTGTGTGTGTGTGTGTGTGTGTGTGTGTGTGTGTGTGTGTGTGTGTGTGTGTGTGTGTGTGTGTGTGTGTGTGTGTGTGTGTGTGTGTGTGTGTGTGTGTGTGTGTGTGTGTGTGTGTGTGTGTGTGTGTGTGTGTGTGTGTGTGTGTGTGTGTGCGCGCGCGTGCGTGTGTGTGTGTTGTCTTCACGTTTGCTGTTACGGCTAAAAATACAATTTCCAAATACTCAGGAGAGGAGGAACATTGAAAACACAACCACACGACAGAAAAAACCTACAGAACAGTTTGATGGGTCCCTCTGGTTGGCAGAAAACAAGATAGAGAGAAAAACAACCAGAGAAATCATTAATAAGGAGAGAGAGATTAGTAAGATAATGAATCATAATAGACAATAACAGATCATACAAAACCAAATGTGGTCAAAACAAGCTTTACAGTTGAAAGTGTACTAATGCTAGTGCTGTCATATACTGAATTAAGGCTTCAGATCAAGAGTCATATTCAAGGTGAAAGGTCAAAGTCTGGAATGATCTTGTGTCACATTGCATCTTTGTCTCAACTGGTCAAAGTCTGCAGTGTGTACAGACCCAGTGACACACAATGATAGGTTAAGGGGGAGGCCAGTCAGTGAGTCAGAAGAGCCGTCACATCCGCTCTGATTCACCCATGCTATCCGCACCCTGATATCCAGGAAGTCAAGCAGCTTGACATTGCAGTGAGTAAGCAGCATCAGACACAGTGATACTGTAAATATCTGCAGGGTTCAAAAGACCTAGAGGATATCAGGAGGCTTGGCTCATGTTCTACTACTATCAGTCACACACACACATACTGATCAGTTGATAAGACAACACAGTGTAGACTAAAATTGTGAATTTAGAAGCATTGGAAAGCACATGGTGTGCTTTCAGTGACATACAGTGCATTCAGAAAGTACCCAGACCCCAAGACTTTTTTCACATTTTGTTACATTACAGCCTTATTCTAAGGCTTTCCCCTCATCAATTTACACACAATACCCCGTAATGACGAAGCAAAACCAGGTTTTTAGACATTTTTGCACATTTTTAAAAACAAAAAACTGAAATATCACATTTACATAAGTACTCAGACCCTATACTCAGTACTTTGTTGAAGCACCTTTGGCAGTGATTACAGCCTTGATGCTTCTTGGGTATGACACTACAAGCTTGGCACACCTGTATTTGGGATGTTTCTCCCATTCTTCTCTGCAGATCCTCTCAAGCTCTGTCAGGTTGGATGGGGAGCGTCGCTGCACAGCTATTTTCAGGTCTCTCCAGAGATGTTCAATCAGGTTCAAGTCCGGGCTCTGACTGGGCCACTCAAGGACATTCAGAGATTTGTCCAGAAGCCACTCCTGCATTGTCTTGGCTGTGTGCTTAGGGTCATTGTCCTGTTGGTAGGTGAACCTTCGCCCCAGTCTGAGGTCCTGAGAGCTCTGGAGCAGGTTTTCATCAAGGATCTCTCTGTACTTTGCTCTATTCATCTTTCCCTTGATCCTGACTAGTCTCCTAGTCCCTGGCGCTGAAAAACATCCCCACAACATGATGCTGCCACCACCATGCTTCACCGTAGGGACGGTTTCCTCCAGACGTTACGCTTGACATTCAGGCCAAAGAGTTCAATCTTGGTTTCATTAGACCAGAGAATGTTGTTTCTCATGGTCTGAGTCCTTTAGATGCCTTTTGGCAAACTCCAAGCGGGCTGTCATGAGGCTTTTACTGAGGAGTAGCTTCCGTCTGGCCACTCTACCATAAACGCCTGATTGGTGGAGTGATGCAGAGATGGTTGTCCTTCTGGAAGGTTCTCCCATCTCAACAGAGAAACTCTAGAGCTCTGTCGGAGTAATCAGCCGGTTCTTGGTCACCTCCCTGACCAAAACCCTTCACCCCCGATTGCTCAGTTTGGCCGGGCGGCCAGCTCTAGGAAGAGTCTTGGTGGTTCCAAACTTCTTTAATTTAAGAATGATGGAGGACACTGTGTTCTTGGGGACCTTCAATGCTGCTGACATTTTTTGGTACCCTTCCCCAGATCTGTGCCTCGACACAATCCTGTCTCGGAGCTCTACAGACAATTCCTTCGACCTCATGGCTTGGTTTTTGCTCTGACATGCACTGTCAACTGGTGGACCTTATATAGACAGGTGTATGCCTTTCCAAATCATGTCATATCAACTGAATTTACCACAGGTGGATCACGTTGTAGAAACATCTCAAGGATGATCAATGGAAACAGGATAAAGCTGAGCTCAATTTCGAGTCTCATAGCAAAGGTCTGAATACTTATGTAAATAAATACATTTGCAAACATTTCTATAAGCCTGTTTTTGCTTTTTCATTATGGGTTTTGTGTGTAGATAAATGAGAGTAAAAAAATAATTTTATCAAATTTAGAATAAGGCTGTAACGTATTTTTTTGTTGTTGAAAAAGTCAAGGGGTCTGAATACTTTCAGAATGTACTCTATTATGATAAGGGATGATAAAATACTACAAATAATTAACACTTGATAATGACGGTTCACAAACATACCAAAAAATATTGCAATTGTGATCACTGATAGCCGATACCATTAGCATACATTACAGTTTTCTTCAATCGCTTTGGTGCGATCTTCACAAGTATGAAAGTTCAAAACGCTTAGTACAATACTCAAAGCAGATAATCGAAAAGGCAGTTTTAAAACTTAAATTGACTAAGTACAACACACAAAAACACAGTAATTTTTGCACATGATCCCCTCTAGGCCATGGATGAGGCATGCAATGATTTGCCATGCCAAAAGGTTTTTCTCCAGGTGCATGTACAATGAGGACATTTATTGCAATGTTGATGAGAACCTACGGTCAAATGCTCAAGACAGGCTTGATGCAAACTAGGGACTGCAAAACTTTGTTTCTTTCATTCATTTAATTTGTTTCATTTTAATACAGTACACCTATGTTGCATTACATCTGAACAATATATTTTTGCATCAATGAAAAATGTCAATAATCTCACTTTTTACCACACATGGGATAGAAATTATGGAAAAATAATGTATGGGTACATTTTTTGGGGGGGTATATATTTTTATTTCACAGTAAACATATTTTGGGGATCAATGGTTGTTTGGTGAAAGATGTCGCAAAACAAAATGAATGCACAATAAAAAGATATTGTATAAGTGTTACCAGTTTGGAGTTTTGTATTAAGAGTTTTGAAAAATCACCACATACTTGTGAAAATAGCACCAAAGCGATAACAAAAAAACTGTAACAGAACAAAAGAATATCGGGAAAACCCATCTTTCATTGTCTGGTACAGCGTGATTCATCCACATCCACTACAAAGGGAATAGGGTGCCATTTGAGACGCATTCAGTCTCACAAGCGGGCGGTGTCTGGGTGGGATGACCTTACCTGCTAACCCTGAGTTGAAGATGACGGTGGGGGATCCACAGCCGGGCAGTGGTGGGGCCATGGGGGTGGAGGCGGGGCGGGGGCAGACACCGCCATAGGGCCGGGGGGAGGCGGGGGCGGGGGAGGAGCGGCGAGGCCAGCCAATGGCCCATTTGGCACTGGAATAGAGGGAGCGAAATAGAAGGAGAAGATGAACAAACAGGAGCAGAGGGAACAAGAGAGAGAAAGTAAGCGTGGAATTGAGATGACAGCATGCCAAGTGCTATCTTCCATTGAGACTCAATCAGCAGAGTACAAACTCCTCTCATGTGACTGCTCTGCTCTCGCTTTCTCTCTCTGCTGGCTTCCCCAGCTCTGCCTCTGTGTCTGTTTTTGTTACAACTCAAATGCCAGAGCTGGAACAGCTTGGGCTAAAGGCATACCGGTACTTGAAATTCCACTCAAGAAAATAGGACAGTTGTGAAACTAGCAACAAGCAGTCAAGACTGCTTCGCTACCATCTGTGACTAAACAGTAAGCTAAGCCGGGATTGGTCTGAACTCGGAATTCCACCTACTAGTCCCAGGCACAGGCGGTGGGGGAGGAGGAGGGGGCGGCGGGGGCATCCCCGGGATCCCATTCGACCCCATCGGGCTGACCACACCCCCGTTATAGACCCCTGGTACACCCTCAAATCCGGCCACCAGTGGGCCCCCGGGGGCGGGCGGCGAGGTTAGGATGGAGATGTCCCCGTCACCCTTCTTCTGGATCTTCATGGTGCCCTGCTTCTCCAGCTCGTGGATCTTCTTCTCCAGGTTGCACTGCCTCTGGATGGCCTCGTCCTTCTCCTTCACCATCCGCCGCAGTGTGTGCACCTGCGAGTTGGCGTCCTTGCACACCTCCTGGGTGGGGGTGGGGGTGGGGGACAGACAGAGATGTTACTGCATTGCACGCAGATCAGAGGATAATCAACCTGTGTCCGTCAACCATAGAATTACATAAAGAATAAGTAGAATGGACACTGGCATCCTTGCAACATGACTAAAAAATCGTCCATCTTGGTCAGGAGAACTTTACTTCTGGGATCTCTATGCCGTCAACGTTACTATCAATCAATCAAATGTATTTATAAAGCCCTTCTTACATCAGCTGATGTCACAGGGAGCTGTACAGAAACCCAGCCTAAAACCCCAAACAGAAAGCAATGCAGGTGTAAAAGCACAGTGGTTAGGAAAAACTCCCTAGAAAGGCCAGAACCTAGGAAGAAACCTAGAGAGGAACCAGGCTAACTCCTCTCCCCTATTGATTGAGGGAGTAGAGTGAGTAAAGTCTCAAGTCTCACCCGGGCGGCGTCGAGCTCCTTGTTGCGCGTCATCAGCTGTTTCTCAAGCTCCACGATCTTGGACATGGCCTCGTTCTCCGTGTCCTGCAGCCTCTCCGTCATCTGGGGGAGCCAAGGTCGACAGGGGATCCGTCAGATCACATGACACGCATACGCAGAGTGAGTGTTTGTAGTGAACGTATGAACGAATAAATGAATGTATAAACTGGATGGATGTCAAGTCACTGAACGAGTGATTGAGGATTCAGATAGAAGGGACGGTGGAGTGAATTATCAAAAAGTCAATACGTAGGGTGGCAAAGAGTCATCAGTAGGGAGTCAGTCAGAGTGTACTGGATAGAGACAGTAAGTCTGTGCGTGGTTGTTGTTTCTTCTCACATGTGACATGTTCTCCTCCAGCTCCTCCACGCGCTCCAGCGCGGCATTCTTGGTCTCGGCGTCCTCCAGCAAGGCGCCCACGTCAAACACGTTGTCCAGGTAGGCCTGGATCTGCACCTGCAGCTTGTCACTCTCTGTGTGCTTCAGCTTCTACACACAGACATTTACATTAGATTTACATTCATCAGACACTTTTATCCAGAGCGACGGATAGGCAGACATGCAGGCAGACTAATGGAAATACAGACAAACAAACAGACAGACAGGGCTGAGGATGGAGAGGGACTGATTGGGCCAGTTTACTGAACACAGGGTCGCATCTCAAAGACGAGGATTGGTTTGAGCTTCTCCTTCAAGGCGAGGGTTTATAGAATTCATTCATTTTCGAAAGTACTGACCTTGTTTCAGAGTCTTGAGCTGAATAACTAAGTGATTTTTTTTACTAGCATCTCAACATATTTCCTGTGATATATAGCAGGTTTGGGGTCAATTCAGTAAGTAAAAAGAAATCCAAATTCCAATTCTCCTCGAGGCCTACCTGGACAAAAAATGAAATGCTTCTCTGTGAGAAAAAAACATTGCAAATCTGTTTACTTCCTGAATTGACTGACTTGGAATGGACTTGACTCTAGGTCCGTTGCTGTGACCGTATTACCGCCACACCGGCAGTCATGAGTCATGACCGCAGTAAAATTCCACGTGACCGTTGAGTCACGGTTATCTCCTTATATGCCCTCTGGACATGTGCTGGGTAGTACCCAACTTGCTATGTACCATCAGGTCATAATGGCCTGATACTCAGGGCTCTATTGTCCCTCTGACATCAATGCAACCGGTAGGCTTTTGCATGACAATAACCTGCTGAGAAAATGCAATGAGCGCCACAGCCCTATCTGACCCCAACTCTGGCTGGTATCCATCTACTTACATCCAGGTAGTCGTCCAGACAGAGCTTGGTGAAGTTGTACTGCAGGTGAACCCTGAAGTTCATGTCCTCTACTGAGTGGACCACGATGTTGATGAACTGCATACACGCCACCTATAGGGACCAACAAGCACAACCATTAAGAGATATTTCACTGTACTGATACTGAAACATCCATGGACTATAGGGTGCATCTCAAATTACACTCTATTCCATGTACTATTAAAGGAGTAGGGTGCCATTTGGGAAAAAGTCTTAATGTGTAAATGAGCATGAGTACGGAAATGATGTGGCTGCATTCGTGCTAAATGGGCAGATAAAGGAAGTCACTTCAGGCCGCATCCCAAATGGCACCCTAATCACTATGTAGTGCACTACTTTTGATCAGGGCCCAAAAGTAGTGCACTACATAGGGAATAGGGTGCCATTTGGGACACTTCCTCAGTGTTGAATGTACACAATGGAGCACCACAGAATCAGTGCATTCTTGTCACCCTGCTAATACTGTCTTAATGGACTTCCTTAAGAAGCTTGGAGTCAACTGGGCAAGAGACGCCAGCCCTGTCTGACAAATCTGTTTGCTTTCGTGCTCGTGTCAAATGACTGGCCCCTCTACCAAATGGCTCAGAACGGACTTGTGACACACACGGCCTATCCAAACACACAGGGCATCTGGTTGGCCTCTCATGCACACACGGCAGACACGGACCAATGGGGGAGCCTCAAAGCGGAGGCAGTGTGGCACATCGAGGAAAACATATATTTTGCTGGCACACACACCATGCCGCCATCTATTTTCATTAACACTTATTAGTATGAGTAGTGCAACAAAACAAACTGAGTTGCCGAGGATTCCTTATGTGTGGTTGGCTAGATATAGAAATAAATAGAAGTCAAGCAACAGGGTCTGGTTATAAAATGTGATTTCAGGATATGATGTAACCTAACAACTCATGGCTAGTCCAGTGGAAACGTTGTCTACCATAAAGTCAATGTTGTTGTCCATGTCCTTGAAGTGTTCCATTAGCTTCTCGAACCTCTGTGTCTCAGCACACACCTGCAAGAAAAATCATCAATCATTTACTTTTAGTCATGGACTCAAAAGGTGACAAAAGGAATCTTTAAGTACCACTGTACTTAGAGCATCCAGATATAACGCTTTATGACTTGTTATAAACATGTATGAGTCTTAATAATGTGTTATATCAAGGCTGATATGTCTCTCTATGCATAAAATTTTTCAGTTGTCTCAAACTGGCTGCTATTTTTTTCTTATTTTTATTTAACCGCAAGTCAGTTAAGAACAAATTCTTATTTACAATGACGGCCTAGGAACAGTGGGTTAACTGCCTTGTTCAGGGGCAGAACTACAGATTTTTACCTTGTCAGCTCGGGGATTCGATCTAGCAACCTTTCGGTTACTGGCCCAACGCTCTAACCACTAGGCTATTTACCTGAATCATTATGAAATATGTGTAAGACATTATAAGCGGGTCCAAGCCTCATAACTGTATCATAATGCATTATACATGGATGCTTCAAGTTAAGACTTTCTGGATTTGTAATGCAGAATACTGTTTTACCTTAGCGAGAGAAATTAAATGTTTCTGTCATAATCTCTGCCTTATATAAAACCCAGCCCTGTACTGTCTCCTCACTCCCTCCCATCACTCTGAATCCTTCCCTGATAAAATTTGTAACACCCATGACCTATTTTCCCCCTCAGTGATTACCATATATACAGCACTGAAAAAGAGAGAGAGAGAGAGAGAGAAAGAAGGAAGGAAGGAAGGGAGAGAGAGAGAGGGAGAAATAGAGAGAGAAAGGAGGAAGGGAGTGAGGGTGGTAGGGGGAAGAGAGAGAGACACCTCTGCAGTTCAGACATCGCTTAACAGACAGACAGACAGACAGGGGAAAGATAAAGAGCCAAGGAGAGGAGGAGGAGAGGAAAGAGAGGAGAAGAGTGCATAAGCACAGCCCTCCACACAATGCTCTGTGCCCCAGCCTGCACCCTGCCCCCCACTCCAAACACACTCCAAACAACCCCCTCTAACCCACAGGGTGGGGAGTCAAGAGTCCCCCAACAACAACCTTCCCCATAGAGGGAAAGCAATGAGCACCATCTCAACTCAAGCAAGCCAAAATAACACTTGTTTTATATCAGTTTATATACAGTAGCATAAAACACTAAAGATCTGTTTTTATATTACAGTTTATATGACACATACTGCCAGCCAATAACGATTGTACAATGTGACCAATAAGATAATCTAAGAGTTATTTTGGAACATTGCCGTTTCAACCACATATATTGTGAAGGGTCAATCGCTATCCATTGACTTTAATAGTGCAGCGGCACACATGTCTATGTCTCTACCTTCTGTTAAAGGGGGAGCGGCTCTGAGCTTTAGAGTTGGCTAGTCCACCTCTAATAACAGTGAAATACAATGGAGAGTAATGCTCAATATTTTATTCTGGGTCTAAATATTGCATTAACTACAGTCAGCCCAATTTTTCCAGAGCCGGCCTGCGAATTGGACTGTTGTACAGAGGGCCCCTCCAGAAGCCCAAATACTTTACACATACAAATGCAGACACACAGGGTCAGGGGTCATATATATGTATCGAGCGTATCAGAGTAGTGCTGATCTAGGATCAGTTTTCCCTTCTAGATCATACTGAATTGAAGATTAAATTGACAGCACTCCTACTCTGCTAAACTTGGTACATACGGCCCCAGATCAGGCTGTATTACATAGGTCTCACATAGGTTATTATATCTGTGAAATGCCTGCCGAATCACTAACAAACTGTTGTCTCTGTGGGTCTGAGAGGTCAGTGAACTGCCTTTCCGGGTGAGAGATGCCGAGCAACACGTCTATAGCCTTTCATACAGGCAGCGCTGCATTCCTAGATGCAATCCTCAGGAACTGACCGACCTCGGGTCTGTTGTTGAGAACATACCGCCTCTACACGACTCACTACGTGAACTACATGAAATGACACTGTTTAGGGATAATAGCATAGCGCTATCTTCTTGCTCCGCGCATCCGCCGCACCGTACCTCCTTGAAGTTGTCGAACGCGGAGAGGATGATTTCGTGTCCTCCCCTGACGAGACACACGGCGGCCAGTAACTCCAACACGAGAGCTTTGGTTCTGGGAAAGCAGGAAAAGAAAACAATGATGGGTTAAACCTAGTGTGATGCCACTGCCAAGGCAAACCCATAGTGATGCCTAAGAAAGAGAGGTCGCATCCTTTCTACCACTAGGGCTGTTTCCCAAATGGCACCCTATTCCCGTTCTAGTGCACTACTTTTAACCAGAGGTCCATGGACCCTGGTGCAAAGTAGTGCACTATGAAGGGAATAGGGTGCCACACAAGGTTACATAACGTGTCTTATCAGATCATGTTGCTGGATCGAACATGTCAATTCAATAGTATTATATGATAAACAGGTCTGTCGGTCTAATCCAGGGGACTAAATGAAAGGTATACAGAGTAGAGTGAATCCCTCAGCCATAATCCCTATGAGTGATGAGGTGGTGACGTGGTACCCTGTACAATTAGCTCATTCATTCAAAGTAAGGTATTCTGTTATTTCTATTCTATTCCAACTACATACACACTACGCAGAAACACAAGCTCAGCCATGATACAGGCAGCTGCACACACACATGCACACACACACACGCACACACACAGTGTGCCAGTGTTTGCCAGTGTGCCAGTGGTGCCATGATCTGCCTGCCTGGCTGTCTAGATGGCTGGGTTGGCTGGCTGAATGAGTTAGCACTGGATGCTGGTTTTACACACACTTTGGACGGGGAGTTGAAAGAGCATGTGCACTGGCTCTATCAGCAGTTGACAGACCTGGTGCAGTCATAAGGGGAGGTAGGCCTGTAGTGCTGATCTACGATCAGTTTAGCCTTTTAGATCATCATGAATACGATAATATATGGACCTGGAGAGCTGATCCTAGATCATAACCACTCATCTGAGACGCTTGAAAAATAAGCACCCGGAGGTGCTGTTTAGCACCCGGCACTTGGGGCCCATCCACCCAACGAGTCCATTTTACCTGGGATTCTTATTGTTGAGACTTAGCGCAATTTCATTCACAGCATGCGGGTGGGACATCACCATGTTGAAGCCGTACTGGGTCATCAAAAATAGATAGAGAGAGAGAGAGAGAGAGAGAGAGAGAGAGAGAGAGAGAGAGAGAGAGAGAGAGAGAGAGAGAGAGAGAGAGAAAAAGAAAGACAGCCTCTTTAATAAACAGGGAGTGACTCCTTTTACAAAATAAAGGGAAACTTGAGAAATGACCTGTCGCGGAAAACATGGCAGACGACAAATTCAATTTGTCTGAGGACAGATGAGGGTGTGTGTCTATACTTCAACCCTCCATCTACGGAGGTTTCCCAAATGGCACCCTATTCGGAAAGTATTCAGACCCCTTGACTTTTTCCGCATTTTGTTACATTACAGCCTTATTCTAAAATTGATCAAATAGTTTTTTCCCCCTCATCAATCTACACACAATACCCCATAATGACAAAGCAAAAACAGGTTTTTAGAAATGTTGGCACATTTATAAAAATTATAATAATGAAATATCACATTTACATAAGTATTCAGACCCTTTACTTAGTACTTTGTTGAAGCACATTTGGCAGCGATTACAGCCTTGAGTCTTCTTGGGTATGATACTACAAGCTTGGCACACCTGTATTTGGGGAGTTTCTCCCATTCTTCTCTGCAGATCCTCTCAAACAGGTTGTATGTGCTGCATCGCTGGTCTCTCCAGAGATCTTTGATCGGGTTCAAGTCCAGGCTCTGGCTGGGCCACTCAAGGACATTCAGAGACTTGTCCCGAAGCCACTCCTGCGTTGTCTTGGCTGTGTGTTTAGGGTCATTGTCCTGTTGGAAGGCGAACCTCCACCCCAGTCTGAGGTCCTGAGCGCTCTGGAGTTTTCATCAAGGATCTCTCTGTACTTTGCTCCGTTCATCTTTCCCTCAATCCTGACTAGTCTCCCAGTCCCTGCTGCTGAAAAATATCCCCACAACATGATGCTGCCACCACCATGCTCACCGTAGGGATGGTGCCAGGTTTCCTCCAGACATGACGCTTGGCATTCAGGCCAAAGAGTTCAATCTTGGTACCATCAGACGAGATAATCTTGTTTCTCATGTTCTGAGTCCTTTAGGTGCCTTTTGGCAAACTCCAAGTCATGTGCCTTTTACTGAGGAGCGGCTTCCATCTGGCCACTCTACCATAAAGCCCCGTTTAGTGGAGTGATGCAGAGATGGTTGTCCTTCTGGAAGGTTCTCCCATCTCCACAGAGAAGGTGGGAGCTCTGTCAGAGTGACCATTGGGTTCTTGGTCACCTCCCTGATCAAGGCCCTTCTCCCCCGATTTCTCAGTTTGGCCATTATGGGGTATTGTGTGTAGAATAATGAGGAAAAACAATTATTTAATACATTTTAGAATAAGGCTGTGATGTAACAAAATGTGGAAAAAGTCAAGGGGTCTGAATACTTTCCGAGATGCACTACATTTGATGAGAGCCCTATGGGACCCAATGTTATAGTGCACTACTTTGACCATAGCACTATGGGCCCTGGTCAAAAGTAGTGCACTAAATAGGGAATAGGGTGCCATTTAGGAGGCAGACTATGTATTGTGTTAGCATGGGACTGGAGAGAGACTCTCACCTGGTAGTTCATGATGGCTCGCAGGCACATGATGCAGACATGAACGTCGTCCTTCTTACAGACCAGTCGGGAGTTCTTTAGAGTTCTCCGGCTCGGCAATGTGTTGCAACTGAAACATACGGACACAGGAGAGTTTTCACAGTAAGCACCTTTAGTCTGAATCGATACGATCAAAGACACAGCGCTTGGTAAACAAGAAAACATGTAATCTGTGAACTGTAGAAATTAAACTTGTTAGAAGGACACAAAGAGTTGTGTAATCTACTGCCTTACTCAGAGTCCAAAGGGGAATTTAACTATCCCGCACAAAGATATCACTTACAGCTAGTACGTACAATGGCAGCAAGTAATTTGCATGCATGGCGGTGACCAGGCCGGCTTTGTGGAGATAAAACGGCAAAGAGGGGAGCCTTTCCCACTGACGCCTTTCTCACAATGAAAGGAGAGAGCTTGAGAGTGTGTGTGTGTGTTTGTTCAAGTGTGTGTGTGTGCGTGCATGTGTGTGTGCTACTGAACACGGCCCAGGACAGCACAGATCAGCTCCGTCCAGCCAGGGACATAAGACGGGATATGTTCAGCGCTGTCACAAGGCTCTAACTACTAGCCATGGTTCTGGGAAAAGGTTCCTCGAGGCTACCTGATGCACACAAACACTGACTCATGTTAGCACTGACGCCTCAGGGCCAGTCTTCAGTCACAGCATTGGAAGAGTGTGTTGTCTAAACAATCTAGTAAACCACAGTAGATGATTGGTCTTCATGGTCAGGCACGTCTCACTGGTTACATCAATGTGAGCTATTCAGTAACCAGTTATGACGTCTGCGTGTAGTAAATGTAAAATAGCTATAACAGTATGTGGGTGTATGCGTGACTTTGTTTGTCTTTGTGTATGTGTGTGTGAGTGTGTGTGCCTTTGTCTGTGTAAGTGTGTGTGTGTGTTTACGTGCGCTCTTTGTTCTATTTAGGTGCATGTGACAGAAAAAACAAGTGTCCTCGCGTAAATGAGCTCGCTTCCCGACACGGTGACAGAATTGGAACGCTGCCTCGTGCAGCAGGCGACGGCGGTGTTCTTCAAGAACTAAGCTTTGGTATTCTTTCCCCTCATTGCACAAAAATATCTCCAGCCCTCAGCCTGCGACCAGGCAGCGGGAACAATAAGTAGAGTAACACATTTGAGGGAAAGGATCTATATCCTGAATGGCACCCTACTCCCTACATAGTGCACTACTTTTTTACCAGGGCTCTGGTCAAACGCAGTGCACCACATTGGGAATAGGGTGCCATTTGGGATGCCACCAGTGACTTGAGAGTACATTGTTTCTTAATCATACAGATGGAATGATGTGTGATGACTTGACTATGAGTAAAACGAGACAGTCATTCACCATGTTGCAATGTAGGCACGGTTGGCTTGCTTTGACAGGCCTGTTGGTGGTGTACCAACTTCCACCCAATGAAAGTTCCCCAAAGGCTTCGAGCTATGTTTTCATGGATGGTATTTCAACACTACAGCTACCTAGTCTAAGGCTGAGTCCCGAATGGCAGCCTATTCCTTGTATAGTGTACTACTTTTGACCAGGGCCAAATAGTACACTACATAGGGAACAGGGTGCCATTTGGGATGCACTTGTACTCTAAATCACTTCTCACTACAGTACAACAACACATTGACAAACACAACTATAAACTACAGTAGGCTAGCCTAAATATTTCTAAGGAGCTCTGAAAAAAACAGAAGACATACCATCGTCCTTGAGAACACTTTGGGCATTTTAAAGAGCTTGGTGTCCTTCAAGTGTGCAGTGAAAAATACATAGAATTCTTAATATGACATCAGAAAAGTGACAACAACGATTGACTTGGAAGGAGTGAAATTGTTACAACAAGGCTAAGTTTCTGTGTGTTGGAAAAATGAATAAATACTAATATTGCTAATGTTAATTACCTTGACTTGTCAGTCTGTGTTAGGAGGTAACTAAAGAATGTACAGAAGGGTTTGGTTTATATCCAGTTACTAATTGAACAACAAGCAAAATACAGAGGGGGCCAGAAACAATGCCAGTACAAACAGCCATTTGCTCTAAATGGGAACAGAAATCTAATTTCTACAGAAAGCACAATAGAGTTAGTAGCAGCAGGACAAACAGGCCTAACTTTCCCTCGCTCCCCTTCACACACTGGGCCACAGCTTGGTAATGGAAGCAGGTAGTGTGTGTGTGTGTGTGCGTCAGGTTTCTGTTAGCTGGTAAATGCCGGCTTTTGGCCAATATTTGTTTTATATAAAACCGATTTTTTTTAAATTGCCGGACAAATTGTTGTGAGAAAAAATAAGTGTGTAAAATTGCGTTTTTTATTCATTGATGGAAATACCAGTGGATGTGCTCCAACGTCAAAGGCAAATATACTTCATAGGCTAATAAATCTTCAAGCCGCGTCGGGTGTGTTTCTATTCTTACTCACGCAAAAGGCTTAAGGTCCTCATAAGGGACTTCAGCCAAGTGAACCCTGACTGGGCAAAATTGGTGAAGATTGTGTTGATTATCTCAGTGTGCCGAGAGGTGATTCTTTCTCCAAAACAGAATGAAGACAGCCTCATGATCACGCCTTCTTAAGGACGAAGTAATGAGGCTGATGTGCATCAAGCTGCTCCAAGGAGTTGGCTTCCCAACTGCAGCGGCTGACTTTGAGCAGGCCAAGGTCCACCTCAAACGAAAGTAAGTTAGAGGCAAATTATTGTGTTCGCCAGGCACAGTCCTAGCAGTTCTGCTGCCGCCCTAGGCCAGATCAACATATGCCGCTCGTGTCATGTATAGTATAAAGATTTGGAATGGATTGATAGCCTAGAGTAGAGTAATGGTGTGTATCATGCGCAATTGGTGCATTTCAGTTGAACTTATTCAGTAGCGCTTGGAAACGAAAAATCGTTGCCGACTTTTCACATTACAATGTTGCAATCACTAGGCAGCCAACTGCCTATAGAAGGAAACAGAGTTGTTATCAATCACTAGTCAGCCAACTGTCTATAGTAGGAAACAGAGTTATCAATAAGCCACATATATAACACATGACACAAGTCTCGACCCCACAATAGTTCAAATTACAATAAACATTACATTTATTAACATCATCCAGTAGAACTGTAAGAAGAGTGAGATAAAATTTGAGCTTTGGAAACAAGTGCTTTTCTAAATGTATGGCGCGGGCCTCGTTTCACAGGAGCATTGTAAAAATAAGCTATTTGTATAAATAAGGCTATTTGTATTAAAAAAATTATTAATAAATAACAGAACACTGTGTTTACAAATACAGTCGAGGTTAGTTCCTAACCTAATTCTCCTAACCTGCTATGTTAATTCTCTTAACCTGCTGCTTAATTACATCAGAGGCCTCGACTGTATTTGAAAACACAGTGTTCTGTTATTTATTAATATTTTTTTTTATACAAATAGCCTATAGGACAGGTTGTTGGCAAATTACATTATACAAATATTATATTTTGAAGTCGTGCAGGAGACTAGTTCTTCTAGGCAATTTTCTTTCTTTATTTTTATTATGATATTCATTTATGATTTATAGAAGGGATGAAGACGCAACGGGCAATGTTTTACTTTTCAATACAAATTGTCATTTGGGTTTAAGAACATCATTCTTATTTATTTCATTACAACTTTACAGGCTAATTTCTATTCCGATAAGATGAATTACAATAATCTAAATGTGATTTTGAGCACCGTGGGAGGACGCCATAATGCGTTACGCACCCAATGCATATGGAAGTCCGGTTACATATCTCAAATGTCCGGTAAATTTAAATCTTGACAGTCACGTTGTCCGGCGCCAAATTTTAGTAACGGAAACCCCGGTGTGAGAATGCGTGTGTGTGCGTATGTTCGTGTGAGTGTGTGTGGCAGGTAGGTAGGTAGGGGAGCAAGGGGGGTTGAGGTGGGCGGCGCGAGGGGGTTGGGGGTGCTGCAGGCATCTAGAACGATCAGACAGCACCATGAGCGACACCTTAAGTAGACCTGCCTGTTGCTGCTGAAGAGTGGAGCACAGAGCAGGAGACTAGGGGACGAAGGCCAGGACAGAACACCAGTCAACATCACAGCTGTCACTGTCACCTTCATAGAGCTCACATTCACATACAGCGCATTGTTTTTCCCCCTCATCAATCTACACACAATACCCCATAACGACAAAGGAAAAATAGCTTTTTAGATTTTTTTTTTGCAAATTAATCAAATCAAATATAATATGAAATTTCACATTTACATAAGTATTCAGACCCTTTACTCAGTACTTTGTTGAAGCACCTTTGGCAGCAATTACAGCCTCGAGTCTTCTTGGGTATGACGCTACAAGCTTGGCACACCTGTATTTGGGGAGTTTCTCCCATTCTTCTCTGCAAATCCTCTCAAGCTCTATCAGGTTGGATGGGAAGCATCGCTGCAGGTCTCTCCAGAGATGTTTCATCAGGTTCAAGTCCGGGCTCTGGCTGGGCCACTCAAGGACATTCAGAGACTTGCCCTGAAGCCACTCCTGCGTTGTCTTGGCTGTGTTTAAGGTTGATATCCTGTTAGAAGGTGAACTTTCACCCCAGTCTGAGGTCCTGAGAGCTCTGGAGCAGGTTTTCATCAAGGATCTCTCTGTACTTTGCTCCGTCCATCTTTCCCTTGATCCTAACTAGTCTCCCAGTCCCTGGTGCTGAAAAAAAAACATCCCTACAGTATGATGCTGCCACGACCATGCTTCACCGTAGTGAAGTGCCAGGATGGTGCCAGGTTTCCTCCAGACGTGACGCTTGGCATTCAGGCCAAAGAGTTCAATCTTGGTACCATCAGACGAGATCATCTTGTTTCTCATGTTCTGAGTCCTTTAGGTACCTTTTGGGAAACTCCAAGCGAGTTGTCATGTGCCTTTTACTGAGGAGTGGCTTCCGTCTGGCCACTCTACCATCAAGGCCTGATTTAGGAGGAGTCTTGGTGGTTCCAAACTTCTTCCATTTAAGAATTATGGAGGCCACTGTGTTCTTGGGGCCCTTCAATGCAGCAGAAATGTTTTGGTACCCTTCCCCAGATCTGTGCCTTGACACAAACCTGTCTCAGACAATTCCATTTACTGCATGGCTTGGTTTTTGCTCTGACATGCACTGTCAACTGTGGGACACTATATTGTGCCTTTCCAAATCATGTCCAATCAATTGAATTTACCACAGGTTGACTCCAATCAAGTTGTAGAAAAATCTCAAGGATGATCAATGGAAACAGGATGCACCTGAGGTCAATTTCGAGTCTCATGGCAAAGGGTCTGAATACTTATGTAAATAAGGTATCTGCTAAAATGTCTAAAAACATGTTTTCACTGTCATTATGGGATATTGTGTGTAGATTGATGAGGAAAAATCTAAATGTAATTAATTTTAGTAAAAGGCTGTAGCGTAACAAAATGTGGAAAAAGGGAAGATGTCTGAATACTTTCAGAATGCACTGTATGGTGCCACTTAAATAGCACCCTAGTGCACTACTACAGAAGTAGTGCACTATATAGTTAATAGGGTGCCATTTGGGACGCAGACATAGCCTCAGTCTCCTATAGGATCTTCCATTTGATCTAAACTCTGATAGACAGGTGTATTAACACTGTAGCCTCACAGCCCCTGTACATACGTGCCAGCACACTGACACACTGGATGCATCCCAAATGGCACCCTATTACCTATAAAAGTTTTGCACTATACAGGGAATAGGGTGCCATTTGGGACACACACACTAGCCTAACAGAAGAAGCTCATGAGTAGTGAGTTAAGATTAATTTAAAATTAATGTAGCTTAAACCACTATATGTGAATTAGGATAGCGTTGGGATCAGTGGAGGCTGGTGGGAGGAACTATAGGAGGATGGACTCATTGTAACGACTGGAATGGAATAAATGGAATGATGCCAAACGTGGTTTCCATATGATTGATGTGTTTGATACTGTTCCATTGATTCCATTCCAGCCATTACAATGAGCCCGTCCTCCTATAGCTCCTCCCACCAGCCGCCTCTGGTTGGGATTGAGAAGACATGTGCAACATGGTGTGAATGGTTTCCTTTGTACAACGGTTCTCGTAAAACCTGTGAGTGACCCACAGTCAGACAAAAGGATTAGCCGTCTATGTGAGAAGTCAATGTGAATAACACCCTGGCACATTATTGAAACGACAGCAGGGATTAACACACACAGTCAGAAAAAGGCATAATTGGATGACCCTGGTTTAACGTAAGCAGGGGGAGAATTTCAATGTTCAATGTTGGCCCAATTATAAAAAATGTGTATCATTCGTATCATATTCATCACATGACATATTATGTTTGTAAAATTCCCGTGGAAACGATAGTGTTAGAAAATGGGGATTTCCGGCTTGTTCAGTAGCTATGAAAACCCCATTGTCAGCAATGTGCGGTAGAGATATCATATTCCATAACATTTAATGTGATGTCTGAAAAGGTCGTTTGTTGTGGTCATGCGGCCCTGAAGGCTTTAAATGGCTTAAGACGCGTTTCAGTCTGGCACGGATTGGCAGGATAGAGGATGGGGGGGTTGTTTTCCATGGATACGGTCCAAATGGCACCCTATTCCATATATAGTGAACTTTTTTTGACCAGGGCCCATAGGGAATCCCATAGGGCTCTGGGCAAAAGCACTATATAGGGAATAGGGTGCCATTTGGAATGTATCCATGGAAAACAACCCCCCCATCCTCTATCCTGCCAACCCGTGCCAGACTGAAACGCGTCTTAAGCCATTTAAAGCCCTCAGGGCCGCATGATCACAAGAAATTGCCTTTTCACGTGAAATGTGTGCGCTTTCAGAACCGTCAAATACACCCACGTGAATGAACCTAGGGCATCAAATTAGGGAACTATAACAATCCTGACTAAGTGAACCACAATCATGACTTTTCAAACCATTTCTTATAGATACAACAAACATATCAAGTTTTAAATACAGAATTATAACTACGTTATCATTGTGGTGTAGCCCTATAGTAGCTTCTAGCCTGTAATGTATGGATAGAGTCCGGTAACTTTCCCAAAATTCCCCAGGTTATCCAGAAATCCTGGTTGGAGGATTCCGGATGTCATGCTTATTCCCTCTTGATTATAGGAAAGTTCAAACTAGGAGTATTTTTTTATGTTATCCACATTTTTCAAGCCTAGGTACGGTATTGAGGCGTGTGGTTTACCGTAGCGTGGAGTGTCGCCCTGCGCGGGAGATGCTGTTCCCGTTGACGGGGGACGGGAAGTTACTCCCCCCATGCAGGTCCTCTATGGATCTGCTCCAGGGCTTGTCCGCCGACTTCTCCGGGTTGTTCTCCACGCTGTCGCCATCAACCCTGGAGAGAGGGGGAACACACAGGACAGGACACTTAGAGATCGTAATGCATCACTGTACTCTCTTGATCACAGTCCATCCAATGTCTGTGTCCCAAATGGCAACTTATTCACCTTTAAGTGTACTAGTTTTGACCAGGGCCCACAGGTAGTAAAAGTAATGCACTATATAGGGTATAGAGCGCCATTTGGGACACAGACCTAGTCTGTTTAACACATTATCGGTAGGTAGGTAAAGTGTCTAAAAATTCTGCTTAAGTGCAACATATGGAGATGCTCTTAGTTCAGATTTCAGCAGGGCAATAATTCCCAAATAGATGTGGCTATTTTCTAATGGAAAGGCAGGGGACTAACTTGAACCAAGCGAATCAAGGTAAACCCTCATTGATGGGGTAACCATTTGATACGCGTTGGACAGACGAGTAACATAGGGTCCGAAAGTACATTTCAAATGTAACTGCCACGTAAAAAATGCCATTGGCTCTGAATGGCAACCTTGTGATCAGGCTATCTATGAATAGAATCTACATGCCAAACAGAGCAAATGTCTATGTCCCAAATGTCACCACTATTCCCTATGCAGTGCACTACTTTTGACCAGGGCCCATAGGGAGTCCCATAGGGCTCTCGTCAAAAGTAGTGCACTATATAATGAATAGGGTGCCATTGGGGATGCGGACAGGGAGCCGTTCGGTCACCACATTCGATCAGTGACTCAGTGTTTCCAAGAACGAGGCAGCAGTGGCAGCATTGTCGAGGAAATGCATCACTGATTAGGCAGAAAAGGGCCATTGTGCTCATTGTCTGGCCTGCGCTACACGAGGGCATCTATAGGGTGAACAGAGCCAGAGGGACTTACGTGACAGCGTACTGTGCAAAAGAAAGATACTCCACCAGTACATCCAGGCCTTTGTTTTCTTCGTTTAGGAATTCTCTCACCCACCTAGAAGGAGAAATAACACCCAGTGTTAGTCCAAGAACAATACTAGGCTCACACAAACGGTATGTAGGCCCACAGTGTGAGACACACGACAAACATCAGACACACAGAACTGTCTGGGATTCAGCCATATTATCACTGAGATACATGTCAAGTGCTAAGGGATTGACACATTGATCTAGCTATAATAAAAAGCTTGAAATGTCCTGGCATAGAGAGAGGGGGGAAACAGACAGAGAGAGAGAGAGAGAGAGAGAGAGAGAGAGAGAGAGAGAGAGAGATTTTCTCTTCCCATCAGTCACTGGGAGGAATAGTGATGAGCCGGTTGGGGGACTTCAAAGCCTTGGTGGTACCCTGGAATACGGCAGCACGCACGCACGCACACACACACACACACACACACACACACACACACACACACACACACACACACACACACACACACACACACACACACACACACACACACACACACACACACACACACACACACACACAGCTCCCCTCTCCTCTCCTCCCTACCAGGGAGGGCCTTGACAATGATCAAAAGACCATTTCTACCTTTCTCACCACCACCAGTGCAAAAGTGGGCCACCTATTCAGCATGCTGGAGCTTTCATGTGCACTCGACAGTGACGGAACACAGAGCCGTCTTTTTGAGAGACAATACAGCATGTTCGACTAATGACTGCCACTCCTCTCTCTCCCTCTCCCATATGTATGAGCAAGGGACTCACTCCCGGAGTATCTTTCTTATTAGCGACTCCACCAGCATCGTGTCTATTCACGGGGACAATTACTTTAACGGGCTGTGATTGCACCGTGCATGACACACAGCCAGGCCTTTAGAAGTACTGTGGCGATCACTAACAAGGGACATGCTCGTCTGAGAGCAGGGTCCCATTCATTAGGCACTGAAGGAACGAAAACGGATTGAAAAACGGAGGGCTTAAGCAGAATTGCGCCCTGATGAACTGGGCCTCTCAGTCTGACTATGGCTTGGCTGCATTCTGACTTGTGTTGCTAATAAAAATGGCTCATTTTAAGGGCATGGGGCCCTTAATAGTAATGTACTATAAAGGGAATAGGGTGCCATTTGGGACGCGTCGAAGGTGTGGAAGTGTGACCTGGCCTTAAACAGGCACACGGTAATCACGAGTCGTGACCATCTCATCACCACAACAACAGTTGGATTCAGAATATGACAATGTAACTTGTCAACAATTGAGCGAGGTGAAAACAATTGAAAGGCTGTGTTGTACTCAGTGCTACTGAGAAAAGGGGTATCTCCACTATCAGTAGACGCAAGATGTGTCTTCTCCTCTGAAAAGGACTGATTGTTATGTAGCCTACTGGTCATCACACTGTTTTCTTCTGGTTTCTGCCATCCCCCTCCCTCCGTCTCTCTCTGGGAAAAGATAATGCTTCATTATCTCATCTAGATTAGGTCGGTTAATAATGTAATCTAGTTTAGCGACATAAGGTCACTAAAACAAGGCACGAGATAATCCACGTAAACAATGCCTCGCCTCCTGGCTTTGTTTTGGGAGACAGACTTCCTCCACCGTGACTTGGTTTTGTGGTTCAGTGTGTGTGTGTGTGTGTGTGTGTGTGTGTGTGTGTGTGTGTGTGTGTGTGTGTGTGTGTGTGTGTGTGTGTGTGTGTGTGTGTGTGTGTGTGTGTGTGTGTGTGTGAGTGAGTAAGTGAGTAAGTGTGAGAGAGAGAGAGAGAGAGAGAGAGAGAGAGAGAGAGAGAGAGAGAGAGAAAGAAAGAGTGTGTGTGTGTGTGTGTGTGTTGGTGTTGTTGGGGCCCTGAGATCCTGTAACTGTTGTTGTGTTATAGTGCCATGGTACAAGACTGTGGCTGTCTGGTCTCCTTTCTGTGTCTGAGTCCCAAATGGCACCCTTTTCTCTATGTAGTGCCCTACTTTTGACCAGGGCCCAGGTAGAGAATAGGGTGCCATTTGGGATGCAACCCGTGTCTTCCTGTCTCTCACAGCTGTCTGTCAGTGGTGCCTGCCGTGTCACCAGTGACCTTGCCTAGTCCCATCAGCCCCGCTACTTCCTGCTGTCCCTTATCCTGCCTCATCCTGACTATAGCTCCCAGCATGCACCCTGGCTTCATTACTCCCTAGGACCACAGCTGACCTGACATGCGTCCCAAATGGCATTCCCTTTATAGTGCACAACTTTTCAACAGGCCCATAGGGAATAGGGTGCCATTTTGGACGCATCACTTTCACTTTCACGTTCACACACATATCAATTACTACCCACCCTATGTGATTTGTCCTTAATGAAATTTCCAGTTCTCTCAGGACTTGGGTGGACTCCTGCACTCTCCGTCGGAATTTCTGGGGGCAAAGAAAGGGAATTATTATGAACATTTCATCACGCTGATCTGGTGGGTTATAAATCCTAAATCGTACAACAGACACCACCGCTGCCATTCCGAAAAGGGAAATGTCCTGAAGAGAATGTGTGTGCTTTCTTGTCTTGAATAGGGTTGCACAATTCTGGGAACTTTCAATACATTCCCTGGTTCTCCAGAAAAGGCAGTTCCTCCTAAAGGAACAATAGAATCTTCTGCGCATTCCAAATGGCACTCTATTCCCTATATAGTACACAACCTTTTCTTGGGCCCTGGTCAAAAGTAGGCACTATATAGGCAATAAGGTGCCATTTGGGACGCAGATATATTCAACTCATTAAATTGGTCCTGGCTTGTATTTGAGCTGCCGGGCCCTTTACACACACCGACCGTAGATCCATTCTTGTGCTGTGTGCTGTTACCGTGGTTTTACCGCCAGGAGAAAAGGCTCGGGGGACTGAAGTATATGACCTGACCTGCATGTGAATACACAACGTGACACAAGTGTTTGTGAGGAGGGGTCCCCCCCCCTCCCCCTCTCTCTCTCTCTCTCTCTCTCTCTCTCCACTCCAAAGAAAAGCCCTGCGACCTGTTGCGCCACAACTGTGAGGAGGAGGAGGAATAGTAAAAGCACAAGCGTGAGCGACGGGGCTCGCTAGCAGGCATTCAACGCACCAATGTTGATCACTACTAGTTCAGAGGAAGAAAACAATCTCCCTGATGACAGAGAGGGAAATCATTGCATCACCAATGACCGAGACAGCAGAGGAGGCTCCCAGTATCCATATCCACCCAGTTTGGCTGAGGCCTTGCCTTCCCGTTCCATGCTGTGCCCATAGTGCATTGTGGAGGGAACGGAGCGCAATTTGGGATGCACCCTGTGTCTATCAGGGAGGAAACAAACAGAGCTAGAGTCAGTGTTAGAAACACAGAGAGCGAGAGAGAGCAGTACAGGGACGTTCCCATTGCCAGGGCTTCTCTGGGCCTGTAGTACTGGGCGGCGGTGGTGTGTGTTTGGCCCATGTGGAGATGAGAAACAGAGTGTTTCTATTAGGGAGGAGACCCTTTGTGTGGAAAGCAGAGCAAGTGTGAGGGGTACTGCGCAGACTCCTTGATGCCCCCACACACACACAGTCACGTATACACATACACAAACACCCCACTCCTCACTAAGTACTACCAGCTGTACTACCAGCGCAGATCCAGAGAGAGCAGAGGGAATGAGAGGAGAAAGAGAGCAGAGAGAGGAAAAGAGAGGAGCGAGAGAGAGGACAGAGAGTAGGGGGATATAGAGGAGAGAGAGAGAGAGAGAGAGAGAGAGAGAGAGAGCAGGGTGAAACAGAGGAGAGAAAAAGGGGGAAAGCGAGAGAAAGAGGTAGAGAGTGGGGAGCTGTGCGCGCTCCAGAGGGGTCATCCTGGAAACAAATGAAAGGCTGATACATTCTTGTGAACTTTTTGGAATAGAAATCTTCCTCATTGGCTGTCTATTGGCTGAGAGGAATGCACTGGGCCTGCATATGTAAAGCCAAGGCAATGACCTCCAGCTCCGCCTCTCCACAGAGGCACAAAGTGGCAATTGTTTGAGTCTGAAGAAAAGGGGGCTGAGCAGGAATGTAAAACCATAACTCTCTCTCTCTCTCTTTCCCCGTCTCTCTCTCTCTCTCTTTCACCCTCTCTCTCAATTTCCCTCTCTCTCTCGCCCCCTATCTCTCTCTCTCTCTCTCACTTTCCCCGTCTCTCTTTCCCACTCTCCCCTGGTGCAGGCTGCTGACCTCCACGAGGGACATCAAACTATTGTAGGAACATGGTATAAGCCCTAGCTAGAAGGAGCAGACAGGAATATAGGTGAAGTTTCTCACAGTTCTTCTCTACCACGGCATGTGCTAAACGGCCCATACAGGCCTACGCTTCGATGTGAAAATAAACACTGGAGGCCATGGAAGTCTTTCCTCAACCCACACATCTGAGAGCAGCTCAGACCTGTTTTAATAAAGAGCTGGTGCCTCTCGCTTAAGGTCCGATTGTGACAGACGTTTTCAATAAAGATAGAGGAAGACCATACTTGGGTCAGCGCTGCTAGACAAACAAAGGGAGCGAGGGCTAACATACTGTATGCAGGCCCTGGAGTCAGTGGCCACATCCCAAATGGCACCCTATCCCCTATATAGTGCACTACTTTTGACCAGAGCCCTATGGGTCTCTATTCATGGACCCATAAGTAACGCACTATAGGGAATAGGGTGCCATTTGGGATGCACACAGTGTGTAATAAATCCTTCTTTCAGCCATCGCAGTGCTACGTGTTTACACCCTGACACAGAGAGAGAGAGAGAGAGAGAGAGAGAGAGAGAGAGAGAGAGAGAGAGAGAGTAAACCTGGACCAGTCACTTCCGTCATATGGGAGCCCTCCTCCCATACACTATGGTTGTGTTTCAAATGGCACCCTAATCTCTATATGGTGCACTACTTTTGAATAGGTTCTGATCAACAGTACAACAGTAATGCACTATATAGGAAATAAGGCTGTAATTTGGGATGCAGAGCAAACCTGCCCCATCCCACAGTACACTCCTCCTCATAGTCTTACATCTGACTACAATATGAGCACTTCTCATCCACCATCCACTCTGCTCCCTCTTTCTATTCCTCTCTTCTCCTCGCCTATTTTGTTCATCATTCTTCTTCTTCTTCCTCCCATTCTTCTTCTCCTTTATCTCCGTCTCCAGAGAGAAACGCTGATCTTTCAATCCTGCTCAGTATCATTAAAAGAGTGTAATAAGTATGAGTCCCAAATGGCACCCCCATATGGATCTGGTTCAACGTAGTGCACTAGAAAGGGAATAGGGTGCCATTCGGGATAGACTTAGACTACACCGATAACGCAGCTAGGGATGCAGGAGTGCCAAAATACAAGATGCATAACATATTTATTCCTTTTGCTTTTTCTATCAGGGAAGGGGATGAGGGACAAACTTCCAACACTATGAAAAACGAATGTTGTAAATAATTCAACATTAGCCTAACTCAGCTAAGCAGGGGAGAGGATAGCATAGACAGACATTCTATTTGCGTAGCAGTCGTCACATCCGCCGCCAGATACAGATCTGAACTCTCTCTCTCTTCATGCTGCCGTAGCGTATAATGTGGCGCTGAAACTTTCATTCCAGTCAGTCAGCGTAATTCAATTATCTGGAACAATTTGCTGTTATCCTGGCAGAGTCATTCAGTTCATTTGTTTTTATCACAGAGAGAGACAACTCTGTGTACTGCGACCCAAATAGCACCCTAATCCCTATATACTTCCCTATATACCCTACCGGCCCCGATCAAAAGTAGTGCACTATAAAGGGAATGGGGTGCCATTACGAACGCATCCCTTCTCACAGCGGCACTATCTCTCTCCGCGAGCCAAAACTCGGCCTATTGGCAAGGCCTGAAGGTTGGCTGGCATTTTACTTTAGAAAAGCCCACACCCCAAACTCCCCTTCTGTGGCCAAAGAGTCAGCCTCAGCCAGTACTGGCTGCTTCACTCCCCTACTGCTACCAGCAGCACGTTGTGGTGATGATATCATAACACCCCTTTAAACTATGCTGAGGCTCTGCAAGGCCATGTTTAAAGGGACATTTCATTCACAAATGAAAGTTTGTCAGATGTTTTCAGACCTCAAAAGTAGTCAGAATGACACCTATATGCCTATTTCCCATGATGATGGTGCATTCATTTGGGGTGGAGACATACAGTAGCTGGATTTATACAACCGATGTCGTGGGTCGTGGTTTTATCTTGACATTACTTTAGAGGTCGTAAAACATCGGACAAATTTTGATTTGAAAGTGCAATGTCCCTTTAACTCTAAGGGGTCCACTACTTCTCGGGGCCACTGGGCCTTCTTTCCACAGCCATAGAGACGGTGGGATATCCTGGTGGTGTGGAGCTGGTTGAAAGGGGAAGGAAGAGGCTGAGGCAGTGGAACAGTTGGTTGGGAACAATCAACATTCTCTCTCTCTCTCTCTCTCTCTCTCTCTCTCTCTCTCTCTCTCTCTCTCTCTCTCTCTCTCTCTCTCTCTCTCTCTCTCTCTCTCTCTCTCCCTCTCTCTCTCTCTCTCACTCACTCACTCACTCACTCACTCACCTTTCTGGTGACGGCCGGGTCCAGATAGCCCCTCAGTTTCTGGATGTATGTGTGAGGTGGGTTCTTTACTTGGAATCGTTCCTGTGAGAGGGAGAGACAGACAGAGGGAGGAAGAGAGAGAGAGAGAGAGAGAGAGAGAGAGAGAGAGAGAGAGAGAGAGAGAGAGAGAGAGAGAGGAGAGAAAGGAGGAGAGAGCGAGAGAGGAGTAGAAAGAGAGGAGGAGAGAGCGAACACACAGACACAATTGAATACATTAGAATACGATGTGTTTAGCACCAGTTACAAGCCTAGCTACTTTGCTCAAGCCTGCGGACTAAGAAACATCACGGTTGTTGTTTTATATCGGCACTGGAATCAAAGGCCATAAGATCATCACTCACAGGGACCCCAAAATCATAGACTCGTTTTGATTCTCTCGACTTAATGTGAAACCAGCTGGTGGTGGATACAATAACAGCTGATCTTGAGACGGACACCCCTCTTTATATTATCGACTCAAGAAAAAGCCCCATCATGAATCACCATCAGCCATCCAGTCAATGTAAACCATAGGGCTTTGTTGTGTTGTGAGAGGCTGGAGAGCTGGGAAGAAGTCTTTTTGAATGAGTCTGAGTCCCAGACTGCACCCTATTCCCTATATAGTGCACTACAATCCCCAGAAAGTGCACTATATAGGGAATAGGGTGTCATTTGGGACAGGCCCTATGTCTGATTGACTCTCCACTCGCACTGGAGTGGACGTGACCAATATGCCTCAGCATGCTGTTAGCTACCACCCTGGCAGAGGTAGTCTGATGGACTCTGGTCAAAAGTAGTGCACTATATATGGAATAGGGTGCCATTCGGGAAGACGAAAAACAGTGGCCAGTCCAGAAGGGTGATTAACTAACCCACCCAGCTTCTGTTCCCACATAATAGCCTTGTGTCTATGCTGTATTTATGCACTGTGGTGCTGCATCTGTGCCTACTAAGAGCTCAGGAGGCAGGCTGGCTACCCCGGCTGCACTGACCCACTGGCTGTGGCTGGCAGTAGGCAGGTTTTTTTCACCCCCCCTTTATACTGCACTACTTTTGACCCGGCCCATAGGGACAAAAGTAGTGCAAGATATAGGGAATAGGGTGTTATTTAGGCGGCACACATGGAAACCATTGTTGGTGACAGACAGACTGCCTATGTTGCTGATAAAAAGGACAGGGAAATTAATATATGTGGCGGGCCTATAGAGTAGAGAAAGTATATGAGATTCATAGGGGCACATATAAAGGAGTTCCTGCATGGTCTGACAGCTATAAAAGTGGTCTGAGAGAGGATATAGGAGGGTGGTGGTCTGGATTCAATCTGGACTGCAGTAGAATCCCTCCTCCTCTCCTCTGCACCTGCAGCATGGGGGCTGAGTAAGACAGGGGAGGGGGAGACTAGGAAGGTAGGGGTTAAGGGAGCTGGGAGAGTAGGAAGTGGGAGACTGGGAGGGTAGGGGTTAAGGAAGCTGGGAGAGCAGGACGTGGGAGACTGGGAGGGTAGGGGTTAAGGAAGCTGGGAGAGCAGGACGTGGGAGACTGGGAGGGTAGGAAGTGGGAGACTGGGAGGGTAGGCGTTAAAGGAACTGGGAGAGTAAGAAGTGGGAGACTGGGAGGGTAGGGGTTAAAGGAACTGGGAGAGTAAGAAGTGGGAGACTGGGAGGGTAGGGGTTAAAGGAACTGGGAGAGTAAGAAGTGGGAGACTGGGAGGGTAGGGGTTAAAGGAACTGGGAGAGTAAGAAGTGGGAGACTGGGAGGGTAGGGTTTAAAGGAACTGGGAGAGTAAGAGGTGGGAGACTGGGAGGGTAGGGGTTAAAGCAGCTGGGAGAGTAAGAAGTGGGAGACTGGGAGGGTAGGGTTTAAAGGAACTGGGAGAGTAGGAAGCGGGAGACTGGGAAGGTAGGAAGTGGGAGACTGGGGTTGTAGGGGTTAAAGGAGCTGGGAGAGTCTTCTTAGGGAGCGGCTCACGAGGTGACGGTTTTGGAGAGTTTGGCGTGCCCAAAGTAAAATGCCTCCCACTCAGGCCCAGAAAATAGGATATGCACATAATTAGTACTATTGGATAGGAAACACCCTGAAGTTTCTAAGAGTGTTAAAATATTGTCTGTGAGTATAACAGAACTGATATAGCAGGCGAAAACCAGAGGAATTTCTGTCCTGGAAAAAGTGTATTTGACACATTGCCTCATTTTGAACCCCTCCCTATTGAAAATGACCTTATATGGGAGTAAGATTGCAGTACCTATTGCTTCCACTGGATGTCAACAGTCTCTAGACAGTGTTTGATGATGTTATAGTTGCTCTGGGCGGTAATAGAAGAAGAATTTGAAGTGGTCATCGGATGTAAACAGAAGAGGATGCGTTCATGGGCTCAAGCGGCATCTGTGGTTTTTTTCCTTTCCTATCGCCCAGTTTATAATCCAGTTGAAATATTATACTAAATATACATAAAAGTGTTCCTAAGGATACATTATCAATGATGTTTGATTGTTCTTGGACAAGTGTATACGTATAGGTTGAACGCGTTCTCTTCACGGTTCAATGGGCGAGTGGACGCTGTATTTTATGAACATAATGCGCATAATGCGAGATTTATGGATATAATAAATGACTTATTCTAACAAAAGAACCATTGGATGTCTTTGTTGGACACTTGGGAAGCCCTCAGCAGAAGTTCTTCAAAAGGTAAGAGATTTGTTTTTGCTGTGAAATGTGTTTTGTGTGAACCGCGATGGTTTATGAATTTATGCTAATGGTATAATATTGGAGGTGCTACCCTCAAACAATCAAATGTAGTGCTTTGGCCGTAAAGCCTTTTTGAAATCTGACAACGCTGTGATATTGCCAAGAAGCAGAGCTTTTGATGACTATGCAACACTTGTATACTTATGAATGTTTAATAATTCAACTTTTGGATTTTGAATTTGGCGCTCCCTAAGTAGTAGTTAAGGGAGCTGGGAGAGTAGGAAGTGGGAGAGTAGGACGTGGGAGACTGGGAAGGTAGGGGTTAAGGGAGCTGGGAGAGTAGGAAGTGGGAGACTGGGAGACTGGGAGGGTAGGGGTTAAGGGATCTGGGAGAGTAGGAAGTGGGAGACTGGGAGGGTAGGGGTTAAGGGAGCTGGGAGAGTAGGAAGTGGGGGACTGGGAGGGTAGGAAGCGGGAGACTGGGAGAGTAGAGGTTAAGGGAGCTGGGAGAGTAGGAAGTGGGAGACTGGGAGGGTAGGGGTTAAGGGAGCTGGGAGAGTAGGAAGTGGGGGACTGGGAGGGTAGGAAGCGGGAGACAGGGAGAGTAGAGGTTAAGGGAGCTGGGAGAGTAGGAAGTGGGAGACTGGGAGGGTAGGGGTTAAGGGAGCTGGGAGAGTAGGAAGTGGGGGACTGGGAGAGTAGGAAGCGGGAGACTGGGAGAGTAGAGGTTAAGGGAGCTGGGAGAGTAGGAAGTGGGAGACTGGGAGGGTAGGGGTTAAGGGAGCTGGGAGAAATAGGAAGTGGGGGACTGGGAGGGTAGGAAGTGGGAGACTGGGAGGGTAGGGGTTAAAGGGTGCAGTGCCAGGGGCTTATGTAATATCCTGTGTGTGGAGGGAGAGAGGGGCTTGGTATAGCCGCCAGATAAAGAGGAGTGAATTCCTGGTAATTACAGCCGAGCCGCCATTGTAAAGCCCTGAGTTAAAGACATGCTCCGGTACTTTGACTAAGAAACCTTCTGCTTTAGGCTGGATGTGTCAATGTGTAGTTCATACACGCATAATCTTTGAGCAGAATTACTGTCTTACCTCAATTAGCCACGAAATCCCAAGTGTGAAAGCGATCGTGTTCTTGAAGCTGTGCCGTGTAATTTTCCCTACATTTCCTACCCCGTGGGCCAGCCCGCTAGCAATTCGATTTCTTGCCAATGAGCTTCAGCCCCTTGCATTTGAGTGACAGCTAGAAAGAGGCCTGCTCAGCATTATCCAATGAGGTTGCAGGGCGGGCCCAATGGCTCACTGGATGGAGCAGAGAGATGGAGAGCAATGACGTGGTGTACATATCTGCACATCTGCACTCAACTCTGTGTTGTTGTATGTGTCGAACTGCTTTGCTTTATCTTGGCCAGGTCGCAGTTGTAAATGAGAACTTGTTCTCAACTTGCCTACCTGGTTAAATAAAGGTGAAATGAAATAAAATAAAAAATAAAAAACATATGTGACTTACTACAACATTTTTGGGGACCACTTTTGGTGTGTGAGCCCTACTTTCAGACCTACTGGCTAAAAAGTATACAAAAGTACCAGAGAATCTCTTTAAAATCCCAGGCAGCGCTTCTCCCCCATTCTCAGAAACACAGTGTGGATGAGAGGACAGGAAAAGGAGAGGAGAAGGAGAGAAACGTCTCCCATTTCAAAGGGACAGAGAGGAATCACTGAACATGCACCATACTGGGCAGTCAGGCAGCTGATCTAACAAATCGTTACTACTCCTCTATGAATGGGGAAAGCAGACCTCTCTCTTCTGTGTTGCAGGAGGAACAAGTCGAGAGACACTTTGCTTCAAGGGCTTTCCCAATCTAAAGGCTGAGAATGAAGCACCATGAATAACTGGGTCGTTCCATGAAATGAGTCCTTTTTGGGTAGAGTACGTTTTATATCACATCATTTTTACATTCTGTCATACAGAGCTCATGTTCAACGTAATGAAAAACAAGTTTTCCCATGAAAAGGTTAAATAAGGGTCTCCCGAGTGGCGCAGTGGTCTAAGGCACTGCAGTGCTAGCTAGAGATTCTGGGTTTGAGTCCAGGCTCTGTCGCACCCGGCCGTGACCGGGAGACCATGGGGCGGCGCACAATTGGCCCAGCGTTGTTAGGGGAGGGTTTGGCCGGCAGGGATGTCCTTGTCCCATCGTGCACTAGTGACTCCTGTGGCGGGCCGGGAGCAGTGCACGCTGACACGGTCGCCAGGTGCACAGTGTTTCCTCTGACACATTGGTGCAGCTAGCTTCTGGGTTAAGTGGGCATTGTGTCAAGAATCAGTGCAGCTTGGTTGGGTTGTGTTTTGGAGGACGCACGACTCTCGACCTTCGCCTCTCCCAAGTCAGTACGGGAGTTGCAACGTTGAGACAAGACTGTAACTACCAATTGGATACCACGAAATTGGAGAGAAAACGGGTTAAAAAAAGGTAAATATCAAAAGGTACTCTTTTTGTGAAACGACCCATCTCTCAAAAACATTGCTGTATCAGCATTCCATCCACATGGCAATGACAAACAGAGAAGCCATGCTCCACGTCCCAAATGGCACTCTATTGTTTATTTAGTTTGTTACTTAAGACCAGGTCCCATGGGTCTCTGGTCAAAAGCAGTCCACTATATAGGGAATAGGGTGCCATTTGGGACGAACCCATGATGTAGATGAGAGAGGTCTACTGAGAGTCAGAGTAAGGCTCATTAGGTGATCCAGTCTCTGACGAGGATAATTGGACATTGATGATTTCAGCATGTTCTTTACGCAGGCCTACTTCCAATCATCTCCTCACATTGTTTTTGTTGTGAGAGCATCTTTAATATTCGATCGATCTTCATCATTTCCCCCCCCAAGAATTTAATCATTCAACCCCCCCTTGAATATTTTTTCAGGATAAATATTGTTAAAAGCTAATGTACTTCAGCTATCAGTTTCTCTCGTTACCCCTACGAACATCGCAGTTGCCATGTTTATGCCTCAAGAAATTCGGTGTAGCTATAAGGTGACATGGAAAAGCATATTATTCAAGGCTTTAACATGGGTTTGTTATTTTGATGGCAAACATGAAAACCTAGAAGTCTATTTTTTTTAGAAAACATGATCCAACTTTGTTTGCACAAACAGTGAAGAAAATATTGGATGCCAGCGTCTCACATCTCACACCAAAACTTTCCCAGGACAGAATTCCACCAGGCGATCCCTACACCACTAATTGATAAATCTTTGTTTAGAAGGAGAAGAGTCATTCTGACGCTGTGTCCCAAAAAGCACCCTATAGCATTCCCTATATAGTGCAAAAAAACTTTGGACCAGAACCCTATGGGCTGTGGTCAAAAGTAGTGCACTAAATTGGGAATAGGGTTGCATTGAGAAATGCCAGACCCCCTCATACATAACTTGGTGTACGACAGTGACAGAAACATTGACTCAAGTCAGATATAAAAAAAAAATGTAACGACCAGGCAGCAAATTGCAAATTCTTCCCAGTGCCGCACTCCAGCTTCATTGCGTTCAGGGTGGCTTCGTATCAATGGTATCCTCAGCCTGAGCGGGTGCATGGTGGTCCCTCTCTCACTCTCCTCTTTTCCCTCTGCTCAGGTAAGCAGAAAACACACTGGCAGAAGGGCCGAGCACTCAGTCTGCTGAACACAACACCGGCGTCGCAAATGGCACCCTATACCGTTTATAGTGCACTACTTTTGACCAGGTTCCATTGGGCTCTGGTCTAAAGTAGTGCACTCTATAGGAAATATGGTGATATATGGGATGCAGCCACAGAGTGCCCTCGCCATTGGTTAGACTTGTGAGTCACTGACACACCGGACATTAGATCCCAAACTAGGAGTTTGTGAACAGGTTATTGACAGAGCAACATCCCACCTGATCACAGATGAGCTCCCACTTTTTCTCATTGTCGTACTGCCGCAGTAGTCGCGCTTTGTCTGGAGGAAGATTCATCGAATTCTGAAAGAGAATCAGGGAAAACGTCACAATTAGACACTTTAACACAGGTGTCAATAACATGTAAACAATGACGAAACGTCGACCAAAAATGTCAGAAGACAACACAGACAAAGCACAAGGGAAATGTAAACTGTGTGCGTCCCAAATGGCACCCTATTCCCTGTATAGTGCACTACTTTTCACCAGAGCCCTATGGTTAAAAGTAGGGCACTATTTGGAGAATAGGTTGCCATTTGCGACGCAGCCTTAATAACTGCTCTGTCCTCATGAGGGAGACTGTGATGGTTTGTGACATATAGAGGTTAAAGAGTAGCAGGGCGAGGAGAGAACTATCTCCTAATGAGTCTGACTCTGTGGGCTGTGGCTAGGGGGGATGAACTAAACCCTTTCTGTAGTCTGTATACAGGGTGTGTGTGTGTGTCAGTGTGTCAGTGTGTCATCTATGGGATTGCACTACTGTATAATATAACCCGTCTGTAGTCTGTAGTGCTAGGAGCCATGTCTCTCTCTCTCTCTGAGGCGAACGTCCCTTCATCATAATAAGCACCATCAAGTACAATCACTCAACACCATTTAATCCCTCAGAGATCCCCAGGCACAGCACCATGCGTGTGTGGTGTATGTGTCTGTGTGTTTTGTGCGTGGGTGCAAGCGTCTCATCATTCTATGCGATTGCACTTCTGGATCCACACAAGCATGCAACCGGCGCAATACTGACAGAGTAAGATAGGGGAGGAAGGATGAGAGCATAGATTATAAGGCCTAGTCTCCCCAGTGCTATGTATCCTCATTAAGGAAATCCAAACTTCTTTCTGCCTTGAAATAGGTCCTCTGCAATGAGATATGTTAGTCTCACATATACAGTATGTAATCTTAGATTTATTGTAGCGAAACCACTCCGTAAAACAAACTGTAAACATCCAACCAAACGGTTTAGCCACAAATACAACTTTCTATTCCATTTTCTTTGGTAAATGGGAACTGGAAACAAAAAGCTGCTTTGTCATTAAGAGGATTTGAAAGTGACATGCAGCAGGCAGTGATGTGTTGTATTAGCGGCCTGCTATCCAAAGCCCATGTGTTGGTTAAATTCATGATACTCTACGTTTGTTATTGTTTGAATTGCAGTTTGCCCCTGCTACATGTAGTCCATTGTTCCTCTTCCCAAGAACGCCGAGGTAACCCGTCTAAATGACTATCGCCCCGTAGCACTCACATCTGTTGCCATGAAATGCTTTGAAAGTCATGGATCACCCTGGACCCACTCCAATTCGCATACCGCCTCAACGCTCCACACTGCTCTTTCCCACTTGGACAAAAGGAACACCTACGTGAGAATGCTATTCATTGACTACAGCTCAGAGTTCAACACTATAGTGCCCTCCAAGCTCATCACTAAGCTAAGGACCCTGGGACTGAACACCTCCCTCTGCAACTGGATCCTGGACCTCCTGATGGGACACCCCCAAGGGGATGAGGGCAGACAACCACACATCTGCCATAATGACCTTCAACATGGGGGCCCCTCAGGGGTGCGTGCTTAGTCCCCTCCTGTACGCCCTGTTCACCAACTGCGTGGCCGCTCACGATTTCAACACCATCAACAAGTTTGCCGATGACACGACTGTGGTAGGCCTGATCATCGACGACAATGAGCCGGCCTATAGGGAGGAGGTCAGAGACCTGGCAGTGTGATGCCAGGACAACAACCTCTCCATCAATGTCAGCAAGACAAAAGAGCTGATCGGGGACTACAGAAAACGGAAGCCCGAACACGCCCCCATTCACATCACCAGGGCTGTAGTGGAGCGAGTTGAGAACTTCAAGTTCCTCGGTGTCTACATCACTAAGGATCTATCATGGTCCAAACACACAAACACAGTCGTGGAGAGGGAACTAAAACGCCTCTTCCCCATCAGGAGGGGATTTGGGATCCTCAAAAGTGCTACAGCTGCACTATTGAGAGCATCCTGACTGGCTGCATCACCGCCTGGTATGGCAACTGCTCAGCATTCGACCGCAAGGCACTACAGAGGGTAGTGAATACGGCCCAGTGCATCACTGGGTCCGAGCTCCCTGCCATCCAGGACCTCTATACCAGGCGGTGGCAGAGGAAGGCCCTACAAATTGTCAAAGTCTCCAGCCACCCAAGTCATAGACTGTTCTCTCTGCTACTGCACAGCATGCACCAAGTCTGCAACCAACAGGACCCTGAACAGCTTATACCCCCAAGCCATTAGACTGCTAAATTGTTTGTTAATTTGTTAACCAAATAGCTACCCGAAACTATCTGCCTTGACTACGGCTGTAACAGTACACATATTCGAACCGAACCATTTGGTACAGGGACCTAGGTTCGGTTCGCACTGTGAAAATATTTTTTTATAAAAACACTAGGCCTATAGTCTATACTGCGTGGTATTCTTTTTATTTAACCCTTATTTTACTAGCTAAGTTGACTGAGAACACATTCTCACTTACAGCAATGACCTGGGGAATAGTTACAGAGGAAAGGAGGGTGGATGAATGAGCCAATTGTAAGCTGGGGATGATTAGGTGACCTTGCTGGTATGAGGGACAGATTTTAATTTTTTAATTTTTCTATTTCACCTTTATATAACCTGGTAGGCAAAAACAACAACAGAGCTACACATGGGATAAACAAACGTACAGTTAATAACACAATAGAAAAAATCTATGTACAGTGTGTGCAAATTGTGTAAGGTTAGGGAGGTAAGGCCATTGTGAAATAATTACAATTTAGCATTAACAGTGGAGTAATAGATGTGCAGAGGATGATGTGCAAGTAGAGATACTGGGGTGCAAAAGAGCAAAAAAATAAATAACAATATGGGGATGAGGTAGTTGGGTGTGCTATTTACAGATGGGCTGTGTACAGGTACAGTGATCGGTAAGCTGCTCTGACAGCTGATGCTTAAAGTTAGTGAGGGAGATATAAGTTTCCAGCTTCAGTGATTTTTGCAATTCGTTCCAGTCATTGGCAGCAGGAACTGGAAGGAAAGGCGGCCAAAGGAGGTGTTGGCTTTGGGGATGACCAGTGAAATATACCTGCTGGAGCGCGTGCTACGGGTGGGTGTTGCTATGGTGACCAATGAGCTGAGATAAGGCGGGGCTTTACCTAGCAAAGACTTATAGATGACCTGGAGCCAGTGGGTTTGGGAATCAAGCCAACACACCGGGGTTTACACCCCTACTCTTACGATAAGTGCCATGGGATCTTTATTGACCACAGAGAGTCAGGACACCTGTTTAACGTCTCATCCGAAACACGGCACCCTACACAGGGCAATGTCCCTAATCACTGCCCTGGGTGCCTCCTACTGGCCCTCCAACACCACTTCCAGCAGCATCTGGTCTACCATCCAGGACTGTCACGTCCAGGCCTGGGTTAGCAGGCTGGTGTTTAGTTTGTTTTTTGTTTAGGAGGGTTTTGTGTTCTAGGTTTTGTATTTCTATGTTGGGGAGATGGTTCCCAATTAGCGGCAGCTGTTTGTCGTTACCTCTAATTGGGAACCATATATATGTTTGGGGTTTTCAATGGGGTTTTGTGGGTCATTGTTTGTTTGTATTAGTATGTTTTGTGGTGTGTGCACTGTGAAGCCACACCGATGTTACGATCTTCGTTTTGTTTATTATTTTCCCAGTTACGTCGTTAAATAAATTATGTATACTGGAAGCATCGCTGCGTCTTGGTCCGTCCCTATAGATGATCGTGACAAGGACTAACCCTGCTTAGCTTCAGAAGCAAGCCAGCAGTGGGATGCAGGGTGGTATGCCATTTCCTCTTGAGTAAATCTGAGCTGAAAAAATATTGTAGGCTATTCCGTTAAAACTACAGCCTATGCGCCTGTTGTAATCAAGATTCTAATCTTAACTGGCGAAATTCAAAGTATCATTTTGTGAAGGGCTGCCGGGAACTCTGTAGATGGCGAGTGGTGGGATTGATAAACCAGAATTGTAGGATCCTCAATCATTGTTTAAATCTCCAGTTTTGGTACACTTTGGCTTCACAGTCGTTTACAACGGCGAGGGACAGAGAGTTGTGGATAAAAACGTTAATAGTATGTTCTCCACTGCTCAACCAGAATAACCCAGAGTGGTGCATGTAGCTTGTTGTTGTCGGCCAGTCACAAGTCATCAAAGCGCCACTACAGTCATAGAGCCTTGAATGGAAAATGGAATTGAAATGATGGAATTAAAATTTAAATGATAAGTATATTGTACAACGACCAAGAGCCAACAGGTAGGCTGCTATTTAATAATCTGAATGAGGGTGCTGTTATTTGTAACTGTAGAACAGGAAGAAAGCGCATGCAGACTTAATTAGCCTGAATAGCTAGCTAATTATCTAAGCCAATTAGCTTCTCTCAGTTTGAAGCAGTGAATACAGCTACTAAATAATCTTATTGGATGATAAATAACCTAGCTATGACAAGCTAGAAGTTAGTATTCTAGCGTGAGTTGGCTTCTGTCTCTCTGTCGCTCCCTACTTCCTCCTTGCTCCTGTTTCACTCGCTCACAGTAACACAGCGCAATGCCCCTCCCGTGCCTGCTCTCCCTCACGCTGTGTCAGCTCTGGTTAATAAAGTAGCTTACAAACTGACTCTTCTACTGCTTCCCTCACCAGGATCCGACCATGTCTATACGGACCTGGTCGTCCTCGGGTCTCTATATTGAAAAATGTATTTATGCATACCAGGTCCATTTCGGAACGGGCCCAACTTCTTGAGAGGCCCAATTTAATAATCCCTTTCACAACAGACAATACCAGAAACATTGTGAATGATTTTGGCCACAAATAGGGTGCCTTTTAATTTTGAGTATTTAGGCAAATAAACGAAAATTAACTAGAGTAACTGTTGGCATTTCATTTTTGTCTGCTGTACCGTAACCGAACCCCTGCACATCGACTCGATACTGGTACCCCTTGTTTATAGCCAAATTATCGGTACTCGTTGTATATCTATTATTACATGTTTCACTTTTCTAGAAATTACTCTCTGCATTGTTGGGAAGGGCCCAACAATTGACTGTTAGTCCACACCTGTTGTTTACGAAGCCCTTTCTTTTTCGGTTTGCTTACCCTACTTAAACAACATCTGCTTCATGTAATGTCCCCCTGAAGACTGTGGTTGTCTCGTTTTGGCCCCAACCCTCACTATACCCCGACCATAAGTGCATTAGAAAATATTGAAACAATTAGCTGGTGCTTAATCACCACCACACACCCAAATTAATTGCCTATCCTAGCACACACTCACCGACAGAAAACACACCATATGACCATAACCTTCGCTAATACTCGGAAAACAACGACATGTGTTAGGCTAAAACACGAGGCAATTCTTCAAATAAGAAACGCAGATTTTAAACAAGAACCTATTATTCAGCATTTCATTTGTGTGACTGTCATCGTGCGAAAGTACTTTGTGAAATACAACCCAGAATGTTTTCCACTGCTTAAGGAAGGAAAAATGTGCCCAGTTTACAGTCTAGTGCAGATTTGTGTTGTTTTTTACTCTGATTCAATCGTCAGGATCATCTATCAATGTGTGTTCAGCACTGGGACAAGCTAGTCTATGTTTTTCCGCCACTGAATTTTCCAGAGCCACACTGTGAGGAGAGCTAATGGAAGACAGATGGGGGATATCCTGCAACTCAAACCAAATCTTATCGGTCATATGCGCCGAATGCAACAGCTGTAGACTTTTCAGAGAAATGCTTACTTGCAAGCCCTTAACCAGCAATGCAGTTAAAAAATAAGACAAATATTTGCTAAACAAAAAGGAAATAGTAACACAATAAAAACAATAATGAGGCTGTTCTAATGTCCAGAAGCTCTTTTCAGTTATAGAAAACGATGGCGAAAACATGATGTCAAAATAAAAGTTACGGTCAGCGCAAAAAAAATACACAAAATAGCACAATTGGTCAGGAGCCCGTAAAACAGCCGCCATTCCCTCCGGCGCCATGTGTCGCTTCCATGACCGAGTGATACCAGGAAACAGACCCCATGTCTCATGTCTGTGTCTATGCAATGTGTGTTGGAAGGATCTGAGCTAGACAGAGCTGGCATCAGGGTTAGGAAGGAAAGGAATAACATGCCAAGTGTTGCCAGGTAAAAAAAAAAGAAGCTAAATCTGATTCTCTCATTCAAAAGGTGATCAAAAGGAGATCGACCAGTGTTTTTCATAACTTCCAAAATGCATAAAACCTGATCAAAATGCATACTCCGAGATCAATCCGCCATACGGCCTCAACTTTACTGTAGGGAACAAGGAACAGGGGAGACATCAGTTGCATCTCAAATGGCACCCTATTCCCTATATAGTGCTTATTTTTGACCAGAACCCTATGAGCCCTGCTCAAAAGTAGTGCACAATATAGGGAATAGGGTGTCATTTGGGACATGTGCATAGCCTAATTCCAATGACTGTCAACAGAACGGGCTTCATGTAAAAAAAAATCATTGGGATCTGAATGGAATCCTGTGGTAGGCAGAAAGGGCACGTTGTCCATAGAATTAGGAAATAGAATACCAGAATGATATACTATTAAATTACTAGAAGGGCTATGTCCTCAACCCTCAAAGTTCCAGAATGGGGTGAAAATGGCAGCCATATTAGTCTGGGAGATATCAAAACCAGTCTAATTGGAATTAATGTCAGTGGAGGCATAATCCTGTTTTACTTATGCAGGAAAATAAAAGTAAGGCATGTGATGAATCAGAAATTGTGTCATATAAATATTGTTAACCTAAAATATTGTCAAATAATTATAATACACATTTTCTGTATAAATAGCCTCTAAAATATATGCAAACAGACCATAAATGAGTGTTATTATATGACACAATAGCAGTACTTGTTGCATTTACAACTTGTCTATCATCTGATTTCAGCCAGTGTATGGCTTTAGATTGACTGCATTGTTTGAATGGAACTGTCACGACTTCCGCTGAAGTCGGTCCTTCTCCTAGTTCGGGCGGCTACCGGCGGTCGACGTCACCGGAGTTCTAGCCACCACCGATCCATTTCTCATTTTATGTTTGTCTTGTTTCATTCACACCTGGTTCCCATTTCACTAATTGTATGTGTCCTATTTAATCCCTCTGTTCCCCCCTGGTTTTTGTCCGTGATTGTTTTCTGGAAGTTGTGCTCCGTTGTTCGTGAGGAGGTGTGAATGCTACTGGGTTAGTAGTTCGTGTCCGTTTAGAATAGGAATTTTGTCTTTACTCTGTTTCCTGCGCTTGATTCCTAAGACCCGCAATACAAGAAGCATTCACAGGAACATTGGCATATAGGCATTTCATTAGAAACATGTATGTTATCATTCTTCTGAAACTGGCTTGCTAGCTAGCTAACAAACATACATTGCAGATAAATTATTCAAATTCATTGTTTTACAATATATCTTATCACAGCACTGGCAAACCATGGTTGACCAACTCCCTGACCAACATGGCTGACCTTTATCCTGTCATAAGAAGGTTCATGTACATTCTAGTACTCTAATCGCTAATTCTATGGGTCAGCCATGTTGGTCAGGGAGTTTGTCAACCATGGTTTGCCGGTGCTGTGATAAGATATTGTGTAAAACAATGCATTTCAGGAATGTATCTGCATTGAATGTTAGCAGGCTGAGAAGAAACTAACGCCAGTGGGTGGATCTCGACGACATTGTCTCATGGTGACTGATGCTGTTGGGGAAAAGGCCATGTGAGGATCCATGTCTGATTCAGCACACAGAGCCTACACAACACAAGAAGCACTCACGCTCTTAATAGCACTGAACTGCCATGCACTCTCTCCCACTACTGTAGGAAACAGAAAATCACATTAGTATTCAGGAGCGGCTCTGAAACAAGCAGCCTGCTGACTGGAGGGAATTGGAGTCTCCCGAGTTCATTCGACTTGTCTGGCCAGGAACCAGACTCCTAACAACGCTAGCTAGTAGCTACCCCCTTCCGTTCGCTAAGCACATTAAAAGAGAACACTACATCAGAGCAGCCAGTCACAATAAAGTGACATAAAACCACAAGCAGTGGGCAGCGTATTATATCCACCGAGCCACTGAAACACAACCCATATTAATCACTTGAATGACATGCTCGAATAAGGGAGGTGAAACCATTAATGAAAGTAAATTCCTCCTGCCTGCTGCCTTGTTATGTTTGGAGTTCGGCCGTAGCCCTTGTCCCCGAGACAGATGGGTCTGTGGCAGTGTCACTGACGTAGGTGCAGTTAAATGCGCAGTCCTGAGCGCAGCCTGCTGGCTCCCTCTGCCCCTGTGGGCTAGCTTTCCTGTGTTGGTGATGTTCCAACTCAAGCAGAGGCCACTTCTAGCACCTTTAATGTCCCCCCCTCCGAAATGAGCTCTTAGAGTGCCCGGTTCGGGTTTCCCTCGCCGGAGGCTACGGGAGAAAGTGTGTGTGTATGTATGGATGGCGTGGCGTCGTTGACTGACGAGAGGAGTTGCCTTACACCTACACCTGGCCATCTCCCACCTACGGAAAGGATGTCCCTCCAGAGTTCAGAAACATGCCTCATTGGAGGTCAAACCAAATCTAGAATCCAAGAAATCAGGCATGAGCTGACTTGTGGAGATCAGCCTGTAATAGCCCTGCTACAGTATGTTATGTAAGGTTTAAAGGCCTAGCTCTTGAGATGGCAACAACACCAATGGTTGTTTTGTGAACTGTGGGCTACGCCTATGTACTAGTTTTATGTAGGCCTAGACATCTACTGATAAAGCATAGAATAAACCTTTACGTGAACTTTACAGGCAAAATGAAATATGCCCAACAGAGATGTCATTGCATTACTATTTTAACACAATCCCTGTGTACAAAAAGCTGCATTATACAAATAAAAAATAGTTTTTAACAAATAGAACAACAGAGAGATGGATAAATAAATTTGGCAGAATGAAAAATGCGTGTCATCTCTTGGTTTGTACGCCAAAAACAATGCTGGTCTTCCTCTTCAGCTTCTGGAAAGGTCTAACATTTTCACTAATCCTTATACAGTGCCTTCGGAAAGTATTCAGACCCCTTGACTTTTTGCACATTTTGTTACGTTACAGCCTTATTCTAAAATGGATTAAATACAAAAAAATCTCAGCAAAGTGAAAACAGGTTTTTAGAAATTCTGCAAATGTATTAAAAACAAAGGGTTTGAATACTCCGTAAATAAGGTATCCGTTTTTTATTTTGGATACATTTTTGTAAAAAAATCTAAAAACCTGTTTTCGCTTTGTAATCACGTGGTATTGTGTGTAGATTGATGAGGGAAAAAAACTATTTAATACATTTTAGAATAAGGCTGTAACGTAACAAAATGTGGAAAGTCTGAATACTTTCCGAATGCACTGTATACACTGGAGTTACTTACCAAGACGACACTGAATGTTCCTGAGTGGCCTAGTTACAGTTTTGACTTAAATCGTCTTGAAAATCTATGGCAAGACTTGAAAATGGCTGTCTAGCCATGATCAACTACCAACTTGACAGAGCTTGAATGTTTTATATTAAATATTGTACATTTCAGGTGTGCAAAGCTCTTAGAGACTTACCCAGAAAGCCTTACAGTTGTAATCGCTGCCAAAGGTGATTCTAACATGTATTGACTCAGGGGGTTGAATACTTATCTAATCAAGATACAATATATTGGTGTTTTATATATTTTTTTTTTTACACGTTAGACTTTTTCTTCCACTTTGAAATTACAGTATTTTGTGTAGATAGTTGACAAAAAATGACAATTAAATCCATTTTAATTCCACTTTGTAACACAACAAAATGTGGAAAAGGTCAAGTCCGACGTGGCACATAAAACACACTACGCGGACAACCTTTGTGAAATATTCATCCTCGTGTACTGCGGCAGACGAGAATTCAGTCTGCTCCGACCGCCGTGAATGAGGACCTCCATTGACTAACAACAACGTTACCTTTAAATAAACTCCAGCCTCCCATTACATGAGTCATACTGGCCAGGCAGACAGACCGACAGCACTTGACTCAACCCCTCCACCTCTACCCACCATCTCCCCGGAGATCCAAAGAAAAATGGCTTCACATTGCTAGTAAAAAAAAAAAACACTTATATTTTGCTTCATTTGCTGTCGTCACAGACCAGCAGAGACCCCTCCCCAAACATGGGCTACCCTTGAACCTTGAGATAGGATACATCCATTAGCCTAGGCATAATTTCTCTGCTTGGTAGAGGAAGTCAATAGCCTAAAACCTCAAGCTTGTATAAGGTGAAAAAGTATTCAATGGGGTTTTGGACAAAATCACTACGGCCTATGCCACTGCAAACACATTTTTGCCAACTTCTGACATACAGTAGCCATGTGATTAGGCTATAAAAGAACCAACTTGGGAACTCTGATCACCACTGTTCTGAGCACACTGGTGAATCATAGGAAAATGGCTGAGGCCAATAATAATCTTGACAGTGTCTGTTTATTTCTGACGGCATTCATCCTTCATGCGGACAGTGACCAGTGATCTATCACCATCTGCTCACCAGCTAAGAGTTCCATCTGCAAACCAGAAAATGTCCAACAGTAGCATATTTAGCCTAGTTCACTTTTGCAGGATTCAGAAGATACAAAAAGTGTCTGCAATGCAGCATCTTTCCCTCGCCCACATCCTCTCAGATCTTTTAGCCTTTGATTGATACGACCCAGGGGACTGTCTAGCTACAATGAGGGAGTAGAGCATGCCCCTCCCTCTTCCGCCCCCGCAACCTGTCACTGATCCAGGACCTGTCAGATGAGCGTGTGGGCCCCCCTACCCCTCTACAGTCCAGCTCCCATCCACTGCAAACAGTGTCAGGAGGATCCAGGGAGCCTGTAGTATAACTGTTGTATAGAACAGACTGGGAGAGTGTACTGGAGGCTTTGTTGATCTGCATGGTCTGGTGAGACGGCTGGGCTCTTTGCTCAGCTGTTGCACATACACACACAGGGCTGAATCTGTGACTGGATGAGTGGGCTCCACTTCAGCCAGCCAGCCAGTCAGCCAGGCCTCTCCGTTTGGCTTTTTCACATTACTGTATTTCCTCAGCGTTTCCTGAGCTTCGTATCCAGTCTGGCTTTCTCCAAGCCAGGACCAACATTAGATGGCTTTCCCAGGAGAGGCTAAGGCAGAGTGGGTTGGATCAGACCAGACAGCGAGGGGGAAGAGAACCACAAGAGAGGAGAATGATAATGACATGAGGACTGCAAATCAAATTGCCTTTTGTGGCATAAATATTACTATTCAAAGCAAATGTTATTCCCCCCCCCATGCTCCTCTCATCCATCCTCTATCTGCCCCATCTTTGTTGTCTTTTTGACTAAGCAGTCTGCAGGCCACAACATGCACTTTGACTTTGTAAAAAAATATATCTGGTAATAAAGAGTTGCTCAATGTTCAGGAAATGACTGTGTGTGCCGTGTTCTCTCAGACAGTCAGACCCACTTGGTTGCAGCAGCCGGGTCATAAATGTGCATGACAGCCAGAGCCAGCCATCAGGCAGCACTTCGCTGTCCCCCAGGAGTCCCTCCACATTGGCCCTCCCTCCACTAACCCAGACTGTGTGTGTGTCCTGGCCAAGCACAGCCGAGCATCCTCCCCTCATTAGCACAGTGTGGATCCATAATCCTCCAGTCGGAATTATGTGGGGGCACAGGTGTTCCTTGTCTGTCCTCAGATTAGCCGTGTAATCCTGGGGACCCCCTGCCCGGCCCCTGGCCTAGCCCACCATCATGGCAGGCTATTGTTTTTGTTTGGAGAGCTGTTCACAGGAATGTATCCTATGCCAAACAAATCTAGAGACATTTGCTGCAAGTCTCCCTTATCATAACACCGTAATGTTTAATATGATACTTGGTTGCTTAATGTTTTTCCACACATTTAAAACATTTGATCTCATAATTATTTGTATTACATTTTTTTATTTAACTAAGTCAGCTAAGAACAAATTCTTATTTACAATGACGGCCTACCCAAAGCCGACGCTGGGCCAATTGTGTGCCGCCTTATGGGACTCCCAATCACGGCAGTTGTGATACAGCCTGGAATCGAACCAGGGTCTGTAGCGACGCCTCTAGCACCGAGATGCGTGCCTTAGACTGCCACGCCACTCGGGAGTCCCTAAAGGCCAATAGTCTCCTTCGTTTTAGTAATTGAATCCCCCTCTAGTATAGAAGTGTAAAACATCTCTTTCTACTTCCCAATATGGTTGCCCAGTCCATGCTCCCAGGTGAACAGGAAGACTGAACACACACTTGCATCATTAGCAAAGAGCAAGTGCAGGCGAGCCAGTGCGAGGGAGAGAGAGGAGGGGTAGGCAGGAAGAATGTCTTGGTAAACTGGATCTTGTAATGTCTCGTCTTCAACAAAGTAGCCTCTTCCTCTCTGGTTTTATTTAAATTGCATAACTTTCCCCAGGCATTTACAGCCATATAGTCTAGTTAGGCTACAAGGAAAAGTATATGTTTTGTGATAACTGCACTGTGATTTTAATGTTGTTGTTTTTGGGGGCAAACATTGTTTTTCGATTAGGGATTTTTCATAACGTTAAGGATCCCAACTTCGTTTAAACGTTTTAACTTTTAAACAATCCCACCCCTACCACACACATCGTTGAACGGATTAAAGTTGTCAAAATAAAACTAAATATGCTTGCACAGAGGAGGGTCCTGGCAGCTGAGCTCAGATGGAGTGTTGCAAAAGTGCGTGGAAAACAGAAGTAGGGTTAATGTCAATTCAAATGAATAGCCTAGAAGACACCATTTTTATTACAAAAGATTATACTCGCGCACTTACGGTATTGTACAATTTTAAATCTACAACATAGATTACTCTTTGCTTGAAACTGGGGAATGCACCGTGATGAAATCAGGATTTAATGCCAACCCATAATCCTTAACTTGATTTGTTCCATTTTCTACTTCATCCCAAAGATGCAGCACCACACAGCATAAACTCTGATCTAATGCTGCTCCCACAGCACCGCACAGCATAAACTCTGATCTAATGCTGCTCCCACAGCACCGCACAGCATAAACTCTGATCTAATGCTGCTCCCACAGCACCGCACAGCATAAACTCTGATCTAATGCTGCTCCTACAGCACCGCACAGCATAAACTCTGATCTAATGCTGCTCCCACAGCACCGCACAGCATAAACTCTGATCTAATGCTGCTCCCACAGCACCGCACAGCATAAACTCTGATCTAATGCTGCTCCCACAGCACCGCACAGCATAAACTCTGATCTAATGCTGCTCCCACAGCACCGCACAGCATAAACTCTGATCTAATGCTGCTCCCACGTCACCGCACAGCATAAACTCTGATCTAATGCTGCTCCCACAGCACCGCACAGCATAAACTCTGATCTAATGCTGCTCCCACAGCACCGCACAGCATAAACTCTGATCTAATGCTGCTCCCACAGCACCGCACAGCATAAACTCTGATCTAATGCTGCTCCCACGTCACCGCACAGCATAAACTCTGATCTAATGCTGCTCCCACAGCACCGCACAGCATAAACTCTGATCTAATGCTGCTCCCACAGCACCGCACAGCATAAACTCTGATCTAATGCTGCTCCCACAGCACCACACAGCATAAACTCTGATCTAATGCTGCTCCCACAGCACCACACAGCATAAACTCGGATCTAATGCTGCTCCCACGTCACCACACAGCATAAACTCTGATCTAATTCTGCTCCCACGTCACCGCACAGCATAAACTCTGATCTAATTCTGCTCCCACGTCACCGCACAGCATAAACTCTGATCTAATGCTGCTCCCACAGCACCACACAGCATAAACTCTGATCTAATGCTGCTTCCACAGCACCACACAGCATAAACTCGATCTAATGCTGCCCCTCAAGTCACCGCACAGCATAAACTCGATCTAATGCTGCTCCCACGTCACCGCACAGCATAAACTCTGATCTAATGCTGCTCCCACGTCACCAGCATTAGGCTGACTGTTTGACACTTCATGAATATTCCTCCATGTGCTTCTGCTGTGTAGTGATTACATCAGCCACCTCAGACATAAAGTCTGGATGGGCAAGCAGCACGGTTACAAAGTTACTTTTATGTCAGAAGATAAAAAGTGTTCCAATTAGCCTTCCCCTGTTGGCTCATTGATTTCTGTGCAATAGTCTTCTGCAAAGCAGTCATTTTAAAGCCTGGTAATTAACTTTAATGGCCCCACTACCTCATTGGCTTTACAGGTCCTTCAAAGCCTCCTGCTCTCTCTGGTAGGAGTCATGTGGGCAGAGTAGATGTAGATGCATCTCTCTGAACTCTTGACAAAGACACACACTCATGAAACCTCCAGGAATCACAATGAAAATTGCCCCGGCATTTGCACTCTGATTACACGCTAGGCTAGCAATTTACTTATTTAATGACTTACAATCTTAAGATGTATTTTGATTTTCATACAGAATCTCAAAGTCGCTTTAATTATTATTTTTTTAAATAAAAAATACAAATAATTCAGGGAGCTGGCAGTTCAAGGGAGATGCTCTTCCACAGCTAGCTTGAGTGGAGGTGCAGCCAGGGAGGGAGAACCATCAGTCAAACAGGCAGACCCTAGCTTTTCATCAGGCACCTGTCTGAAGTTCACAGCTCCTCCTCCTCTGTACTGCAGGTAGGCTGGAACATCCTCCACCGAATGTGTAGCATCTACTTGGGTGATGCTTCGGCAGCTATAAGCGCCTGAGAAACCACCACACCTCTGCAGTAAATCAGTGACAGTGTCCTACAAGGCAAACCTCTGTCATCCCCTCACACCGTAGTCCACATCTTTCCAGAAACAGGAGCAGGTAGATAAAAAATCTGATGCTGTGTTGATCAGGTGTTGATGCATCATTCAAATTAGATTTAGCCAGCTAGCTAGCTATAGCTATAGCCATTTAAACAGACTTGCCATCGTCAGTCCTGTAATGTTCTAAAGTACTAAACTGACATGGATTTCAGCCAATTGGTTTACAGTCTAATGAACTCAATAAGATGTTGGCACATTCAATGCAAGGCTGACCAAGCAGTGATGCCTGATCTTTCCAAAGGAGCTTTCTGAAAAAGCTTTGTCTCATGCAGTCAGCGTCACGAACCTGAGAGGCATCCACCTCAGGCCCTGATCGCAGTGACATGATCGCCACCCTGGGAACGTTGATGCTGCTCAGGCCAAAGTGGTAGTGCCCAGGGGTCTGCCTCTACTTTACCACATCAGATAGGGCAGACACAGATGTTTACTGCTGGGTAAACAGGCCCATGCTCCACAGAGCCTTGGGCTCTAAGGCCAGTCTGGGAGCCATTAAGACTCTACCTTCAAGGCTGCAAAAAGGCACATCCCAGGGAGGGAGCATTCCTGACATGGTTCAAACCGTGGGTGGTAAGGCTTCTAAAAGAGACATTGCTCACTCGTGGCCACAACCATTTGGGTTTCATTTGGAGAAAGTGAAGAGACTTTGTGATTGTAGCAGAGTTGTTAACCCTTTGACACATATGAACGTGATCAGTGGTCCCTGCAGCGTACCCTCAAATCGGTGTGATTAGAAAACGTATTTAGAACGTCCAGTTACGATTGAGTCAGCGTGCGAGCTGGCCACACTGTTTTTTCACAGAAACATTTTGCACAAACACAGTCTTTACAATGTTATGTCCTTAATGTGACCAGTTTATTTTTGGATGCAATGTTCAGACATTCACAGAAGTAATGACAGCAGAACACAATTATCATCCAAACTGGAAAATAAACTACATTAGTCGTAGTGCTAACTGAGGAAAGAGTGACCTAACTAGGGCTGTCCCTGGGCCTCCCAAGTGGCACAGTGGTCTAAGGCACTGTATCGCAGTGCTAGCTGTGCCACTAGAGATTCAGTGTCCGAGTCTAGGCTCTGTCGCAGCCGGCCGCGACCGGGAGACCATTGGGCAGCGCACAATTGGCCCAGCGTTGTCCGGGTTAGGGGAAGGTTTGGCTGGCAGGGATGTCCTTGTCAAATCGCACACTAGTGACTCTTGTGGCAGGCCTGGCGCAGTGCACACTGACACGGTCGCCAGGTGTACAGTGTTTCCTCTGACACATTGGTGCGGCTGGGCTTCCGGGTTAAGTGGGCATTGTGTCAAGAAGCAGTGCGGCTTGGTTGAGTTGTGTTTCAGAGGACGCATGGCTCTCGACCTTCGCCTCTCCCGAGTCCGTACGGGAGTTGCAGCGATGAGACAAGACTGTAACTACCAATTGGATACCACAAAATGGTGGAGAAAAAGGGGTAAAATTAAATTAAATAAAAACATTTAATAAATAAAAAACTAGGGCTGTCCCTGACAAAACAAATCTTGGTCAACCGAAAGTGTTCTATTCTTTTCACCAATCGAATGATAGAATTTTTTTATTGTGTATTTTTCCATATATAGACACACCCTATGTGTTTTAATAAAATAAACAATACGCATTGAGATTGTCTGATGCTTTAAGCTTACGGTTTGATGAAATGAGACAAATGCCTTCGAGGGTGCCAGCTATTCTCCTGGCCCAACTTAACCTGGCCCAACTATTCTCCTCCCGCTCCTGCTGGCTTCCACAGATTCTGGCATTAGTCTCCTAAAGTTGCCGGTAATAGGCTACACGAGGAGTCGGCAACCTTTCTCATGTGGAATGCCAATTTATCTTACCATTTCTATTGATCTACGTGCCAGTTATGGTTTTCATATGCACATTTTCGTGAAACAGTTTCATTTAATTTATAAAAACGTCTTCATATCTCAAAATCATTGTCATGTAGTTAATCAAATTTATATCCAAATCTAAATGAAAATGATACAAACCTAAAAAGTAACTTCTATTTCGATTGCCAACTATGTAAAAATAGCCTACATAAAGCCAACAAATAAAAACATTGCTGCCTGCGGTTAGAAATATCCTGATAAAAATAAATATCCTATAAATCACATTGGCTACACATGGCCTGTCTGCAACGAACTTGAAACATTGTATCAACTATTAACCTGGGAAGCTTGCACAAGCAAACTTGCAACATTGTATAAAATATTCTGTACTCATCTCCGTTGTCCTGCACTTGACTACCTGCTACACAGAGACTTCTGACAGAAACACGCACCAAATATGGAGTCAGCAGGAGAACACAGCCTTCCTCTGCCTATTGAGGAGCGCATCCAGCATGTTGCCATGTTGCAACATCTCGGCACAGCCATGGATCACGTGCTGCATAATCTGGAGCAATGGGAGAGAGGTTTTCCAGTGGCTCCACCAGCATCTCAACCTCCCACTCCACAACCCACACAGCTGTCCACACCTCCTTCACCTGGACCCAGTGGGATTCGGCTCCCGCTCCTGAGGGCATATGATGGAACTGCTGCCGGGTTCCAGGGGTTCCTACTCCAACTAGAGCTCTACCTGGCGACCGTTCACCCGGCTCCCTCGGGACACGAGAGCGTGTCCGCCCTCGTCTCCTGTTTATCTGGGAAAGCCCTGGAGTGGGCCAACGCCGTATGGGGGGAGGACGGAGCGCCGTTGGACCATTACGAGGAGTTGAATGCCTGTTCCACCTCAGGCAGGGGACGAGGAGCGCACAGGACTTTTCTCTGGAGTACTGCACCCTGGCCACCGGAGCGGGATGGAATGACAGAGCCCTGATCAACCATTACAGATGCAGTCTGCGCGAGGACGTCCGACGGGAGCTGGCCTGCAGGGACGCCACCCTACCAGCTGGTGGATATTTCCATCAGGCTGGATACCCTGCTGGCCACCCGTGGACGTCCGGATCAGGGCCTGTTAGTTCCATCCCTCAACACCTCTGATCCAACACCTATGGAGCTAGGAGGGACTGCGCTTAGGGGGGCCGGAGGAGGGGCCACTCCCTGCACCTTATGTGGCCGCAGAGGGCACACTGCTGGTCGGTGCTGGGGGGGTACCTCAGGTAGTCGAGGCAGCAGGCAGGGCACTAATGTGTCATCCCAGGTGAGTAGGCACCAGGCTCGCCCAGAGCCCCCTGTTGCTCACATGTTTTTGTTCCTGAGTTGTCCCCGCGTTCCCAGCTTAAGGCGCTCGTCGATTCAGGCGCAGCTGGGAACTTTATTGACCGTACATTTGCCCGTAGTTTAGGGATCCCCATTGTGTCTGTTGATATGCTGTTGATATGCCCTTCCCTGTGCAGGGAGGTTACTGCTCCACTAAGTATGGTGACGCAGGGGGGTCATGAGGAGAAGATTAGTCTCTACCTCATTGATTCTCCTGTGTTTCCCGTGGTGCTGGGTCTACCCTGGTTGGCCTATCATGACCCCACTATTTCGTGGCAACAGAGGGCTCTAAAGGGATGGTCACGAAAGTGCTCGGGGAGGTGTGTAGCTGTTTCCATCTGTGCAACTACGGTGGAAAGTCCAGACCAGGTCTCCACCGTGCACATCCCCTCAGAAAATGCCAATTTGGCTCTCGCCTTCTGTAAAAAGAAGGCGACTCAATTACCACCCCATCGACGGGGAGATTGTGCGATAAATCTCCTGCTAGACGTAGCACTTTCCAAGAGTCACATGTATCCTCTGTCACAGGAGGAGACGGCAGCTATGGAGACATATGTTTCGTAATCTCTGGGACAGGGATACATTCAGCCCTCCACTTCACCTGCCTCCTAGAGTTTATTTTTTGTGAAGAAGAAGGATGGAGGTATCAATCAGATCACTGTGAGGTACAGCTACCCGCTGCCTCTCATAGTCAGTGCGATCGAGTCAATGCACGGGGCGCGCTTCTTCACCAAATTGGATCTCAGGAGTGCGTACAATCTGGTGTGTATCCGGGAGGGGGACGAGTGGAAGACAGCATTAACTTCTTAGGGAGCGGTGGGGCGCCACTCCCGACACTACCAGGTGAAATGCAAGGCGCCAAATTCAAAATCCAAAATAGTCATCAAAAGCTCTGCTTCTTGGCAATATCACAGCGTTGTCAGATTTCAAAAAGGCTTTACGGCGGTCCATATATTATTTGTATATATGAAATAAACTCTCAGCCACTCAATAAAAAATAAAGAAAATTCTTCTGGAAATCAGTGTCTTTGTGTTAGAAAACTTGCTATGTACATATGTGAATATTGTCATATTTTGTTTCTCATTTTCCATTATGTTGGAGAGAAGAAAACTGAATTGTGCTTTATAGTAGAAATTGGAAGAAAGGGTTAAAACAAAACGGGTGAAAAACATGGCCCACCTTGCCTGGCGAGGGTTCAGTCTCCTCGCCGCCCGGATGTACTCCAGATTGCGGTGGTCAGTCCAGATGAGAAAAGGGTGTTTAGCCCCCTCAAGCCAGTGTCTCCACACCTTCAGAGCCTATACGACAGCCAACAACTCCCGGTCCCCCACATCATATTTTCGCTCCGCCGAGCTGAGTTTCTTCGAAAAGAAGGCACAGGGGTGGTGTTTTGGTGGCATACCCGAGCGCTGAGACAGCACAGCTCCTATCCCAGCCTCAGACGCATCCACCTCAACTATGAATGCCAAAGAGGGATCCGGATGAGCCGAGGTAAACAGAGCATTCAGATGACTAAAAGACATGTCCGCCTCAGCTGACCACTGCAGTCGCACCGGCCCCTCCTTCAGCAGTGAAGTAATAGGAGCCGCTACCTGACCAAACCTCCGGTAGTTGTTGGCAAACCCTAAGAACCGCTGCACTTCCTTTACCGTGGTTGGAGTCGGCCAATTACGCACGGCTGAAATGCGGTCATTCTCCATCTCCACCCCTGACGTGGAAATGCGGTACCCTAGGAAAGAGACGGACTGCTGGAAGAACAGACATTTCTCAGCCTTGACGTATAGGTCATGCTCCAACAGTCTACCCAGCACCTTGCGCACCAGGGACACATGCTCGGTGCGTGTAGCGGAGTATATCAGAATGTCGTCGATATACACCACTACACCCTGCCCGTGCAGGTCCCGGAAAATCTCGTCTACAAATGCCTGGAAGACTGATGGAGCATTCATCAACCCGCACGGCATGACGAGATACTCGTTGTGCTCTGAGGTGGTACTTAACTTCTTTGGGAGCAGCGCACGAGGTGACCGTTTTGGAGAGCCTGGCGTGCCCAAAGTAAAATGCCTCCCATTCAGGCCCAGAAAATAGGATATGCACATATTTAGTAAAATTGGATAGGAAACACTCAAACATTTTGTCTGTGAGTATAACAGAACCCTGAAAAAAGTGATTTTGACACATTGCCTCATTTGGAACCCCTCCCTTATGAAAATGCCCATATAAGGGCATATGAATGCAGTACTTATTGCTTCCTCTGGATGTCAACAGTCTCGAGAAAGTGTTTTGATTCTGTTTAGATGCTTTATATGGCAGAAGAAGAAGAATTAGGAAGTGGTCACACAGAATGTCAATAGAGGAAAAGGCGCGTTCCCGGCTGGCGCGCTCTGTGGTTTTTTCCTTTCTTATCGCCCAGTTTATATTCCGGTTGAAATATTATACTATTTATACATAAAAGTGTTCCTTAGGATACATTATCAATTATGTTTGATTGTTCTTGGACAAGTTTATAGGTATAAGTTGAACGAGTTCTCTTCACGTTTCAATGGAGGAGTCGACACTGTATTTTCTCATTATAACGCGCCAACCAAACTGAGATTTATGGATATAATACATGACTTTTTCTAACAAAAGAACCATGGATTGTCTTCGTTGGACACTTGGGAAGCCCTCAGCAGAAGTTCTTCAAAAGGTAATTGATTTGTTTTCACAGTGAAATGTGTTATGTGTGAACCGTGATGGCTTATGAATTTATGGTAATGGGAAAAATATGTGAGGTGCTATACTCAAACAATCAAATGTGGTGCTTTCGCCGTAAAGCCTTTTTGAAATCTGACAACGCTGTGATATTGCCAAGAAGCAGAGCTTTTGATGACTATGCAACACTTGTATATTGATGCATGTTTAATAATTCAACTTTTGGATTTTGAATTTGGCGCCTTGCATTTCAAGGTGTTCCGCTTGCAAGCCTCCCCCTTTTTCCTCCAAACATAACGATGGTCATTATGGTCAAACAGTTCTATTTTTGTTTCGTCAGACCAGAGGACTTTTCTTCAAAAAGTACGATCTTTGTCCCCATTTGCAATTGCAAACCGTAGTCTGGCTTTTTTATGGCGGTATTGGAGCGGTGGCTTCTTCCTTGCTGAGCGTCCTTTCAGGTTATGCCGATATAGGACTCGCTTTACTGTGGATATAGATACTTATGTACCTGTTTCCTCCAGCATCTTCACAAGGTCCTTTGCCGTTGTTCTGGGATTGATTTGCACTTTTCGCACCAAAGTACGTTCATTTCTAGGAGACAGAACGCGTCTCCTTCCTGAGCGGTATGACGGCTGCGTGGTCCCATGGTGTTTATACTTGCGTACTATTGTTTGTACAGATGAACGTGGTACCTTCAGGCATTCGGAAATTGCTCCCAAGGATGAACCAGACATGTGGAGGTCTACATTTTCTTTCTGAGGTCTTGGCTGATTTCTTTTGATTTTCCCATGTAAAGCAAAGAGGCACTGAGTTTGAAGGTAGGCCTTGAAATACATCCACAGGTACACCTCCAATTGACTCAAATAATGTCAATTAGCCTATCAGAAGCTTCTAAAGCCATGACATAATTTTCTGGTATTTTCCAAGCTGTTTAAAGGCACAGTCAACTTAGTGTATGTAAACTTCTGACCCACTGGAATTGTGATACAGTGAATTATAAGTGAAATAATCTGTCTGAAACAATAGTTGGAATTACTTGTGTCACGCACAAAGTAGATGACCTAACCAACTTGCCAAAACTAGTTTGTTAACAAGAAATTTGTGGAGTGATTGAAAAACGAGTTTTAATTATTCCAACCTAGGTGTATGTAAACTTCCGACTTCAACTGCACCACCGGGTGATGTCACCAGGCAGGCCAAAACTCCATCCCACCAAAACAGGCCTGACATTTAAGGTGGTCTTTTCAAACAGCTCTTACACTAAAAGGGCAATATCTTAATTTTCACAGTGTTATTTCAACCTCATAGTGTGGAAATTTAGTTTTTGACTGCATTTTAAGAGGGTAATTTACAGGGGAAATGGGTCATTTCATTACATCAGTCACCTGGACACAGTTTTAGCCTGAAACGTTGTCCTAAATTTAAAATAATGAGATGGGTAAAGAACAAGCCTTTACTCAGCACGTTTAGCCTATAATCTAGTAAAAAAAATATCAGTTCAGATTTAGCCACAAATGTGTTTCTTATTTAATCTGTGAAGGTGGCAAGTCAACATTATTTAGCCGATCTTTGTCCTTTTCGTCTAACCAGTTGTGACCTCTCTCTAAGAGGGTCTGGTTCGACTGTAGCCTTATGTTCTGACTTGAAAACTGCTAAATAGTTCCCCTTTTGGGCATAAACCTAAAACATGCTGCCGACTTTATTTTTTGCTCGCTGATGTGGAAAACACTTAAGTCAGCGCAGTCAGTTTTTTTGTGGGAATCAGATGAATACCCCCCAGCACATACAGTACAGTAGCAGACGGTAGCCTCACCACCTTATTGGCCCACTTCTTTTCAAAGCTGTCAAAGCTGGTTAGGCTCTGCGTCTTGGCAGCACTGCTCTGTTCTGACAGTGCCAGGGCCCCCAGTTCAGACAAAGGGAAATGGATTACAGATAAAAGACCCAGACCCATTAACCCTGTAATACTGCCACAGTGATCAGGGCTAACATCTGAGACATGAATCTCTTCTAGAGAGAACTCTGAGGAATTCTCTGAACAAAGAGCAGTAAGAAACACAGACCCACCTCTCTCCGTAGGGAGATCATTGACGCTCTCTGAACTACAGGTGCCCACTGGAAAAATATGGACCTGTATCATACACATCTATTGGTGGCAGTTTTATCGACTTCAATCACACGACAACTTGGGACTTTGAAAACAGAATTTCAAAGCATAGTTATCTGAGAACTTGAGTATGATACAAAAAAAAACATAATGGAGAAGGCTTAGGCCTATAGGACACAATGTATGTACAAAACATTAAGAACACCTTCCTAATATTTGCCCTCAGCATGGACTCTACAAGGTGTTGAAAGCGTTCCACAGGGATGCTGGCCCATGTTGACTCCAATGCTTCCCACAGTTGTGTCAAATTAGCTGGATGTCCTTTGGGTGGTGGACCATTCTTGATACACACAGGAAACTGTTTAGCGTGAAAAACCCAGTAGCGTTGCAGTTCTTGACACAAACCGGTGCACCTGGCACCTACTACCAAACTCCATTCACAGGTACTTAAATATTTTGTCTTGCCCATTCACTCTCTGAATGGCACACATACAGTGCCTTGCAAAAGTATTCATCCCCCTTGCCATTTTTTTCCTATTTTGTTGCATTACAACCTGTAATTTAAACAGATTTTTATTTGGATTTCATGTAATGGACATACACAAAATCGTCCAAATTGGTGAAGTGAAATTTAAAAAAAAAACTTGTTTAAAAAAATGTAAGAAATCTCTAAACGGAAAAGTGGTGCGTGCATATGTATTCACCCCCCTTTGCTATGAAGCCCCTAAATAAGACCTGGTGCAACCAATTACCGTCAGAAGTCATATAATTAGTCCACCTGTGTGCAATCTAAGTGTCACATGATCTGTCACATGAGCTCAGTATATATACACTTGTTCTGAAAGGCCCGAGTCTGCAACACCACTAAGCAAAGGTGCACCATGAAGACCAAGGAGCTCTCCAAACAGGTCAGGGACAACGTTGTGGAGAAGTACAGATCAAGGTTGGGTTATAAAAAAATATCCGAAACTTTGAACATCCCAAGGAGCACCATTAAATCCATTATTAAAAAATGGAAAGAAACAAAACAAACCGGCCAAGAAAGGGCCGCCCATCAAAACTCACGGACCAGGCAAGGAGGGCATTAATCAGAGAGGCAACAAAGAGACCAAAGATAACCCTGAAGGAGCTACAAAGCTCCACAGCGAAAGATTGGAGTATCTGTCCATAGGACCACTTTAAGCCGTACACTCCACAGAGCTGAGCTTTACGGAAGAGTGGACAGAAAAAAGCCATTGCTTAAAGAAAAAAATAAGCAAACACGTTTTGTGTTCGCCAAAAGGCAAGTGGGAGACTCCCCAAATATATGGAAGAAGGTACTCTGGTCAGATGAGACTAAAATTTAGCTTTTTGGCCATCAAGGAAAATGCTATGTCTGATGCAAACCCAACACCTCTCATCACCCCGAGATCACCATCCCCATAGTGAAGCATGGTGGTGGCAGCATCATGCTGTGGGGATGTTGTTCATCGGCAGGGACTGGGAAACTGGTCAGAATTGAAGGAATGATGGATAGCGCTAAATACAGGGAAATTCTTGAGAGAAACCTGTTTCAGTCTTCCAGAGATTTGAGACTGGGACGGAGGTTCACCTTCCAGCAGGACAATGACCCTAAGCATACTACTAAAGCAACACTTGAGTGGTTTAAGGGGAAACATTTGAATGTCTTGGAATGACCTAGTCAAAGCCCAGACCTCAATCCAATTGAGAATCTGTGGTATGACTTAAAGACTGCTGTACACCAGCGGAACCCATCCAACTTGAAGGAGCTGGAGCAGTTTTGCCGTGGAGAATGGGCAAAAATCCCAGTGGCTAGATGTGCCAAGCTAATAGAGACTACCCCAAGAGACTTGCAACTGTAATTGCTCCAAAAGGTGTCTCTACAAAGTATTGACTTTGGGGGGGTGAATAGTTATGCACGCTCAAGTTGTCTTATTTCTTGTTTGTTTCACATCTTCAAAGTGGTAGGCATGTTGTGTACATCAAATGATACAAACCCCCCAAAAATCTATTTTGTAATGCAACAAAATAAGAAAAATGCCAAGGGAGGTGAATACTTTCGCAAGCCACTGTACACAATCCATGTCTCAATTTTCTCAAGGCTTGAAAATCCTTCTTTAACCTGTCTCCTCACCTTCATCTACACTGATTGAAGTGGATTTAACAAGTGACATCAATAAGGGATCATAGCTTTCACCTGGTCAGTCTTTGTCATGTAAAGGGCAATAAAGAGTTTATTATGTTTTGTACACTCAGCCAACTAAAATGTGATGTTGACAGGATGTTGACGTCAGGTCTTTGCCCAATGTGTGTGTATGATGTGCGAGGCCCAGATGGAGAGGCCAGTTTTCAGCCCCCAAAAAACCTGTAACAACAGATTGCTGTATTGTTTGGAGCGTAAGGAGCTGTCTCTGAGGCCTATATCAAACCATGACATGAGAGAACATTCAAATGCACAAGGCAGGACCTCACATTTTCACTGCAGATGTTGCTTCTGGCAAGAGCTTACCCTACAAAACCCTCATTTTACTCAGACATCTTCAAAAGGCAACAAATGTCTCAAGAGAACTCCGGCTGATTGTTGCGCATCAGTCCGTACTGAGGGGAAATCCTTCCGCAGAGCTTTCTGCAAAAGCCTTAATATTTAGGCTAAATACAGTCCGGCTGTAGCGTAAAAAGGCCATAGACTTCATTTACTGTAACCTGATTAATTTTTAACTCTAACCGACTTTTACTCAAAGCAGAGGTATGGCAAATTAAGGAAATATTTGTTTAAATGGTCTGACACTATTTGAAGGAGCCAGTCACCATTCTCTGTGCTGTCAAAAGTAAACACCTTTGATAGAGCATAAGTCCTTGAAATCAAATGGGGCAACACAAGATAACAATGCCTATGGTGCCAGGACACAGATTCTAATTCATGACTGACCTCAGTGTAAAACATTTTCTCCTGTTTTGAAGGAACGTGGAGCATGGTTTGCTTTCATCATAAATTTGAACTTCAAATAAAACAGCTCGAACATAAAACAATTCAAAATGACAAAACAGAAAAACACCCAGACTTAAGATATTCTAAACAGTGTCTAATTTTGTGCTGTTTCAAACAGCTGTCACCTTGGGCTGTGCACAGAACCACTCCATGAGGCAGTTCACTCCAGAGGCAGAGTGCCAACAGTGACTCTTCTCTCCTATTGTTGTGGGACTGTTGTTGTGCCAGTAGGGCTGCTGCGCTGGGCCATACTGAGGACTGGCTGTAACTGGCTATGCTCAACATAAAGGAGCAAAGCTGGACCATGTCTAACTTGCATCACCCTACACCTGCTCATTATGCTAGGGTAGACCAACAGCTAGGAATGACCTAAACAAAAAACTGCATGGAGGATAGTGAAGGAACATACAGTGCATTCGGGAAAGTATTCAGGCCACTATCTTTTTCCACATTTTGTTACGTTACAACCTTATTCTAAAATGTATTAAATTGTTTATTTTCCTAAACAATCTACACACAATACCCCATAATGACAAAGCAAAAACAGTTGTTTAAAAATGTATAAGTATTACATAAGTATTCAGACCCCTTTACTCAGTACTTTGTTGAAGCACCTTTGGTAGCGATTATAGCCTCGAGTCTTCTTGGGTGTGACGCTACAAGCTTGGCACACCTGTATTTGGGGAGTTTATCCCATTCTTCTCTGCAGATCCTCTCAAGCTCTGTCAGGTTGGATGGAGAGCGTCGCTGCACAGCTATTTTCAGGTCTCTCCAGAGATGTTTGATCGAGTTCAAGTCTGGGCTCTGGCTGAGCCACTCAAGGACATTCAGAGACTTGTCCCGAAGCCACTCCTGCGTTGTCTTGGCTGTGTGCTTAGGATCGTTGGTTTTCATCAAGGATCTCTCTGTACTTTGCTCCATTCATCTATCCCTCAACCCTGACTAGTCTCCCAGTCCCTGCCACTGAAAAACATCCCCACAGCATGATGCTGCCACCACCATGCTTCACCGTAGGGATGGTGCCAGGTTTCCTCCAGACGTGACGCTTGACATTCGGGCCAAAGAGTTCAATCTTGGTTTCATCAGACTAAAGAATCTTATTTCTCATGGTCTGAGAGTCCTTTAGGTGCCTTTTGGCAAACTCCAAGCGGGCTGTGCCTTTTACTGAGGAGTAGCTTCTGTCTGGCCACTCTACCACGAAGGCCTAAATGGTGGAGTGCTACAGGAGTTCTCCCATCTCCACAGAGGAACTCTGGAGCTTTTTGCAAACATTTCTAAAAACCTGTTTTCTCCTTGTCATGATGGGGTATTGTCTGTAGATTGATGAGGAAAAACATTAATTTAATCAATTTCAGAATAATGCTGTAACAACAAAATGTGGAAAAAGTGAATGTGTAGTGAAAGTTGTAAGCTATGTACGTGTAATGATGAATATTCAATGACATCCTGGCATTGTGCAGATCTGTTCCATTTTTAACAGGGTTAGACTAGGCTATATATGCACTTAAATGTGTGTACTACCGACCGAAGGATGCCAAGCCTGAATCCTGTTACAATAGCTCTGTAATTATACTAGGGCATAGCCTAGCCTTCTGTTCAGTACAGACCTCAAGTCAAAAAACTACTTGGCAGTACTGCTTAGGCCTAGAAGTTGTATGAGTGATTAGAATAATGTATAAGTGATTTAATTTACATCCATTTAAGCTCCTTTCAATAGGCCTAGGCTACAAGTTTTCTAACTTGGTCCATGTCACTCATGCCTAGTTACACAGTAGGTTAACATCCCTACAACCCACACAACAGCATTGTGGAAAATGATTGAAGAACTTACAATCACGCCTGACAAGGCCATTAAAAACAGTGTCTCGCTGGAGCCCTGCTTTCCAAAGGTGATAACACTGAGGATCGGATTCATTCCTTCAATTCAGTACTGCACTTCACCGAGCCCAGAACCGGGCAGAGCTAGGCCAAGCAGGTGTTTTACCGCGATTCCTTCCTCCAGGGAACAGTAGCTATAGTCATAACGCTACGTTCCCTTTCAGCAGGTACTCTCAGTAACACTCCATTAAGGGGAACTACAATCCAGCCCAAAGCTGACTCTGTCCAGCTTGCTAACAGTCATCGAAATGAAACCTAGACAGTCAGAGAACATTTAAAATTCTAAAAGCAATGGATAGAGGACTATTTTAACCCAATGGCGAGGAAAAATAATACATTTTAAGTGCAGCCCTCCGGACCTCAGTGAAAACTAAATGTGTCCGGTGGGGCAAAATGAGTTTGACACCCCTGCTTTAAACAATGTCCAAGACGCCGCCAGACCTCTGGTGGAATGGGAGCGTACAACGTTAGGTAACCCCTGCCCCTTTCTGTCATATCCCAGAGATTTAGCCTTCACAATCCAGTGGGAGAGGCGCTGCTTAGAGAGCACTCTACCACGAGCCGGATTAGCAAAACTAGACAAAAGGCTGGTCACCCAACCAGAAATCCTGTGTTATAGGAGAGGATTTACAAATCCACCAACTCCAAGGGCTCATATGGGGCCTCACATGGAGCCTCCAAAACACATGCCAAAACCCAAGTGGGCGCAACTGGTTTGGAAACCGGTCTAGACCAGAGGGTGAGTCCCTCAGCATGGCTCCTTCAACACCCCCATGACATGCTGATAGAGCAGCCATGGCCACCTTTAAAGTGGAGAATGAACGACCCTGCTCTAAAAGCTCCTGTAGAAACAGAAAAATTCTACCAAAGAACCATATACTACCAAATTCTCTAAACGACATTGAAGGTGGTTTATGGTAGAGAAATTAACATTCAATTCTCTGGCAACAGCTCTGGTGAACATTCCTGCAGTCAGCATGCCAATTGCCCGTTCCCTCAAAACTTGAGACATCTGTGGCATTGTGTTGTGACAAAACTGCACATTTTAGAGTGGCCTTTTATTGCCCCTAGCACAAGGTGCACCTGTATAATCATGCTGTTTAATCAGCTTCTTGATATGCCACACCTGTCAGGTAGATGAATTATCTTCGCAAAGGAGAAATACTCACTAACATTTGCGTTTATATTTTGTTCAGTATAATTGGTTTGTAGGAAGGAAACAACAAAAACAAAATACAAACTCTAGCACACAAGTTTGACAGTCTCGATATCCAATGATTGTTTTAAGATCGTTCTGCTCAGCTCGATGTGAAGACCTGAAGAATTTAAGAAATTAATCAGAGCCTCAGTGTTATCACCTGTGGAAGGCGGGGCTTCCAGCGAGGCTTGGGTTTCATTGGCCTTGTCAGGCGTGATCGTATGTTCTTCAGTCGAACTTGCGAGAGTGTGACTCCCTATTGTGATGTGTTGTACAGAAAGTACCTACTGAAAGGGAACCCAAACGGTTTCGACCTGACGCTCCTTGCACACAGCCAAAAGGCTGGTTCCCACACAACCAGCAGATTCTATGCCAGCAGAGGGAGCGAGGCCGAAGCCTTCAAGCTCTGCTGCCTGAATGCAGTGTATGCTTTAAAAAGGCCATCGCACACCACAGCAGCCTAAGACTTGTGATGGGTTGGACTGGCCAATGTGGTGCTGGCTGGATCACTAGGCCTACTACTTCTCTCCATTAACAGTTTTGTGTTCCTCTCTGTGACGGTTAATTAGTCCGGGAGCATCCTGGAGTTCCGACACCACGTCGCCTGTTGCCTCTCAATCAATCCCCTGAACGACCCAGCAGAAGCAGCCCAGGTCAGAAGCAGCCGCAGACTAAGCGCTGTGGACGGAGCTGGCCCCTGGACCCGGGGAGGGGGCGGCCATTAGCCAAGCTGCCTGCCGTTCTAGCGTTAGTGCCAGGTTCTGCGGCACAGAGAATAGCCATTTATTTGACTCTTTTAATGAAGAGTCAGCATGAAAAATGCAAAGAATGCTGGCTATTAATGTATTTCTCCTTTACCACTGTTTGCATTTCTTTTCTCAAAAGATATAGGTCTACTGAGTGGGCAAGGAGAAAGGTACTTTAAAATTGCAAATATACTCTAACCAGAGCGAGCTGACAATTTTTCAAACTGTGGCCCGTTTACCAAAATGTAAATAAATGTACAGTATCTCAGGGTAAAATAACAAGAAAATAATTATTTTTATTTTACCTTTATTTAACCAGGTAGGCCAGTTGAGAACAAGTTCTCATTTACAACTGCGACCTGGCCAAGATAAAGCAAAGCAGTGCGACACAAACAACAACAGAGTTACACATGGAATAAACAAATGTACAGTCAATAACACAATTGAAAAAGTATATATACAGTGTGTGCAAATTGCGTAAGGAGGTAAGGCAATAAATAGGCCATAGTAGCGAAGTAATTACAATTTAGCAAATTAACACTGGAGTGATAGATGTGCAGATGATGCTGATCTACAGGAGAGACCTGTAGAAATACTGGTGTGCAAAAGAGCAAAAAAAGTAAATAAAAACAATATGGGGATGAGGTAGGTAGTGGGATGGGCTATTTACAGATGGGCTGTGTACAGATGCAGCGATCGGTAAGCTGCTCAGATAGCTGATGCTTAAAGTAAGTGACGGAGATATAAGTCTCCAACTTCAGCGATTTTTGCAATTCGTTCCAGTCAAGAACTGGAAGGAAAGGCGGCCAAAGGTGTTGCCGTTGGGGATGACTAGTGAGATATACCTGCTGGAGCGCATGCTACAGGTGGGTGTTGTTATGGTGACCAGTGAGCTGAGAAAAGGCAGAGCTTTACCTAGCAAGGACTTAAGCCAGCGGGTCAGACCTGGAGCCACGAATACAGTTGAAGTCGGAAGTTTACATACAATTAGATTGGAGTCATTAAAACTCGTTTTTCAATCACTCCACAAATTTCTTGTTAACAAACTATAGTTTTGGCAAGTCGGTTAGGACATCTAGTAAGTAATTTTTCCAACAATTGTTTACAGACAGATTATTTCACTTATAACTCACTGTATCACAATTCCAGAGGGTCAGAAGTTTACATACATTAAGTTGACTGTGCCTTTAAACAGCTTGGAACTATACAGAAAATGATGGCATGGCTTTAAAAGCTTCTGATAGGCTAATTGACAGCATTTGAGTCAATTGGAGGTGTAACTGTGGATGCATTTCAAGGCCTACCTTCAAACTCAAAGTGCCTCTTTGCTTGACGTCATGGGAAAATCAAAAGAAATCAGTCAAGACCTCAGAAGAAAAATGGTTAGACCACCACAAGTCTGCTTCATCCTTGGGAGCAATTTCCAAACGCCTGAAGGTACCACGTTCATCTGTACAAACAATAGTACGCAAGTATAAACACCATGGGACCACGCAGCCGTCATACCGCTCAGGAAGGAAACGCGTTCTGTCTCCTAGAGATGAGCGTATTTTGGTGCGAAAGGTGCAAATCAATCCCAGAACAACAGCAAAGGACCTTGTGAAGATGCTGGAGGAAACAGGTACAAAAGTATCTATATCTACAGTAAAACGAGTCCTATATCGACATAACCTGAAAGGACGCTCAGCAAGGAAGAAGCCACTGCTCCAAAATTGCCATAAAAAAAGCCAGACTACGGTTTGTAACTGCACAATGGGGACAAAGATTGTACTTATTTGAGAAATGTCCTCTGGTCTGATGAAACAAAAAAAAGAACTGTTTGGCCATAATGACCATCGTTATGTTTGGAGGAAAAGGGGGGAGGATTGCAAGCCGAAGAACACCATCCCAACCGTGAAGCACGGGGTGGCAGCATCATGTTGTGGGGGTGCTTTGCTGCAAGAGGGTCTGGTGCACTTCACAAAATAGATGGCATCATGAGGAGGAAAATTATGTGGATATATTGAAGCAACATCTCAAGACATCAGTTAGGAAGTTAAAGCTTGGTCGCAAATGGGTCTTCCAAATGGACAATGACCCCAAGCATACTTCCAAAGTTGTGGCAAAATGGCTTAACTTCTTGGGGATGGGCGCATGAGGTGACCGTTTTGGAGAGCCTGGCGTGCCCAAAGTAAAATGCCTCCCATTCAGGCCCAGAAAATAGGATATGCATATATTTGGTACCATTGGATAGGAAACACTCTGAATCCAAAACTGTTAACCATTTGTCTGTGAGTAAAACAGAACCCATATAGCAGGCGAAACCCCCGAGGAATTTCTGTCCTGGAAAAAGTGATTTTGACACATTGCTCATTTGGGAACCCCTCCCTCATGAAAATGACCATATAAGGGCATATGAATGCAGTACCCATCGCTTCCTTTAGATGTCAACAGTCTGGAGACAGTGTAAGTTTTCATTTTGGATGAATAAGACCAGAGAAGAAGAGCAAATCAGGAAGTCACTCTTTGATGACAACAGTAGGCAGGGCGCGCTCCCGCGAAAGCGCGCAGTGTCTTTTTTACCGTCGTTATCGATCGGTTTATATTCCGGTTGATTTATAATAGTAAATATACGTAAAAGTGTTCCTAAGGATACATTTAAAACTATGTTTGATTGTTCTTGGACAAGTTTATATGTATAAGATGAACGAGTTCGCGTCAAGGTTCAATGGAGTAGTGGAAGCTGTCGTTTCTGATTATAACGCGCGAACCAAATGGAGGATTTATGGATAAAATACATTACTTTTTCTAACAAAAGAACCATGGATTGTCTTCGTTGGACACTTAGGATGACCTCAGCAGAAGTTCTTCAACAGGTAATTGATTTGTTTTCGCTGTGAAATGTGTTATGTGTGTGCCATGATGGCTAATCGATTCATGGCTATGGGAAAAATATGTGAGGTGCTACTCTCAAACAATGAAATGTGCTGCTTTCGCCGTAAAGCCTTTCTGAAATCTGACAACGCTGTGATATTGCCAAGAAACAGAGCTTTTGATGAGTATGGAACACTTGTATATTGGTGGATGTTTAATAATTCAACTTTTGGATTTTGAATTTGGCGCTTTACATTTTACCTGGTAGTGTCGGGAGCAGCCCGCTAGCGCCCCAGTGATCCTTGAGAAGTTAAGGACAACAAAGTCAAGGTATTGGAGTGGCCATCACAAAGGCCTGACCTCAAGCCTATAGAACATTTGTGGGCAGAACTGAAAAAGCATGTGCGAGCCAGGAGGCATACAAACCTGACTCAGTTACAACAGCTCCAACTTATTGTGGGAAGCTTGTGGAAGGCTACCCAAAACGTTTGACTCAAGTTAGACAATTTAAAGGCAATGCTACCAAATACTAATTGAGTGTATGTAAACTGACCCACTGGGAATGGGGGTTTTGTGACAAAACGGACGGCACTGTGATAGACTGCATCCAGTTTGCTGAGTAGAGTGTTGGAGGCTATTTTGTAAATTGGATACGTTTAATATGAGTCTGGAAGGAGAGTTTACAGTCTAGCTAGACACCTAGGTATTTCTAGTTGTCCACATACTCTAAGTCAAGAGTAGTGATGCTAGTCGGGCAGGCAGGTGCGGGCAGCGATCGGTTGAAGACCATGCATTTAGTTTGACTAGCGTTTAAGAGCAGTTGGAGGCCACGGAAGGAGTGTTGTATGGCATTGAAGCCCGTTTGGAGGTTTGTTAACACAGTGCCCAAAGAAGGGCCAGATGTATACAGAATGGTGTCTTCTGCGTAGAGGTGGATCAAGGAATCACCCGCAGCAAGAGCGACATCGTTGATATATACAGAGAAAATAGTCGGCCCGAGAATTGAACCCTGTGGTACCCCCATAGAGACTGCCAGAGGTCCGTACAACAGGCCCTCCGATTTGGCACACTGAACTCTACCTGAAAAGTAGTTGGTGAATCAGGCGAGGCAGTCATTTGAGAAACCAAGGCTGTTGAGTCTGCCGATAAGAATTAGGTGATTGACAGAGTCGAAAGCCTTGGTCAGGTCGATGAAGACGGCTGCACAATACTGTCTTTTATCGATGGCGGTTATGATATTGTTTAGTACCTTGAGCATGGCTGAGGTGCACCCGTGACCAGCTCGGAAACCGGATTGCACAGCGGAGAAGGTATGGTGGGATTCGAAATGGTTAGTGGTCTGTTTGTTAACTTTGCTCTCGAAGACTTTAGAAAGGCAGGGCAGGATGGATATAGGTCAGTTTGGGTCTTTGAAGAGTGGGATGACCGCGGCAGCTTTCCAATCTTTAGGAATCTCTGACGATACGAAAGAGAGGTTGAACAGACTGGCAATAGGGGTTGCAACAATGGCTGCGGATAATTTTAGAAAGAGAGGGTCCAGATTGTCTAGCCCAGCTGATTTGTATGGGTCCAGGTTTTGCAGCTCTTTCAGAACATTTGCTATCTGGATTTGGGCGAAGGAGAAGCTGGTGAGGCTTGGGCAAGTAGCTGCAAGGCAAGTAGCTGCAGGGGGTACGGAGCTGTTGGCCGGGGTTGGGGTAGCCAGGAGGAAAGCATGGCCAGCAGTAGAGAAATGCTTATTGAAATTATTGATTATCGTGGATTTATCGGTGGTGACAGTGTTTCCTAGCCTCAATGCAGTGGGCAGCTGGGAGGAGGTGCTCTTAATCTCCATGGACTTTACAGTGTCCCAATACTTTTTGGAGTTAGAGCTACAGGATGCACATTTCTGTTTAAAAAAGCTAGCCTTTACTTTCCTAACTGAATGTGTGTATTGGTTCCTGACTTCCCTGAAAAGTTGCATATCGCGGGGACTATTCAATGCTAATGCAGTCCGCCACAGGATGTTTTTGTGCTGGTCGAGGACAGTCAGGTCTGGAGTGAACCAAGGGCTATATCTGTTCTTAGTTCTACATTTTTTGAAAGGGGCATGCTTATTTAAGATGGTGAGGAAATTACTTAAAAAAAAATGACCAGGCATCCTCTACTGACGGGATGAGGTCAATATCCTTCCAGGATACCCGGGCCAGGTCGATTAGAAAGGCCTGCTTGCAGAAGTGTTTTAGGGAGCGTTTGACAGTGATGAGGGGTGGTCGTTTGCCCGCGGGACCCATAGCAGGTGCAGGCAATGAGGCAGTAATCGCTGAGATCCTGATTGAAAACAGCAGAGGTGTATTTTGAGGGCAAGTTGGTCAGGATAATATCTATGAGGGTGCCCATGTTTACGGATTTAGGGTTGTACCTAGTGGGTTCCTTGATCATTTGTGTGAGATTGAGGGCATCTAGCTTAGTGTAATACTGCCGGGGTGTTAAGCATATCCCAGTTAATGTCACCTAACAGAACAAACTCAGAAGATAGATGGGGGCAATCAATTCACATATGGTGTCCAGGGCACAGCTGGGAGCCGAGGGGGTCTATAACAGACGGTAACAGTGAGACACTTATTTCTGGAGAGATTCATTTTTAAAATTAGAAGCTCGAACTGTTTGGGCATAGACCTGGAAAGTATGACAGAACTTTGCAGGCTATCTCCACATTAGATTGCAACTCCTCCCCCTTTGGCAGTTCTATCTTGAAGGAAAATGTTGTAGTTGGGGATGGAAATCTCAGAATTTTTGGTGGCCTTCCTAAGCCAGGATTCAGACACAGCAAGGACATCAGGGTTGGCGGAGTGTGCTAAAGCAGTGAGTAAAACAAACTTAGGGAGGAGGCTTCTGATGTTAACATGCATGAAACCAAAGCTTTTATGGTTACAGAAGTCAACAAATGAGAGCGCCTGGGGACACACGGGCCTGGGTTAACCTCTACATCACCTGAGGAACAGAGGAGGAGTAGGATGAGGGTACGGCTAAAGGCTATCAAAACTGGTTGTCTAGTGCGTTGGGAACAGAGAATAAAAGGAGCAGATTTCTGGGCGTGGTAGGATAGATTCAGGGCATAATGTACAGACGGGTATGGTAGGGTGCGGGTACAATTGAGTGACGTTAAGAGAGGTTGCATCTCTGGACGCACTAGTTATGCTGGGTGAGGTCACCGCATGTGTGGGAGGTGGGACAAAATAAGTATCTGAGGCATGTTGAGTGTGACTAGGGGCTCCACAGTAAACTAAAACAATGATAGCTATCCTAAACAACATTATACAAGGCACATTGACATTAGAGAGAGATAAAGTGAGGCATAAAGCAATCACATAGCTAAGACAACAACGGGTAAGACAACAACAGCTAATCAGCTAAGACAACAAAAACAGGTAAAATGGCGATGAATGGGCAGAGAGGGTCAGTTACCTACACACAGGGCCTGAGTTTGAGACTGGGGCCGACAGATCAACAAAATAAACTAAATGGAGTACCGTGATCAATGAACAGTCCAGTAGGCATCAGCTATGTAGCCAAGTGATCATAGGGTCCAGTGAACAGCAATAGATGAAACAGGGAAGCCGCTAGGTAGTCGTTACAACACTAGCAAGCGGGAGACACGGCGTTCAAAAAAGGTTAGCGGGCCTGGGGCTAGTAGAAGCATATTCACAGACATCCGGCAAGGGCCGGTTGAGGGCACAACGAATGGAATTACGTCGGAATTACGTCGGCAGTCGTGATGGATCAGCAGGGCTCCGTGTCGACAAAGGGTCCAGGCCAGTTGGCGAAAGAGGTATTGTGGCTGGAGTAATTTCGTTTGCTAGCCGGGAGATGCGCCTGGCTCGAGGCAACTTGTGCTAGCTTTGGGACAAGGGCGTTAGCCACTATAGCCACTCGGTAGCCGCTAGCTAGCTGCGATGATCCGATGCAAAGGTCCAGAGCTTACGGCAAGAATCCGGTGATGTGGTGGATTCTAGTCGTGTTAGTGAAGAGTCCGGGAGGCATCAGCTGTGTAGCCGAGTGATCATAGGGTCCACTGAGCAGGCCGGGAGATGGGCCTGGCTCAAGGCTAGCTTCGGGGCTGGGCCACTCGGTGGCAGCTAGCTAGCTCAGGAGTAATGGTCCATGGCTTACGGCAGGAATCCGGTGTTGTAGTGGAGAAAAACCAGGCTAAAAGCGGCTGGTGTCTGTGCTAAAGGTAAAGTCCACTAGCAGTGGCTAACAATGACTAAATAGCTAGTAGCTGGTTAGCTTCTGATGGCTAGCTTCTGATGGAGGTTCTAGCTATAAGGTCTAAAAATAGCAGATCCGTATCACATTGGGTGAGACGGGTTGCCAAAAGGTATATTAATAAAAAAAATGGAAAAAGAGAATGACATTTATTGAAATATATACAAAGAAAGATGAAAAAACAAAAATGTACACGGGAGAACGACAAGCAACGTCTGCACTGCTACGCCATAATGGTCCTTTGGCTTCCTTTAAACAAAGCAGTTTATATATATACAGTAATCTTGGCTATTGAGAACTCCAGCTACGACAAAAGCTAAGCCCTCAGCCCCCATATAGGATTCAAGCAAGTCCCAATAACTGCCTCAAACTTCTCTGCCTCCCTCGCAAGCCTGTGTATTCATTCAGCAAAGCCTAAATTAAGATCCATCACTGCTTTAACATGGTGAGATTAACAAAATTCTGTTAGCAAACTTTGCATCAGCACATTTCTTCAGGAAATGTGTTTTTGTAAAATGTTCAGTGTAAATTGTTAAAAGTAGTCATTGTGAATAGAATTTTAAGTGAAAAATGGGTCCTTTACAGTGGAATTGCCCTTTAGCAAACAGGACAACACCTCTAGTCTAGTGCAACCCATCTTTTTTATTATTTTCCATGTTGAAACAGCCAACACTATGGTCATGGGTGCTATGGAAACCACACGAGAGCTTACAGACATGCTCCTGAGTGAAAGAGACTACTAGCCTAAATGTCAAACTCACTTAGGCCTACTGTTTTCCACCTCTGTGTTCATGAAAAATGGAAACATCCACTTTTGATGAAAACAGAGCCTTAGTGTGTAATGAGCTGTCTTCATCATGCTTACCAAAACAGAGGGGCTAGCCAGTGATCAATGGAGGGATGTGCAGTATGACAGTTCACTACACAACGCAAGAAACTACAGCAAGGGACATAGCATAGTGTTGAGACCTACAGTTAAGAACAAATGAAAGCAGCGCAATTGAAGTTGAATTCACCAATGCAAGAACATCAGGCTGTAATTTTATAAAGTAGATAACGCAACTGTTTGTGACTGAATTGTGATCTTTGCCCATGCTAGTTTGATTGTATTGACATTTATTTTTGTATTTATTTAACCTTTATTTAACTAGGCAAGTCAGTTAAGAACAAATTATTCTTCCAAATAAACATGACAGCTAGAATACATTGATTATGATTAAAACTGTGAGCGTTTATAAAATTATTGTCATAAGCCTTTTTCACACAAAAATATTTTTTTTTACAGCGACAAAGTATTACCTACAAAGAACAAGTTAGAGGCTAGGCTACCTGGTAAAAACAGCCCTTTGAGCAAAAACGTGATAATGGAAATTAAATTACAGTCCTGCTATTTAATCAAATCTACGTGGAAGATTACAAGTCTGTAGAGTAGCCTAAGCTTATAATGGAAGTAGGGCTGGCACAATTATTTTATAACCATCAATTATGGACAATAAGCGTGAAAAAGTTATTTTGCTTTAGAAGAAGGGGGATTCAACTTTATATTCAATTACATATACACTACATTACCAAAAGTATGTGGACAATTGCACGTCGAACATCTCATAATCTTGGGCATTAATATGGAGTTGGTCCCACTTTGCTGCTATAACAGCCTCCACTCTTCTGGGAAGGCTTTTCACTATATGTTGGAACATTGCTGCAGGGACTTTCTTCCATTCAGCCACGCGCATTAGTGAGGTTGGGCACTGATGGTGAGCGATTAGGCCTGGCTTACAGCCGGTGTTCCAAATCTTCCCAAATGTGTTCAATGGGGTTGAGGTTAGGGCTCTGTGCAGGCCAGTCAAGTTCTTCCACACCGATCTCGAAAAACCATTTCTGTATTAACCTCGCTTTGTGCACGGGGGCATTGTCATGAAACAGGAAAGGGCCTTCTCCAAACTATTGCCACAAAGTTGGAAGCACAGAACGGTCTAGAAAGTCATTGTATGCTGTAGCGTTATGATTTCCCTTCACTGAGACTAAGGGGCCTAGCCCAAACCATGAAAAACAGCCCCAGATCATTATTCTTCCTCCACCAAACTTTACAGTTGGCATTATGCATTCGGGCAGGTAGCGATCTCCTGGCATCCATCAAACCCAGATTAATCAGTTGGACTGCCAGATGATGACGCGTGGTTCATCACTCCAGTTAACGCGTTTACACTGCTACAGTCTAATGGCGGCAAGATTTACACCACTTCAGCCGACACTTGGCATTGCGCATGATGATCTTAGGCTTGTGTGCGGCTGCTCAGCCATGGAAACCCATTTCATGAAGCTCCCGCAAACAGTTATTATGCTGACGTTGCTTCAAGAGGCAGTTTGGAACTCGGTAGTGAGTGTTGCAACCGAGGACAGACTATTCAGCACTCGGTGGTCACGTTCTGTGAGCTTGTGTGGCCTACCACTTCGCGGCTGAGCCGTTGTTGCTCTTAGACCTTTCCACTTCACAATAACAGCACTTACAGTTGACCAGGGCAGCTCTAGCAGGGCAGAAATTTGACAAACTGACTTGTTGGAAAGGTGGCATCCTATGACGTTCCACGTTGAAAGTCACTGTGCGCTTCAGTAAGGCCATTCTACTGCCAATGTTTGTCTATGGAGATTGCATGACTGTGTGCTCGATTTTATACACCTGTCAGCAATGGGTGTAGCTGAAATAGAATCCACTAGTTTGAAGGTGTCCACATACTTTTGAATATATAGCATAGTTTACCCAATATACGTTTTTTTTTTTTTTTTTTACATGAAGTGGGTAATGTTAGTATTCATTTTAAGAGGAGAACGGCACAATAAAGAGAAGCTTCATTTCCAAAAGTTTTAAGCGGTTAAAAAAAAAGTTATTTAGACAGGGTTATCACCAAAGCTGTGTTGTATTCATTAGGTATGTTGCAGCTAATTTTCAAAGGTGCATTATGATGCACTACAAGTTTAAAAAATAACGACAAAAAATAGACAATTATGACAATAACGAGGACATTTGCATGACAATTCATCATCACCAAAAATGCCATATATCGTAACAGCCCTAAATGGAAGTTATTCATTATAGTATTTTCTCTCCATGGTCAAGGTCACATCTGAAATACTTTGCCTTATCTTGGCAGAGGCCTTGCACTCAAATGATGTCTAGTTTAAATATCAGCCATAACTCTAGGGATTATTTGAGTCCCCTACAGCAGCTGTATCAATGGAAGGCAATTTGCTTTGTAAGGGGAAACAGTTAGGCTTAGTAGAATCAGCCTGGAGCAAACGTTGACTTTTCCAGGCAAAGGCTACCTGAAGCGCACTAACTCTGTTCTCAATGTCTATTCTTATGATTACAGTACAAGTACATATAAATTCCACTATTCCACCTGGGTAATAACAAACAAACTCCACTACTATGTAATTACAAAGCAATTAGTCTATTTATAAGCCTACGTAACAACATGTTACAATGTTGTTACTATGGTAATTACAGTGTTACTACACAGTCAATTGTGACCTCAAACAGAATAAAGCTGTAATGAGGTGCATCACATAGCCTAAAAAAGCACAGCTGTCTGCTGATCAGTTGTTGTGGCTTGAACATTACACAGTCTGTGGAGAAGTCAATGCTTTCATTTAGTCAAATCCCTCCCAACCTTGTTTAATCCACCTGGTTTCTTAATGTAGGAGCTGGCGGGGCCTTCGCAGCTACCCAGCTACCCTCTAGATCAGTGGTCACCAACCTTTTCTGGGTCAAGATCACCTTTTGCAGTCAAAAAGCAACATGACTTAGAAAATGTAACATTAACCTATTCAAAACTGTTCTGTAGGAATGAGGATTGTGCAGTAGGCCTAATATATTATCACCGTATATATTGGGAACTCAGAAGATTAATGAGGTCAAATCATGATGTTCGTGATCTTCAGATCAGAGCTCTAGAAAGATGCCAGAGTTTCCGACTTGGAATTCCGAGTTGGATGACCGTAAAAACAAAAATCAGTCGGAGCTCGTTTCTTTCCGAGTTCCCAGTAGTTTTGAAGGCACTGAAGCCGGAAGTCAGAGATTTCCGAGTTCCCAGTTGTTTTGAACAGAAAATTAGTCTGAGTGGAGGGAGGGAGAAAGCAGCAGAGGGTCTGCCTCTCACGGTCCCTGCTCTCTCCTTTTCTCTGGTGAGACTTTCCAGAGAGAGGGGACACAGTCTTCCACCTGATGGTGAAACTCAACCCGCATTCTCATTGACTGGGCTGTAGTGGAGCAGGATGAGAGCTTCAAGTTCCTTGGTGTCCACATCACCAACAAACTAGAATGGTCCAAACACACCAAGACAGTCGTGAAGAGGGCATGACAAAGCCTATTCCTCCTCAGGAAACTAAAAAGATTTGGCATGGGTCCTCAGATCCTCAAAAGGTTCTAAAGCTGCAACATCGAGAGCATCCTGACTGGTTGCATCACTGCCTGGTACGGCAACTGCTCGGCCTCCGACCGAAAGGCACTACAGAGGGTAGTGCGTATGGCCCAGTACATCACTGGGGCTAAGCTGCCTGCCATCCAGGATCTCTACACCAGGCGGTGTCAGAGGAAGGCCCTAAAAATTGTCAAAGACCCCAGCAACCCCAGTCATAGACTGTTCTCTCTACTACCACATGGCAAGCGGTACCGGGAGCGCCAAGTCTAGGACAAAAAGGCTTCTCAACAGTTTTTTATAAAAACGCAGGCCTATTAATACACTTGGCTACTCATTCATTTCAGCTGCAGCGCGAGTGGAAGTAGGGAGAAGTGCATTTATGTTTTGTAAAAGTGTTGAATAAAAACAGTGTTGACAGTGCTGAATAGAAACTTCAACATGAACTCACTCATAAAAACAGAATCGCTTTGCTGTATTCTTCGACAGTCTCTCTCTGGTTATGGTTTTAAAAGTTATGAAATGTCAAGTAGGCTAGCATAAAATGTTGCTGTGGCCAGGGTCGTGGAAGCTGTAGGCACGGTGATTTGAGGTATCCGATTGGCCAGCGCAGTAGACACACTTCATTTAGCCACAGCTCTCCCAGTTCGCCAGGTAGGCTGAGTTTTTCTTTTAGACAAATGAAATGGTTAGAAATGGGAACACTTTGCCTACCTGGGCATCTGAATCAAGTGCACCTACCGCCAACAGCGCAACACAACAAAAAAAAAGAGCACAAACCTTTACCATTGGCTTTTCTATAAAAATGTTTGGTGATCGACTAGGAATGCCTTGAAGATCGACCATGGTGACCACTGCTCTAGATCCCTAAAGTTCAGATTAAGAGGGAGCTCTTATGTAAACATGTCATTAAATCACCTCTACAGCTAAAAAGAACCATTTGGAAAATGAACTTTAAGGCAAAAGCTATTTAAAATTCTCTAAATATAGGCCTAATATACCAACACAATATAGCATCGCAGTTTGAAAGGGATATTTTCTAAAATAATTTCATTACATACAGGCCATCCTGTTTATTAAAGAAATAGACTGTTTTACATAGGCCCAATCTACGGAGATTGGAATGATTTTGAGTTGGCAAAGAAAGAAATGAACAGTCATAGCATCCAACCCGTGATACCATCAGCCTGCTGCACATACTTATCAATCAGTGAGTGATGTATGGTGTTATTGATCAATGATAGAGGGGCCCAATAAATCTTTGCAATCATAAGCCTTGCAGGCTAAAGTGACACACCAGGTTACCAGATTCACACGCTAGTGAAGCCACCAGCCAACGGGCATGGCTGACATGCAACAGGATTTAAATAGCATTAAATATAGCTAAGTGCTGTGATTAAGACACTAAACTCGCCTAATGTCGCACGGTTTGCGTCGTGCCAAGAGTAAAGACATCACACTGCAGAGGGGGTTGTCTGACATGCCAACCATGCTGAAAAACATTCTAGCTGGAACTCTCTCAATGTCACATCCATCCCTATTCAGTGAGTGTCAGTCCCAGCACTGATTACTCCTGGTGCAACCAGACCCACTGTTGTTTAAGCCAGTGCTTAGGGATTCAGCTAGTAGAATTGACTAATAGGATCCATGTCCAATGTGATTCATTAGTCCATCAATGACCTACACCTTTACGGAGGGAAAATAAATATGGGTAATGAGCACGCTGGGAAAAGCTAACAGACCATGAACTGTTACAATGAACTCAATGATACAGTATCCTCAGAGTAGCGCCTTAAGGCAGTTCAATTCTGTTCCTCTATCCTACTTTGTTCGGCCTGTTAGTTGAAAAGCAGGCTAGGTATTCGAGCCAGGCAGATCATGAGAAGCTGCCAGGTGATCCTAAAAGCAGACGGGATTAGGCAGTGTGACGTCAACCCGGTTTCTGTCCCAAATGACACCCTTTTCCATATAAAGTCCACTACCTATGGGCTCTGGTCAAGCGAATACTGTGCCATTTGGGATGCAACCCATCTCTAGACAGAAGTCTGCTCCCTGCCTCCCTCTCCTCCAACACAGAATGGGATTCATCTGGCCAGGACACGCAGCAATTACGCCCCAACTAGAACACTGTGACACGCATTAGTTACTCCCACGGGGGGAAAAACTTGCTCCATTAGGTAATAACAGGCAAAATGGCTTGGGCCAGCAGTCAGCAAACAGAATAACAGACTATACCCCAAGGCAGAGAAAAGGGGGAAACACAGAATAAAACATGTAACAGTTATTTCCTCTTTTAACCTTTCCTTCTGACAAGTACAGTTGCAGGATCTCTGAAGTCACATGGCACTGCATAACCTTCTTAGTAGGTCTGTGTTAGACTAAGTGTGTTGCAGGCGCCCAGGTCCCACAACAGAGCCGCCTACCCTCTGTTTAGTGGAGTATTAGGTCTGACTACAATAATGTCTGACCCACATTTACACAACCTCACAAAACCGGGCCTTACAGTCATGAGCCCCCCACCCATGTGCCTTGACTGGAGGGCTGTACTGTAAAGTGCACCTGAAGAAGCAACACATAGCACATAAATTCACAATTGTCATCGCATTTGAACGCAGAATATCTGAACAGTCTGTCGTGCATGGTATGTAATGCAAAACATTGAGAAGTTGTATTAGTCATGTAGGCTGTATCTCCTCTTAAAATACAGAAAATTGAGATGAACGGAGCAGAATTAAATAAAGTAACTTAGCTAACCTACTAATTTTGTCTTGGCAGCTGTGCAGGTGGTTCTTTGAGTAAACACAGGTGGCTACACATCAAATGTACAGAAGCATGCTGTGTAGGTAAATAGCCTAGGCTTATACAGGCTGAACAAACATTCTCTGACTAAACACTATGAATGTCACACCCAGAAAGGCATTTTCGAATTTGCAAGACTACCCTTTGGTCCATGTACAGAGCCATGGGGCAAACAGCTAACTACTAAACTGCCTGAGGTTATATTGACATTCTGGTCATTAAGGGAGCCAACTTGCCGAGTTCAGTTGCCTTCATTGGCTACTTGTATAACTTCACCCACTAAAATAAAGGACATTAATAAACTATTAGACTCTGCATTCTGTCCATGTAGTTCTCTACAGAACAACTACATTTGTTTATTTGTTGCAGTCAAATCAATGTAAAAACATGTCAAGAAAGAAAAATAAGAAAACAAAACATAATGACTTCCATACTTATCGTCTAGCTTAACACTAACCTAACATGGCATCCATAAAAACACAAACTTGTATATTTGTGAAATGTCCCCTCGAAGTCTAACTCAATCAACACAAAAGATGAACAAGCTTGAGTTGAGAGAATGCTGGGCTATGTACTGTTAGCGGTTGTGCGGTGCCAGCGCAAATGAGGCATGGCGCAAGACAAAGAATGGGAAACTTATCAGCCAGTGTTCGATAAGAAAGTATAGTGAACATACCAAAACGATTGCGAATCTCTCCTCCAATTCACCTGGCTCCGGCATAGGCAGTTTCAAAGGCATGTTATGTCCCCTGAAATCCGTTTGTTGGTCTATACTCCCTGCGTTCCCCATGTTTCTAGATGATTTTAGCTGGATCACAACTATCGTCCACACCTTCCTCCTCGACTTCAGAAATCACAGAAAGTCTACGACAAAAAATTATCTGCACCAATGCTTGTTGTTTGCTAATTTTCCCGTTTTATCCCAGCCTCAGCGCTTTAACATGAAACACACGTGAGGAAATGTGCACATGGTTCCAATGAGTCGAGTCCTAGTGAAGCATTATGGAATAGGGGACTTGCTGGAAACTTGACTCGGAGCAACAACCGCGCAATCTCTAGAACCAAAGAAAACTGGTTCCAACTAATACAGTAAAGAGTCCTGTCGACTCTACGCACCACACCGCATGCACAATCACATCTCTACACATTGGAGAAATTAGCCCTTTCAGACAAGCCTACTACTTGGGCGTGCCATAAGCTTTACGATGTTGTGTGTGGTTGCATGCTGGTATATGCAGTCTACACATGGTGTATAACATGTGCATAACAACCTTCTTTACTTAGTCCACAACCTTTATTACAATCTTAGTCCAGTATTTAAGTCCCATATCCCCAATAATTAGGAAAGGCATAATTAGAAGTCCCCATTTAGAACCATTATACAGTGCATTCGGAAAGTATTCAGACCCCTTGACTTTTTCCACATTTTGTTAAGTTACAATCATAAGCCGCCCGGCTAAACTGAGCATTTGGGGGAGAAGGGCCTTGGTCAGGAAGGTGACCAAGAACCTGATGGTCACTCTGACAGAGCTCTAGAGTTCCTCTGTGGAGATGGGAGAACCTTCCAGAAGGACAACCATCTCTGCAGTTCTCCACCAATCAAGCCTTTATGGTAGAGTGGCCAGATGGAAGCCACTCCTCAGTAAAAGGCACGACAGCCCACTTGGAGTTAGCCAAAAGGCACAAGATTCTCTGGTCTGATGAAACCAAGATTTTTCAGCCGCAGGGACTGGGACTAGTCAGGATTGAGGCAAAGATGAACGGAGCAAAGTACAGAGAGATCCTTGATGAAAACCTGCTCCATGAGCTCTCAGGACCTCAGACTGGGGTGACAATTCACCTTCCAACAGGACAATGACCCTAAGCACACAGCCAAAACAACGCAGGAGTGGCTTCGGAACAAGTCTCTGAATGTCCTTGAGTGGCCCAGCCAGAGCCCAGACTTAAATCTGATCGAAAATTGCTGGAGAGACATGAAAATAGCTGAGCAGCGACGCTCCTCATCCAACCTGACAGAACTTAAGAGGATCTGCAGAGAAGAATGGGAGAAACACCCCAAATACAGGTGTACCAAGCTTGTATTGTCATACCCAACAAGACTTGAGTCTGTAATCGCTGCCAAAGATGCTTCAACAAAGTACTGAGTAAAGTCTCAATACTTATGTGTGATATTTCCCGGGTTTTTCTGCAAACAATTCTGAAAACCTGTTTTTGATTTGTTATTATGGGGTGTTGTGTGCAGATTTTTTCAGAAGGCACCGTAGATAGAATAACCCAGCTATTCACTAGGCTTGAGAGAAAAAAGAGCAAAGAATATATTAAGCATTTAGTTTACAGAAGATATGAGATAATGTATAGGGAACAGGGTGGAGTCCCATTGCTTGTGAGAGAGGATGACATCAGCTTGGGGAGAGGTTCCATGAAAATGAGAGGTTCTCCAGATGCACAGTGGCTTTATTGAACAACACAGACTGAATTAACAGGGCGTTATCAGGGGTCAGCTGTGTTAGCTGGCTACACACATTGCTTCAGGGACACAATGAAGAGAGAGGCTGACCAAAATGCTCCAAATTGTTTTGTTGACAACGTACATGTTCTGACATTCTCCTTCTCTGTTTCGTTTCTCATCATTAAATTACTAAGCTAAGTGATTAAGCAGGATTTTGACTGGCTTGATTGTCATCCAAATTCACAGTCACTGAGTCAGTTGACAAAAGTGATATTTGGGGACATGGGCAAAGCATGAAAATATGCTGGATAGATCACTGTCATTCACTCATTTTAGCCAGTTAATGTGAAATGATAAAGTTTGTTAGAAAAAAGTAGGCCTACATCTATTTTTAGCATGAATAGAGTTCTATTTAAATTCCAATATCATTTCTAGAATTCCATGTGGAAATTTTAAATATTCAAAGTGAAGATATTATATTCTTTCCCTTTGATATTCTTCCCCTTTGCAGACATACAGTTGAAGTCGGAAGTTTACATACACTTAGGTTGTAGTCATTAAGACTAGTTTTTCAACCACTCCACAAATTTCTTGTTAACAAACTATAGTTTTGGCAAGTCGGTTAGGACATCTACTTTGTGCATGACACAAGTAATTTTTCCAACAATTGTTTACAGACAGATTACTTCACTTATAACTCACTGTATCACAATTCCAGAGGATCAGAAGTTTACATACACTAAGCTGACTGTGCCTTTAAACAGCTTGGAAAATTCCAGAAAATGATGTCATGGCTTTAGAAGCTTTTGATAGGCTAATTGACATAATTTGAGTCGATTGGAGGTGTACCTGTGGATGTATTCAAGGCCTATCTTCAAACTCAATGCCTCTTTGCTTGACATCATGGGAAAATCAAAAGAAATCAGCCCCAAAAAATTGTAGAACTCCACAAGTTTGGTTCATCCTTGGGAGCAATTTCCAAACGCCTGAAGGTACCACGTTCATCTGTACAAACAATAGTACGCAAGTATAAACAGCATGGGACCATGCAGCCGTCATACCGCTCAGGAAGGAGACGCATTCTGTCTTCTAGAAATGAATGTACTTTGGTGTGAAAAGTGCAAATCAATCCCAGAACAACAGCAAAGGACCTTGTGAAGATGCTGGAGGAAACAGGTACAAAAGTATCTATATCCACAGTAAAACGAGTCCTATATCGAAATAACCTGAAAGGCCGCTCAACAAGGAAGAAGCCACTGCTCCAAAACCGCCATAAAAAAGCCAGTACGGTTCGCAACTGCACATGGGACAAAGATCATACTTTTGGAGAAATGTCCTCTGGTCTGATGAAGCAAAAATAGAACTGTTTGGCCATAATCACCATTGTTATGTTTGGAGAAAAAAGGGGGAGGCTTGCAAGCCGAAGAACACCATCCCAACCGTGATGCATGGGGGTGGCAGCATCATGTTGTGGGGGTACTTTGCTGCAGGAGGGACTGGTGCACTTCACAAAATAGATGGCATCATGAGGTAGGAAAATTAGGTGGATATATTGAAGCAACATCTCAAGACATTAGTCAGGAAGTTAAAGCTTGGTCGCAAATGGGTCTTCCAAATGGACAATGACCCCAAGCATACTTCCAAAGTTGTGGCAAAATGGCTTAAGGACAACAAAGTCAAGGTGTTGGAGTGGCCATCACAAAGTCCTGACCTCAATCCTATAGAACATTTGTGGGCAGAACTGAAAAATTGTGTGCGAGCAAGGAGGCCTACAAACCTGACTCAGCTCTGTCAGGAGGAATGGGCCAAAACTCACCCAACTTATTGTGGGAAGCTTGTGGAAGGCTAACCGAAACGTTTGACCCAAGTTAAATCAATCAATCAACCAAATATATTTATAAAGCCCTTCTTACATCAGCTGATGTCACAATGTGCTATACAGAAACCCATCAAAAACCCCAAACAGCAAGCAATGCAGGTGTAGAAGTTAAACAATTTAAAGGCAATGCTACCAAATACTAATTGAGTGTATGTAAACTTCTGACCCACTGGGAATGTGATGAAAGAAATAAAAGCTGAAAGAAATAATTCTCTGTACTATTATTCTGACATTTCACATTCTTAAAATAAAGTGGTGATCCTAACTGACCTAAGACAGGGAATTTGTACTAGGATTAAATGTCAGGAATTGTGAAAAACTGAGTTTAAATGTATTTGGCTAAGGTGTATGTAAACTTCGGACTTCAACTGTACAACAAAACTAATACAGGTGAGTATATCTTCATAACATTGTAATTACAATCAAATGTCCTTGTCAGCTATAATAATTGGCCTTTCTTTTTACCCTCGAAGTCGTAATCCAATGGCTTAGGAGCTCAACAACTGACCTATTATTCACCACAAAAGACGCCACAAATGAAGTAATGAACATACAGAACAGTAGTGCTCAGCAGAGCCATGCCTGTAAAATACACACACAAAACAATTAACATTCCAACAATAGTAGGGTTCTCTCCCAGACGTCTGCAGTGGACAGTAGCCAAGCCTGTGGAGTGAGTGGGATAGACCTGATGCAGCTGATGAGCTAGACACAGGAGATGGTGTGTGTGTGTGTGTAGATGGAGATGGGAATGAGAGACATTGATTGCCTGGTGTAGGGTGGTGGAGGCTGCAAACAGGCCAGGGCCTCAGCTGGCTGAGAAAGGCAGGGAGATAGTGTCAGTCCACTGGAACTGAAGAGAGAGGGGGGAGAGAGAGAGAGGAGAGAGACACAGAGATCAGAGAGAGGGGGAGAGAGAGGGAGAGGGAGGGAGAGTGAGAGGGAGAGAGAGAGATGCCCATGTGCCCCCCACAATGGGATGAAGGGGGCCTCTGACACCAGGTATTTGATAGAAAGACTATGAAAGAGCGAGTTACCTCGTTGACATAACCCAGTGCACATGTGACTAGATAAAATGCCATTATCAGTGTCCGAGCACGAAGGTGGAATACTTTTCTGAACTTTAAACTGTAAACAACACCTTGCGTTACCTTGTGACAAATAGGCTAAAATGTGTTACTATGACAACTGCTAGGCCAAATACTACAGTAAATGTGTTCGTTTTTTTGTCAATGTTTTGTATCACAACAAACAATGACATAATAGACTCCTCCAGGGCAGGCTTTTTTGGCCTACTCCACGTAGAGAATGGGGGAATATGGTGGTTCACAGGGAGACACCCCACAGCTGCACAGTGCTGAGAGGCCTACAGAAATCCTCACCAAAGGCACTCCTAAGAGGGCCCAAAGTGCACCACACGGAAATGTACAATTCCAAACAGATGCCAAAAATAAAGAGAGCACAATCAAATCTCTGTGTCAGGAATCTCCCAGGGACACCATTTCACAGCTGTTGCTAAATTTCTCTACAACGCAGCCAAAGGACGTAGTGTTCTCAAACTCTAGAGCAGGGTTTCCCAAACTCGGTCCTGGGGCCCCCTCTGGGTGCACATTTAGTTTTTTTCCCTAGCACTACACAGCTGATACAAATAACCAACTCATCATCAAGCTTTGATTATTTGAATCAGCTGAGTTTGGGAAACACTGCTCTGGAGTGCAAGCTCATGAGAGGGAGAAGATGTGACACCAAGAGAACATTGTGGTGGAGCCACAACAGAGCCAGAGTTTACAACCCTCCTTAACCCCAACAATGTCTGTTAATCAGTGGGCAAAGAGTCTACACATCACCCTCACAAGGAGTTCCTTCAGGTCATTCTATAAACATTAATAAAATGTAACGTCAAAACGTCCATTTCGGTTCAGAGTAGACAGTAGGAGATAGGAAGTTATAGTATTCAGGTCAATTAAGCATCGTGAATGTGGACAGAATACTGGGCTTGTTAAAGATTCAAGCTGCATGAAGGCTTTACCAATGCATTTTCTGAGCGAGGTCCTAAGCTGAGAAAGTAATGTCCCATGGAACGAAGAGGCCCTCTAGTGTATGTTAAGTGTATTACAAGAAGAAGAAAAAATGTGATACAATTCCTTTCTTGCTCTGTGAATCTAAAATTAGAAATACACAAGTAAATGAAAAAATAATGGAAACACTTGAGTAAATGAGGGTTCTGGTGAGTCTCATGGTGTGGGATGCATTTTCCTGGCATGGTTTAAGACCATTCAACCACTTAGAGGGCAAGGTAAATGGCAATAAATACACAGCCATTCTGAGTGATCACATTCAACCTATGGTAAATCATTTCTATCCTGATGGGAGTGGTCTCTTCCAGGATGACAATGCCCCCATCTAAAATTTCAAAGGGCTCGAGTGGTCACTGAATGTTTTGATGACCATGAAAATTATGTAAACCATATGCTATGGCCGTCTCTGTCAAATTGAACTCTTATGGGAGACTCTTGAGTGGTACCTGCGTTTTCCACCATCATCAACAAAACACCAAATAATTGAATTTCTTGTGGAAGAATGGTGTCGCATCCCCAGTAGAGTTTCATACACTTGTAGAATCTATGCCAAGTCACATTGAAGCTCGTCTGTCGTCTTGTGGTGGACCAACGCCCTATTAAGACACTATGTTGGTGTTTCCTTTATTTTGGCAGTTACCTATAACGTTTCATACATCTGCCAGTGTGTATGCCAGTCTAACGTGGTGCTGAAACCCATTTATTGTGAATCATCCAGAGAAGCATGAGGAAGCCTTTTTTAGGGCTGGGGCTCCCTAATAGTATTTCTGCAATGTTGTTTGCAATGTTTTAGCTACTCTACTGTAGACATACTGTATCTGCAATGGGTTGTAATTTTTGGCACGCTTGATAAAGATGAGCAAAACAGACTGAATAAAATAAATAATACAAATACTGAGCTATATTGTTTGCGATTTGTCGAAATTACATTATTTAAAACTAATTCTCTGAGCAATTGTAAGAGACTTTGATGAACAAGTAATACAAAATGATACAAAAAAGATTGTGGAATTGGCACTACTCTTTTCAATACTCTAGCACCCTCCCCTCCACCAAACCCACCACTGGTGTGCATGGCCAAAAAGAACATCAGTGGTGGGTTTGGCATTGAAAAACAGAAGCGTATGGAGAAAGGTGCCTCATACCTACAGTAAAATATGGTGGTGGATCATTGTTAAGGTCAGTGGCATCCTGAACTTTACCTGGTACCATTTTAGACAAAAACCTGGATGCATCTACCAGGAGGCTGACACAAATGAATCTTCCAGCAAGACAATAATCCCTAACACTAACACTAGTGAAAATTATAATAACCTCTAACACTAGTCAAACATGTTATATATAAAACTGTAATTACTAACAAACAAAAAAATCACGAGTCAGACGTGGGTTTCGGGAAATGTGAGAAGTTTCACATGTAAATCCCTAGTAAAAAAGAAAATCCCCATGTGACTTTTTTTCACATCTTTATTTTTCACATGATTATTTTCACCACTTCCAGCTGTTACATGGTCTCCCATCCAGGGACTGACTGGGACCCAACCTGCTGAGCTTCAAAGGCAAACCAGCAGTGGGATGCAGGGTGCTATCTTACTGGATATGCCAACATTTGCAAATGGAGAAAAGGCAGCGAATCAAAGGCCAAGGTAGCATAACCAAAGATAGGGAAAATTGCAAAGAGGGAGGCGTTTTATTTAATTTCCTTATCATAAAACATTATTTTTTTTTTGCATCCATTTACAATTTACAAGCTCTCGCATTTAACATGATATAATTGCAATATTTAGTTTTGCTATTAATATAATAATTTTTGTTTGCAATACTAATAATTTTGTTTGCGACTTCATAAGTTTGCTTTATATTAAATGGTACAAAAGTAACTCACTCACTATAGGATGGGATTGCATAATATAATAACACTATTACTCTATAAAAAATGTCCAATGCAGCTGTTTTTGTCTCAATATCAAATCATTTATTTGTAACAATTAAATACCTTACTGTGATCGTTTTGATTAAATGATCAAAAAGATACAAAAACTGTTTCTTAGAAAAGAGCAAATGTATGTAAACACATACCGCCACAGTTTTGGTAAAAAGCTGAAGGATTGGGATGGAGAAATAGAACCACTCTCAAATCCATAGACCATGCTATGGATGCAAGGACTGACCATCCATGATATCAAAAATATAGTTTTAATCATGTCTTTAAGCTATACAGTGTTTGTTTGCATTTACTTTGTTTACAAACAAATATTGTTATGTAAATGTGGAGTTTAGGTGTGAAACTGATCATTTGATTTTCACTTGCAGATGTGAGGCTCAAAATGTCCAGAAACAAAGACCTTTCTGCTGAAACTCATCAGTCTATTCTTGTTCTGAGAAAGGAAGGCTATTCCATGCGAGAAATTGCCAAAACCTGAAGATCTGGTACAATGATGTGTACTACTCCCTTCACAGAACAGCACAAACTGGCTCTAACTAGAAAAGAAAGAGGAGTGGGAGGCCCCGGTGCACAACTGAGAAAGAGGACAAGTACATTAGTGCCTAGTTTGAGAAACAGACGCCTCACAATTCCTCAACTGGCAGCTTCATTAAATAGGCCCCGCTAAACACCAGTCTCAATGTCAACAGTGAAGAGCCGACTCCGGGATGCTGGCCTTCTAGGCAGAGTTGCAAAGAAAGCCATATCTCAGACTGGCCAATAAAAAGAAACGATTAAGATGGGCAAAAGAACACAGACATTGGACAGAGGAACTCTGCCTAGAAGGCCATCATCCTGGAGTTGCCTCTTCACTGTTGACGTTGAGACTGGTGTTTTGCAGGTACAGTGAGGAAAAAAAGTATTTGATCCCCTGCTGATTTTGTACGTTTGCCCACTGACAAAGAAATGATCAGTCTATAATTTTAATGGTAGGTTTATTTGAACAGTGAGGGACAGAATAACAACAAAAAAATCCAGAAAAACGCATGTGAAAAATTGTATAAATTGATTTGCATTTTAATGAGGGAAACAAGTATTGGACCCCCTCTAAATCAGAAAGATTTTTGGCTCCCAGGTGTCTTTTATACAGGTAACGAGCTGAGATTAGGAGCACACTCTTAAAGGGAGTGCTCCTAATCTCGGTTTGTTACCTGTATAAAAGACACCTGTCCACAGAAGCAATCAATCAATCAAATTCCAAACTCTCCACCATGGCCAAGACCAAAGAGCTCTCCAAGGATGTCAGGGACAAGATTGTAGACCTACACAAGGCTGGAATGGACTACAAGACCATCGCCAAGCAGCTTGGTGAGAAGTTGACAACAGTTGGTGCGATTATTCGCAAATGGAAGAAACACAAAAGAACTGTCAATCTCCCTCTGCCTGGGGCTCCATGCAAGATCTCACCTCGTGGAGTTGCAATGATCATGAGAACGGTGAGGAATCAGCCCAGAACTACACGGGAGGATCTTGTCAATGATCTCAAGGCAGCTGGGACCATAGTCACCAAGAAAACAATTGGTAACACACTACGCCGTGAAGGACTGAAATCCTGCAGCGCTCGTAAGGTCCCCCTGCTCAAGACAGCACATATACATGCCCGTCTGAAGTTTGCCAATGAACATCTGAATGATTCAGAGGACAACTGGGTGAAAGTGTTGTGGTCAGATGAGACCAAAATGGAGCTCTTTGGCATCAACTCAACTCGCCGTGTTTGGAGGAGGAGGAATGCTGCCTATGACCCCAAGAACACCATCCCCACCGTCAAACATGGAGGTGGAAACATTATGCTTTGGGGGTGTTTTCTGCTAAGGGGACAGGACAACTTCACCGCATCAAAGGGACGATGGACGGGGCCATGTACCGTCAAATCTTGGGTGAGAACCTCCTTCCCTCAGCCAGGGCATTGAAAATGGGTCGTGGATGGGTATTCCAGCATGACAATGACCCAAAACATACGGCCAAGGCAACAAAGGAAGAAGCACATTAAGGAAGAAGAAGCACATTAAGGTCCTGAAGTGGCCTAGCCAGTCTCCAGACCTTAATCCCATAGAAAATCTGTGGAGGGAGCTGAAGGTTTGAGTTGCCAAACGTCAACCTCGAAACCTTAATGACTTGGAGAAGATCTGCAAAGAGGAGTGGGACCAAATCTCTCCTGAGATGTGTGCAAACCTGGTGGCCAACTACAAGAAACGTCTGACCTCTGTGATTGCCAACAAGGGTTTTGCCACCAAGTACTATGTCATGTTTTGCAGAGGGGTCAAATACTTATTTCCCTCATTAAAATGCAAATCAATTTATATCATTTTTCACATGCGTTTTTCTGGATTTCTTTGTTGTTATTCTGTCTCTCACTGTTCAAATAAACCTACCATTAAAATTATAGACTGATCATTTCTTTGTCAGTGGGAAAACGTACAAAATCAGCAGGGGATCAAATACCTTTTTCCCTCACTGTACTATTTAATGAAGCTGCCAGTTGAGGACTTGTGAGGCTTCTGTGCAAAGTTTCAGACTGATCCAGCTAAGAATTACCTCACTACACAATATTTTGCATCAAATCTGCCAGGAGTTTGCCCAAATGTGCTGATTTGGCCAATTTATACATTTTCAAGTACATAACTATAGAGAACATACAAAAACGCTATGGTAATAAAACATTTTAGTTTACACACTCCCACTGAATGGCAATGGATCATTAGCTTCCCTACAGAAAATACATCTAGATGGCCGGGCAGGGTGGTTGTGGAGCCAGAGATTTTTTCAAACACAACTACACTACATTTTATCTCTGGGACTATCAGGATGACACATCAGAGCAAGATTACTGAATGTAAGTACATTATTTACCTAAGGAGGTGAATGTATCAAACCAGTTGCTGTGATAAGTGTTTTGTTGTTGTGCACTATCCTCAAACAATAGCATGGTATTTCTTTCTGTAATTAGCTACTGTAAATTTGACACTGCCCATATAAGATATGTCTATGTTCCGGGAAGGTGGCTGTTGTATACAACGTTTTCTAGTCACAATATTTAGCAACAACGGTCCCAGTTCAGGGACACCGATCCCATAGAGGTTAAATAGTCCCCCTTCCCCCTCATCAATCTACACACAATACCTCATAATCACAGATTATTGCAACTGTATAACAAAATGATTAAATATCACATTTACATAAGTATTCAGACCTTTTACTCAGTACTTTGTTGAAGCACATTTGACAGCAAATTACAGCCTCAAGTCTTCTTGGGTATGACACTACAAGCTTAGCACACCAGTATTTGGGGAGCTTCTCCCATTCTTCTCTGCAGATCCTCTCAAGCTCTGTCAGGTTGGATGGGGAGCGTCGATGCACAGCTATTTTCATGTCTCTCCAGAGATGTTCGATCAGGTTCAAGTCTGGGCTTTGGCTGAGCCACTCAAGGACATTCAGAGACTTGTCCCAAAGCCACTCCTGTGTTGTCTTGTCTGTGTGCTTTGGGTTGTTGTCCTGTTGGAAGGTAAACATTCACCCCAGACTGAGGACCTGAGCACTCTGGAGCAGATTTTTATCAAGGATCTCTGTACTTTGCTCTGACTAGTCTCCCAGTCCCTGCCACTGAAAAACATCCCCACAGCATGATGCTGACAGCATTATGCTTCATTGTAGCGATGGTGCAGGTTTCCTCTGACGTGATCCTCAGGCCAAAGAGTCAATCTTGGTTTCATCAGACCAGAGCATCTCATTTCTCATGGTCTGAGAGTGCTTTAGGTGCCTTTTGGCAACAACAAGTGGGCTGTCATGTGCCTATAACTGAGGAGTGGCTTCCGTCTGGCCACTCTACCATAAAGGCCTGATTGGTGGAGTGCTGCAGAGATAGTTGTCCTTCTGGAAGGTTCTCCCATCTCCACAGAGGAACTCTGGAGCTCTGTCAGAGTCATCTCCCTGACCAAGGCCCTTCTCTCCCGATTGCTCAGTTTGGCCGGGCGGCCAACTCTAAGAAGAGTCTTGGTTGTTCCAAACTTCATTAATTTAAGAATGATGGAGGCCAGTGTTCTTGGGGACCTTCAATGCTCCAAACCTATTTGGTACCCTTCCCCAGATCTGCCTCGACACAACCCTGTCTCGGAGCTCTACAGACAATTCCTTCAACCTCATGGCTTGGTTTTTGCTCTGACATGCACTCCCAACTGTGGGACCTTATATAGACAGGTGTGTGCCTTTCCAAATCATGTCCAATCAATTTAATATACCATAGGTGGACTCCAATCAAGTTGTAGAAACATCTCAAGGATGATCAATGGAAACATGATGCACCTGAGCTCAATTTCGAGTCTCATAGCAAAGGGTCTGAATATTTATGTAAATAAGGTATTTCTGCTAACATTTCTAAAAACCAGTTTTCTCTTTGACATTATGGGGTATTGTGTGTAGATAGAGGAAAACAATTTATGTAATCCATTTTAGAATAAGGCTGTAATGCAACAAAATGTGGAAAAAGTCAAGGGGTTTGAATACTTTCCGAATGCACTGTATATGGTAGGAAAAATAAATAAACATCACTCCAGAAATGTATGGGCTTCAACATTGATCAAATTGACTTGTTGCTGTGCGTGATGACGTAGTGTACATAAAACAATATTTTGTTTTTAAATTCCCAATATTTGCACATTCAAAATTGTAATGTTTACATGAATTCTGATCATTTCCAGGGATACTCAACATCCTGAAATATGTGTAGATATATTTGCTAGAAAGAATATTTCCCTTGACTGATTGATGCTGAATGTAAAAAATGGCTCAACTTACCCCACTCTCCCCTAGTCACTTAAAATGTTCATGTGACGTATATGCGACAACGGGCCTTATGAGATGCAAACCACTCATTTAATACTGCATAGAAATATGTTATTTGGGGTCTCCTGAAGCCTTCATAATCACTGCTTAACTGGGCCCGGTTGTCTAAGGGTTAAACCAGAAATTCTCTCTATCTGAACAGACGAGTTTAAACTCATGAGTTTAATCACTACTAAAGACTATGTGGATGCTTATGTTGGTGAAGTTGCCACCCTGTCCTGTCACATCACCCGTAAGACCAGTGCTATTGCAATGACGATAAGGTGGTTTAAGATGGCAGAGTGTTTTTACCTGTATGAGAATGGCCAGGTGACAGAGGGGAGTAGTTATGAGGGCAGTCTGATCACCCAAGACCTGGAGGTGCAAAGTGTCTCTGAGGCTGAGAGACATCAGGGAGTTAGATCATAGATTTTACATAGAACAAAAATATAAACAAAACATGTAAAGTGTTTGTCCCATGTTTCATAAGCTAAAATAAAAGATCCCAGAAATGTTCCATAGGCACAAAAAGCTTATTTCTTTAAAATGTTCCCTGTTAGTGAGCATTTCTCCTTTGCGAAGATAATCCATCCACCTGACAAGTGTGGCATATCAAGAAGCTGATTAAACAGCATGATCATTGAAAGGTCACTCTAAAATGTGCAGTGTTGTCACACAACACAATGCCACAAGTTTTGAGGGAGCATGCAATGCTGACTGCAGGAATGTCAAATAATTTAATGTTAATTTCTCTACCATAAGCCACGTCCAAAGTTGTTTTAGGGAATTTGGCAGTACGTGTTAGTACACTACACCATTAGACACTAGCACTCACTTCCACACCTCCTCCCTAGGGGACAGCAGCAGCCGGGTCCAGATGCAATGCTGCCAAGCCTTGATAAGGACACAGGTGTTGGCAATCAGGACGATTGGCATTCAGTGATGAAGCCTCTCGGCCTGACAGTGACCACGTTTACATACACAACACCAATATCCCATTATTATTCCTCATTCTCAAGTTAAATATATTTCTGACTCATATAAACATATCCCATTTAGAATAATCTTAAAAATGCTCATATCCCAGTTTTGAGAAACCTGAATAAGACACCTGGGATATGCTGATCTTAGACGGGATACTGTGGCATGTAGACATCTTATCCAGTTTACTGTTGTTTTTCACGGCCTGCGCAGGCTCAGTTTTGCATAGTATTATCTTTGAAGTTCAGATGGTAATAGTTGGAATAGTAACTGAAGTCTGGACACTCACTGTAGGCCTCACATGTAGCCTATTATAATATTAACTCCTGCATAATTAAGTGTTTATTGCAGTAAAATGATAGACCAAATGTTAATTTTGGATTGGAGAAATAATGCATTTATTTCCTTCATCTTGAGAAAATGCAGGCTTAGGGACCATGTTGTGTAGCCTTAACGTGTAACTTTTTCAGCTACATAAAAGCTGACAACCAGATTTTAAAGTACATGTCGGATAAAATAAAAATGTTACGCAGGTCAGCAAATGTCAGTAAACTTTCCAAATGTTGGCAAAACAAAATACGCCAGACAACGTGGGATTTTTATGTGTCTGTAAAATGTATTATGCGAGAAATGGTGGTGGAGACGTCTTTATGCACAAATATTGATATAATAAATCTAAATGTATTTTTCACATGCGTCGAATAAAACAGGTGTAGACCTTAGTGAAATGCTTACTTACAAGCCCTTAACCAACAATACAGTTAAGGTAAATACCTAAAAAAAAAGTAATACAAATTTAATAATTAAAGAGCAGCAGTAAAATAACAATACAGTGGGGCAAAAAAGTATTTAGTCAGCCACCAATTGTGCAAGTTCTCTCACTTAAAAAGATGAGAGAGGCCTGTAATTTTCATCATAGGTACACTTCAACTATGACAGACAAAATGAGGAAATAAAATCCAGAAAATCACATTGTAGGATTTTTAATGAATTTATTTGCAAATTATGGTGGAAAATAAGTATTTGGTCACATACAAACAAGCACGATTTCTGGCTCTCACAGACCTGTAACTTCTTCTTTAAGAGGCTCCTCTGTCCTCCACTCGTTACCTGTATTAATGGCACCTGTTTGAACTTGTTATCAGTATAAAAGACACCTGTCCACAACCTCAAACAGTCACACTCCAAACTCCACTATGGCCAAGACCAAAGAGCTGTCAAAGGACACCAGAAACAAAATTGTAGACCTGCACCAGGTTGGGAAGACTGAATCTGCAATAGGTAAGCAGCTTGGTTTGAAGAAATCAACTGTGGGAGCAATTATTAGGAAATGGAAGACATACAAGACCACTGATAATCTTCCTCGATCTGGGGCTCCACGCAAGATCTCACCCGTGGGGTCAAAATGATCACAAGAACGGTGAGCAAAAATCCCAGAACCACACGGGGACCTAGTGAATGACCTGCAGAGAGCTGGGACCAAAGTAACAAAGCCTACCATCAGTAACACACTACGCCGCCAGGACTCAAATCCTGCAGTGCCAGACGTGTCCCCCTGCTTAAGCCAGTACATGTTCAGGCCCGTCTGAAGTTAGCTAGAGAACATTTGGATGATCCAGATGAGGATTGGGAGAATGTCATATGGTCAGATGAAACCAAAATATAACTTTTTGGTAAAAACTCAACTCGTCGTGTTTGGAGGACAAAGAATGCTGAGTTGCATCCAAAGAACACCATACCTACTGTGAAGCATGGGGTGGAAACATCATGCTTTGGGGCTGTTTTTCTGCAAAGGGACCAGGACTGACTGATCCGTGTAAAGGAAAGAATGAATGGGGCCATGTATCGTGAGATTTTGAGTGAAAATCTTCTTCCATCAGCAAGGGTATTGAAGATGAAACGTGGCTGGGTCTTTCAGCATGACAATGATCCCAAACACACCGCCTGGGCAACGAAGGAGTGGCTTCGTAAGAAGCATTTCAAGGTCCTGGAGTGGCCTAGCCAGTCTCCAGATCTCAACCCCATAGAAAATCTTTGGAGGGAGTTGAAAGTCCGTGTTGCCCAGCGACAGCCCCAAAACATCACTGCTCTAGAGGAGATCTGCATGGAGGAATGGGCCAAAATACCAGCAACAGTGTGTGAAAACCTTGTGAAGACTTACAGAAAACGTTTGACCTCTGTCATTGCCAACAAAGGGTATATAACAAAGTATTGAGATAAACTTTTGTTATTGACCAAATACTTATTTTCCACCATCATTTGCAAATAAATAAATTAAAAATCCTACAATGTGATTTTCTGGATTTCTTTTTCTCATTTCGTCTGTCATAGTTGAAGTGTACCTATGATGAAAATTACAGGCCTCTCTCATCTTTTTAAGTTGGAGAACTTGCACAATTGGTGGCTGACTAAATACTTTTTTTCCCCACTGTACATGGGGTACTGGTACAGAGTAAATGTGCGCGGGGGCACCGGTTAGTCGAGGTAATTGAGATATGTAGGTGTAGTTATTAAAGTGACTATGCATAGATAATAACAGAGTAGCAGCAGCATAAAAGAGGGGGGCAATGCAAGTAGTCTGGGTAGCCATTTGATTAGACGTTCAGGAGTCTTATGGCTTGGGGGTAGAAGCTGTTTGGAAGACTCTTGGACCTAGACTTGGCGCTCCGGTACCAATTGCCGTGCGGTAGCAGAGAGAACAGTCTGACTAGGGTGGCTGGAGTCTTTACAACCATCATATCGACGTAAATTTGGAGTCAAGCAATGATATGTTGTGTGGTCCTCCCACTATGTCTCAAGAAAGCATGCAGTTTGTTAGGCTACAGATGAGTCATGAACTGCCAGTGGAGTAAAGTCCTTAAGTAAAAATACTTTTAAGTACAACTTAAGTCGTTTTTTTGAGTATCTGTACTTTACTATTTATATTTTTTTGACAACTTTTACTCCACTACATTCCTAAAGAGAATAATATACTTTTTACTCCTTACATTTTCCCTGACACCTAAAAGCACTCACTACATTTAGAATGCTAAAGCAGGACAGAATTATGGCACCTGTCAATATAACACTTTGTCATCCCTACTGTCTCTGATCTTGCAGACTCACGAAACACAAATACTGTGTTTGCAAATTATGTCTGAGTGTTTGAGTGTGCCCGTCTGTCCGTAATAAAAAAAATAATACGAAAATCGTGCCTTCTGGTTTGCTAAATATAAGGAATTTGATGTATAGCATTTACTTTTACTTTGTACTTTTACTCAAGTATGACATTTGAATACTTGTTCTACCACTTTACCTAAGTACATTTAAAACCAGATACTTTTAGACTTTTACTGAAGTAGTATTTTAGTGGGTAACTTTCACTTTTACTTGTCATTTTCTGTTACTTTTAAGTTGAGTACTTTTTCCACCACTGAACTGCACAGGGTGGTGAAAGTACACAGTGATGAGGTTGATGCTGCTTTCCAATAAATATTGAGGATCTTATTCTGGTGACATGATCAATGCTCGACTGCCGTTTCATAAATAAAATAATCTCACTCTTTTATACATAATAGGAATCTCATGTAGGTAGGCGAAAATTATAAGGAGAAAAATGTATTTATTCTTGGTTAGAATATTCTGTTTATTCTTGGTTACTCGTGAGCGGGATATCAAAGACGCATGTAAACAGCTTATCCTGAATAAGACAACTGAGATATGAGCTATTATCCAGAATACTGTGCGCATGTAGATGTGGTCGGTGTTGTGTTAATTAACCTCTTTAGTTGTTGACAAGGTATTCCTTGTCAACAACTAATACTCAGCTTGGGTTGGCCGACCAATGGGGGTCATGACGGAGCTGGCCTCGGGCCCAGATAAGGTTGCTGTTTCCTGGGGGCACATGCACACAACACAGTCCGCATACTCATACTTCCACGCATTAACTCAGGTTACAGAACCATTAGGCAAACCTAGGACCCCTATAGACTTAAAACAGTGTGCCGGTAAGTTGTCTTAATCAGTTTCGTAACAAATGGGGGTTCGTCCGGGATAAATGTAACGGGTTAGCATTTGTGGTTGTAAACCGGTGTGGTTAGGTAACTTACTGTGATTGTTTTAAATTAAAATGGTCAAAAAGAAACAAAAATAGCTTCTTAGCAAAGAGCAATTTCTCAAGCAAGAATTTGGTTTGGAACTCTTTCTTATGGATCTATTAACTAATTTACTGCCTGGTCACCAGGCAGGCCAAAACTCCATCCCACTAAAACAGGCTGAAATTTCATGCAGCTTTTTCAAACAGCTCTTACACTAAAAGGGCAATATAATTTTCAAAATGTCACAATATTATTCCAAACGTATAGTGTGGAAATATATATAAAACACAGGAAAATCATGTTTGACTGCACTGGGCCTTTAATACCTTTTTTGTTGCCATGTAGCAGTGTAGCTAACTAATGGAACTACACATAGGTTGTGAAGTTACTCAGGTTCAGAAGAGTGCTGATGGAAAACCAGATAGGGAGTAGGATGTTTTGTGTGGGGAGGAAATGGTTCTCCCTAATGAGGAAGAGCAGAGACAACCTGGGCAGATATGTGATATAGTGAACCCTCTGCAGGCTGAGGTCGATTCCTGTGTCAATTTAGGGGAGACGTTCTTTGTTGGGTTGAGTGACACTGAGGAACTAGGTTATCTTGGTGGTTTGAGAAAGGACTTGGTTCCCCCAAGTGATCTGTTGTATTCAGAAGTTGTCAGTGATTATTTTGGTCCTTTAGCTGTGAGATTAGTGAGGAGCCGCTGGAAGACTTGGTCTAGGTTTTTTAGGTTGACGTGGCTGTTTCTTGTGATGAGAATCAGGAGCTTGAAGAAGAGGTTGCGGGGAAAGCCAGATCCACCGGAGCTGTCGACAGTTCATGCAGCATGTAGTGTTTTCTTCTGTTAAAGTGGAACGGACAGTGTTGGAACTACTTTGCAGATATGAAACAGACAATCATAATAGCAGTAAAAAATATCAAATTCCTAGTTTATGCTGCAAAACTAACTTTATAAGAGGTTTTAAAAACAGGTTATATTTGACTCAAAATTCCATTACGTACAATAAAGGCATTGTTGGCAGAATAGATGGATGCAGTTCAATGCATGATTAATATAATTCACCAATTTCTTGGTAGTCCAAAAAATATTGCTATAAGGTTTTAAATCACAGCTGGCCTGGTAAATTGTTTGCTGCCTCCACCCATTCGGGATGCACTGTCCCAGTTTCAATGACTCAATATTTTTTAACTAAAATGGACTACTGTAACTAAGGCTGTATCACAACTGGACGCGATTGGGAATCCCATAGTGCAGGCACAATCGGCCCAGCATCGTCTGGGTTTGGCCGGTGTAGGCCGTCATTGTAAATAAGAATTTGTTCTTAACTGACTTGCCTAGTTAAATAAAGGTTAAATAAATACAAAAATAAATGTCAATACAATCAAACTAGCATGGGCAAAGATCACAATTCAGTCACAAACAGTTGCGTTATCTACTTTATAAAATTACAGCCTGATGTTCTTGCATTGGTGAATTCAACTTCAATTGCGCTGCTTTCATTTGTCCCATTTACAGCGCGCAGTGGAGGGAAAGTGTACAGACACATGCCACAGTCCTATCTAGGCTACTAAATGTTGCAGTCTGGCTTAAATTTTTAAAGCTTGACAATACGGCCCATGTGCTGATTGAGTTTGACACCCTGGACTAGCGAATATTTAGCATGTTAAAAACAGAGTCTAATGTTAGCTAGCTAGTTAGCTGCTGGGAGGATGTCATGTCATTGGAGGAGTGGGTGAGTGACCGACTTCTTCAGCTCATATTGTTTTTCAGTGGCTCAACTAGAGATGCAGGTATCATTTGGTTAAACTAGCAAGAAATGTGAATTGCTTTGCTAGCTAGCTATGCTGAACTTGAACGACTGTTATACACAGTTAGCATATCTCTTAATATCTCAATTTTGACAGCCAACTAGCTGAAAAGGTTTGAGGGGGTTTATCTAGTGTTCCTTCGTTAGATTTGAGTGCATCTCGCTCTGGCTAGCATTAGTTGTTGATGTGCATAGGCAACTGAGGGAGCAATGGCCTGCCTTTTCATGGCTGTTTGATCAATCGATCCCAAATGTAAGGACTCATGTGGTATTTACATATTTGCAGAAATTCGTTCAGGGGTATTTTGTGGCTTTTGGGGAATGTATTCTAATGACCTAAAGTTGCGTTGTTGCATTGTATTCATTTATGAAATCATGAAAATGACCATATGGAGGTGAGGAGAATACAGTTAGTGTTTCCCCATTGATAATGCTCTTAGGAACACTAATGCTCTGGAGAAGGTAGAGATTGTTCTCCAAGTTAGAGTGAGGCAGTGATGGCAGTTCCAAACAGTTCCCCTCCAGTGAGTGCTCAGGGCTGGGGGAAGAGGCATTAGGGAACGTGGATGGTGTTCCTGGTGAGTTTTCTGAAGTTGTTGTTGATGTTCACTTTCCCTGGTGGTGGTTGCTCCAAGCCTCATTATTGCCTACATAATGGAGCTTGTTCCTTGTGACCTTGGGCCTAGTTGGTCTCAGTCTAGAACCAGAGGGGTCACAGGTTGTCCTGGGGTTTGAACTCCTCAGACTTTTGGAAGGAGCACCTAAGTGTAGAGTCGTCAATTATTGTTTTGGTTGACTGGCTTCTTGTTTTGAGAATAGTTTTATCACAGAGGTGAGGGTATCTGGAGCCAAGTTTCATAGCTGTGCAGTTCTAGTATTTAGTGTACATATTAGTCTCTTCAGGTAAGGAAGTTCTAGAAATAAGTCAATTAATTGAGCAACCCCGGTCATGGTATTTAAAAAAAAACAAACAATCTAGACATCATTTCCCCATGCTTTTAACACTATAGGAAACAATCACAAAATACAACCAGCATGATTTTGTGATCTTTTATTTTGTAACCGTGAGCAACTACACTTGTAGTGTTCTCATTACATGGAATCTCTCATACTAATACATTTATAAAATTTAAGAAATATAATCTACACACATCGAATACAAAATAAAAATCTGTGTGTGATAATTCACTGGTCTGTTTAGCATTGCAAATGTGTAATATGGTGCTTGCAAGGAAGATCACAAAACTGATGCTCAAATATGATAACAAGACTGTGCTTAAATAATTTAAAAAAACATTCTTAAAAGCCCAGGTAATTGCAAATACCATAATGCTGATAAAACACAAGGGTCATACCACAAAATTAGTGCCTTTTGATACAAGTAGAAATTGGTCACCAATATTGAATTGACCCTTGTGTTATATTAAATGAAGTGCCCTTTAACAGACCACATGGACAATTCAATCACAGATTTTTAATATAAATAATGACTTGCTAAAGTGGCTAAATTCTGCATTTTGACATGTACCATGATGTGCACGCTCTGACTTCTAGAAACATTTTAACCCACTTAACCCCAACATTTCTCCCAAGTTTTCACCATCATTGTAAAGCCCTAGTTATTTTTTTGCTTTGACAAAGCCATCGGTGAAGATGATCATTTATTTAATGTGAGTAGTGATTCATTTATGTCTGTCCCTCATTTTAAGGCCAACCTTGTTACGTGAACTGAACTCATTTTAATAATGGTGAAACTATAAATGTTTTAATATTCTTTTCAAAAGAAACATTCAACATCTAACAATCAAATCATAGTGTAAAAGCAGGTGAGCTGGTTTCTACTCTTGTGGTGGAAAACTGAGCGGGTCAGGCATAACACAACTCTGTTACGCATAGATAGACAGGCTAGAAATGTTTTAACAATTAAACATGTTTTTGTGAAGCTTGCATTCAATCACTAGGGGATTCATGGCCGATATAAGACGAAATTGTCAACCGTGTTACATTATTTGGCACTTACACACTTAGACAAATGTGTTTGTTATTAAGTTGAACATGTGCACTCTATGACAATGTTAAAATTTGGTGAAATCAAAACAAATTTTGACCAAGTTACACTTCTCAAAAGGCACCAAATTGGTGGAACAACCCACAAACACACCACTGACTTCGGGTTTGTTTGATGGGAGAAAACCGTAGCTACTGTAAATTGAGCAAATCAAATAAATGGATCACACACAAACAGCTGGAATGCGGTTAATGTCAAGGTAATGTTATAAATATCAACATCTGATATCTACTATAACTGATAAGTAGGAAAGTGCATAATCATAGCAAAAGGTAATGAAGCCCATTCCCCTTCCCCCCATTTCAGAGTGTGTCGGAGAAGGGTAGTGTATTACCAACACAGCTATTAAAAATATAGTAAAAGCTAAAAACAGGGGATATTGGTTTGTTTTGTACTGGTTGTACCACTCATTCCTCTTCTTCTTCTTCCTCCTCCTCCTCCTCCCCCGCCATCACCTCCACCAGGAGTTCGGCTGTGCACGTGGCCTCACCCAGACTGTTGACAGCCTTGACGGTGTATTTGGCATCGTCGTCGCCGTTCACCTCAGAGATCACCAGGCTGCAGTTGCCCTCCTCGTCGTAATCAATCTGGTAGTGGCGCGTCTCTTTGATGGGCTGTTCGTCTTTGTACCACACCACCTCTGGATCAGGGTAGCCTGGAAACCACAAAATACAGACCAACTTTATTACTTTGGTTGCGCCTCAAAATGGCACCTCATTGGTCGTGTACACAGTTTAGCGGATGGTAGCCGGCTAGTGACAGTGTCTAAAGTTCAGGACAGGGTACTGGGTGGAAGCCGGCTAGTGGTTACTGTTTAACAGTCCGATGGCCCGGAGATTGATGAACAGCTTCGGTCTACCGGTCCCAGATGGTAGCAGGGTGAACAGGCCATGGCTCGGATCATTGATGATCTTCTTGGCCTACCCGTGACGGGTGCTGTAGATGTCCTGTAGGGCAGGTAGTGTGCCCCCGATGATGCGTTGGGCTTACTGCACTACCCTCTGCAAAGCCCTACGGTTGCGGGCGGTGCAATTGCCATTTCAGAATTATTGTTAAGTTTACTGATCTGATATTATGCATTTTACCACAATTTCCACAACTACCAACGCAAAAATGTTCATTACATAAAAGTCCAAAAAAGTAAAAATAATGTTTAAAAATATATATATATATATATATATATATATATATATATATATATATATATATATATATATATATATATATATATATATATATATATATATATATATATATATATATTGATCACCTAATGAAAAGGCCTGAGTTAAAGATAACATTGAATTTTTAAAAATTCAATACATTTTGTAATTTCTCATTACCGCAACATGTAACCTTCTGAATCTTGTTTGTCATAATTACTTGTGTATACATGTTATTTTTATGTACACATTTGGATAAAGAACAAAGGCACACTATTAGATTAAGACAAAATTACTAAAGTATAAGAGTTATTTTTCCTACGATTTACTAAATATTGGTGCATTACGGTAATGATAAGCAGGTTTCTGAGATGAGAACGTATGTTTTGGTAATGAGTGTTGCATAGTTTGCCATAAAAAACTGTACTGAGCTCCATTAGAGATTCAGTAACCCAATACATCAAACTAATTTGTTGATCCCAAATAACTTAAATACTAAAATCACACACACAAACACGGCAAAATGGGGGATATTCTCCTTTAAGTGGTGGAGTTGCTATTTGCTGAAACACAAACTCCAGATTGTGGCTCTAAGTAAAACAAAATGGGGTTTATACAACCATCTTTCTTGACAACCCCTACTTAATCAAATAATTGATGTTTGAGTAAATTAAAGTTACCAGCCCAGCACACCCCATTGACTATACATTAGAATTAGCTTATCATTACCGAAATATGCCTTCAGAATAAGATCCTCATTCTGAAGGCATATAAGTGAAGATATTAACTTGTGCTCATCTAAGGACTACACTAGATGATGGCTTCCACCCAGTACTCTGCAGCCATGACTATGGACAACCATCGAGAGCAAAGTTTACACTATGTGTGCTGCCTCATGAAACCATATTTGCCTTCCTTCTGTTTGGTTTATGTACTTCATGGCAGATGAATGGATACAGCACTTGTGATGCATGTATATGTAAATGAGGAGTTTGAGAGACATTACCCTCAATCTTGCAGTCAAATCTGGCTGCGCTCCCCTCCACCACCTCAACATCCTTTATCATGGAGCTGAAGGTGGGCTTGACCTGGGATTTCTCCTCAGACTCCAGGAACTCAAGGAACTGGTTGTCCTCTGCAAAATATGGGAGAAAAAAAATCATTTAAAAAAATGACATTGTTTTAGCCTCAAGTTGAACTTGAGAGTTCTGCTTTGACTTCGAATAGGAGCAGCAGCTCCCTTGGTAGCACCACCTACTGTACCAACCAAAGTGCTCCAAAAAATGAGGGCAAATATTCACAGAGTGGCATTAATAAAACAAACACCCCTAGCTGAGTGCCATCCCCTGCTCAGGGGTACAACAGAAAGGTTTAGAACATTCATGAGTAAAAAAAAAAATGTTTTGTTGCCATGCCACCTTCGGTAGGGGAGCCCTTCTTGGCACTGACGCCCGCCAACATTGCCATGGACGACAGTCTTCCTATGGCCCGCACCGCATGTCCCGTTTTCTGCCATGAAATCAATGATGCAATCGTTACATGTCTGAGCAGTACAAACAGTCCTTGGGCTAGAAGACAATTACATCCTCCAGAAATGTTAGAACTGCAATCTTATAAGTAAATGGGCTCGTTTGTATCAATTTGAAATGTCCTGTTAGTTGGCCATGAAGTACAGACTAGGAGTGCATCCCAAATGGCACCCTATTCCCTTTATAGTGCACTACTTTTGACCAGAGCTAGTCTATAGTAGTGCCCTATATATGGCGTAGGGTGCCATTTGGGGGACACACAGCCTGTGATCCTAAAACTATTCTTGCTACTACAACCAAAGCTGGATAACTTGATCCCTGAGATTGTTAACTTCAGTTCAAAATACAGGTCAAAGGACAAAAAAGGACATCGCTCCACTTTCACCGTCTCTAATGTTTTGTGCTCTAGTTCTCCAAAATGATGCTTGCAGTTTGTCCTTTTCAACCTCATGAAATTCTAATGGACCTCCATGTTGACTTTGTTGTAAAATGAGCGGTCTACTCATGTGTGAGCACTCAGAGAATGAGCTGAACTTCAGGGACTTAGTGAGATTCACTTGTCTTAACCAACTTGGAAGCTCATCGAGTAGGCCTGATGAGGCAAGTCAACAATTTCTGTAGCCTCTCCTATAGCAGAATTCTATATAACATTCTCAAACGCACATGTTTTGGATGATTCATATACTGTGCCATACAACAGTGCTTGTCTTGTTGTTTCTCACATAAACTATTTTATTCTGCTGAGCAAAGCTCTACTGTTAAAGATGGATGGCCGTTATGTTGCACTCTAACATGAGAAATGGACTGCATCCCAAATGACACCCTATTCCCTATATAGTGTAGTGGACTACTTTTGACCAGAGCCCTATGGGACACAGCCCACGATCTGTTCTGCTTGCACCTACCTGCCATTTCCTCCTCAGGATGTATTTCTTCATCCTCTCCTTGGACAGCTTCTTGGCCTCCATTTTGCCAGTGTCTTGTTTTAGCCATGGGTGTTCATAGCAGAGATCACATGTTAGTCTGGCCCTACGATCAGAGAACCACATGAGCACTGAGCGAGAGACGTAAAGACTTCATTCTCACTGTATTCCAACACATCAGATAGTGATTTGGGTGGAGTCCCAAATGGCACCCTATATAGTGCACTACTTTTGACCAGAGCCCTGCTCAAAAGTAGTCTACTACACAGGGAAGAGGGTGCCATTTGGGAAGGAGCCATTGAATCAAAGGCTATTGTTTGTTTTGTAAATAACATACATCTTACACCTCAACAATCAGAAATGAGACATCTGGCAGGCTGATCAAAGCCATTCTACAACTTTACACTCAAATCATGTCAGGACTGGGGCTTCATCCCAAATGGCACCCTAATCCATATTTAGTGCAAGACTTGCCATGGTAAAATATGGTAAAGTAGTGCACTATGTAGGGAATAGGGTGCCATTTGGGATGAAGCCTGTCTTTAATCATGTTGTGTTTCAGAGAGCAGCACAATCGTGCTTACTTCATATCTTTCTTTAGCAGCATGGTGATGAAGTCTTTGGCGTGGTCTGAGATCTCATCGAAGGCGTCGTCTTCAAAGTCCCAGGTGGCCGAGGTCACATTGGACAGGGTCTCGTTGTCGTTGTCCCCCATGAACGGGGACAGGCCACTCACACTGAGGAGAGAGAAAGAGGGAAAGCAATAGAGGATAGTGATGGTTGACCTACAAGAAGTGCACAACAACGTCTACCAAAAAACACTTCTGCTTTTCATGGAAAGTACACCACACCCTGGCAGCACCCTAAACCCTGCTTACTTTTAAATGATGAAAGTCCAAATTGTAGTATAAATTATTACTATTGGTGGTCTTGGTACATTTCAACAAAGCTGCTTGTCTCATTGGGCACACCCAGATGTTTTCCATACTGTAGGTGTATAACAGCACATCAGTAAAGCTTTTCATTCTCAAATGGCACCCTATTCCCATAAGGCCAAAAGTAGTGCACTACATAGGGCACCATTTGGGATGCATCCTAGAATCTGTGAAGCGACAGATACAGGGAGAGACTCATTTTTAACACTTATGTAAGCAGTGTGTAATACATCTTTGTGGACCGAGGAGACCTCAGAGGTTTGGGGGCACTGGAGAGTATCGCTGTGCTCTTCCTTTAAATCCATTTACAGGCATAGAGGATGGAAAGGCCCATACTTTCCCCGAGCAGGCAGTGTATCTGTTGCAGAGAGCATGAAAGCCCAGAAAAACCTGATAAGGCTGGTTTGAGATTAGGGACACATTGTCGCAAATAGACAGCCATACTTTATTTGCATAGTCCCCTATAGATGATATACAGATGCTCAAACTATAAACTATTACTGCAACAGCCTGCTGGTTAGGGTTAGAATAAGGTTTAAAGGACAATTCTGCCACTTTATAACCAGTTATGCTGTTCGTATACACACACAGGCCTGTTAAGTACACCAGCCTGTTCACGAAAATGGATTGCTCCTACTGACAATGAGTCGTGTGGCTGTGGCATGCTACATAAAGCAGGCAAACAGGCAGCCAGTTACTGTTCGACTGAACGTTAAAATGGGCAAAACTATGTTGGTGCCGGGCACGCCGGATCCAGTATCTCAGAAAGAGCCGCCCTCTTAGGCTTTTCACGCACAAGTGTCTAGGGCTTACCGAGAATGACTGAACTAAATGACTATCGCCTCGTAGCACTCACTTCTGTCATCATGAAGTGCTTTGAGAGACTAGTCAAGGATCATAACACCTCCACCTTACCTGCCACCCTAGACACACATCAATTTGCATACCGCCCCAATAGGTCCACAGACGACGCAATCGCTGTCACACTGCCCTATCCCATCTGGACAAGAGGAATACCTACGTCAGAATGCTGTTCATTGACTATAGCTCAGCCTTCAACACCATAGTACCCTACAAGCTCATCATTAAGCTGGAGGCCCTGGGTGTCAACCCTGCCCTGTGCAATTGAGTCCTGGACTTTGACTCAATTGCACACGTCAACAAAACAAAGGAGATGATCGTGGACTTCAGGAAACAGCAGAGGAGCACCCCCCTATCCACATCGAAGGGACAGCAGTGGAGAAGGAGGAACGTTTTAAGTTCCTTGGTGAACACATCACGGACAAACTGAAATGGTCAACCCACACAGACCGTGTGGTGAAGGTGGAGCAACAGCACCTCTTCAACCTCAGGAGGCTGAAGAAATGTGTCTTGTCACCTAAGACCCTCAAACCTTTACAGATGCACAACTGAGAGCATCCTGTCGGGCTGTATCAATGCCTGGTGCGGCAACTGCACCACCCACAACCGCAAGGCTCCCCAGAGGGTGGTGCGGTCTGCACAACGCATAACCGGAGCAAACTACCTGCCCTCCAGGACACCTAGAGCACCCGATGTCACAGGAAGGCCAAAAAGATCAAGGACAACCACCACCCGGAGCCACGGCCTGTTCACCCCACTACCATCCAGAAGGTGAGGTCAGTACAGGTGCATCAAAGCTGGGACCGAGAGACTGAAAAACAGCTTCTATCTCAAGGCCATCAGGCTGTTAAACAGCCATCACTAACACAGAGAGGCTGCTGCCTACATACAGGCTCGAAATCATTGGCCACTTTAATAAAATGGATCACTAGTCACTTTACTAATGCTACTTTAATAATGTTTACACATCTTGCATTACTCATTTCATATGCATATATTGTATTCTATACCATCTTGCCTATGCCGCTCGGTCATCCATATATTTATGTACATATTTATTATTCCATCCCTTTACTTAGATTTGTGTGTCTTAGGTAGTTGTGGAATTGTTAAATTACTTGTTAGATATTGCTGCACTGTCGGAACTAGAAGCACAAGCATTTCGCTACACTCGCATTAACATCTGCTAACCATGTGTATGTGACCAATAAAATTTGATTTGAATGGTGCGACAAACAAAAAACAGTCAACGGCAGTCCTGTGGGCGACAACAGCTTGTTGATGAGAGATGTTGAAGGAGAAAATTATAATGCTTGGATGAATGTCATGCTGAATATATGTTCATGTTATTGTCACCAATCAACTGCAATACACACACATAAAAAAAAAAATGAGATGCTAACTAGCTAAGCTAACCATAAGAGTTGCTGCATCTAGATGGCATGCTAGCTAGCCTGACTGCTACATCCAAAATAATAGTGTTTGCAACAATAACAGCAGTTTCATCTTAGCAACTGTCTTAAACAGTCCAAACATGTAAGCCTGTTAGAAGAACACATTGTCTACTATGAAATGTATAGGCAAATCATTAAGGAATCCTAGTCTCAGCCTGTGTCTTTGGTGCCAACATTACCAATGCTAGCTAGCTAACTAGCTAAACCTGCTGCATCTGAAATTGTGTTTTGAACAATAAGACAAATACAGCCTCAGCGACTGTCCAAGTTAGCCGACAAATATATTTCTATGAGTTTCTGAGCCTCTATTTAAAATATGTACAAACGTTAGACAACCAGAGCAACATATCGATCACTAATAATTTACTGTCCAAAATGTATTGTATTAGTCATCTTAGGGATCCTACTGGAAAACGTCAGAGAAGCAATTTCTGGTTTTGCGGATCACTAAACAGTCAGACATGAAATCATAAAATTACACAAACTGTGTAGGACATCAGTAAATACTTCATAATAACAAACCAAATGTTGTCCTTTAAGGCTATGGCTAGTGGATATTTAGTTGAAATGTTGTTGACAATTAGTTGAACAATCCAAATAAAGTGTTACCATAGAAGCTTACCAAAAACATTACAAATAAGAGTAGTTATAAGGGTACTTACAGTGATTATAACTGGTTATAAGGGTAGTTATAAATTGCTTGACACTCACAGGATGTAGCAGATTACTCCTATACTCCACATGTCTGTTGGGTAACTGATTGCTTCATAGTTGATCACTTCTGGGGCGACAAACTCAGGGGTTCCAAAAAGAACTTTCAATGTTCCAGAGTTTTCTAGGAGCACACAAGGGAAGAGGGTTTCAAGAATTAAATGTTGAAGTTTAGCATTGGAAGTTATTGAAAAGAAACGTCATGATTCTGAATTCCTGTAACTTAACCAAAATTCCCAAGTTTTCCCAGAAATCACAGTTGGAATATTTCTGGAATCAGGAGGGAATTAGCAGGATATCTGGGAATCCTCCAACCAGGATTTCTGGGAAAGTTACCAGAATTTTGCAACTCTATTCCTGAAAATGTCTTCTGCACACGAGGCCTGGTTACCTAGTCTGCGTGCGAGGCCAAAGTCGATGAGTTTGATGGTGCTCCCAGTCTTGTTGACACACATGATATTCTCAGGCTTCAGGTCCAGATGGACTATGCCCTGCTTGTGGATGTAATGGACCCCGTCCACGATTTGCAGCATGTACTTGATGACCTCTATCTCTGTCAGCTCAAAGTCTTCATCGATGATACGCTCAAACAGTTCCCCACCAGAGATCCTGCAGAGGGAGAGAGAGAAAGATGGTTGAGATCCTGCAATATAGATAATAACAGCCAAATATGAAAATCATTCACTGGATACCACATATTTGCCAAATCTAGAGTTTCTCGAATATCGTTTTTTCAGCTTACAAGGCATATCTAAAATTGGTACTAAGGACAATTGCGGTTTTTAATGTGAGTCAAGTGTTCTTGTGTCAGTCAACTGTTTGAAAATGCTATAAAAAGAACAGGGGAAAATGGTTCAGTCTAATGTGTTTACATGTCTAAAATATTTGGCAAGTGAACTTTTTCAAAACATCACCATATAAAAAAAGCCAACGGTTCTGTCTGAAGTGTCTGTCAGATGGAGACGTTGGAAATGGAAAACAAATTCCCAAAAATAAAGATTATATCACTTTTCATATTCAGATAAAAAACAATTACACACGAGTGTCATTAGTTTGTTGCCTACTAAATAAAATAACATTTCTAGCCTAACTACTGTAAATAGGCCTATGCGTCCCAAAGGGCACCTATTCTTTATATAGTGCACTACTTTTGACCAGGGCCCATAGGGTAACTGAAATTACTATTATTGGTAAGGTATAAGTGAAATGAAATATACTCACATTTCCAAAACCATGACAATGTCCGACTTGCCTTCGAAGGCATCAATGCACTGGACAAGTTTGGGGTGATGGAGGGAGTTCATTATAGCAATCTCTTGTCTCACATTATCTTTCTCTTTCGCAGAGTAGGCTTTGATAAACTTTCCAGCCCAATGCTTCTTCGTTGCCTTCTCCAAAAGTTTAAATACTTGTCCGAATTTCCCCCTACAACATAGAAGACAATTTTTTGGGGGGGGAATGTGATAGAGAATATCATGGATGAGAGGCATGTACAATAGGCCTATTGCAGATACGTGTCAATGTAGATAAATGCTTTGCTTGAAATAAATGCCATTTAGCAGAAGCTTTTCTCCAAGGCGACATATAGTAGTTGGGCATAGTTTGTTCATATGGGGACTCTCGGCGGGAATCGAACCCACGACTCAAGTGTTACAAGTGCACTGACTGAGCCTGAGGAGTACAATTAAATCAATGCTTTGCTGACCAACATGTTTATAGCTGGGTACTCACGTTCCGAGCCGCTCTTCCACATCATACAGATCCTTGACTTTAACATCTGTTCTAACAGTCACATCTCTGTAGTCTGGCTCTTTGTCTGAAAATAGGAACATGACGCTTTTGAGTTATTACAGTATATATGCTTAGTCAGTCATAACACTTAAGCACTTTGTAAGACATTAAAAATGATGTAATGAAGCCTTTTACATATATGCTTCATAGGTGTCACCTATTTAATTTTTTTAAGGAAACAATTACGTCTAAACATGGATTATTGGATTGGATTAGACATACCTTCATCATCCTCAACCTCCTCCTTTTCTGTTTGATAAAATTATAAAAAAGGTGTCGTTAGTCATTGGTATGAATCAATAATCATTAGTATGAATCAATGTCCGACAATGTCAAGGAAAAGAGCTTGTTAACAATGAGTGATTGGTGTGCTGCCACTCATTGGTTACACTTAAGACCCCCACTTACCCTCTACATCCTCCTCTAGCATTGTGACAGGCTCAGACTCTGCACTGGGCTCGCCGATACCGTATATATTGACAGCCCGCACCCTGAACTTGTACTGCCGTTGACCCAGCAGATTGTGAACATTATAGAAGGTGCTGTTGCAGGAGACCAGATCCTTCCACTCGTTGTCCACAGAATTCCATATCTCCAGGTTGTAGGACTGGACCGCGCTGCCCCCGTCGTAGGTGGGGCCGTACCATGACAGCGTGAGGGTGGAGCGGCGGATGTCTGAGGCGGCTGGAACACGGGCAGGGGGATCAGGTTTGTCTGGAACACACAGAGGTCAACGCTGAGTTCTGAACACTGGCCTGGGTTACATTGATGTGAAACATGCTCTAGGCTTTGTTCCAAATGTAACCCTATATAGTACGCTACTTTTGACCAGAAACCTATGGGCCCTGGACAAAAGTAGTGCACTATATAGAGAATAGGGTTCAATTTGGGACAAAGCCTAGACCTCCACTTTTCGGCCGCTGCACAGGCGAGAGTTGAGTTAGCCGACTCGTCAAGGTTTGGACAGATTAGACTCCCAGAATCTGATGAATGTGTTGTGCAAGATTAACCACCTGAGAGGGAGATCAAATGATAACAGTTCCAGGAAGGACAAACAAACCTTCCATTTCACCAATGTCAGTACTCAGTAGTCACCATACACAAAAGCACAGCCGTGGTAATGATGGTAATGAAAAAAGGTTTGTCTGGCTATAGTGGCTACCTTCTGAACCACCAAGTCCATTTGTCAACAACAGTTGCACCATATTCAGTCATGGCAGGGTGTCCATTAAAGGCACAGCACAGGAGACTATACGTGAGAGCAGATGATCAGTGAGCAGTGAGGCAGGGAGGATGCACACAAGAAGTCTGGATCAGTTTTATTTACAGCCAATGTCAGACGATATGCCCCAGACTGTCTGCTAGCTACAGTACACTTTATTATCCCTGCTTTGTTGAAGGGGTGGGTGCCATGTTACACAAGACGTTACAAGCATACCCCCCACTTAATCCCCAGTGTTCTCTAGTAAAACAGCAAACGAATCCACCTCAAAGAGCACAGCTTGACACCAACAGGCTTGCAAAGGGGGAGGAGTCAATGTCACAAATTATATGAAACAATTCCACACTAAAACCTCTATACACCATACATGCAGTCGAAGGTTGTAAAAGTAACGCTCGAATCATATACATTAACAAGCATCTAAGTAGCGGGCTGCTTTTTACCAGTGTGTAACAAGTGCTGTGTCTCCGTACGCTATTAACAGTTCTCTGGGCACATAAACGGTTGCGTTTATGTGGAGCAGCTCAATAACTCGTCTCCCAGGCTGCTGCGTATTTTCCCCTGAGTCAGGCTGGATACACTCCACTCTGACAGAAGTGGCAAAGGGCCTCATTAAAGCAACAGCTGAAGAGAAAGCACAGCCTTAAAAGGCCATTGGAGATCCCTGCAGTGGCTTGTTAGTGTTAGGATCTAGAGCGCTCGAGCTGGCCCGGCCTGTGTACCTTCCCTTCCCCAACCACATTCCCCAAAGCTACAGGACTGCCATTTTTACGAGAGACAAACATGATACGTAGTAGAGAGAGTTAAATTATGGATTATAGCAAACATAATTTTACAGGGAAAGATTTCTCAGACTTTTAATTGTCTTGTGAATCTCTAAAAATGGCGTCACTGCCTAGCGCCTAGAGGTCAAATTCAATATGGCCTGATTTGGATAAATGGAACATACCAACAACAGTGAGGTTGAGAGCAGCCTGTCTCACGCCGTAGTTGTTTCGCAACTCAACGGTGTAGCAGCCACAGTGCTCCTGCTGGCTGTCAGCGATGGTCAGTTTACTGTTGGACTCAGTGGTTTCAATGGTTAAATCACCTTTGACCTCTTGGATCTGCAGACAAAACCACCATAAGGTCAGTCATATCATGGAGAAGGAAACATTCGCTAAAACAGTTACTTCCTTGGGTTAGTATAGTGTTATTAAATATATATATATATATACATAAATAATTTGAAAGTGGACATGGTGGTTCATTTCAGTTGATGGTTGGAGTTGATCATAGACAGGGCAGAGCAATAGAGTCAATATATAATCAATACATAAAGGGGTGGACTGGTACAGATTTGTCCTTACTGGTTTGCGGAACTTGAGCCAGGTGCATTTGATTGGTGGAGCTCCTCCAAATTTACAGAGAATTTCCACTTTCTCTCCTGCCAGGATCTTCATGTCATCTGGGAACTGAACAATCTGAGGAGGTATAGCTGGAGGACACACACACAGACACACACACACTCTTCAGCCAGAAACATCTCTATCCATCATCAGAACAAACCTCCAAGTAAAACCAGCATTCAGTACTCATCTGGCTCCCCCGTCCACTCTTTGTCCAATAATCTGGGGGCTGAGATGGGTTGGCAGGGGGGAATCTCCGATTGCTATTACAGGCACCCTCAGACCTCTGACAGAGCAGGGAGCAGCACTCACAGAGCAGCTGAGTCCAGCCAGTGTTTGGCACACGAGCTAGGCCCTCTAGCCTGAATGAGAGAGCTGGGCTGGAGCACAGGCTAGGGGATCATCTATCCTGCTTGTTGACATTTGGGTCGTTCTCCATTAGACCAGAGAGTTTTAGTACAGGGGCCCTATGCATCAAGTGTCCCAGAGTAGAAGAGCTGATTTAGGACCCGTTTTGTATTTTTGGACAGGGGGAGCTGATCCTAGCTCAGCACTCCTACTCTGAGAAGCTTGGTACAGTTGAAGTCGGAAGTTAACATACACTTAGGTTGAAGTCATTAAAACTAGTTTTTCCAACCACTCCACAAATTTCTTGTTAACAAACTATCGTTTGGCAAGTCGGTTAGGACATCTACATTGTGCATGATAAGTAATTTTTCCAACAACTGTTTACAGACAGATTATTTCACTTATAACTCACTGCATCACAATTCCAGTGGGTCAGAAGTTTACATACACTAAGTTGACTGTGCCTTTAAACAGCTTGGAAAATAGATTTTGTTAGGCTAATTGACATAATTTGAGTCAATTGGAGGTGTACTTGTGGATGTATTTCACAGCCTACCTTCTAACTCAGTGCGCTCTTTGCTTGACATCATGGGGAAATCAAAAGAAATCAGCCAAGACCTCAGAAATAAAATTGCAGACCTCCACAAGTCTAGTTCATCCTTATGTAACCGGTGTGAAATGGCTAGTTAGTTAGCGGGGTGCGCGCTAACGGCATTTCAATCGGTGACGTCACTCGCCCTGAGACCTTGAAGTAGTTGTACCCCTTGCTCTGCAAGGGCCGCTGCTTTTATGGAGCGATAGGTAACGATGCTATAAGGGAGGCAGTTGTTGATGTGTGCAGAGGGTCCCTGGTTCGAGCCCAGGTAGGGGCGAGGAGAGGGACGGAAGCTATACTGCTACACTTGGGAGCAATTTCCAAACGCCTGAAGGTACCACGTTCATCTGTACAAACAATAGTATAAACACCATGGGACCACGCAGCCGTCATACCGCTCAGGAAGGAGACGCGTTCTGTCTCCTAGAGATGAACGTACTTTGGAGCGAAAAGTGCAAATCAATCCCAGAACAACAGAAAAGGACCTTGTGAAGATGCTGGAGGAAACCGGTACAAAAGTATCTATATCCACAGTAAAACGTCTCCTATATCGACATAACCTGAAAGGCCGCTCAGCAAGGAAGAAGCCACTGCTCCAAAACCACCATAAAAAAACAAGACTATGGTTTGCAACTGCACATGGGGACAAAGATCATACTTTTGGAGAAATGTCCTCTGGACTGATGAAACAAAAATAGAACTGTTTGGCCATAATGACCATCGTTATGTTTGGAGGAAAGAAGGGAATGCAATCCGAAGAACACCATCCCAACCGTGAAGCACGGGGGTGGCAGCATCATGTTGTGGGGGTGCTTTGCTGCAGGATGGACTGGTGCACTTCACAAAATAGATGGCATCATGAGGTAGGAAAATTATGTGGATATATTGAAGCAACATCTCAAGACATCAGTCAGGAAGTTAAAGCTTGGTCACAAATGGGTCTTCCAAATGGACAATGACCCAAAGCATACTTCCAAAGTTGTGGCAAAATGGCTTAAGGACAACAAAGTCAAGGTATTGGAGTGGCCATCACAAAGCCCTGGCGTCAACAATTTGTGGGGAGAACTGAAAAAGCGTGTGCGAGCAAGGAGGCCTACAAACCTGACTCAGTTACACCAGCTCTGTCAGGAGGAATGGGCCAAAATTCACCCAACTTATTGTGGGAAGCTTGTGGAAGGCTACCCGAAATGTTTTACCCAAGTTAAACAATTAATAATTGAGTGTATGTAAACTTCTGGCCCACTGGGAATGTGATGAAAGAAATAAAAGATTAAAGAAATCATTCTCCACTTTATTTTAAGAATGTGAAATGTCAAAATAATAGTAGTGATCCTAACTGACCTAAGACAGGGAACTCTTACTAGGATTAAATGTCAGGAATTGTGAAAAACTGAGTTTAAATGTATTTGGCTAAGGTGTATGCATGTAAACTTCCGACTTCAACTGTACATAGGTCCCCTGAGATACATTTTTGCTTTGCATGTATGAGGAAGTCTTTCTTACCCTGTTTGGGAGGAGTCTTTGTATTCGGTTTCTTTATCCTTGCCTCACCTGGAAAAGAGACGATAAATTATTACAAATTGGGAAGGCCGCAGTTGTGTCAATGCAGTCGATAATGGATCCAATGAGATTTGATACAAATGATTCCCATTTGTGAGTAAAATTAATATATTGATCTGAACCCAGACAGAATCTAAAAATGGTGAGTGTAGGATTCGCATAAATTAACGTCATTGCAATTGATTACATTGTGAGCGACAACAGCGGCAAGCATTAGTAAAGCAAAGTGTAAGTTCCTGTTCTTTTCCCCACATAATCACTGTGTTCCTGCACCAATATAGCTGGAATCCAGTTGTTACTATTGACAAGACTTATTGATCAAAGCAAAGATGAAGATTGAATTTGTACAGCTCATTTACCACAAGTTTGAAACATCAGTCCAGTTTGTAGGCTAGCCTCTGACGGAGCACATACTGTGGGAAATAACACATTTGTACATTCAGAATCCTTGTTTAAAGAATTTGCCTTTATAGTACATTATCTATAAAATGTTTGGGTTTTATAACCACATGTGTTCTGAAGACCTAGGCTTATAGTCTGCCATAACTAGTGTATTATAAGGCATTATGAACTTCCCAGGACAGTATATGGGAACGTAGAATAAACTGTCTGATAAGTGAACTTGGGGGAGGGAGCTATTCTCTTGTGGATGTCCTGGAAGAAAGTGCTGCCTTTGTGCTTATGTCCTTTGGGATTTGCCTTTATTGGTCATACAAAAAATGTGTACCAAAGTACTCAGGATATAGCTCTTGGCACAATATATATTACATTTGATTACCGTCAAGAATTAATGTGACAGTAACAACGAACTAATGGAGATAGTGAGGAGCAACACGGAATATTAACCTTGATGAATTACAGCGCAAGCTCGCAAAGTCTTTACTTCCCTCTTTCTGCATGAGATCCTCCTCTCTGGAAAGAATAACATCGTTTTTACAACTATTTTTGCCCAGCGTACTGAAATAAAACATTTGTTCCAATTTGCGAATACTGTACAAAACTTTTTTTGCAGTGTCAAATACAGAAAATGACAGCCAAACAAAGAGTACAGGCTTTTAAACACACTAAAATTATGAGCACACTGAATGGCTGCGTAAGGTTTTAATGCAGGAAATAGCGTACTCTTTAAAGCTTGTGTTCATGAAGTTTCCAAAACAAGTAGAGAACTTAAAGGGAAATCCACTCTTTTGGTATTTCTTTCTAAAATGTTCAGTATGTTAGCAGTCAAGTCTTCAAGATATTGGACTTTCAAGAAGCAATGTGTCACCAGCCACATCATGATGCAAATGCATTTTGCATCATGATAAAGTGATGGGGCCTCCCTTGTTTGAAAAAGTATAACATAGTTTAGCTCAACGCTGATTGGCTGAGTGAGCTCAACTGTGAATGGTCCTGGCACACAAAAAATATATATAATAAAAAAAATAAAGTGTAAAGGGAAGCCAGTTTGGATTTGGCTTCACCCCAATCACATCACATCGCAAGCAAAACATCATTGACAGACAAAAACAAATTGTTTAATCTGTTTGTGTTGTGGTCCTACGGTGGCTAGCTAGAATTGCCTCTCTCCTAAATTAGCCATGGATGGAGACAAGGACTTTTACTTAATTCTCCATACTGGCAAATGATTGTACCTGCGATTCTGATCCAACCATAAATTCATACATTGTGCCCCTGGCCTGAGAGGATGGAAGTTCAACATGTAGCTAGATGTTGTAGGCTAATATTAACTAGCTGGCCTGGCACATCGTTGCCCATGAAAGGAATTTAGGCTAGTGAGCAAGCATTTTAGCCAGGTAGCCTAGGACAAAGAGAGTGTATTGTATGACAGAGTCATAGACCATTTAGACAACATGAAAGAGGATGCTATTTGCGTTTCTCTACAAGTAAGGTGAGTCAACATGTTTTTTTTCTACTTGCACGAATACACAGAGAATCAGAACCATGGACAGCCACATTTAGTTTAAGTTGATTGGACTAAATTGTTTTATGTATATTTTAGTAGTCACTGTATTAGACTAAGCATAGGTTATTTGTTGAAGTTGTGCTGGAATAGCGGAGGCAGCTCCTGCTTTCTTTGCAACTTGCGGTTACTCTCCGTGGCTCTAAATCAATAGTTGTTTAGTGGTCTGAAAATGTCAGAAACATTAACTTGCTTCACCATATTGTAGGTCATATAACGGTTTGTTACATGCTATATGCTTTGTGGACTTCACCAGACAGAGGTTGCTCTCCGGTTTTGTTATTGTCTCTGCCTTATACATCTCTGGATCAGAGGTTATAGAGCAAACAACGCAATTATCACAACACAGGATGTACATTTTTCCTGGCTTGGTTTCCGCAGTGATTTTACCCACGCACCGCTACTGGTTAAAGGCAGTGTAACACTTATTTGTCAATGCCAGAAACACATAATAGTAGCTTTCGAGCATCCAAAGAAAACATTCCCAAATTACAAACTCTTAAATCAATTGTTATAACATAACGTTGAAGTTGGGTTAGAAGTTCTCCAAGTCAGCTCGATCTTCATGAAAAAAAAAGCTAGCATTTAGCTCACGTTTTCCATCTAAGTAACATCAAACTAAGCAAATGTAAACATGTCTGCCAGCTGTTGGTAGCCAACTGCTGATGCGGTCATACTATAGATCAGGGGTATAGAACTCTTACCCTACGAGGTCCAGAGCATTCTGGTTCTCTGTTCTACCTGAATCAATTGCAGCCACCTGGTGTCCCAGGTCTAAAATCAGTCCCTGATTAAAGGGGAACAATGAAAAGAAAAAAACAGTGGAACTGGCTTCAAAGTCCACAGTTGAGTTTAAGGGCTATAGATACAGTGCATTCAGAAAGTATTCAGACCCTTTCCCTTTTTCCACTTTGTTAGTTACACCCTTATTCTAAAAGGTTTTTTATTTTTTATTCCCCCCCTCAATCTACACACAATACCCCATAAAGACAAAGCAAAAACAGGTAATTTTTTGTAGCAAATTCATATATATTTTTATTTTACACATTTACATAAGTATTCAGGCCCTTTGCAATGAGACTAAATTGTGCTTAGGTATATCCTGTTTCCATTGATCATCCTTGAGATGTTTCTACAACTTGACTGGAGTTCACCTGTGGTAAATTCTATTGATTGGACATGATTTGGAAAGGCACACACCTGTCTATATAAGGTCCCACAGTGACAGTGCATGTCAGAGAAAAAACCATGAGCCATGAGGTCAAAGGAATTGTCCATAGAGCTCCGAAACAGGATTGAAAGAAGTTCGGAACTACCAAGACTCTTCCTAGAGCTGGCCGCCTGGCCAAACTGAGTAAATCGGGGAGAAGGGCATTGGTCAGGGAGGTGACCAAGAACCAGATGGTCGCTCCAGAGTTCCTCTGTGGAGATGGGACAACCATCTTTGCAGCACTCCACCAAATCAAGCCTTTATGGTAGAGTGCCCTGAAAGAAGCCACTCCTCAGTAAAAGGCACATGACAGCCCGCTTGGAGTATGCCAAAAGGCACCCAAAGGACTCTCAGACCGTGAGAAACAAGATTATCTGGTCTCATGAAATCAAGTATGAACTCTTTGGCCTGAACGCAAAGCGTCACATCTGGAGAAAACCTGGCACCATCTCTACGGTGAAGCATGGTGGTAGCAGTATCATTCTGTGGGGATGTTTTTTAGTGTCAGGGACTGGGAGACTAGTCAGGATCGAGGGAAAGATGAACGGCGCAAAGTACAGAGAGATCCTCGATGAAAACATGCACTCAGGACCTCAGACTAGGGCGAAGGATCACCTTCCAACAGGACAAAAATCCTAAGCACACAGCCAAGACAACACAGGAGTGGCATCGGGCCAAGACTCTGAATGTCCTTGAGTGGCCCAACCAGAGCCCGGACTTGAAACCAATCGAACGTCTCTGAAGAGACCTAAAAAAATTGCTGTAGCGTCAATCCTCATCCAACCTGACAGAGCTTGAGGGGATCTGCAGAGAAGAATGGGAGAAACTCCCCAAATACAGGTGTGTCAAGCTTGTAGCGTCATACCCAAGAAGACTCGAGGCTATAATCACTGCCAAAGGTGCTTCAACAAAATACTGAGTAAAAGGTCTGAATACTTGTGTAAATATGATATTTCAGTTGTTTTTTTTTGCCCCAAAAATAAACCTGTTTTTGCTTTGTCATTATGGGGTATTGTGTGTAGATTGATGAGGGAAAAAAACAATTTAATCAATTTTAGAATAAGGCTGTAACGTAACAAAACGTGGCGATAGTGAAGGGGTCTGAATACTTTCTGAATGCACTGCAGTACACTACATTTGCTTTGTTTCATCTGCTGCTTGTTTCCTAATGTTCACTCATGCATTTCACATGTAATTTATGAAATTAGATTTTATTTTATGAAGATTGTAGAAAAATCTTCAGTCAGTTTTCATACAACAAGGTTATGTGCCACAGCTTACCATGTACAGTAGGCTACAGGCAATATGTTCCTCCATGTCATGGAAATTACAACCTTTCATTCTTGGTGCAGCTTTGCTCAAGTGAAAAAATGTGCATGAAAACAATTAGTCTCTCGTTGAATGACTAACTTTATTGAATAATCCCTACTGTTGACCAATCACCGAAGGGGCATAGACTTCGGCTTGCCTCGTTAAATTTGTGCACAAACAGCCGGAAAAAAAACCTTGGCGAAGACCAAAACATAAAATGTCGTCACGAACTGTTTCGGATGGAAAGCATGGGGACGTCTTCAGCTGAGAATTGTCAACTCCACAATGTGATGTACATATCGTGAAGTGGAGAAATCACAGCTACTTGAAACTAAACCGTTCTTATGCCAGCACCCAGGATATCAAGCCTTGAAGGCTCATGGTCCATATGTGAGCTGTAGAGCAGTTGCACCATGTTACCCAGCCGGAGACGTGTTGAAGCTGTCAAAACAAGTCCAGCCTTAACCCTTCCACAAAGGGCTGTGCAACCCTGATCTGGTTCCTTCTCACAGCCTTGGAGTCAGTTCTCTCTACTTTCATTGTGTTTAGACAATGTGGAGACATTGTGCTACAGGCCTGTAGCACAATCAGTTTTAATTTCCCCAACCCCCCCCACATGGAATCTAGAGAAACAGCATCTCCAAAACCATTTAATTACCTGATGAGCACACTCTCCGTCATAACAGAGGGAGAACATTACATCTCACTTGTCCAACATTGTTACAGGCTGTCAAAAGGAGTAGAGGCACAGATGAAAGCAGTTTGAAACGAGGTAAAGGAGCGGTTGAGTGTCCAGATGGGACAGTGCATTCTGAGCTCTCCAGGACCCTGCAGTGCTGGACTGTGTCCCCGAGCGCAAGTTAAATAAATGTGCAGGGGTTAGAGTTTTCCAGCAGGGATGAAAAAGCTGCTTGTTTTCATAGCACTACACCACTGACGCATTTCCCATGGCTCACCACGCTCTGTGACTGTAATTAGATAACACACAAGCACGAGCAACAGGGACTGCTTTAGAAAAACCATAACATGGCTAATACCATCGATAGCCCACTCTATAAAGCACTTGGAAGTAATACGACCATGCATCTGGATGAGAATCGGAATCAAAACATTTACATTTTTGTCATTTAGCAGACACTCTTATCCAGAGAGACTTACAGTTAGTGCATTCATCTTAAGATATCTAGGTAGGACAACCACATATCACAGGCATAGAAAGTAAATTGTTCCTCAACGTAGTAGAGTCAGAGCCAGAAGGGGGGGTGGGGTCAAGTGCAAGTGCTGGTTACGTGTTGAGAATTATTTAAGATACTGTTTGGGTTTCAGACGTTTTCGGAAGATGGGCAGGGACTCTGCTGTCCTAGCTTCAGGGGAAAGCTGGATCAGGGAGGGGCAGTTCCTCTTGCTGTTCCGTAGGTAAGCACCATGGTCTTGTAGTGGATGTGAGATTTGACTGGAAGCCAGTGAAGTTTGCGGAGGAGCAAGGTGACCTGAGAGAACTTGGGAAGGTTGAAAACTAGATGGGCTGCTAGATTCTGGATAAGTTGCAGGGATTTGATGGTACAAGCGGGGAGCCCAGCCAACAGCCAGTTGCAATAGTCCAGACGGGAAAGGACAAGTGCCTGGATTAGGACCTGTGCCGCTTCCTGTGAGAAGTTGGGTCGTACTCTACGGATGTTGTAGAGCATGAACCTGCAGGGGCGGGTCACTGCTTTGATGTTTGCAGAGAACGACAGGGTGTTGTCCAGGGTCACTCTGGGAAGGCGACACTGTTGAGTTGTCAATCGTGATGGAGGTCTTTGAGCAGGCAGGCCTTCCCCAGCAGGAATAGCAGGTGGTGGGCCGACATCCAAGTTGAGATATCTGCCAGGCACGCAGAGATGCGTGTCGCCACCTGGGTGTCAGAAGGGGGGAAGGAGAAAAGCAGTTGAGCGTCATCTGCATAGCAATGATAGGAGAGACAATGTGAGGAGCTGAGTGACTTGGTGTATAGGGAGAAGAGGAGAGGACCTAGAACCGAGCCCTGGGGGACACCAGTAGTGAGAGTACATGGTGCAGACACAGATCCACTCCACGTCACCTGGTAGGAGCGGCCTGCCAGGTAAGATGCAATCCAAGAGTGTGAATAGCCTGAGAGCCTGGTTCATGGTGTCGAAGGCAGTGGATAGATCTAGGAGGATGAGAACAGTGGAGAGAGAGTAAGCTTTGGCAGTGTGGAAAACCTCTAACACAGAGAAGAGCAGTCTCGGTTGGATGACCAGTCTTCAAGCCTGACTGGTTAGGGTCAAGAAGATCATTCTGAGAGATGAAAGTTGATCAGAGATAGCACGCTCAAGTGTTTTGGAAAGAAAAGAAGGGATACAGGTCTATAGTTTTTGTTGGTTTCTTGAGGAGGGGCGCAACTCGGGCCATTCTGAAGTCAGAGGGGATGCAGCCAGTGGACAGGGATGAGTTGATGAGGAGGTCTCCAGAAGGGAGGAGATGGGGTCGAGCAGGCAGGTTGTCAGGCAGTTTCTTTAGGAGGGGAGCAAAACGGGCCCCTTGATCCTGGTTGATGTGTCAACAACTACCTGCAAATTATGAGCAGTCACCAGTTCACACACCAAGTAGGCCACTGGGAAGATGGGCATCTACCTTAAGTGCTGCCTCTAGCTAGCAAAAAGACAGTACTAGACCACAACAGATAAAGACAAAATAATCATACTTATCACTCCTGAGGATATCAGGAGTCCTCTAGCTATAAAATGAAGCTATAAAATTAACATTACATTTGGCTACAATAAGCTTTCTAGTACCATGTAAAATAACTAAATATGTAAGAACTACAGTATAAGCACTGACACCAACTATCACAATCAGGGTTATAGCTTCACATGACATCCAATACATCATCGGAACATTGTTGTGAATTAATCATTCTAAAAACAGAATTATACCCAACGCCGGACTTGAAAACATTTTACTTGTTTCAAATCTACCCTACTTGGGAATCCAACATCAAAAGAGAATAGCCTTAATAAATCTGGGGCTCTCGTGTCAGGTCTCGGCCTCCTGCTTTTATTTAACTGCTCCAAACTATCCGACAGCTCTGAGTTTTGTAGCTTATTAGGGTCAGGCCACATTCCAGCAGGACAAAAGCGTATCCCAAAGCTGGCAGATTTTCTGCAGAACCTCCAAGTATTGGAAAAAGAGGCCGGAGCATGTGCGTCTGGCTGAATCAAGAGATTGCTGAGGAACAGGCAGACGCGAGCCTTACATGGAAGTTCGGGAGAGGAGGTTGAGTAAGCGGGGGCAACCATGCAAAGGGTCTCTTGCTCTCTCTTCCTCCCTCTCCTCTCTTTTCCCCTTGCCTTCCCTCTCCCTCCCTCCTTGGGCTTGTTTTAAGTGCCAGCGAGTGTCCCGGGCTTAAAGACAAACAGCAGTCAATTAGCTCTGTCAAACATCACAGAGGAGAGGGGTGTCGTAGTGACCTCTGAACCCTGGAAAGAACCATCCAGGCTAGAGGGCTGAACGGACATGCTTCATGCTCAGCCCTAAGCGTGCCTGATCCAAAGCCTTTTATGTAAAGGAAGATTTGCGTGCTTGATTCAGAAGGAGGATTCGGCTGGGTTCTTTACAGGCTAATCATTAAATCATATGGAAAAGAATGGAAAAGAATGTGCAGGGGTATAGCACATGGCTCTGTAGAACTTCCTACGCATTCCTCCAGCTTGGAAAGATTAAGAGGACTATTAAGATAAGCACATCTTCTTAGTCATCTTTTCTAGTAGTGTAAATCTAACCTACTTTGGATAAAACATTTACTGATCGCTATTTACATCTTATTTCTGTCCTTTGTTCTCTACATACTGCAAGCCAATTACAGGGTAAGAACTATATATATATATATATATATATTTGTTCACATGCTATAAAAGTGCCCCAGCTCACGGAGGCAGGCAGGCTACAGCAGTGGGAAAGGCAGATCCCATGAAGCTCCTTTTTGGGAAATAAGCATATTTTGGAAACTCACTCTCTCGGAGGTAGGGATGGATGGCTTCTTGCTCTTCTTGTCAGCTGCTGCCGAGTTTGTGTCTGTAGGATCTACAGGAGAGGAAAACAAAACGATTCAGGTCACTTATTCCCACACATTATTATTTCCATTTCTTTAATGCTAAAAATGATCCCTACGAATTGTATCAGTAACAAAAAAACTAACCATAGTCTCGTACAGTACTTTATAGAAATCAAAGTTTATTGGTTGCTTGTTTTCCTAGCACCAACAGTGCAGTAATACAAAATAATACACATAATCCAAAATGAAAAAAGAAAGAAATATCAGAACGAGCAATGTCAGAGTCTGGAATATGATGTTGTGTATAGACCGTATGGACAGTGAACCATACATGAAATTAACCAGTCATGTTAAAAAACGCAAATTATTCCCAATGGACTATTTAAAGTGAACTGGATCATTGAGATATACCCCTGTATCCATCTTTGTCTCTCCTGCAAAACATATTTTATGCACATTTCAGTTGAAGGCATTCAGTTGTCCAACTGAATAGTAATCCCCCTTCCCTAAATGAATCTCATATTTTTGCATTGATGGCAACAGCAGTAGAAGTATGCGACAGTTCAACTAATGTGTATTGCGAATTAATCTAAAACTAGGATTGAACCGTGTGTGCCTGCCTAATGTTTTGATCCAGGCCTGTTAGTGAGTGCTGGTGGGGCTGGGAAAGGCGGACGTGCAGTGGGAGCCTGGAACAGGGACTCCAGCTCGGCTAATCTGGCCGCTGTAATTGCAGGAAGTGCATAGGGTGATGCCGGGGCAGCCGGGAGGCCAAGGGGGACTCATGGGAGTGGGATACGGCAGCCTGGAACAACTCACCATCCACCAGCACCATGCAGGAACACTCTGCTTTACCGGCCGAGTTCTCCACCCGGCACTTGTACTGGCCCTCGTCCTCGGGCAGGGCCTTGTCGATGGTCAGGGAGCACTGGCCTCCTGCAGGAAAACACACACAGAGGACCTTAGCTAGAGTAGCCCCAGTACACAGAAACTTTGTCACTGTGGCCCCAGTACACACACACCATAGCCAGTGGCCCCCAGTACAGAGACAGACAACCACAGCCAGTGTCCCCCAATACAAACAAACCATAGCCAGTGGCCCAGAGTACACACAATCACATCCACAGTGGCCCAGAGTACACACAATCACACCCCCAGTGGCCTCCAGTACACACAATCACACCCCCAGTGGCCTCCAGTACACACAATCACACCCCCAGTGGCCTCCAGTACACACAATCACACCCCCAGTGGCCCCCAGTACACACAATCACACCCCCAGTGGCCCCCAGTACACACAATCACACCCCCAGTGGCCCCCAGTACACACAATCACACCCCCAGTGGCCTCCAGTACACACAATCACACCCCCAGTGGCCTCCAGTACACACACACACACACACACACACCCAGCCACAGTGGCCCTCAGTGTACACACACAACCATAGCCACAGTGGCCCCCAGTACACAATCACATCCACAGTGGCCCCAGCACATACACACAACCGTAGCCAGAGTAGCCTCCATTACTACCCTACGGCTCCATGAGGACATAACTCACATACTACTTTTGTTATGGTGGGACGTAAATGAGAAAAAAGTCCATTCTTCAACATGACCCACAGTGACACTAAAAGGAGAATAAAAAGCTAGGCCTCCACAAACACATGAACAACACATGAATGAAATGGGATACGTCTCAAATGGCACCCTATTCCCAACCTAATAGGGTGCCATTTGGGACGCAGACATGGTCGGCCTTGTAGTGGGCCACATACTTACCTTCGTTGGACAGCTTGATGAACTTGGAGGGCTTGATGACCTTCCCGTCTAGAGTCCAGGTAATAGTAGCTGGGGGGTCACAGGTCACTTGGCAATGTAGCCTCAGGCAAGCCCCGTCCACCACGCTCATATCACTCAGCTTCTGAATGAACGAAGGCTCCTTTCCAATGTTGTTACTCTTATCAATAATCCCACCTGCCACGCAGTTGATGGCGTTCTTCTCCTTCTCAGTGGCAGCAGGGGCTTTCGGTGTTGCTGCTTCTGGAGCAGGGCTCTCCCCATTCTTCTCCAAGCTCGTCTGATTCTTCTTGTTGGCCAGAACCGATTTGAAATCTGTAGGCTCTCCTTTCTCAGTAGGAGCAGTACCTGGTTTCGGGGAGGTGGCGGCGGTGCCCCCTTTTTTTCCCAGGACATCTCTAAAGTCCACCTGCGTGGGAGCGTTGACCTTTCTCTCATCTTCAGACAGGGTCTTGGGCTTGCCCCCTCTGGGCTGGAGCTGGCCCCTGAAGTCCATCTGTTCCGCCGTGATCTCCTTCAGGTCCTCCTCGGAGACGCTCTTGGTGGTGACTTTCCTGCCCAGCACTGCGGAAGTCGCGCTGCTCAGCCTCCTGCAGGCGGATCTGGTCCTCGCGGTGCTCCTTGGTCTCCACACGCCTTTTCAGGAGTCCCCGGGCTGTGCTTGGCTCTTCTGACCCCTGCTGCGTAATGGAGCTGCTGCTAATGCTGCGGCTTGGTGGTGCTCTGCCTCGCACTGTCCCGTCCACTCCTCCCACACGCTGACAAGGCTCAGGGCTGCAGCAGCACAGAGAGAGCGAGGTGTGGAAGAGGAAAAAAACAGGGGTTGTTTAAAAGCCCCGGCTGGCTCAGCCTCCACTAGTTAATTGGGGGGGGAACCACAACTCAACATGTTACATCAGAGATTACTTCAGTAGCCTTATAAGGGCATGCACCCTGAACGGAGCCCCAGCCCCCAGGCTTTGAACAATGGCACAGCTGGAGGAGGTACTGTAAACTATTTATTTGGTTATATTCAGGGATAAGCGGATTTGAAACTGGGGTCTGGGGAGGGGGAGAAGGGAAGGCAAAAATAGCCCAGGTTGAGGGGCCTCGACAATGAAGCAGTAGGCTAGTTAGTTACATACGTTTGGTGCGCTCCACTGGACACCACTGCACCCTCACTGACCACCAGAGTGGCAACACAACTGCAGTCACCCACTTTGTTCCTAGAAGAGAAGATGAGAAAAGGAATGGAAAACTGGGTAGGGGGAGTGTTTTAATTTACTGTAACTGGTCCTTTCAGACCAAATCCCTCTAAAAAGGGACAGCGTCAAGAAGAGGGCTTGTGTCTCAGTGATGGCAGTTTTAGATGACCTTAACATGACTTTTCAACATGTAACCCTAACCCATGTATTATAATAACCAATCAAACCATAACAAAACATTCAAATGTTCCATATGATGTCAGAGGTAGACAAGTAGTAGTAGCTTATAGTACGCTATACTGTAAATGACATTGTTACTGTGTTCCAACAAAAACAGCTCCTTCTCCAGATACTACAGAAGTGAGTCATCTACTGTATAAGGAGTCCTCCACTCCACTATGTCCCAAATGGCACCCTATTCCCTATGAAGTGCATTCCTGGTCATCTAGGGAAAAGTAGTGCACTTCATAGGGAATAGGGTGCCATTTGGGATGGAGAAGCCTACCTCAGGCTGATCTCGTAGTCCCCGGCGTGGTGGGACCGGACTCGTCTAATGAGCAGGGACACCACATCCTCCTTCTGCAGTATCTCATAGTCCAGGTCAGTGGTCACCACCTGGCCCTGCTTCATCCAGCTCCACTGGGGGAAGGGGTCCCCAGCGATGGCACAGGACAGCAGGACATTCTGGCCCAGGGAGGCGGTGGTGGGCTTGAGCTTTGTGATGAACCAGGGCTGGACCCCGTCCTGGGGCTCTGGAAGACAGACATGGATAACCAACAGGTCATTATAGCATGAACAGGGTTGCAAAATGCTAGGCATAAACTACATCTGCTACAGATGTTAAATACATCCAATTTCACCTGACACACGGAGCTACTTAGGCTACTAGCCTACCTTGTACAGTGAGTGAGACCTCAGTGCGAACCTCTCCTACTTTGTTCCACGCCTCACAGGTGTATTTCCCAGTGTCCTCAGGGAAGACTTCCTGGATGAACAGACTGCATTGGTTCCCCTTCCGCTCAAAGTGGAAGTCCTCCGACTCCTGGATCTCTTTCCCATTGTGGAGCCACACAATCTCTGGAGGAGGATTCCCTAAGACCACAAAAAGGTCACAATAAATCTTGTGCTTCATGTCCACATCATTTCAGTGTCTAAAACTGATTGTGTAGATCAATAAAGTGACTTGATTTGGACCAGGGTTGGGGTAAATTCAGAATGGAGTTGCAAGTTAGTCTTTCAATTGGCCACACCACAGGAAGCAGAATTGGAACTAAAAGTATAATTAAATTAAATTATTTCATTGTTTATTTTAACACTTTTTTTCTGGTTCATTTACAGTCAATGAACCAAAGACCAGCCCAGCTACTATCGATTATTGCCTATGGGAGAGCCACCCCTTTAAAAGGAAAGATTCACCCATTTTGAATGTTAGACCATATTTGTGCATCTCCGAGCGATGTTCTATCAATTCCCAGGGTCATTTCCCGGCTGTATTTCTGCCTGCTTGAACGCAGAATAGCTCAGATACACATGAAAACATGAAATTACCCCTGGAAAATCGATCAGAGATGCACAAATACAATATAACATTCAAAATTGATGATTTTTACTTTAAGTAGAACTGAACTCTGACAACAAAAAACAATGGTAAATGGCCTTTATGGGATGTCTTCATTTATCCATTTATCCTTCATTTATCTTTGACCTTACATCTCAAAGCAAAAACTCAAACAAAATACTGTACAACATCTGAGTTATAATCAAACTAATATTTGAAATGGTATCTTTTCTTTATTACAAACTGGATGGTTTGAGCCCTGAATGCTGATTGGCTGACAGCCGTGGTACTGTATATCAGACCGTATACCACGGGTATGACAAAACATTTATTTGTACTTTTCTAATTATGTTGGTAACTAGTTTATAATAGCAATATGCCACCTCGGGGGTTTGTGATATGGACAATATACCACGGCTAAAGGCTGTGTCCAGGCAGTCCGTGTTGCATCATGCCTAAGAACAGCCCTTAACCAGGGTATACTGGCCATATACCACATCCCCTCGGGCCTTATTGGTTAAGTAAGAGGTGGGAGATGCTTTTGGAAAAAATATTTGCCAGAAGAATGAGACTTACGTTTCATATGTTAGTCGAATTTCTTTGAATTGGTTCTACTTCCTCTAATTAAAATTCACATTTCAACTCATGGATTGAATTGAATTCTGAAATTAAGAATTAACCCCAACCCTGATTTTGATAGGAAACACAAAAAATACTAATATGGAATATTGACTTGCGTTGGTTTTTGGACAAAAATGCAAAAAAGTAAGCATTTGGAGACAGCGGACAGGTAAACAAAACCAAGCATTGATTTCGGTCTTACCTTGTCCACAGACAGCTTACTGAGTAAGGAAACTCAGTATTTTGGGTGAACTATCACTTTAAATTGTGCCCTATAAGTAACAGGGCGTTATGACGGGTTGTATTGCATAACACATTCAATTATATACAATTGTCTTGCATAATTGTATGCATTTTTCACATAGGCATGATCGAAACAAAATGCATATGGTTTAATGCTATCATAAAATCTTCATAAGAAAATAAAGCAAGAGACCCTCCTGCTCCATCACTATTCACATTAAAAGACTAGGCCTAGAATCATGTAAATCATACGGCGTATTACTAGCGACTCCTCTCCCATGTGAACAACCTCCGTGTCAATAATAAGTGATAATACTCAGTCAATCCATCCCCGCAGGTCACACATTGGAAGGAAATGGAAATCCAGAAAACACCCGAAAACCAAACAAGTATCTCTGGGGGGCCAAGCAGGAAATACCAGCGTCTAAAGCAAACAGTCGCTGAAAACACACAGTTTTCCATTCTGATTAATGGGAATGAGGGATAAAACGAGACACCCACCAGGGTTATATTCATTGGGGTGCACCACAGCAACACATTTTTCAAAGTAAAGCAAAAATAAGCGGTTATTTTTTAACATGGGGGGAAAAAAAGCACTTCTTATAGGACTTGTCCAGGAAGTCCCTCCCCTGTTTGTCTGTTTTCTTCCGTTTGGTGCCTAATGAATACGACCCGAGAGACCTTCTCTTACCCGTCACCTCCACGGTCATGATGACTTGGCTCCCGTCCATGACTTTTAGATCCTTCAGACCTCGGAGAAATACAGGGGCCGATGGCTTCTTGGTGTCGACTGCATTTGGAGGGTCCGTCCTCTTGGCACTTTTCTTAGCTGAAACGTAACAACATTTGCAGGGTTACTTTTTACAGAACAGGAACATGAGTAATTCACTGAACAGCACACTAAGCCAAGAGAACCAACAGTTAACTTTCCCCCAGTTGACGGTCATCGTGAGAGAGCTGGCCTACTCTTACCGTCAAAAGGCTTAAAACAACAGATAAAAAGGAGGAAAACAAATTCTTCATTTATTTCAAAACTGCAGAGCAAGTAAAAACCATTAGCAGCAAAAACATTGCCTTGCTTGGAGGATTCTCCAAACAATTCTGACACAGGTAAAAAATAAATGTATTCATTAGCTAATATCATGTGCGCCTGTGTCAGTCCGCCAGTGTGAAATGAAATGACCAATAAACTATTAGCAGTTGGGTGTGTGCAAACGTCAATCAGTGCAGGCTATTGGGAGTTTGTCTTTCTGTTCATTAGCCAGTCAAAGACATAACATTACTTGCTTCACAGTTAAATATGCTATATTAAGAGAGTCTACTCCAAGTGAAGGTCTTTCCTTCACAGTCATGTAAATAAATGACCTCAACATGGATTCCTGGAGTACTATATATAGAGGCTGGAGTAGACTTCTTAAAATACATTCCAAATGGCACCCCATATAGAGGACTACTTATGACCACAGCCCATGGTCAAACGTAGTAGACTATATAGGGAGCCATTTGGGACACAGTCATGGCGATTTAGAAAAACAATGAGGAACATGCTGATGTTAACAAACTCCCTGTGCGTCTCTTGGGAGTCTCTGCTCGTTCAGAAAAAGATAACCTTCTGGGAGAGAGCAACAGCTCTCCTACATCAGGAAATGAGCTGTCTGGCAGTCTACCGCAGGACATCTGAAACCTAAAATACTGAAGAACCCATACCAAAGAATCTGTGGAAAACTATGTTCTTAATGACATTGGCAGCCAAGCATATATATAGGTGATGCAGCTGCAGCAGCAGCCACTGTCGGAACACTTACAGAAGCTATGGAGCAGAACGTCACAAGTACACCTGATCCTCATATGGACTTGCCATCTGGAGAACAAAGCAACGCTATAAAATATGGTGGATAAATTAACTCAGGCAGTTTACCACTGGGAAAAAATGGTCAAGGTTCCGATCTGAAAAAAAACAAGGGAGTGGGGTGTCTTGCATTCTCTGATGGGGTCTGCATCCCAAATGGCACCGTTTGAGAGAGCCCTATGGGCCCTTTTAAAAAGTACTGCACTACAAATGGAATAGGGTGCCATTTGGAATGCAGACCATGAATACCAGACACATCCTGAACATTACCAGCATGTATGGTGTTTGGTTCTACATAGTCAGCTCCCCATATTGTGATGTTCTTGGCAAACATGCAAGGAACATGCCCTGAATATGCAAACACTGGAATAATCTCATTAAAGATGACCATAGGGACGATGTTCCTGCCAAGGTCTTTGAGAGTCCAAAATCAAATTACTTGACTCGTCATTACGCTTTAGTCCATTAAAGGTAGACTGCAACGAACAGCACCGCAGATATTAAAGATGAGCGAGACTCAAGGCTTCGCTCTCACACAGTATCTGCGCATGTACATGGGTTCGCTTCATGCTGTTACAGCGTGGTAGTCTGGGCACCAAAGCAGGCCAACCTCACTGTGAGAGAAAGAAGGAGAGAGGGAGGGAGAGAGAGCGAGAGACCAACGGGAACGTTTTGGCCCTCGCTCCTTGATTCATGCTCACCATGTATGGTGTTTGGTTCTACGTAGTCAACCCCCCCAAGTTCATAAATCGAAATGGTTCTAACCCTGTGGACATCAGGACCCAACACAGGGAGGCAGGCTTGTCATAAACACAGCCCACTGTCTGTATGCATATCCAGCATGCCAGAGGGAGATCCACGGCATCTCCAGCATGTTTCCATCAGCACTGTTGCTTAAACAGCAATGCTTCACTGCTACCTCAGCCAGCATTCCAAATGGCACCATATTCTCTTTATAGTGCACTACATTTGACCAGTGGTGTAAAGTACTTAAGTAAAAATACTTTAAAGTACTACTTAAGTCGTTTTTTGGGGTATATGTACATTACTATTTCAATTTGACAACTTTTACTTCACTACATTCCTTAAGGAAATATTTTACTCCATACATTTTCCTTGAAACCCAAAAGTACTCGTTACATTTTGAATGCTTAGCAGGACAGGAAAATAGTCAATTTCACGCACTTATCAACCAAACATCCCTGGTCATCCCTACTGCCTCTGATCTGGCGGACTCACTAAACAAACTTGCTTTGTTTGTAAATGATGTTTGAATGTTGGAGTGTGCCCCTGGGAAAATGATGGTATTTCAAATGTTTACTCCAGCGAAACAAATAGCTGAACCTCCACCATGAAGCCCGGTGTGTGCTGATAGACAAGGATTTCGTCCAAAATGGTACCCAATTGCTTATATAGTGCGCTGCTTTTGATCAGGGCCATGGTCAAAAGTAGTGCACTACTTAAGGAAATAGGGTGCCATTTGGGACAAAGACAAAATGCATGCTGGAACAGAGAGAGCAGATGTTTCCTTAAATGCTACATTTGAGCCCTAAATAGCTATTATGTTAGAGTAGCACTACTTCAAAGTGGCTCAAAGTACTCACAAGAGACATTTCATGGCTTTAGCAAACAGTCAAATACTAATTCTTCTGAAAACAATAAGCATTTTCCTATCTCATGAATTGAGCGCATTCTCAACTTAGCCAAAAACACGTGTTTAGAATTTCAAAAACGTAAAATCTAAACACAGTTATCAAAATAACATTCATTGGGCATTCCCCTTGATCAGAGTAATTTTAGCACTGCAGACTTTTCAAAGCCAAAGTCATAACATTTGAATATATTACAAACTATTGGGCTTCGGGGACTAATATCGGAACTACAAGTAATAAGTATCATATTGAGAAATACTTACATGCATATTATGTGCTATATTGAGGTAGTCCTCTGGGAAATATCTGATACACCAATCACATTAAATGTGTCTTCTCAAAGATGCAAAGGATAAAGAAACATCTGGGGCTGGATGTATTAAGCATCTCAGAGTAGGGGTACTGATCTAGATCAGTTTTGCCTTCTAGATGACAATGAATAAGATTACATGGACAGAGGGCAGCTGATCCTAGCACTCCTACTCTGAGGTAGCGTTTACACAGGCAGTCCAATTCTGATCTTTTGCCCAATTACTGGCAAAAGATCTGATTGGTTAAAAGACCAATTCGTGAAGAAAATATCAGAATTGGGCTGCCTGAGAAACTTGATCCATATGGCCTCTGTAGATGCTCCCAGGCCCACCTTTGATGATGACTTTGGCAGTGCACACGGCTCTCCCATTGATGTTCTCAGCGACACACGTGTACTGGCCCTCGTCATCTGGCAGGGCACCCTGGACAGTGAGTTGGGCCAGGCCATTCTCAAAGGAAGAGTGGGCGTACGGCATGGGCTTGTCTGATGGGGGAAGAGAGAGGAACATGTGTCACACTTGAGGAACACCTAAACACAATCCACTCCCAGCAAAAATAGTTTCTCTTACACAGAGCAGGGTACACTCTTTCGCTGTCAAAGTCAAGCAGGGCCGTATTGGGGAGAGATAATGAAAGGTCATTAGAAATTAAGACGTTTAGCACGCAGGACATGTTGTGTAAATCAATTTTAATATCAAATCAAGGCACTAATAGAGTGTATTCCTTCAAATCAATTCTGAATGGTCACGTTTCGTGAACAGGTGTAGCATAACTGTGAAACGCTTACTTATTTCCCAACAATGCAAAAATTACACAACCGTTCAAAAGCTTGGGGTCACTTAGAAATGTCCTTGTTTTTGAAAGAAAAGCAAATTTTTTGTCCAATAAAATAACATAAAATTGATCAGAAATACAGTGTAGACATTGTTAATGTTGTAAATGACAATTGTAGCTGGAAACGGCAGATTTTTTATGGAATGTATACATAGGCGTACAGAGGCCCATTATCAGCAACCATCACTCCTGTGTTCCAATGGCACGTTGTGTTAGCTAATCCAAGTTTATAATTTTACAAAGGCTAATTGATCATTAGAAAACCCTTTTGCAATTATGTTAGCACAGCTGAAACTGTTGTGCTGATTAAATTAACAATACTGACATTCTTTAGACTAGTTGAGTATCTGGAGCATCAGCATTTGTGGGTTTGATTACAGGCTCAAAATGGCCAGAAACAAAGACCTTTCTTTTCTTCTATTCTTGTTCTGAGAAATGAAGGCTATTTCATGCGAGAAAGATTCCAAGAAACTGAAGATATATATATATATATATAAAAACACACACCCTCATCACATACCCTGCTGCTACTGTCTTATGTATCCTTGAGGTAAAAAAGTATTTGATCCCCTGCTGATTTTGTATGTTTGCCCACTGACAAAGAAATGATCAGTCTATAATTTTAAATGGTAGGTTTATTTGAACAGTGAGAGACAGAATAACAAAAAAAAAACGCATGTGAAAAATGTTAAATTGATTTGCATTTTAAATGAGGGAAATAAGTATTTGACCCCCTCTCCATCAGAAAGATTTCTGGCTCCCAGGTGTCTTTTATACAGGTAACGAGCTGAGATTAGGAGCACACTCTTAAAGGGAGTGCTCCTAATCTCATCTTGTTACCTGTATAAAAGACACCTGTCCACAGAAGCAATCAATCAGATTCCAAACTCTCCACCATGGCCAAGACCAAAGAGGTCTCCAAGGATGTCAGGGACAAGATTGTAGACCTACACAAGGTTGGAATGGGCTACAAGACCATCACCAAGCAGCTTGGTGAGAAGGTGACAACAGTTGGTGCGATTATTCGCAAATGGAAGAAACACAAAAGAACTGTCAATCTCCCTCGGCCTGGGGCTCCATGCAAGATCTCACCTCGTGGAGTTGCAATGATCATGAGAACGGTGAGGAATCAGCCCAGAACTACACGGGAGGATCTTGTCAATGATCTCAAGGCAGCTGGGACCAGTCACCAAGAAAACAATTGGTAACACACTACGCCATGAAGGACTGAAATCCTGCAGCGCCCGCAAGGTCCCCCTACTCAAGAAAGCACATATACATGGCCGTCTGAAGTTTGCCAATGAACATCTGAATGATTCAGAGGACAACTGAGTGAAAGTGTTGTGGTCAGATGAGACCAAAATGGAGCTCTTTGGCATCAACTCAACTCGCCGTGTTTGGAGGAGGAGGAATGCTGTCTATGACCCCAAGAACAGCTTCCCCACCGTCAAACATGGAGGTGGAAACATTATGCTTTGGGGGTGTTTTTCTGCTAAGGGGACAGGACAACTTCACCGCATCAAAGGGACGATGGACGGGGCCATGTACCGTCAAATCTTGGGTGAGAACCTCCTTCCCTCAGCCAGGGCATTGAACATGGGTCGTGGATGGTTATTCCAGCATGACAATGACCCAAAACACACGGCCAAGGCAACAAAGGAGTGGCTCATTAAGGTCCTGGAGTGGCCTAGCCAGTCTCCAGACCTTAATCCCATAGAAAATCTGTGGAGGGAGCTGAATGTTTGAGTTGCCAAACGTCAGCCTTGAAACCTTATTGACTTGGAGAAGATCTGCAAAGAGGAGTGGGACAAAATCCCTCCTGAGATGTGTGCAAACCTGGTGGCCAACTACAAGAAACATCTGACCTCTAATTGCCAACAAGGGTTTTGCTACCAAGTATTAAGTCATGTTTTGCAGATGGGTCAAATACTTATTTCCCTCATTAAAATGCAAATCAATTCATAAAATTTTTCACAATGCGTTTTTCTGGATTTTTTGTGTGGTTATTCTGTCTCTCACTGTTCAAATAAACCTACCATTAAAATTATAGACTGATCATTTCTTTGTCAGAGGGCAAATGTACAAAATCAGCAGGGGATCAAATACTTTTTTCCCCCCTCACTCTGTGTGTGTGTGTGATATATATATATATATATATATATATATATATATATATATATATATATATATATATATATATATATATATCTCTCCAATGTGTGTGTGCTTAGAGTCAAAGAGTTAGTTCAAAAAGGGTCAATGCAGATAGTCTGGGTAGCTATTTTGTATTTAGCAGTCTTAGGGCTTGAGGTAAAAGCTGTTCAGGAGCCTTTTGGTACCGCTTGCCATGCGGTAGCAGATCAAACAGTTTCTGACACTGCCTGGTATAGAGGTCCTGGATGGCAGGGAGTTCGGCCCCAGTGATGTACTGGGCCGTACGCACTACCCTCCATAGTGCCTTGCGGTCAGATGCCGAGCAGTTGCCATACCAAGCAGGGATGCACCCAGGCAGGATGCTCTCAATGGTGCAGCTGTAGAACTTTGAGGCTCTGAGGGTACATCTTTTCAGCCTCCTGGGGGGGGGAGAGTCATTGTTGTGCCCTCTTCACTACTGTGTTGGTGTGTTTGGACCATGATAGGTCTTTAGCGACTTGAACCCTGAAGAACTTGAAGCTCTCGACCCGCTCCTCTACAGCAGTCGATGTGAATGGGGGCGTTCGGCCCTCTGTATCCTGTAGTCCATGATAAGCTCCTTTGTTTTGCCTACGTTGAGCGAGAGGTTGTTGTCCTGGCACCACACAGTCAGGTCTCTGACCTCGTCCCTATAGGCTGTCTCATCGTCGTTGGTGATCAGGCCCACCACCATCGTGTCATCGGCAAACTTGGAGTTCGAGACGTACACGGCCACGCAGTCGTGGGTAAACAGGGAGTACAGGAGGGGACTAAGCACGCACCCGAGTGACCCCCGTGTTGAGGGTCAACGTGGCAGATGTGTTGTTGCCTACCCTCACCACTTGAGGGCAGCCCATCAGGAAGTCCAGGATCCAGTTGCAGAGGGAGGTGTTCAGTCCCAGGGACCTTAGCTTAGTGATGAGCTTGGAGGGCGCTATTGTGTTGAACACGGAGTTGTAGTCAATGAACAGCATTATCACTTAGGTGTTCTTTTTGCCCAGGAGGGAAAGTGCAGAGTGGAGTTGAAAAGAGATTGCGTGATCTGTGGATCTGTTTGGGCGGCATACGAATTGGAGTGGGTCCAAAGTTTCTGGGATTGGAGTGGGTCCAAGGTTTCCAGCCTTTCAAAGCATTTCATGGCTACAGATGTGAGCGCTACGAGGCAGTAGTCATTTAGACGGGTTACCTTGGCATTCAGCTGCTCAGCGCATGCTCCGAGTATGTGTCCTGGTAATCTGTCTGGCCCTGTGGCCTTGTTAATGTTAACCTGTGAAAAGGTCTTACATCAGCTACGGAGAGCGTGATCACAGTAGTCAGGAACAGCTGGTGTTCTCACGCAAGTGTTGCTTGCCTTGAAGCAAGAATAGAAGGCATTTAGCTAATCTGGTAGACTCACATCACTGAGCATTTCTCGACTGGGATTCCCTTTGTAATCTGTGATAGTTTGCAAGCCCTGCCACATCTGATGAGCGTCAGAGCCAGTGTAGTATGATTTTATCTTAGTCCTGTATTGACGCTTCGCCTGTTTGATGGTTCGTCGGAGGTTGTAGCAGGATTTCTTATAAGTGTCCGGATGAGTGTCCTGCTTCTTGAAAGCAGCAACACTAGCCTTTACCTCAGTGCAGATGTGACCTGTAATCCATGTCTTCAGGTTGGGATATGTACGTACTGTCACTGTGGGGACGACATCGTCAATGCACTTTTTAATTAAGCCGGTGACTCATGTGGTAAACTCCTCAATGCCATCAGATAACTCCCGTAACATATTCCAGTCTGTGCCAGCAAAACAGTCCTATAGCTTAGCATCCGCTTCATCTTGCTTGTAAGCAGGAATCAGTAAGATAGCGTTATGGTCAGATGTGACAAATGTAGGGCGAGGGAAAGCTTTGTTTGTGTGTGGAGTAAAGGTAATCTAGTGTGTTCTTTTCCCCCTCTAGTTGAACAGGTTACATGCTGGTAGAAATGAGGTAAAACGGTTTTCAGTTTTAAATACAGCAGCCACTAGGAGCACCGCCTTTGGATAAGCATTTTCTTGTTTGCTTATGGCCCTATACAGCTCGTTGAGTGCGGTCTTAGTGCCAGCATCGGTTTGTGGTGGTAATTAAACAGCTACAAAAAAGACGAAAACTCTTGGTAAATAGTATGGTCTACAGCTTATGAGGTATAACTTAGACGAGCAGAACCTCGAGACTTCCTTAATATTAGAGATTGCGCACCAGTCTTTGTTCAAACAGACAAACCCTTAGCAGATACTGCTGTTCTGTCCTGCCAATGCATGTCCTTGTTCAGCCAATACTCCGATAAAGCATAGTATTTTACAGTTCTTAATGTCCCGTTGACATTCATTCCTACTAAGCAAACAAATATGCTTGCTGTAAAAATCGCTCATGAAAACAAATAAATATGCAGAGGCATAAAAAGACAACCCCTTGTAAGGTCAAAAACCTCAGAGGTAAATGTTGATACAATGGCAAAAGATATTTCTTTATCAGTGCGCCTTCAGAAAGTATTCACACCCCTTGTCTTTTTCCACATTTTTATGTTACAGCCTGAATTTAAAATAGATTCAATTGAGATTGTGTCACTGGCCTAAACACACACACTACCCCATAATGTCAAAGTGGAATTATGTTTTTAGAATTTTTTACAAATACATTTAAAATGAAAAGCTGAAATGCTGTGAGTCCATAATAATTCAACCCCTTTGTAACGGCAAGCATAAGTAAGTGCAAAAATGTGTTTGACAAGTCACAAAACATAACAATCAATACCAATAAGTGTTTAACGTGATTTTTGAATGACTACCTAATCTCTGTACCCCACACATACAATTACCTGTAAGGTCCCTCAGGTCAAGCAGTGAATTTCAAATACAGAGTCAACCACGAAGACCAAGGAGGTTTTCCAATGCCTCGCAAAGAAGGGCACATATTGGTAGATCAGTAAAAATACAGAAAGCAGACATTCATATTCAAAGTTACTAATTACACTTTGGATGGTGTATCAATACACCCAGTCAATACAAAGATCCAGTTTCCTTCCTCTCCGGCAACTGTCCTATGGATTTCACCATGAGGCCAATGATGACTTAAACAGAGTTTAATGGCTGTGATAGGAGAAAATAGAGGATGGATCAACAAAATTGTAGTTACTCCACAATACTAAAATAAATGACAGTGTGAAAATAATCCTGTTTTCAACAAGGCACTAAAGTAATACTGCGAAATATTTGGCAAAGCAATTCACTTTTTGTCCTGAATACAAAGTGGGGAAAATTCAATACAAAACATTATTGAGTAGCACTCTACATATTTTCAAGCATAGTGGTGGCTACACCATGTTATGGGTATGCATGTAATCCTTAAGGAAAAGGGAGTTTTTCAGGATACAAAATTTATGGAATGGAGCTAAGCACAGGCAAAATCCTAGAGGAAAACCTGGTCAGTCTGCTTTTCACAAGACACTGGGAGACAAATTCACCTTTCAGCTAGACAATAAACTAAAACACAAGGCCAAGTATTCACTGGAGTTGCTTACCAAGACGACATTGAGTGTTCCTGAGTGGTCTAGTTAAAGTAGACTTAAAATCAGCTTGAAAATCTATGGTAAGACTTGAAAATGACCGAGCTTGAAGAATTTTTTAAAGAATAATGATCAAATATTGTACAATCCAGGTGTGCAAAGCTCTTAGAGACTCACAGCTGTAATCACAGCCAAAGGTGATTCTAACATGTATTGACTCAGGGGTGTGAATACTTATGTGAATTAGATATTTCTGTATTTCACTTTCAATGAATTGAAATACATTTCTAAAAATATGTTTTCACTTTGTCATTATGGAGTATTGTGTGTAGATGGGTGAGAAAAAAATATATTTAATATATATATATTTTTTTTAAATCAAAGTCCAGGGGTATGAATACTTTCTGAAGGCATTATGTATTAATCTTTCCTCGCAGGCCAACGTTTCACAGTCGGGGAAGCAAGCTAGCTCTGTGTTGAATTTAACCTGGATGAGTTGTGATGCTCTGCCACCAACAATTATAAATGGCTCCCACGCCCAGCGCTGGACAACCCGATCCCAAGAAAGGCATTCACTTTGAAATCCAGGGGAGGCTGTTGGTAGGTATTTCAGAATCAGCCTGCGCAAGTTTGAGTCTCGGAAAGAGAGAATCTCAGATGTCTGCTTAGGGAGCACAAACACTTGCCAAGTCTGTCTGGGTGTAATACTTCACGAGGGTTTCAGGAAGGAGCGATACATGTTTTTCCTTTATATGGTTCCTAGGCTTCATATTTGTTTAATGGCTGTGGGTGTATTTTCCAGCGGTATGAAAAGAAGAGAACAGAGGGGCTGTGAATGGGTTGGTACTGGGATCTCAACACAGTTGCTGGGAACAGGACTATTTCTCTTCCCTGAGTTGACTATGATGCCATTAACTGTCTATCCATCTTCATGAGGCTAGAGGATAACATCAACAGTTCCTGCACACACACAGCTCAAACCTGGAGCACTAAGAGAAGGTGACCTTTGGAAACTATGAGTACATCCCTAATGAAACCCAATATACAGTTGAAGTCGGAAGTTTACATACACTTAGGTTGGAGTCATTAAAACTCGTTTTTCAACCACTCTACAAATTTCTTGTTAACAAACTATAGTTTTGGCAAGTCGGTTAGGACATCTACTTTATGCATGACAAGTCTTTTTTCCAACAATTATTTACAGACAGATTATTTCCCTTACAACTCACTGCATCACAATTCCAGTGTTTACATACACTAAGGTGACTGTGTCTTTAAACAGCTTGGAAAATTCCAGAAAATTATGGCTTTAGAAGCTCCTGATAAGAGAATTGACATCATTTGAGTCAATTGGAGGTGAACCTGTGGATGTATTTCAAGGCCTACCTTCAAACTCAGGGCCTCTTTGCTTGACATCATAGGAAAATCAAAAGAAATCAGCCAAGACCTCAGAAAATAAATTGTAGACCTCCACAAGTCTGGTTCATCCTTGGGAGCAATTTCCAAATGCCTGAAGGTACCACGTTCATCTTTACAAATAATAGTATAAACACCATGGGACCACGCAGCCGTCATACCGCTCAGGAAGGAGACGCGTTCTGTCTCCTAGAGATTAACGTACTTTGGTGCGAAAAGTGCAAATCAATCTCAGAACAACAGCAAAGGACATTGTGAAGATGCTGGAGGAAACAGGTCAAAAGTATCTATATCCACTGTAAAACGAGCCCTATATCGACATAACCTGAAAGGCCCGATCAGCAAGGAAGAAGCCACTGCTCCAAAACCACCATAAAAAAGCCAGACTACGGTTTGCAACTGCACATGGGGACAAAGCCAATACTTTTTGGAGAAATGTCCTCTGGTCTGATGAAACAAAAATAGAACTGTTTGTCAAAAATGACCATCGTTATGTTTGGAGGACAAAGGGGGAGGCTTGCAATACAAAGAACACCATCCCAACCGTGAAGCACGGGGGTGGCAGCATAATGTTGTGGGGGTGCATTGATGCAGGAGGGACTGGTGCACTGCACAAAATAGATGGCTTCATGAGAAAGTACAATTATGTGGATATATTGAAGCAGCATCTCAAGACATCAGTCAGGAAGTTAGAGCTTGGTCACAAATGGGTCTTCCAAATGGACAATGACCCCAAGCATACTTCCAAAGTTGTGGCAAAATGGCTTAAGGACAACAAAGTCAAGGTATTGGAGTGGCCATCACAAAGCCCTGACCTCAATCCTATAGAACATTTGTGGGCAGAACTGAAAAAGCGTGTGCAAGCAAGGACAAACCTGACTCAGTTACACCAGCGCTGTCATGCGGAATGGGCCAAAATTCACCCAACTTATTTTGGGAAGCTTGTGGAAGGCTACCCGAAACATTTGACCCAAGTTTTAAAGGCAATGCTACCAAATACTAATTGAGTGTATGTAAACTTCTAACCCACTGGGAATGTGATGAAAAAAAATAAAGCTTAAATTATTATTTCTAATATTATTCTGACATTTCACATTCTTAAAATAAAGTGGTGATCCCAACTGATTTAAGACAGGGAATTTTTACTAGGATGAAATGCCAGGAATTGTGATTAACTGAGTTTAAATGTATTTGGCTAAGGTGTATGTAAACTTCTGACTTCAACTGTACTTCCCTATATAGTGCAATACTTCTGAACAGGGTATATAGGAGTCTGGTCAAAAGCACTATACTATGAAGGGATAGGGTGCCATTTGGGACTGAGACTATGTGAGATCCTTCTCTAAAACAAGTCAATACAATTAGAGTTTAAAGATCAAAATGTTTTCTGAAGAGGATAATTCAACTCACGAACACATTTGGGCCCCGAAGCACAACAAAACATAAACAATTACACTGCCCTAGACTCACCCCTATCAGTTTACAAAAAAGTTCAGGTGCCAAACTTTTGACCGGTAATGAAAGTTAGAGTTGAGAACTGAATCCCTATGTTGAGAGTCAAGTTAGGCTTCAACAGAATATGATGCATCATAGTTAAATACAGAAGGATAAAAATAACCCAGATGCAATAATACAGAAAATAGTGTTAACTGTAAGGTTAAAGTAAACAAAAACATGTAAATTGGAAAAACAAGTTAGGAAACTGAAATAAAATGAAGAAAAACTAAAACTACAATCTACAAAAATATAAACACAACATGCAACCAATATTTTACAGAGTTACTGTTCATATAAGGAAAATCAGTCAATTAAAATCAATTCATTAGGCCCTAATCTATGGATTTCACAATATGCATCTGTTGGTCACAGATACCTTAAAAGTACTAGACGAGCTAAATGCATTCTATGCTCACTTCGAGGCAAGCAACACTGAACCATGCATGAGATCACCAGCTGTTCCGGACAACTGTGTGATCAGGCTCTCCATAGCCAATGTGAGTAACACCTTTAAACAGGTTAACATTCACAAGGCCGCAGGGCCAGATGGATTACCAGGACACATATTCAGAGCATGCGCTGACCAGCTGGCAAGGGTCTTCACTGACATTTTCAACCTTGACCTGACCCAGTCTGTAATACCTACATGTTTCAAGCAAACCACCATTGTCCCTGTGCCCAAGAACACCAAGGTAACTTGTCTAAAAGACTATCTCCTTGTAGCACTCACATCTGTAGCCATAACATGTTTTGAAAGGCTGGTCATGGCTCACATCAACACCATCATCCCAGACACCCTGGACACACTCCAATTCATATACCGCCCCAACAGATCCACAGATTAGAGGTCAAGGATCCACCTGTACCCGAATACCCGAGACCCGGTCTGGGACCCGAGAGGGTCCAGATCCAGAATTCTAAATCATGTCACAGGTCTGGGTCGGATCCGATATGATTGTCACGGGTATGTTTAATTTTAACTGACATTTTCAGAAGGGCCTATACAGATCCGAACAAGACTGTGGCATTAGAGAGAGACATTTCTAATTTATGCTGCTGCTCTTGCTTTTCACGAAAGTGGAGCGTGGCACATGTAGCTTGTTGTTGGCCAATAATAAGACATCAAAGCGGCAATAGGCTACAGTCAGACCCTAGCTCCGTGTGTGAAACAAGTTAGGAGCTATCTAATCAATGGAAGATAGTTGTAGCCTAAGAGCCAACAGGTAGGCTGCTACTTAATATTCTAAAATGGTTGTTATTTGTAACTGTAGGATGAGAAAGCGCAGCTTAAATAGCTCCTCCCAGTTTGATGCAGTCAAGACAGGTACTATGTAATCGTAATTGATGATAAATAACCTAGCTATGGCAGCTATTAGTCTACTATAGCGTGAGTCAGCTTGGTTGGTTAGTTGCGGTCTCTTGTCTCTCCTCCTCCCTGTGTCACTTGCTCACAGTATGGCCCCTCACCCACCTACTAGAGCAGCACCTCTCCCTCCTCTCGCACTTGGCATTCAGGCTAAAGAATTCAATCTTGGTTTCATCAGACTAGAGCATTGTCTCTCATGGTCTGATAATCTTTAGGTGCCTTTGGCAAACTCCAAGCTGGCTTTCATGTGCCTTTTACTGAAGAGTGGCTTCCGTCTGGCCACTACCATAAAGGCCTGATTGGTGGAGTGCTGCAGAGATGGTTGTCCTTCTGGATGGTTCTCCCATCTCTACAGAGGAAATCTAGAGCTCTGTCAGAGTGACCATTGGGTTCTTGGTCACCTCCCTGACCAAGGCCCTTCTCCCCTGATTGTGCAGTTTTGCCGGGCTGCCAGCTCTAGGACAAGTTATTGCTCTGACATGCACTGTCAACTGTGGGACATTATATAGACAGGTGTGTACCTTTCAAATCATGTCCAATCAATGGAATTTACCACAGGTGGACTCCAATCAAGTTCATGGATGATGAATGGAAATTGGATGCATCTAGGCTCAATTTCAAGTCTCATGGACAAAGGGTCTGAATAAGGCATTTCTGTTTCTTTTTAATAAATGTTTTCGCTTTGTCATTATGAGGACTTGTGTGTAGATTGATGAATTGTTTTTACTTAATCAATTTTAGAACAAGGCTGTAACCTAACAAAATGTGGAAAAAGTCAAGGGGTCTGAATACTTTTCGAATGCATTGTATGCATATCGTGTCCAGATGGGAAAGCCCCAGGTCCATTTCGGAAGACCTTTACCACATATTATATTATGCAATCTCTATTGCACGCCACACAGCCCTCCACACAGCCCTCTCCCACCTGAACAAGAGGAACACCCATGTGAGAATGATGTCAATTGACTACAACTCAGCATTCAACACCATAGTTCACTCCAAGATCATCACCAAGCTAACGACCCTGGGACTGAACACCTCCCTCTGCAACTGGATCCTGGATTTCCTGATGGGCCACCCCCAGGTGGTGAGGGTAGGCAACAACACGTCCACCACGTTGACTTATTGTGGACTACAGGAAACGGAGGGAAGAGCAAGCACCTATTCACATCGACAGGGCTGTAATAGAGTGGGTCCAGAGCTTCAAGTTCTTCAGTTTCCACATCACAACAGGGCAAACATAGTCAAAGCTATCAAGCTGTTACACAACAGGCAAAAGAATACCCATGACCAACAACAACCAGAGCTGGCAATAGCGTTGAACTGCGCGGCAGACAATTATCTTTTTAAATCTAAGTCACATTAAGATTGATTTATGAATTATAATTTAAATGTATTACTGACCCCATGTGGCAAGAAGTGACATTCCCAAAAAAACACTAACTCTTGGCCAACACATAAATAGATCCTAGCCTCCCACACATATGCTACTTTCTGTCCCTAACATTAAAATTTAAACTAAATAATAAAAACAATAGAAAATATTTTATAAAACTCAAAACTAAATAAAAATAGTAAATTAAGTCTGAAAACGGAAAGTAAACTGAATTTTAAATATAGATCTAAAAACAAATAAAAACAAATAGAAAATCACAAAACTATAATAACCTTGTTTCACTGTGTCGAGTTGGAATTCTACTAGATCAATTGTCAACGCCATGCTTACATTTTCTTTTTATTGTAACCTTATAAAATGCTACATTCAAGGGGGTTTCCCCTGACGTTCAATATGTGGAGCAGTTAAAGATGAAAAATAAACATTCTCTGTGTGTGATCTGGACGTGGTACAGAGACACATGAGCCTTCAGCAGCAGAGCAGCCAGACTTGTGAAATGATGGTCCTCCGATCGGCCGCCCTCAGGCTGAGAGGGAAAAGCAGTAGCAGAACTACTATAATGTGTCCCAAATGGCATCCCATAGGGCCCTGGTCAAAAGTAGTGCACTATATAGGAAATAGGGCACCATTTGGGACACACATTAACTTACACCCCCTGCCTAGCTGATCTGTTCAAGAGGGTTCTGAGTACAGAGAAATTTGTATTCTTCCCCCTTCTCATATCATCCTTCACTTTTCATAGAAATGGACCTGATTTTAGTTGGTCAGTCCAGTGGGTGCAAAGCCTTGAAAACAGGAAGTCACCCCCCTCTTGTGGGTAAACGGGCATAACTGGATGGTGATGACTGGTACGGAAAGGGTTGCAAAATGTCCTTAACTTTCCCAGAATTCCCGGGGTTTCCAGAAATCCTGGTTGGAAGATTCCCAGAATCATGAACTATTCCAGAATCCTTCAACTATGATTTTTTGGAAAACTTGGGAATTTTGCAACCCTAGTTACTGCAGGGGGAGATGTAATGATAGGCTCTCTCACCGTTTAGGAGCCAGGAGATGTTAGGTCGAGGCTTTCCATCCACTGAGCACTGCAGAAGGAAGTCCTGGCCCTCACTCACTGAACATCCCTTCAGGACTGTGCTGAATGCCGGGGGCTTGCCCTCCAGCCGTGGGTCTGCAGGGGAGGGAGTACACAGATAGTGTATTGACATTATACAACAGTATATTACATTGTATTGGAGCCTTGCAGTACATTTAAAATGAGAGAATGTGTGGTAATAGTCAGTCTAAGAGTGACAAATGTGGTATTAGCAAAGTGGGGGTGCATCGTGATTCTGCACCCTTCTCCCAAAGTGTGCACTTGCACACTCCCATCTTAGTTTTAACAATGCTGGAAATGCCCTCCAACCAAAGCTTACACCAATCCAAAGCTTGCATATCAATGACGGGGAGTGTGCAAGTGCACACTGGGAGAAGTGGGGGAAATCGGGAGGCAGACTGTATATCTGACAAGATGCAATTTTCCTTCTTTCCAATAGATGGCATAGGTAGACAAGAACTGTTGCAGTCATTCCTAAAGGATGCTCACTCCCAACAAATATATACTGCTTGTCTCAAGCAAAACAAACTGAATCTGCATAGTGTTTGGCACTGTTCTTAATTATAGAAAATAAAACAATAAAAATGCCAGACTCTCCCCTTTTGCTGCAAATTTAATCACTGTAGACTGGTGCCAGTCTGTTAAGTCCAAACAAAAACAACTAGACAAGATATCAAAAACTCTCCAAATCCTCCACTAAAATAGTTTCACTTTGATTATCATTAAATAAACAAGCACATTTTATTTGGTTACAGACGGA